>CM051238.1:432222768-432903824 GCA_027917425.1 Gastrophryne carolinensis
CCCACGGAGCACAAAGAAAGGGACTCAGCGCGGTTGGAGGACGCCCTTGGTAAATTTATTTAGGAGAGTTTTTGAGGCCGTGACCGCTTGAAGAAATAAATATCCAGAAAATATTTAAAGAAACAGCATCATTTTAGTCAGCAATAACAGGACATTTTCCACCAAGATCGTTTGGTCTAAGGATAAGTGAACTTTTCTCAGTTCTCCTCACTATTTACAGCATAGTTACAAATTTAGAGCATCATCTGTCTGAAGTGTATTATATAGAGTTAATCTTGCATTTTAAATAGATTGGCCTCGATTCAATAAAGGTAGAAAAAAATTCTCATGGTAGTAAAAGATTCAATTCATGAGAAAAAAGCCTGAGAATGTCACTGTTACTGAATCACCATAAAAAAAGACAATGAAAGTCAATGGCAGCTTTTACTACAGTGTAAAAAGTTCTCTACTTTTCCTTAGTAGTAAAAGCTGCCATTGACTTTCATTGTCTTTTTTTATGGTGATTCAGTAACAGTGACATTCTCAGGCTTTTTTCTCATGAATTGAATCTTTTACTACCATGAGAATTTATTTCTACCTTTATTGAATCAAGGCCATTGTGTACGGATAGATTGTTTGTATTACACAGAGCATACAGTGTGTCCTAAAGTTATCCAAATAGCCATATATGATAAAGTGACCTAGACACAAGTTTATCCTTTGTTTGAGATATTCTTTCCCCCCCCCCCCCCCCCCATATTCTTCAAGTAGAAATTATACTAGATTCTTCTACAGTCATTTATTGCCCCAATCCAGTGGCTATATACACCAACTATTGTGTTTAATGCTTTGCCTAATATTCAACCGTTACATTCTAAATTGGTTCTTATTAATCTGGTGTGGTGTGTTTTATACCATTATACAGACTACCCCACACTTCACGGGCACGCTCCCTGTTAGAGGGTAGCGGGGGGTGTCACTTGGATCAGCTCACCTCAGACGAAGGACAGGAGCGGATATACTTGTAACTGACATACCTCTGCTAGGAAGCTTCTGGAAAACTCTTCGGGGGGGGGGGGGGGTGGAGCCAGCCATGAGAGAGAGGCTGGTGACATCATTCCTGCAGGCTATAAAAGGCCCAGCACAGCTCTGAGGGAGCAGAGTCCATGAGGTGCGTCAGAGGGAGCGTGTCTGTGTCTGTGTCTGTGTCTGTGTCTGTGTCTGTGTCGCATAAATTATAGGGCCACAGTGAAATCTTTGGTTGAAACTAAAGGCCTTATTCATGAAAGGATAACGTCAGGTAGTGGCTGGTTAATGAGAGGTAGCGACATGTAGCGACTGGTGAACGCCGGACACGGCACGCAATTACACATTTATCAAGCAGAATCTGTTTAGCGACTGGGATAGCGCCATGTAGCGTCCGAGTCATCATTTTCACAGCCTCAGCGAACAGCGCCGGCGTTCAGCCTTGCACAGCGCCAGGTATGACCTCTCGCTTCCTGTCGCTCTCCCATACATTTTAATGGACGATCCTTTCCTTCTCTTTAAACTGTGTTTTTTTTTTTTTTTTAAATCTCAAATAATTCTGTGACCTCTTCTGGCATCGAATAAGCATTTTTTTCACATTTTTTTTATTTTTTATATATTTCTTCAGAAATGACATTACAGGTCTGCCATTAAAGTGTTCATGTTACAATGTTGCTACAATGTAATTCCATATGTTTTCGCTTTGTTACTAGTGGATAGATGCTGAAAAACAGACTTTAAACACACAGCCTCCGGCGCTCTGGGCTTCAGAGAAGCCTTTTTCAGCGCCAGAGATTTGTGAGGCTGTTTCTTTGCTGAATATGTTGTGAGTCGGTCGCTATGAGCAGTCGCTACCATGCGCTCCCATACAGCGCTGTACTGGTCAAATAGCGACTCCTCACAATGTATTCAACATTACTGGACAGTGACTGAGTCGCTATGAAGTAGCGACCCACGGCTGAGCACAGTGACTACTAGCGGGCGCTCTAAAAATGCCTGCTACAGACACTCATCTGTCGCTACCTGGCGTTAGTGATAAATCAGCCTGTTACTCTCTCCTTATTTACCTCACTGCTGAGGGGTATAAAGACATGGAGGCTGATTCATTACCAGCGCCAGTTATCGGCAGATGAGCGTCTGTACAGAGGCACTTAGAGCGACCGCTAGTATAAGCTGTGATCGGCTATCGGGCGCTGTAAGAGAGTGCCTCAGTCGCTGTAGTAACCTGGCCGGCATTGATGAATGTGATGTATGTTGGGCGTTGTAACACCAATACAGCGTTGCAGGGAGCGAAAGGTAGCACCAGCTCATGTGTGACTCTCAGCGACTCACACCATATTCAACAATAAAACAAACTCACAAAGCGTCAGCGCTCTGGATCTGGGCGCTATAGCATAGAGCGCCAGATGCTGTGTGATTAAAGTCTGTTTTTGAACATATATCCACCAGTAACAAAGCGAAAACATATGGAGTGACATTGTTGTAACATTAATACTTTAATGCCAGACCTGTAATGACAATTCTGCATAAAAATATAAAAAGTCAAAAAAGTTTTCGAAAATGACTTTTTCTAGGAGAGGAGGAAAGGTGACACAATTATTTGAGAGAAACAATAAATAAATTAAAAACAAAAAAACATGTTTAAACAGAAGAAAAGGAACGTCCATTGAAATGTATGGGAGAGTGACAGGTAGCGACAGGTAATATGCTATACGCTGAGACCCCTGTAATGATGAATCGGACGCTACATGGCGCTGTTAGAGTCACTCACCAGAATCAGCTTCATAAATGTAGTATTGCGTACAGCGCCCAGCGTTCACCAGGCGCTGCCTGCCGCTACGAGGCGCTACCTGGCGCTATCCCTTGATGAACAAACCCCATTTTTTTTGTGTGTTATTCACTGTGTGAAGCCTGCCACGGAGCGCAAAGAAAGGCACTCAGCGCGGTTGGAGGACGCCGTTGGTAATTTTATTTAGGAGAGTTTTTGAGGCCGTGACCACTTGAAGAAAGTAATATCTGGAAAATATTTAAAGAAACAGCACCATTTTAGTCAGCAATAACAGGTCTGTTATTCTTTGTGTGTCACACACACCCCGCTTCCTGTAGTAATAACGTTCGGGTAAACCATCGCCAGATGCCATTGCAGAGAGAGAGATCTTGAAAACTGGCCCCTCCCAGTCTATATATACCTGGGACCTCCCACTTAATCCCCAGTGTTCTCTCTCTGCAAGATGCGTCAAGACAGAAGAAAGAGGTCTCCTGCTTGCAGGTAGCTGGGGTAACACCCCGGCACCCCCCCTTCCTGGTCTATTTCTACCCAGTTCATCTTTTATTATTGTCATGTAACTATTGGAAGCCTCCCAGCCTTGGCTGCTGACTGGGTAATGGTAGCCGGCACCTGGCGGTGCCTAGGAGCTTATCTCCTCCACTAGTCCCCATTATTGGGGCAGAGTGGCTATCCGGTTGGTGAGCCGGATTTGGGATGCCCCGTTCCGTTGTTCCCATATCTCTTCCCACTCCTTCTAATGGCCTCTCCCTTTATTGTGGGGAGGTGCGTTAGGGGGGAGGGGGGGCGAGGGGCTTTAGCAAGCGTTGCCCATTTTTATTTCATGTGGTAACTTGTGTTGCGCTCCACTATGTGCGTGTGTGTGTGTGTTATTTAGCCTGTGCCTTTATTTGCTTAGTGGTATGTGTGTGTGTGAGGTGCTTCACTGGCTCAGGTCGGGTCCGTGTTTGTGGCGCTGCCGCCATTTGCATTTCTGAGGTGATCCAGTTTGGGGGCGGGGCCGCGCTCGGTCGCGGCCCGCGCTGTGCGGTGATTGGGGAGGGGGCGCTGCCTGTGAGGTAAAGTCTTTTTATTAGGCCCCGCTGTACCGGCTTTTTTGCGGGCTGTTGGCAGTTGATAAAAGCCGTTGTCTCTCTGATTAAATGATATGGGTTGTTAACCTGGGTACATTTATCCATAAGGGGACTTATGCTCATGACTATATACTGTATATATATATATAGAGGCATTGTGGGTTTATACCCCTGCCCATAGTGGTTTTCATATGTATTGTACATTATGCATTATCCATTAGTTAGGCATTGGCAGGTTTTATGTGTATTTGTCTATATATATTCATATATATATATATATATATATATATATATATATATATATATATATATTATATCATTGGACCTACTGTTTTTTGGCTAGTATTGTGTGTTTGTATGCGTGCATGTGCGGTTTATTCATGAATTTCATTTTGCCTTTTGTCTTTTTTAGATCTGGGATACCCCTGCTGCATGGGTCTCCCAGTCTGATATACCTGGCTAGTCTTATTTTGGGGCCCTAAAAACCTCCCACTCCCAGGACTTTAATTAATTAATAAGTGGCATCCCGGGTCGCTTATAGCATAAATCCCTGGGTTCTGCGAATACCAAAAAATTTCACCGAATGGAGGCTTCCAAGGATGCCGGAAATGGCTCTTCGGGGCAATCTAGGCAGTGTGGGGGTTGTGGGGCTCCACTCCCAGGTGATGACGTCATATTGTGCGTTCCTTGCGCCCAGCAGAATATTGCGCGTCAGTCCGGCACTCCGGTTCCTGGCTCCTCGCAACCTCAGTCATCGCCTGCCCCTCCGCCTTTATTCCAGACCCCGTGTGACGTTGTGATAGGTGGGGATTCGCAATCTGAGTTGTGCGCTCGAGTGGCCACTCTCGAGAAGTTGTTGTCGGCACAGGTAGCTCAAAAGGCTACGGCTAAAAGGAAACACATTGCTTCTCCTCCTCTGGCTCCTGCTGTGGAGGCAGCGGAAGTATTGGACTGGTCAGATTGTCCTGTATCTGAGGAAGGGGAAATCTTGGAAGATTTGGATGAGCTTGAGGCTCCACTGTTGTCTGATACTTCGGGAGAATTGACTGCAGGGGTGTCTTGTGATACTCCTTCTATCCTCTCCAAGGTTTTTGAAATTTTGTCTCTGGATCCGCCTGCGGCGGCTCCTCCGCCTAAGGGTGAACTTTTTGATATGCCTAAGCCGCGTTTAGCGTTCCCTGGTCAGCTACATTTTGACAGGGTTGTGCTTAAGGAATGGGAACAGCCGACCCGCCTGGTTGGTTCCCCTGCTAATTGGGACAGGCGGTATCCCTTTTTGGAGGAATTGGTCAAACTTTGGACGGTTCCCCCGGATGTGGATGCTCCGGTTTTGGGGCTCTCTAACACTTCAGTGCTGCATTCACCAGACACTACCACAATTAAGGATGTCGAGGATCGTAGAATCGATCAACTGGCTCGTCATGGTTTCATTAGTGCTGGTTCGGCCTTGCGACCGGTCTGTGCTTCGTCCATTGTTCTTTTGGCTCTTAGGGCCATGATTAAAAATTTGTACGCGGATCTTGATCCGGAATGTGAGGAGTTTGCCTCTCTTCAACTGTGTGAGTCTTTTGCTTCTTTCGTTCTGGCCTCCCAAGATGATGCTATGGCTATGTGCGGCAGGACATCAGCTCTTTTGGTTGCTATTCGGCGGTCAGTGTGGCTCCGCCAATGGACGGTGGATGTTGGTGCTAAAAGATCGCTTACAGTCCTACCTTTTCTGGGTTTGCGTCTGTTTGGTGACAAGTTGGATTCAGTCACCAAGGGAGGTAAGTTGCCTCAGCGCAAGAAGCCGCGACGTCCATTTCGAGGAATCTCTTCTTTCAATCCTTCCTTTCGGGGAGCCAGGGCGGGCAGAGGGGCCTCCCTTCCCGCTACCAGGGGCACGAGCTGGAACCGGGGGCGAGGTCGCGGCCATTCCGGTCATTCGTGGGGCTCTAAGTCCACGAACCAAGCCTGCTCAGCAATGAGGGGGCGCCCTCACCCGTGCGGGTGGGGGGGCGGTTGCGACACTTCTCCCAGGTTTGGGTCCAGGCGGTCCCGGACAGATGGATTCGGGAGGTGGTGTCGTCCGGTTACAAGCTGGAGTTCCAGTCCCGTCCTCCCTCAAGGTTTTTCAGGTCCCGAATACCTACCGATCCTTTGGCCGCCCAAGAGCTCCGAGTGTCGGTAAGGAATCTTCTGGAATTGGCGGTCATCCATCCGGTGCCACCTTCGGAATTGGGTCTCGGCTTCTATTCCAATCTCTTCACGGTACCCAAAAGGGACGGATCAGTGCGTCCTATCCTGGATCTGAAGTTCCTCAACAGGTTAATTCGTCCACGGAAGTTTCGCATGGAAACTCTGCGCTCGGCCATCACTTCTCTTCGGCAGGGGGACTTCATGACGTCCATAGACATAAAGGATGCTTATCTGCATGTTCCCATCTGCCCGGTCCATCAGCGCTTTCTGCGGTTCGTGGTGGAGGATCGGCATTTTCAATTCGTGGCTCTTCCGTTTGGTCTCACCTCGGTGCCAAGGGTATTCACCAACGTACTGGCGGGGGTGATGGCCATTCTCAGAACTCAAGGCATTCGAATTTTGCCTTATCTGGACGACCTTCTCATCATGGCTCCTTCCTTCAACCAAGCGGAGAAGGACACCAGCACGGTGGATTCTACGCTGGAAAGCTTCGGTTGGGTGATCAACTATCCCAAGTCCTCCCTAGCTCCGGCCAGGGTGGTGTCCTTCCTGGGGATGACACTGGACTCTTGTCAGCACAGTGTTTTTCTACCTCAGTCGAAGATACTTTTGATTCAGAATTTGGCTCGGCTTCTTCTTTCCAATCCTCGACCGTCCATCCGTCTGGGGATGAGGCTGGTGGGATTGATGGTAGCCTCCTTCGAGGCAGTTCCCTTTGCTCAGTTTCACACTCGGACGCTTCAGCTTCATCTGTTGGCGTCTTGGGACCATTGTCCACGTTCATTGGACCGGCCCTTCCAGTTGTCCTCCCGGGTCCGGCAGTCCCTTCAATGGTGGCTGGTTTCGAACAATCTCCTGAAGGGCAGTGTGACGATTGCACGGGTTGATCAGACCTATTGTTGATCAGACCCGTTCATCTGATCAGACCGGCCAATCGTACCCCACGTGCGTCACCGCAATTCTTGAATTGGCAACACACGTGGTTATAAACTGCTGCCACCAGAGGACAATCAGTGCTCAACTCTATAATATAATACAGGCCACACACAATACAATCAGATCGAAAGTGTCGATCGACCCACAACCACTTCCAGGTGGGGGCGATCGAGCGTCCTAGGCAAGTAAGGTAGCCAGGCTCTTCAGAATAGCGTGGGCTTTTTATATCAGATCAATTGAGAGCATCTGCTGTATTTTTAGAATTTATTTAAACAAACAGAAAAACACAAAAACAAGAAACACGATGCAAGGTGATAAAAACAGAGTTAACCATAAAACACGGTAAATAAGATAAATAGCAATGCAAAATAAAAGAAGGTGGAAAATATACTTAAAAGTCCGTCTGGGCTGCGTTCTGTTTGATCAAATCAATTGTCCTCACACGCTTTCTGGTCTTCTTTTGCTTGGATATTAAAAGCAGCGTGTCACTCTTGATGGTCAGATCGAGTGTGTTGTCCCCATTCTGCAGCTCACCTTGTTCCCTCTAACCAGGGGTCAGTTTCTTACCCCTCCTATGGGCAGAGCGATTGGAGACATCCACTGTCTGATTGGTTCATATGGTATTCTCCATCTTTGGGTACCTGAAAGCTGGTCCACATGACATCCCCCATCTGTCCTGAAATTTCAAGGAGGGGGATGAGGAGAACATTCCATGGAAGAGGGTAGGATATGGACCTTGCATCTGCTCTCCATGGCTGGTTGACCCTGATAACACGTTTATGCTTTGCAGTTTTATGAGAGGAGATAGTCATTCAAGGCGACCCTGTGTGCATGCAGGGGGAGTTTTATGGCATGCAGGGGGGGGGGGGAGTTATGCAGAGCAGAGGGGTCAGCCAAGGTCTATACACATATATATACATATATATATATATATATATATATATATATATATCCGTACACACACACATATATTACACCAACCTACACACATAGAGAAATAAAATACACCTAAGATGTTCTGTGACAGGCAGGTCCTTCCTGACTCCTCTCTGGGAGACTGTCACCACGGACGCCAGCCTTTCGGGTTGGGGGGGTTTCTGGAAGGATCTTCAGTTCCAGGGGCAGTGGGGTCCTCGAGAGGCTCACTTGCCCATCAATGTTCTGGAGCTGAGAGCTATCCGTCTGGTTCTTTCTCTTCTGACTCAGCATGTCCGGGGCCTTCCGATTCAGGTTCATTCGGACAACCGGACGGCGGTTGCCTACATCAATCATCAGGGAGGGACTCGCAGTCTGGGTGCTCTCAGAGAAGTTTCCCTGATTCTGACCTGGGCGGAGGCCCATGTTCCTTGCCTGTCGGCAGTTTACATTCCGGGGGTGGAAAACACGGAAGCAGACCTTCTAAGCAGATGTTCCTCCCGTCTGGGGGAATGGTCTCTCCATCCTCAGGTTTTTCAGGCTCTGTGTCTCCGGTGGGGAACACCGGAGGTGGACCTGCTTGCTTCTCGTCACAATTACAAACTTCCGACCTTTGTGTCAATGTCTCAGGACCCCCTGGCTCTGGCGGTGGACGCCATGTCTCTGAGCTGGGGGGAACTGGGGTTCCTGTATTTGTTCCCTCCGATTCCCTTGCTAGGAAGAGTGTTAAGAAAGTTGATTCTGGAAGCGGTCTCCGCTATTCTCGTGGCTCCAAGGTGGCCAAGAAGGATGTGGTTCGCGGACATCGTTCGGATGGCGGTAGACCAGTTCGAACTTCCTCTGCGGCCGGATCTTCTCACTCAGGATCGGCTGCGTTACCCCAATTTACCAACGCTGGCTTTGACGGCTTGGCTGCTGAAACCTCCATCTTGAAGGAGGAAGGTCTTTCTGATTCGGTTATTAAGACTCTTATTTGTGCTCGGAAGAGGTCTTCTTCTGCTATCTATTATAGAACCTGGCGTTCTTACATCGATTGGTGCGAGGCTAGGTCTTTGCCCTACAGAGTCTTTTCTGTTTCCAGAGTTTTGGATTTTCTTCAATCTGGACTGGATGCTGGTCTACAGCTTAGTACCCTGAAGGGGCAGGTTTCTGCCTTGTCTATTTTCTTTCAGAAGGCTTTTGCGCTTCATCCTTTGGTCAAGGGGGTTACGCATGTGCGGCCTCCCAGGAAGTCTTTGCTCCCTGTTTGGGACCTGAATCTGGTTCTGTCTGCTCTTCAGGCTCCTCCTTTTGAGCCTTTGTCGGATATTGCTCTTTCCACTTTGACTCAGAAGGTTGTCTTTCTAGTGGCTATCACTTCTGTTCGGCGTGTCTCTGAGTTGGCGGCCTTGTCTATTCAGGCGCCCTACCTTGAGAGACATCAAGATAAGGTGGTATTTCGGTTCAAATCGGACTTTCTTCCTAAGGTTGTTTCTGCCTTTCATCTGAATCAGGACATTGTTCTTCCCTCCTTGTGTCCTAACCCTAAGAATGACAAGGAGAGGGTTTTGCACTGTTTGGACGTTGTTCGCTGTGTTGATTACTATTTGCGTGCTACGTCTTCTTTCCATCAGACTGATGCTTTTTTCGTTGTGCCTTGTTGGCCTAGGAAGGGTTTGGCTCCGGCTAAATCTTCCATTAGTAAATGGATTCGTCAAGCCGTTATCGGTGCCTATTCGGCTAAGGGGAAAGTTCCTCCTTTTCGTATCACTGCTCATTCTACTCGCGCTATTGGTGCGTCCTGGGCTTTTCAGCACCAGGCTTCTGTTGAACAAGTTTGTAAGGCGGCTACTTGGTCTTCGGTTCATACCTTTTCGAAGTTTTATAAGGTTGATGTGCTAGCCTCAGCGGACGCTGTGTTTGGCCGCCAAGTTCTGCAAACTGTAGTGGTTTGAGTTATGCTTCATTTTCCTGCTGGATACCCACCCTTTAGGGACACTGCTTTTGGATGTCCCGAACGTTATTACTACAGGAAGCGGGGTGTGTGTGACACACAAAGAATAATACCATTTTGTGAATACTCACCAGTAAAATGGATATTATTGGTGTGTTACACACACCCCGCTTCACCCGCCCTTTATGGTATCCTGGTTTTCTCTATTTGGTGAAGCTATAATTTTGTTGAGGGTTAATTTCCTGGTACCTTGTCTTACTGCTTTTCAATTACACTGGGGATTAAGTGGGAGGTCCCAGGTATATATCCCAGGTATATATAGACTGGGAGGGGCCAGTTTTCAAGACTTCTCTCTCTGCAATGGCATCTGGCGATGGTTTACCCGAACGTTATTACTACAGGAAGCGGGGTGTGTGTGACACACCAATAATATCCATTTTACTGGTGAGTATTCACAAAATGGTATTATTTTCCACCAAGATAGATTGTTTGAATTAAACAGAGCATACAATGTGTTTTAAAGTTATCCAAAAAGCCATCTATGTTAAAGTGGACCAAAACCTAGGATTTTTTTACTATGCTGGGTTTTGGTCCACTGCCCCCGATCGAGGGGGGGGGGGGCGCTATGTAAAACCCCCTGGTTCTCCAGCATCAACTCACCTGACCACGGTCCTATGACGCCTGTGCGGCCGCTCGTCGGAGCCACTGAGCTATGCACGTCTGAGCGACGTCTTAGCTCAGCGACTCCTTGCGTTTCCCTCTAACGGGGAGTGCGCCCGCACCGGCCATTCACAAATTACTGACCCAGGCACGCGCCCTGCTAGAGGGATAGCGGGATGCGGCTGCGCACGCGCTGTTGGACTGGGATTAAGGTAAGTGTAGCGGGCGTCCTAGGGGGTTTCACACAGTGGGGCATCCCGATTTTGGAGGGAGGGAATGGATTCAGCTGGGTTTTGGCCCACTTTAAAGTAACCTAGACACAAGTTTAGCTTTTGTTTGAGATATCCCCCCTCCCCATATTCTTCAAAAGTAGAAATTATACTAGACTCTTCTACAGTCATATATTGCCTTAATACAGTGACCACATTTATTATACACCAACTATTGTGTTCAATACTTTGCCTAATATTCAACTGTTAAATTCTAAATTTGATCTTATTTATCTGGTGTGGTGTGTTTTATTCCGTTATTCATTCTACCCCACACACCGATCAGATGAGAGGCTGCACATGCGCTGTAGGACCAGGGAAGGGTAAGTCAGATCGGGCAACCTGGAAGGTTTCACACAGCAGGGCATCCCCGATCAGGGTGTCCCGGTGGCCAGGACCAAATCTCAGGATAGTCAAAATCCCGGGTTTTGATCCACTTTAAGGATTATTTGGGAAAAACCCCTGAGCTTCTTTGCTAGCCAGCCAGGTATCCTCATAATAAAGTCACCTTCCTGCAGCCATCTCTCCACCGTATGATGCTAAAGAGCACAAGTCCCCTTATACATCTTTCCAAAATAATTTGGACTATCCTGGGTTTTGGTCTTTGCCCCAGGGCACCCCAATTAGGGATGCCCCACTGTGTGAAACCCCTCAGGTCACTCGAACTGACTTACCTATCCTCGGTTCTACGGCACATGCGTGGCTTCTTGTCCAATCAGCAGGCTCGGGTCTGCTTCCACCCCCTCATCTAAAATGTTGTCTAAGATGAGCAGGTCCGAGCGCACTGGTGGGCGCATACCCTCTAACAAGGAGTGTGCCTGCGCTGGCCATTCACAAATATACTTCTATTGACCTGTGTTAGTATTGCGCTCTATTAAAAATGGCGCTTACAACAATTTCCTGACACCCAGCTTTTTTCTATACAAAGCTTGCTCACATAGCACCACGTGTCCCTGGGTGCAGGGTGCAGCTCTTTGCTAGCTTTAACCTCATGGTACGCCATTCTTATGCTTACACTATAACGTGGACCAAAACCCAGGATTTTGACTATTCTGGGTTTTGGTGCCCCGCAGTGTAAAAACCCAAAGGTCGACCGCTCCCATGTACCTTCCCCTGTTCTTATGGAACTTTTTACTACTAGTAAAAAGGGGTAAAAAGTTAAATATTTTTTTCAGGAGTAAAAAAGTGCCATTGACTTTCATTGTCTTCCTAACTAGTGATTCAAAAACAGTGGAATTCTCAGGCTTTTTTCTTATGAATTACATTTTTTGCTACCATTAGAGTTTACTACCATTGCAAAGAAAGTAGAAGGGCTCCAATGTGAGAAAGAGCAAAATGAGTTTTTGCCTGCTGAAAGCTGCATCAAAAAACTAGAGTGAAATTTATTTATAATTAATATCATGTGTGTGGCTCATCAAGTCCACCTGAATCAGTAGTCGAAATTTTCGAATCGCAAAATGCAGCAGTAAATTTTTCCATCCACTAATTTATTTCGCACTTTAACAATCGCAATCGAATTTAATTCGAGTGACTCATGTTTTACAATGGTTCCAGGTTGCTGTATCACTCGTAAAAATAACTATCGCAAAATCGCAACTTTTTAAGCACAAAACACACGAAAAATCCATTTTCTGCCTTTGTTAAATCGAGCCCTATATACGGCTCTGCCTGTGACCACACCGCTCCGAGAAGAATGATTAGACTTTGAAATTATGGCACACAGAGGGATTCTGGGAAATGAAACTTAGGTGATTCTTTCAAATAAACAGAGTGAAATTGAGATTGTTCAATGCATCAGTTGAAATAGAGAACAGACCACTGGAGAGTGTGTGTAGGAAAAGATGCTTCAACATTTAGCAGAAAGGGGTCTCCATAGGCTGTGTGATGATGTCATAAAGTTGGCTGTGCACCTGACTTATTACATCACATTATCATTGTGGTTAATTCCAACCTGTTCTTCTTTGTGGAGAAACAGAAATGATGAATGGAGGAGGCTGATTGGTGATTAAACTGATCTCCCCCAACCACTCCAAATAGACAACAGGAGATGGTGGACATTCTGATACTGTTTCTTCTTATCAGTTGTTATTCATTAGTCAAACTTAATTTGTTGGAAAAAGTTATTTGGTGAGAATAAGTGTGTTATGAATTCCAGTTGCTCTTATGTGTGTCGGTCTGAGATTTTGTAGATTGTGTCTAACCCCTGTTATGCTGATTTGGGCATTTTTGAACTTTTTTTAGCTGTTCAGTTTGAGATCACGACTACGGCTTATATCACTAGACTTCAACTGGTCCTATTTAGTGGTGGATTGGGGCCCTGGATTTTACCAGCCCCTGACCAGCCTGAGACATCTCCTCTGAGGCCTGAATGGCACCAAAGCAGTGTGGCCCACTGGGCATTGTCCCAGGTCTCCCTATGGCCAGTCCGTACCTGGCCGTATTATCACTGATAAGAAGCTCTCCCTCACAGATCAACAAAGGGGCAACTTCTTAATCTGGACCTTCATCACCATTTAATAAAAATGCCAAACCCTTAAAAAACTATTCCCAGCATCTAAAATGTAATGCATTTTAGGTTTTTAGTCACTTACTATTCTTTCCTCCACTAGGCTGCAACTCTGTTCAGGACTCTAGGGTACAGGCGCTGTCTCTTGCCATCTTGTCTCAGAGGCATCACACACTGATGAGAGAGGGGGGAATGCAGGGGGCGGGTTATAGCTGTGCTTTAAACTGACAGAGCAGAGCTGGGGTTATTAAAAGGACAGCAATCCCAGAATGCCGAGCGGCATAGTCAAAAGACACTTCCTGTTTGCAGGCAGCCTGAGACTCCATGGGCCGCTATCTTGGATGTTTAAAGACCCAGAAAATGCAGTAGGTGCAGGTAGGATGATTTTTAATGTGGACAATCTGTATGTACAGGGTGGGGGAAACATATAAGATAGGCTCTTATTCAGGGTAAGGGTCCGGATTAATGTGGACAATCTGTATGTACAGGGTGGGAAAAACATACAAGATAGGCTCTTATTCAGGGTGAAGGTCCGGATTAATGTGGGCAATCTGTATGTACAGGGTGCAAAACATACAAGATAGGCTCTTATTCAGGGTAAGGGTCCGGATTAATGTGGGCAATCTGTATGTACAGGGTGGGTGAAACATACAAGATAGCCTCTTATTCAGGGTGAAGGTCCGGTTTAATAATATTTATGCCTGAACAATGATTCAATGGGTGCCAGAAGTTGAGCATATCAGGCTTACAATAGGAACTGATTGCCAATGACATTTAAAGCTGAACAAAACCTGGGGTTTTAACTATCCAGGGCTTTGTACCATGCCGAATAGGGATGCCCTGCTGTGTGAAGCCCCCAAGAACACCCATACAAACTTACCTTTTCCCTGATCCTAAAGCTCATGTACGGGCTCTCGTCCATCCAGAGTTGTAGGGCAGGGCTTCCAAAAAAAGCACAAGAGTGGTCGCATCCCTGTAGCTCTCCCATCCCCAGCCTATGTTCCTGAAGCTGCGGGGATGCGGATCCAGATGTTGACATTGGCGAATCACCAGGAGGTAGGTACGTTTTGCGGCACCCGGGGGGGGGGAGGTGCTCACACAGCTGGACATCCAAATATTTTAGATTCCAGGGCCGGCCATCCTGGGTTTTGTTCCTTGTTTTAAAAGAGATATGGGCCAGTTGGTTGGCTTTTACAGACAGATGGGCACTTTGTTCTTTCACAAACCCTTTGCTGGTGTTCTTGTGGATATTCAGACACTGGATATAAGCGAGCATGTCTCGGGTGTGTCTGGCAGGTTGATCGCCTCCCCCTACCCTTGGAACACCTTACCCGCTCACAAGTAGTGAAAAATAATAACACAACACCAAAAACATTTAATAAATGTAATATAACAGTACTCACTGGTCTGTGTATTATAGCCTCTTTCCCCTGCCAGGCAGTGTCCTGTCTGCAGGTATGTGGCTCCCTCTGCTAGGTCTTCTGATGTCCTTGACCCCGGTGTGAAACCCCCCAGGTCTGACTTACCATTCCTTGGTCCTTTGGCGCATGCATGGCCTCTCATCCAATCAGCGCACTCGAATCCGCAGCCGCCTCTTCATCTAAGAGCTCGTCTAAGGCGAGCGCATCCGCCGCTACCCTCTACCAGCAAAACACCAGTATGTGAACTAGGACTTCTGACCATCGTCCTCCTAGTCACTGGACTTTCCTCTGCCATGTAACATTTGCCTAAAGAATAGCGCAACATAGCACAAATATGTAAATGAGCCTATTAAAAATAATGAGCAATGTTTCTGCATTGTGACTGGATTGAAACGCCACACAGCAATGCAGAGAAAATGAATAGATACATACAGATCCTATATATGGCTTTGCCTGTGACCACACTGCTCCCAGGAGGATGATTAGACTTTGTAATTATCAGGCATACAGAGGGATTCTGGGAATGGAGACTTATGTGTTTCTTTCAGATAGAATGAAATCTAGACTGAAAAAGAGAATGGATCCTGTGTGTGTCTATGCAGCGAAAGATTTGGTGGTATTTAGTGGAAAGTGGTCTCCCTATGCTGTAGAATGATGTTATAATGGTGGATGTGCATCTGACTTGTTAAATGCTGTTATCAGTGAGGTTCATTCTTACCTGTTCTTCTTTCTGGAGAAACAGAAATGATGAATGGAGGAGGCTCTGATTGGTGATTAAACTGATCTCCTCACCCACTCCAAATTGACAACCTGGGGTGGTGTGATATTCTGATACTGTTTCTTGTTATTTAAAGTTATTAAGAAAAGTTTTTGTAGCTGTGCAAGGTCCCCATTGTTGCCTGATTTCAGTTACTCTTCCCCAGTCCTACAACACATGTATGGTCTCTGGTCCAATCAGTGCACTTGCGGTCACATCTGCCTCTAACAGGGAGCATGCCCACACTAGCCCTTCACAAAT
Organism: Gastrophryne carolinensis; assembly: GCA_027917425.1. Lineage (NCBI taxonomy): Eukaryota > Metazoa > Chordata > Amphibia > Anura > Microhylidae > Gastrophryne > Gastrophryne carolinensis. The sequence continues at coordinate 432,238,469 of CM051238.1, forward strand.
GCCTGGCACGGGCACGCACCCTGCTAAAGGGAAAGCGGGGATACGTCCGCTGCTCGTGCATGCACTGTTGGACTGGTAAAGAAGGTGAGTTTCCGGGTGACCTGCTGGGTTTCACACAGTGGGCCATCCCCCTATATATTATATTTATTATATTATATATTATATTATAAATTCCAGTGCCGTCCACTTTAGCCTTCTCCAGTTCCTGAGCAGGTCTGACTGTAACAGGGAAACTGCATTGAAAACAAATTTGTAGCGAATCAGTAAGAGCTTCTCATCCAAAAGCAAAACACTAGTCTGTTTTCTAGGACCTCTGATCATCGTCCTCCTAGTCACTGGACTTTCCTCTTCCAGCCCTTCCATGTGACATTTGCCTAAATAATAGCGCAACACAACACATATATGTAAGTGAGCCCAATAAAAATATTGGGCAATGTTTCTGCATTGTGACGGGATTGCAACACCGCACAGCAATGCAGAGAAAACATATATGTGTGAGCAAAGCCTAAATCCAGCCCTGTATGTGACCACACTGCTCCCAGGAGGATGATTAGACTTTGTAATTATCAGGCATACAGAGGGATTCTAGGAAGTGAAACGTATCTGTTTCCTTCAGATAGAATGAAATCTAGACTGAAAAAGAAAATGGATCCTGTGTGTGTCTATGCAGCAAAAGATTTGGGGAAACTTAGTGGAAAGTGGTCTCCCTATGCTGTAGAATGATGTTATAATGGTGGATGTTCATCTGACTTGTTAAATGTTATCAGCGAGGTTCATTCTTACCTGTTCTTCTTTTTGGAGAAACAGAAATGATGAATGGAAAAGGCTGATTGGTGATTAAACTGGTCTCCTCACCCACTCCAAATTGACAACTTGGGGTGGTGTGACATTCTGGAACTGTTTCTATTTGAAGTTATTGAGAAAAGTTTTTGTAGCTGTGCAAGGTCCCCATCGTTGGCCAGTTTCTCTTACTCTTCCCCAGTCCTACAACACATGTACGATCTCTGGTCCAATCAGCGCACTTGCGGTCACATCTGCTGCTACCCTCTAACAGGGAGCGTGCCCGCAGTAGCCCTTCACAAATGCCTGGCACGGGCATGCGCCTTGCTAAAGGGAAAGCGGGGATACGTCTGCTGCTCGTGCATGCACTGTTGGACTGGTAAAGAAGGTGAGTTTCCGGGTGACCTGCAGGGCTTCACACAGTGGGCCATCCCCCTGGAGGGAGGAAATCTAGCGGCCCTGGAATATTATAGTTTCCAGCGCCGTCCACTTTAACCTTCTCTAGTTCTTGTTGCAGGTCTGACTCTAGCGGGGAAGCTACATCAAAAACAAATTCGTAGTCAATTCGTAGTCAGTAAGAGCTTCTCATCTAAAATCAAAACACTAGTCTGCTATCTAGGACCTCTGATCATCGTCCTAGTCACTGGACTTTCCCCTTCCAGCCCTACCATGTCACTTTTGCATAAAGAATAGCACAACACAGCACAGATATGTAAATGAGCGCGTGCGGTGTTGCAATGCAGTCGCAACGCAGAAACATTGCCCATTATTTTCAAAATACATATATGTGAGAGCAGAGCTTAAATCCTGCCCTGGCTGTGACAACACTGCTCTGTGGATGATGATTAGACTTTGTAATTATCAGGCATACAGAGGGATTCTGGGAATGGAAACTTATGTGTTTCTTTTAGAGTGAAATCTAGACTGAAATAGAGAATTTATGTTGTGTGTGCCTATGTAGTAAAAGATTTGGTGGAATTTAGTGGAATGTGGTCTCCCTATGCTGTAGAATAATGTTATAATGGTGGATGTGCATCTGAGTTATTAAATGTTATAATCAGTGAAGTTCATTCTTATTTGTTCTTCTTTCTGGAGAAACAGAAATGATGAATGGAGGAGGCTGGTTGGTGATTAAACCGATATCCCTAACTACTCAAAACTGACAACCTGGTGTGGTATGGCATTCTGATACTGTGTCTTACTATTAATTGTTTAAAGTTAGTTGGGAAAGTTTTTTAGTTTTGGAGCTAAATTTGTGAAGTTAGCAAGAGTAAATTTGTCACTTGTTCCAGTTGCTCCCATGTTTGCTGGCTTAAAGAGGAACATTGCAGGTATTAAGGAGTTAATAAAAACTCCCCAAACCTGGCTTGCTCTGTCCCCTGCCCCTCTGGTTCAATATTTCACAAATGTAAACATACCTGTCCAATCTCATCGTGCTCCAGCATCGCTCGGTCCCGCGCAATCGCCACCTGGCAGCGCCATCTTGCTGTCCCCTCATGCTCTGTGCCGCCCCTCAAATCTGGCGCAAGCTCAGTGTCTCTGTATAGATTGCAATGACACTTTGCGCAAATCCCACAATATGAAGAGCGGAGTGGGACATTTGAAGAGGGACGGCGAAGGGTGCAGAGGGGCCAGGCATGCTGCAGGATCCATGTTTTAGATAATATGTAAAATAACAGTACTCACTTGTCCGTGTATTTTAGCCTCTTTCCCCCGCCAGGCAGTGTCCTGTCTGCAGGTATGTGGTTTCCTCCTGGTAGGTCTTCTGATGCCGGGGGAACAGCGTCTGGTGTGTAGGGGAGGCAGATCCCCCTTGCCTCTACCTTTCAGTCCTGCCAGGGCTAACAACGGGCTGTCGGGGAGGGAACCTTTTTACTACAGAGGAGGAACCTCTGTGGACTGTGACTAAATATGTCCCTGGAGGAGAGGGGCATTGAAGGGAAACACAAAGAAATCCCCTCTAGTGGTTGTTGAAGATTGGCTAAAGGCTTTTGTTTTAGATTTTGATTATTGATATTATTTCAAGAATAGAATCTTCAGAAACATGTGAAACTGAAGTTGCTACCAAAGGCAGTATAATGTTCTTATTAGCCCAGCTTCATTCTTCTATAAGCAAGAGGTCCATAGTCATGTGAGTTGTTAGATCATCTTGATAAAATTCAGATTCCCTTCTCCAATAACCTCTTTACTAGCCAGCCAGGTATCTTCATCCTCATAATAAAGTCTTCAACTCCCTGCATCCATCTCTCCACCTTATGACTAGTTGTAAAATCAACAGCCACTGAATTTAAACATGCCTGGGATAAGCACACATCTATCCTAAGATAAAGAGAACATACAGTATACACATAAGGGCAGACTAGATGGACCGTATGGTCTCCTTCTGCCGTCAACCTTCTATGTTTCTATGTTTCTATGACACCTTATCCGTCTTTCTGAAATAATCCTTAAAGTGCACTAACACCCAGGATTTTGACTATCCTAGGATTTGGTCTTTGCCCCCGGGGCATCTGGATCGGGAATGCTACGCTGTGTGAAACCCCCCAGGTTGCCCGATCTCACTTACCCTTCCTCAGCCCTACAACACATGCGCAGACTCTGGTCTGATCAGCGTGCTTGGATCTGCTCCAGCACCTTCCTCTAAGAGCTTGTCTAAGATGAGCGGATCCAAACGTGCTGGTGGCCACATCCCTCGCTTCCCTCTACCTGGGAGCGAGTCCTCGCCAGCCATTCACAAATGCCTTGCACGAGCACGCTTCCTGCTAAAGGGAAAGCAGGGATACGGCCGCTGCTCACGAATGCACAGTCGAACAGGGAAAGAAGGTTAGTTTCTGGGCAACCTGGAGGATTTCACACAGCGGGGCATCCCCATTTTGGATGCACCGGGGATGAGCAAATCTTTTATATTCTAGAGTCATCAGGGCATGGGTTTTTTGTCCACTTTAACCTTCTCCAATTCCTGTTGCAGGTCTGACTCTAACAGGGAAGCTACATCAAAAACAAGTTCATAGTCAATCAGTAAGGGCTTCTCATCTAAAAGCAAAACACCAGTCTGCGATCTAGGACTTTTGACCCAGGTCGCCCAATCTGACTTACCCTTACCCAGTCCTACTGTGCATGTGCCGCCTCTGGTCCAGTCAGTGCGCTCAAATCCACTCCTGCACCTTCGTCTAAGGCAAGCAGATCCAAGTGCGCTGGCAGTCGGATCCACTGCTACCCTCTAACAGGGAGTGTGCCCATGCCGGCCATTCACAAACGCCATTCACAAATATACTTCTACTGACCTGTGCTAGCATTGCACTCTATAAAAAATGGAGCTTTCAACAATTTTCTGACACAGCAATGCAGTGTTGCAATGAATAGGTACAAACAGATCCTATATACGGCTCTGCCTGTGACCACACTGCTCCGAGGAGGATGATTAGACTTTGAGAACATGACACACAGAGGGATTCTGGGAAATGAAACTTAGGTGATTTTTTTCAAATAAACAGAGTGAAACGGAGATTGTTCAATACATCTGTTGAAAAAGAGAATAGACCACTGGAGTGTGTGTAGGAAAAGATGCTTCAACATTTAGCAGAAAGTGGTTGCCATATACTGTGTGATGATGTCATAAAGTTGGCTGTGCACCTGACTTATTACAACACATTATCAGTGAGGTTGATTCCAACCTGTTCTTCTATGTGGAGAAATAGAAATGATGAATGGAGGAGGCTGATTGGTGATTAAACTGATCTCCCCCAACCGCTCCAAACTGACAACAGGAGATGGTTGACATTCTGATGATGTTTTCTTTTATCAGCTATTGTAAATTAGTCAAAAGAATGTGTAATGTTTGCATTATAGTGAAACTTAAGTTGTTGGAAAAAGTTATATGGTGAGATTAGGTGTGTTATGAGTTCCAGTTCCTCTCGTGTATGTCACTCTGAGATCTTATAGGATTGTGTCCAACCCCTGTTATGCTGATTTGGACATTTTTGAACTTTTTTAGCTGTTCAGTTTGAGATCATGGCTACAGCTTACATCACTAGATTTCAACTGGTCCTATTTAGTGGTGGACTTGGGAAAAAAATGAGCCCTGGATTTTACCAGCCCCTGGCCAGCCCCCAGTGCCCATAACCATGATGCTGGGGCTATAGCATTGGGGGCTGAGGTTCTTTGGTTCATGGGTACAGTTGGGTGGGGTACAGGGGACTCAAAGAGAAACTAAGGGCACAGGGATTTAATGTGGGTGTTAAAAGCAGCAACCTGAATGGCAAAACCGTGTGGCCCACTGGGCATTGTCCCAGGTCTCTCTATGGCCAGTTTGCTCCTGACCCTATTATGCCTGATGGGAAGCTCTCCCTCACAGATCAACAAAGGAGCCACTTCTTAAACTGGACCTTCATCATCATTTCATAAAATGCCAAAACCTTAAAAAACTATTCCCAGCATCTAAAATGTAATATATTTTAGGTTTTTAGTCACTTACTATTCTATCCCCCCCACTGGGCTGCAACTCTGTTCAGGACTCTAGGGTACGGGCGCTGCCATCTTGTCTCAGAGGCATCACATACTGATGAGAGATGGGGGGAATGCAGGGGCGGGTTATAGCTGTGCTTTACACTGACAGAGCAGAGCTGGGGTCATTTAAAGGACAGCAATCCCAGAATGCCGAGCGGCATAGTCAGAGTACACTTCCTGTTTGCAGGCAGCCTGAGACTCCATGGGCCGCTATCTTGGATGTTTAAAGGACCAGAAAATGCAGTAGGTGCAGGTAGGATGATTTTTAATGTGGACAATCTGTATGTACAGGGTGGGAAAAACATACAAGATAGGCTCTTATTCAGGGTGAGGGTCTGGATTAATGTGAGCAATCTGTATGTACAGGGTGTGGGAAACATACAAGATAGGCTCTTATTCAGGGAGAAGTTACGGATTAATGTGAGCAATCTGTATGTACAGGGTGTGGGAAACATACAAGATAGGCTCTTATTCAGGGTGAGGGTCTGGATTAATGTGAGCAATCTGTATGTACAGGGTGTGGGAAACATACAAGATAGGCTCTTATTCAGGGTGAAGGTCCGTTTTAATAACATTTATGCCTGGACAATGATTCAGTGGGTGCCAGAAGTTGAGCTATGTGTGAAGCCCCCAAGAACGCCCATACAAACTCACCTTTTCCCCAGTCCTAAGGCTCATGCACGGGCTCTAGTCCATTCAGAGTTGTTTACTGTGTACATGTAATGCTTATCCAATGGCTCTGTTTACATGCAGGGCTTCCGGAAAAAGCACAACTGTAGCTCTCCCACCCCAGCCTATCTGCCTGAAGCTGCGGGGATGAGGACGCCAGATGTTGAGATTGACAAATCACCAGGAGGTAGGTACGTTTCGTGGCACCCCGGGGAGGGGGGGGGGGAGCATCCCAATATTTTAGATTCCAGGGCCGGCCATCCTGGGTTTTGTTCCTTGTTTTGAAGGAGACATGCACCCTGATATGGGCCAGCTGGTTGTCTTTTAAAGATAGATGGGCACTTTGTTCTTTCACAAACCCTTTGCTGGTGTTCTTGTGGGTATTCAGACACTGGATATAAGCGAGCATGTCTCGGGTGTGTCTGGCAGGTTGATCGCCTCCCCCTACCCTTGGACCACCTTACCCGCTCACAAGTAGTGAAAAATAATAACACAACTCCAAAAACATTTAATAAATGTAATATAACAGTACTCACTATAGCCTCTTTCCCCTGCCAGGCAGTGTCCTGTCTGCAGGTATGTGGCTCCCTCTGCTAGGTCTTCTGATGTCCTTGACCCCAGTGTGAAACCCCCCAGGTCTGACTTACCATTCCTTGGTCCTTTGGCGCATGCATGGCCTCTCATCCAATCAGCGCACTCGAATCCGCAGCCGCCTCTTCATCTAAGAGCTCGTCTAAGGCGAGCGCATCTGCCGCTACCCTCTACCAGCAAAACACCAGTATGTGAACTAGGACTTCTGACCATCGTCCTCCTAGTCACTGGACTTTCCTCTTCCATGTAACATTTGCCTAAAGAATAGCGCAACATAGCACAAATATGTAAATGAGCCTATTAAAAACAATGAGCAATGTTTCTGCATTGTGAATGAAGCAGAGAAAATGAATGGATACATACATACATACAGATCCTATATATGGCTTTGCCTGTGACCACACTGCTCCCAGGAGGATGATTAGACTTTGTAATTATTAGGCATACAGAGGGATTCTGGGAATGGAGACTTATCTGTTTCTTTCAGATAGAATGAAATCTAGACTGAAAAAGAGAATGGATCCTGTGTGTGTCTGCAGCAAAAGATTTGGTGGTATTTAGTGGAAAGTGGTCTCCCTATGCTGTAGAATGATGTTATAATGGTGGATGTGCATCTGACTTGTTAATTGCTGTTATCAGTGAGGTTCATTCTTACCTGTTCTTTTTTCTGGAGAAATAGAAATGATGAATGGAAGAGGGTGATTGGTGATTAAACTGAACTCCTCACCCACTCCAAATTGACAACCTGGGGTGGTGTGACATTCTGATACTGTTTCTTATTATTTGTCCTTTAAAGTTGTTAAGAAAAGTATTTGTAGCTGTGCAAGGTCCCCATTGTTGCCCAATTTCACTTACTCTTCCCCAGTCCTGCGACACATGTACGGTCTCTGGTCCAATCAGCGCACTTGCAGCCCTTCACAAATGCCTGGCACGGGCACGCACCCTGCTAAAGGGAAAGCGGGGATATGTTTGCTGCTCATGCATGCACTGTTGGACTGGTAAAGAAGGTGAGTTTCCGGGTGACCTGCAGGGTTTCACACAGTGGGCCATCCCCCTATATATTATATTTATTATATATTATATTATACATTCCAGTGCCATCCACTTTAGCCCTCTCCAGTTCCTGTTGCAGGTCTGACTCTAACAGGGAAACTGCACTGAAAACAAATTTGTAGCGAATCAGTAAGAGCTTCTCATCCGAAAGCAAAACACCAGTCTGTTTTCTAGGACCTCTGATCATCGTCCTCCTAGTCACTGGACTTTCCTCTTCCAGCCCTTCTATGTAACATTTGCCTAAATAATAGCGCAACACAGCACATATATGTAAGTGAGCCCAATAAAAATAATGGGCAATGTTTCTGCAATGTGATAGGATTGCAACATCGCACAGCAATGCAGAGAAAACATATATGTGTGAGCAAAGCCTAAATCCTGCTCTGCCTGTGACCACACTGCTCTGCAGAGGATGATTAGACTTTGTAATTTTCAGGCATACAGAGGGATTCTAGGAATGGAAACATATCTGTTTACTTCAGATACAATGAAATCTAGACTGAAAAAGAAAATGGATCCCGTGTGTGTCTATGCAGCAAAAGATTTGGGGAAACTTAGTGGAAAGTGGTCTCCCTATTTTTGATTGAAAAAATATCCTTTATTTATATAGTTGCACATATAAATACATAAGACGGTACATTCTTTCCATGTATTGCGTCGCAGCGCACAAGTCACTACAATACAGATACATCTCAATACATACAATAAATTACATTCGTGTTTAGCGGCAGGACGTCTGATGTGTGGTGCCTGGCTAAGTGCCCTGTACCTCACATCCTACGTGCCACCGCCTCTACTCGTATACAAAGTGGGCCATGCCTAATGTGTAGTCTTGGACTAAGGGTCCCCGACCTCACATCATTCATGAGTCCACCACATTCATACCGCAACTATCAGAATATTTTTAAACATTTGTGGGCGATGCCTGATGTGCCGTCCTGGACAAAGGTCCCTGGCAGCACATCATTCATGGGTCCACCGTACACAATACAAAAGTATGAAAAACATGACGATCTGTATATACAGTGTGGGCCATGCCTGATGTGCCGTCCTGGACAAGGGTCCCTGACTGCACATCATTCATGAGTCCACCGATTCAAAATTTACATGACATAAAGCGACGGTCTGTGGGGGGGTTGGGGGTGGGAAAGGAGGGGAGGCAAGGGGAAACACAGGGCCGAAGCTTTATTTAGACATGAAACGTGGAGGGGAAGGAGGGGGAAGGGAGAAAAACAATCAAGGCCACTCAATCGTCTTCCTCATCTTCCACACCGAAGTCCATCAAGGAGTAGTCTCTGAGCAGGCTGTGGATCAGCCTGCGACAGTCCTCGATTTTCATCCATTCCCGCCTTAGGATGAAGCGGTTTCGGGCACACCAGATAGCGTCCTTAAAACAGTTCATAAGGCGCCAGGCGCGCTCTACTTCCTCTTCAGCGAAGTTGCCGTGGAATAGTCCGTACAAAACGCCGCAGTGGGTGACTGCGTTCCTTGGCACTCCACAGTCTTTCAGTTCCGACCCTAGGGCGTCCAGCAAGGCCTGGGCATAGGAGCAATCCCAAAAGAGGTGACGGGAGGTTACCTCGCAGACAACACACAGCGGACAGTGTCTGTATCTGCTCAACCCCCGGTCGTGCATGAAGGTCCTGATGGGCAGACCTCCCTGGATTGCTTGCCACGCCAGGTCCTTGTGTTGGTTGGACAGTCTCCTGGAGGACACGTTCTTCCACACGAACCTACACGTGTCCAGCGGGAGCCCCAGGATCGGTTCGGTCTCGTCCTTGGCTCGGATGAGCCTGTAGACTGTCTTGGGCTTCCACAAATCAGCTTTAACTCCTGCCAGTTGTTGTTCCAGGATGAAATCCTCAACGTCCTTGTAGAACCAGGGGAGGTTCCAGGCGTATGGCACGGAGCTGTCCCATTTGGCCCAGCCAAATTTCCTCCACACCCGGAGGAGGAAAAAACGGGACATGGCATGACCTGCGGAAGCCGGTTCACTGTTCCTTGCGGTTCTTTGGACGCAGGTGCTGGCGAAGGCGACCATGAGCATGGTTGGTATATCCGGGACTCCTTTCCCGCCCTTGCGAGGTTCCTTGCACAGCTTGGTCCTTTTGACACGATCCATCTTAGAGCCCCAGATGAAGTAAAAGACGGCCTTGGCGATGGTTTTCCGGGTTTTGGCCCGGGGTGGCCATGCCTGGGCGAGGTACTGGAGCACAGGGAGGATTTCACTGCGCAGCACCAACGCCTTTCCTTCGATGGAGAGTTTCCGGAGGCTCCAAAGTCCGAACTTTTGGTTCATCTTTGCGATCCGTTCGTCCCAGGATTTCAGGGCCGCACCTTCTTTTCCAAACCATACACCAAGGATCTTGATGTAGTCCGGCTTGACGTTGAAAGGCACGGGAGAAGATAGCTGCCACTTTCCGAAGAGCATGGCTTCCGACTTCCCGCAGTTGACTTTAGCCCCTGAGGCTCGACCGAAGTCCTCGCAGGTCTGGACGAGTGCCGATATTGAACGCTGATCTGCGCAGAACACCGTCACGTCATCCATGTACAACGAGCACTTGACTTCTTGTCTGCCGGGTCCTGGTGTGGTGATCCCTCTGATCTCCGGATTCTGTCTGATGCACTCGGCGAAGAGCTCTATACAACAAACAAAAAGGAGAGGTGAAAGAGGGCAGCCTTGTCTGACCCCAGAAAGAACTGGGAAGGGGTCAGTCTTCCAGCCGTTCACCAGCACGGAGCTGCAAATCTCAAAATACATAAGGTCAACATAAGAACAAAACAGCTTTCCTAAACCATACTTACGTAGGACCTTGCTCATAAACCCATGCGAGACCCGATCGAAGGCCTTCTCCTGGTCAAGGCTGACCAGGGCGCCGTGCACATTGTGGGTTTGTATGTAATGGACGGTGTCCCTTACAAGAGCTAGGCTGTCCGCAATCCTACGGCTGGGAATGCCGCAAGTCTGGTCCAGGTCGACTATCCGCCCGATGACTGACCTAAGCCGGTTGGCGAGCACCTTGGCCAGGATCTTGTAGTCCACATTCAGGAGAGAGATAGGTCTCCAATTTTTGAGCTCATCTCTCCCTCCCTTGTGCTTATACAAGATCGTGATCATGCCCTCCCTTAGCGAAGGGGGCATTTTACCCTCCGCCATCATCTCCTCGTACAGCACGAGCAGGTCCGGGCCAATGAGATCCCACAGCGCTACATAGAGCTCCGCTGGGAGACCGTCACCGCCCGGGGTCCTGCCCCGCCTGAAGGAGAGCAACTCCCCCTCCACCAAGGGCTCCTCCATTGCTGCAGTTCCCTCGGCATCAAGAGTGTTCTTGACGCCTGCTAGGAACTTTTCCGCTACCTCATCGTCCGTGGCTTTCGGAGAGTAGAGGTTGGCGTAGTAGTCAGAGACCACTTGCATTACGCCGTTCTTACCCTTCCGGATGGTACCCGTCTCGTCTCGCAGTTCTGTCAGGGGTGTGTGACCGGAGTGGAGCTTCCTGAAAAAGAAAGAGTTACACTTCTCACCTTTTTCGATGTTCTCCACTTTGGAGCGGAACACGATGCGCCTGGCTTCCTCCTCGAAGTGCCCTTCCAGGCACTTTTTGGTCTCATCCAGGTTCTGCTTCACGTTCCAGCCCTTGAGGTGGAGGTCCTGTAGACACTGCAGTTTTTGCTGCAGCCTCTTGAGTTCCTCCTTCCTCTCACTCACCTGTTGTCTGCTTTTGGCCTGAAAGAAGCTGCGAAACTTTACCTTGACGTACTCCCACCATTCGCCGAAGGAGTTGAAGTAGGGCTGCTGCTCTCTCCACAGCACGTATTCCTCCTTGAGTTCCCCCATCAGTTTCTCATTCTCCAGCAGGGTGCAGTTCAACTTCCAGGAGCCTGGGCCGGGCGGAAATCCGTCGCCCAGTTCCCCCTGGAAGTAGACCGCTCTGTGGTCAGAGAAAAAGCAGGGGACCAAGGAGGAGCTCTTCTGCCTGACTGCCCGGGAGGTGAACACAAAGTCAATGCGCGAACATACGGAGCCGTCGGGATGGCTCCATGTGTAGTTCGCTGACCCGGTCCCCTTGGCCCCCGCTGCGTCCTTGAGGGACGCCTCGTTGACCATTTCCCTGAGCAGCTTGGACGTCTTGTCCAATTTGGCAGAGGAGTTTGTGCTGCGTCCGTCTTGCTCCAGAGGGCAGTTGAAGTCCCCCGCCAGGACTACTGCTCTGGTGGTGGCAAGATAAGGGCGCAGGGTATGGAAGAATTCCATGCGCTCATTCTTTTCAACGGGAGCATACACGTTGATGAGCCAAATTGGCTCCCCTGCCCATGAGCCGTCTACTAGCAAAAGTCTGCCGCAGACGAGCTCCTGGACAGAATCAACCGTGAAGCGGTTCCCCCTGATCAGAATGGCTACCCCCACGTTCCTGTTCTCGCCTCCCCCAGACCAGTAGGATGGACCGTGGGTCCACTGGGCACACAGGTGTCTGTAGTGCTTGGAGAAGGGTAGAGAGCATTCCTGCAGCATGAAGATCTCGGCTTGCTGAGATGCCAGGAACGCCAGGACTCGATTTCTTCTAGACGCAGATCCTATACTCCTCACATTTATGGTGAAAATTGAAATTGCCGCCATATCTGTTTGGAGAAAAGAAGTTTTGTTAGAAGGGACGAGTCCCTTAGTTACCTATCCCGTCAGGCGGTGCTTTCACTGCCTTCTGGGAGCGTGGCGTTCTCAGTACTTTGAGAGTCTCTTCCTCGTCTTCTTCTTCGGAGCTTTCCGGATACTCGTTGATTTCTAGGGTCGTTGGTGGATCATCGGTGTCGTTTTCTTCCGTCTGTTTCGCCATGGTGGGTGTTGTTGTCATGGCTTTTTTTCCCGTGTTTTCTCTTTCGGGAGTCACGGGAACTTCTTTCCTCTTGTTCCTGCCTGTTTGGGAAGAAGAGGGGGCGAGAAAGGGGAACTCCTCCACGGTGTTTTGGTGTCCTGCAATGGTGTCTGGGGATGTGGTGGGTTCTGTCTGTGCCTGGGCTGGCAGTGTTTCTGTGTTTGTGTGTGTATCGGCCAGGGGCTGGGCAGTGACTGTTTGTGTGGGTTGGGCGGGAGGGGGTGAGACCTTCCTGAGGGGGCTGGCACAGGTGTGACCTGTGTCAATTGAGGTGGTAAGTGTTAGGTCTGAGCGGACAATGGAGGTCTCCTGGGCTATTGTTGCCTTAAGGGCGGTAGTTTCGCCTGAAACTGGTTTTATTGTTCTGGGTTGTGAGGTGTGAACAGTTTCCAGGCTCTGGGTGCTGCTTTGTGTGGTGTTCTGTGTGTGGGATGGGGGTGGGGCGGAGGGGTTTGTGGAGGGTTGTGTGGGTTTGGGTTTGTTCTTACCTTTCCCTTTCCCCTTATTCTTCCCTGTTGACTCTGCGGGGGCGGCTTGTTGCTGTTCAGCCTGCTGCTTTCGCAGCCGATCTTTCTGCTGCTGCTGCTGATGGTCTTGCTGCTGCTGGTGGTCCTGCTGCTGGTGACCTTGGTGTTGCCGCTTTTCTCCGCCCGGTCTACCTGACTTACCTGATACGACGGCTGCGGCGTAGGAGCTGGTCCTCTCAGGGCAGTTGCGGTAGACGTGGTCGGATTTCCCGCAGAGGTTGCAGGCGAACTTCCTAGCGCACCCTTCTGTGCTGTGTCCTCCTTTCGCATCTGGGCAGAACTTGCAGACGATTTCCCGACAATCTTTCCCCACATGGCCTGTCTTGCCGCAATTCCTGCAGGTCTGTGGGATGTCGGAATAATGCAGTCTTCCTGGCGAGCTTCCCAGGGCGAAGAACTGTGGTAGATGCGATACTCCCTCAGCCGTTGCTCGCAGCTTGCACATCACCGACCATGTTCCTGTCCAGTATCCGCTACCATTCAGGATCTTGGTCGGAGGGCTTGTTACGGTGCAATGTCGGTTCAGGAAGGTCACGATGTCGGCCGCTGGTGTGAAGGGGTTGCGCATGGCAACCGTGACCCGTCTTTCTTCTCTTTGTACGTGGCTGAAGACCGTGTACTTGGTGAAGTTAGAGTCGGGCCCCGCCGATGTCATCGCCTGGAGGTACCTTTTCACGATGTTCATCGAGATGAAGGTGACGTAGAAGAGGCCTTGGAAGAAGGGCTGGGCGGAGTATGTCTCGGCTTTGGAGAAACCTTGGTCTCGCAGCATGGTGTCACAAAAAACTTCTGTTGTGACCGATGGTATCTTACCTTCGGCGTCTTCCTTCAGCTGTAGGACGACAGTTTGCCGCATCCAGGGCTCCAGGGTTGGGGCTCCATTTGCTGCTTGCTGCTTCCTGGCCAGCGCCTTTGGGGCGGAGTTTGCTGGAGGTGTCCGCTTGGAGGTAGATGGCCCCGCCTCCTGGTGGGAGCTGGTTCCTGATTGGTCGGCCATCTGATTAATATGCGAAACGGAGGGATTCTTCAGAAACGTCGACGGGTTCGGGTCGATTTCGCAGGTTGAGCTCGGAGAAGTTCTTCCAGAAGTTTCAGGAGGCTTCCTGTGGAGGCTTCAGGGTTCCTTCTGGAGGTGGATTTCTTCAGAAGGCTTCCAAAGTTCTCCTGGAGAGGCTTCAAGATTCTTGCTGGAGGAGGTTCTTCTTCCGAGGTCTTCCTGGTCCGGTGTCGTTTTCCTTGCCGAGGCAAGAGGGGAGGGAGGGATTGCAACTCGTTCTCTTTGTGGGGGCTCAAGCCACAAAAGAGACCTAAGGCTTTGGATAGATTTAGTGATTCTCAATTCTGATAAGAACAGATTTTTTTTTTTTTTTTTTTTATTAAGAAAATTCTTAAAATATATTTACAACAAATTAAAATAAATTTCCACAACAATCATAATCAAAAATAATCAAATATGTACAAAAGAAAAAACAAATAGCATCGTAAACAAAATCAAAGAGTATCATAAACAAAATATATACAATAATCAAAGAAAACGTCACAAACAAAATTTATATTCAGTAATCAAAACAATATATATAATTAAAAAGAAAAAACATCATAGTCGAATTATATACAAAAATGAAAAGGAAAGGTATATATAATAAACCAGACTAATATTCAAACCGGAAAAGAAATATCATAAAGAAAACCAAAATCAACATCATAATAATCATAACCAAATACATCCATCACCAAAATCAAAAAACACCATCATCAAAACAAAAATTTCCATTTATGTGATTTCCACCACCCTTCTGCAACCTCCACCCCCACCCTTCCACAATCCATTTTGTATACAAAAAATAAACGACTTAATAAAATCCCCACCGCATCCCTAGTTCCCAACACAGAATTTTTGAACACAACTAGGTTGCGGAGGTCCCAAAGGACCTCCTTGAGAATGGCCGAAAACAACCAGGCTTGGCGAATCTCCTCTCGACTGCCCGCTCGAAGACCTGCCAAGACAAACAAAAATGTTAATCTTTCGACGCCAAGAACAGTCCTGCAGAAAAAGCGGCATGCCTCCCGAAAGTCCCTGGCAAAGGGACACCCCCAAAATATGTGGGGGATGTCCTCAATGCCACCACATCCCTCCCTGGGACAACGCTCCGACCGGCACAGATCTCGGGACTTCTGGAAGGACCTGGTTGGGAGGCAACCCATCAGGGACATCCAAACCAGATCCTTCTGCCTATTATCGAGTCCTACCAGCTTCATTTTCCTCCAGGTTTCAGTGGTCTGGCGCGATGTTAAGTGGAAGATCTGGTTTTCCGTCTCCTCCCTCCTAGCCCAAGCAAAAAGGTGGCGCTTACTCACCGCATCCTGAGCCAATCCACCCAATTTGTTCTGGAACCAAAATTCACGCAAACATTCATAAAACCAGGCCAAATTAAAAGATGTGGGCAACCTAAGGTCCCTCCCGATCCAACCCCATCTTACAAACAAAATTCCGCCCATATACCTACACATCCTAGAGACCACCGAATTACTATTCAGGGTACGGTGAGTGTTCAACCAGAAATGGGCTCGAAGGAAGAAGCTTAGATCCGGAAAACCATAACCTCCCGCTGCCATTGATTTGACCACCTTAACCCGACTCGCCCTCTCCACCCTGGTGCCCCAAAAGAAAGCAAAAAGCAGCTTATTCAGCTGCCTTACCCAGAGAGGAGAAGGCGGGAAAATCAAACTGGCATACAAGATCAGGGGGAGGATCACCGATTTCACAATCAGCGTCCTCCCGCGAAGGGAAAGATCACGCAGACCCCACAAACCAAGTTTCTGCGCCACCTTTCCCCTCACCCGGTCGAAGGTCTTAGCACCACGTAGGTTTGCATCAAAGGAGATCCCCAGAACCTCCACCTCGGAAGACTCCTTGACCCCCTCAACCCCTCTCTCCACCTTTCCACCCAGACTGCAAAACTGGCATTTCTGCCAATTTACCGCCATACCCGCAACTGAACAAAAAATGTTCAGTTGGAGGTTTGCTCTCCTGACATCTTGGGCTGTGTTTCCAATCACCACCACATCATCCATGTAGGCCAGGGCTTTAACACTCGTTCCGTTACTCCCGGGGACTACCACCCCCCTAACCAATTTATCCCGAACCAAACTCCTAATCAGAGGCTCCATTACACAGATAAAAACCAACGGGGAAAGCGGGCAGCCCTGCCGGACCCCAGAGCTGACTGGCAACTCCTCGCTCAGAAACCCGTTGATCAGTACCCGACTAAAGATTCCCGAATACAGGCTACGCAGCACCCGGAGAATCCCTGGAGGGAAACCCAACCTTTCCAGCACTACAAATAAAAAACGGTGGGAGACACGGTCGAAAGCCTTCTCCAAATCCACCGTTTCGATCACCAAACTAGATCTATTTGTCTGTGCCATCCAGATCAAATCCCTCAAGAGGATCAGATTGTCGGAGATTCGCCTGCCCGGGACCGCACAGGCTTGTGACTCCCCAATAACAGTGGATATTACACCACGAATGCGATTGGCCATTACCTTAGCAAGAATCTTATAATCCACATTCAGAAGTGTAATCGGTCTCCAATTTCTGATGTCCTTCCTGTCCCCCTTCTTAAAGATCAGGGTAATAACTCCTTCTCTCATAGAAGACGACAGTACCCCGACATCAGAAATCACATTCAGCACCTCGACCAGGTCCTGTTTAATAACAGGCCAGGTTCGAGTGAAAAATTCAGCTGGGAGACCATCACTGCCCGGCGTTCTGCCCTTGGCCATCTGACTAAGGGCAGTCCAAACCTCCTCCTCCGTCACCTCTCCCTCCAAAGATTCCGCATCGTCCGCTGTAAGGCGATCGTCCAGAACATGGCAATATTCTCGCATTTCAACTTCCGATGCTGTCGAGTGATCCGTAAAGAGATCCCGATAAAAG
The DNA here is from genome assembly GCA_027917425.1 of Gastrophryne carolinensis. Classification (NCBI taxonomy): domain Eukaryota; kingdom Metazoa; phylum Chordata; class Amphibia; order Anura; family Microhylidae; genus Gastrophryne; species Gastrophryne carolinensis. Next base: position 432,255,406 of record CM051238.1, read on the forward strand.
TGACAAATGCCTGACCTTACATCGTCACCGGTAACCTCTTGATCCTGCACAAGAAGAGAAGAAAAAACATCACTTGCTTTAAAGGCTTTTTTAAAGAAAAAACTTGTGCATTTCTCATTCTCTTCTACATTCTGAACCTTTGACCTAAAGATTATTTCCCTACCACGCTGTTCCAACAAAACCACTCTCTCCCCCCTCACGGCCCTCAGATCATCCTCCACCTCCCAACCCAGCGATCGCAAGGTCAGAAGGGTATGGAGCCTCTCTAAGATCTCCCTCTCTTTCCTAACCCGCAGCCTGGCCACCCTGAAGCTTTCCTTTCGGAAAAACTTCCTAACCTGGACCTTCACCCACTCCCACCATTCAACCACAGATCCAAACTTCCCTTTCTGCGTCACCCACTTCCCATATACCCATTCAAACCTTCTACTCACACCCTTATCCTCTAATAGGCTTACATTCAACTTCCACACCCCTCTGCCCATCTTGACACAACCCTCTAAACTAACCCCTACACAGACCACAACATGATCAGAAAAGATCACCGGAATATGGCGGTAATTGCTGGTGGTAACTGACTGGGAGGTCAAGACGAAATCAATTCTCGACCTCACCGTCCCCTTGTCCGAGAAGAAGGTGAAGTTCAGGTCCCCATCAGATTGAGGGCTAAAAGAGTCCCCGAGAGAAAAATCCCCGAGGATTCCCCCCATGCTCCTACTGGTGCTATCAAGTCCGCCGTCCCCTCCACCTACCCGGTCGCCAGACCTGAGGATTAAATTAAAATCCCCAGCCACAATTGTGGGTTGGCGACCCGGCAGGTGAAGCCTCAGGACTTCCAGAAAGGCCAAACGTTCCGCCCTGTCTGCAGGACCATAAGCGCAGAAGAGCCGGAAATCAGATGCTTGGGTTCTACACTGGCAGAGAACCAGTCGGCCGGGCACGATGACCCGGCTCGACCGGATCTGCACCCGGGGGCCCTTAACAAGGACCCCCACACCCTCATTCCGGCTCTGGCAGGCCTCCGACCATACAGCCTGCCCGTGAGGCCATTCCCTGCAGCTGGGGGCGCTCTGAAGGGCACATTCCTGCAGACACAAAATATCTGCAGGGATGTGCCCTAGCGAGTCTAACACAGCCGCCCTCCTCTGTGAGGAGCAAATACTCCTCACATTAATCGTAGCCACAGAAAATGACATCATGAGCAGGGAAAGAAAACACCCAAGCCTGGTCATCCTACTCGGAGGGGTCCCTCACACCACGGGCGGAGGAAGACCCCCCCACCATTCTCACTGGTTCGTCCACCGAAGTGGTCGAGCCCAACTCTGCAAAGGATAGGTCCTCCCCAGAATCGCTCCTAGGGGAGAACCCATCACTTGAGGCCTCATACACCTCTCTTTGGGCAGCCGTAGGGGGGCCACTACTGTCCATCCCCTCCTCGCCTACCGGGTCTGGGCCGCAAAGGGACCCCCTCAAAGTAATAAGGAGGGCCTCAGCCTCAGAACTCAGACCCGTACTCCCCCCAGGCATAGGAACAGGAGGGGGCAAAACCTCCTGCCCAATCCCAGGGAGGCTGGCAGAGGAAGGGACGGACCCCACCCCTCCAGAAGTGCCCTCCCCTCCAGGGAGGAGAGGCCGACCACATGGGGGCCAATCAGGGGGATAGGGCGGCTGACTCCTCATAATTTCCCCTGAGGGGAGCAAGAAACAACCTGAAGAGGTGGGAGTGGAGCTAACCTCACCCCCCACAGCTGCCCTGGAGCTGCCGGCATCCGGCTGTACCCCTTCCGGAGTACAAAAGGCCTCCGCGCTCGACCCAAGCTCCCCTAGGTCGGAGGAGGAAAGTTCTTCCCTCACTCCTTCCAGGGGAACCTGAGCCCCAGAAGCCGACAACCCCAATTCCTGGGCCTTCCGTAGCCTTGCTGCAGTCCTCCTGGCCTTGGCATTGGTTTCTGAAACCAATTTTTGTTTCTCTGGAGTTACCAGGGTTTTGCGAACCTTCGCCCTGGGCTCCAGAGAAACGGCCTCACACACAGATTCATCCACAGGCTTGCGCACAGTAGTTTCACCTACATCCATATTCACCTCCGCCCTTTCACTCCCCCCCACCCCCTCTTCCCTTACCCCAACATTTGCTCCACATTCACCCTGCACACTCACAACTGGGCCAGGCACCTGCCATGCATTCCTCCCCGCGGAGGGTCCAGATTTGCCTTGTGGCCCTTGCTGTACTACAGCTGAAAATAGCCTCTTCCCCTCCATTTGGGGGCAATTCCGAACTATATGGCCTCGCTGTCCGCACACGTCGCACGTTTTCCCGACAGTGCATTTAGCGGCCACATGCTCTGCGCTGTCACAGTATCGGCACCTTGCTGGTTCTTCACAATTTTGCGTAAGGTGGCCGAACCTCAGACAGCGGCGGCAAAACTCCGGCTGCCCTGGATAGTACACTGAGCACCTCTCTCCAGCTATGGTAAAAACTGGAGGGGGGTGCCGAAGGCCAGAATAACATTCGGGATCTTGATGGAACGTGGCCTTTACCTTGTATCTGCAATTAAGAAAACCATACTGGTTTCGTAGATCTTCCGGCAGACTTTCAAAGTGCATATAACGTGACAGGAAGGTCAGCACTGGGTTCAGGTCCAAAAACGGGTTGTAGATCCTGATGAAGACCGTTTTAACGCCAGGCTCAAACAGCAGTCGAAAATCCACTTTTGACAGCAGAAGGGAACCCGCATCCTTTGCTCTTCTAAGGTTCTCAAATGACGCCAAGCATAATGCCTCGGAGAAAAAGGACACATAGTATAGCCCGTCTTTCAGAATATCTTGGACACCGGCAATGTCGCTCACCTTAAGCCCAAGTAAATCGCGCAGTATGTCAATACAGATGACTCTTAAGGACACATCCGATCGATGCTCCTTCCTCGCTTCGAAGCAGATGGAGTTCTTCAGGATTCTGTTGGGAAACGCCATCCTCTCCACCGCATCGCCGCGACTCCACTCCACGAAATGGCAGCCACCGATGTGGCGCCCGATCCCTCCTCGTTGCTGGTCCTTTTAGTACACTCACCCAAAAGCAGCGATAGGGTGAAGACACCAAAGTGCCGATCCCTAAGGGCCAAGTGAGCGGTAGGGGTCCAGCACCTATTGGATACTCACAAGGTATTACTACACTTGATCTTGTAGCCAATAGGCCGAGAAGCGATCACACAACACATATATGTAAGTGAGCCCAGTGAAAATAATGGGCAATGTTTCTGCATTGTGACGGGATTGCAACACCGCACAGCAATGCAGAGAAAACATATATGTGTGAGCAAAGCCTAAATCCTGCTCTGCCTGTGACCACACTGCTCCCAGGAGGATGATTAGACTTTGTAATTTTCAGGCATACAGAGGGATTCTAGGAAGGGAAACATATCTGTTTACTTCAGATACAATGAAATATAGACTGAAAAAGAAAATGGATCCTGTGTGTGTCTATGCAGCAAAAGATTTGGGGAAACTTAGTGGAAAGTGGTCTCCCTATGCTGTAGAATGATGTTAGATGTAGAGGTGGATGTTCATCTGACTTGTTAAATGTTATCAGTGAGGTTCATTCTTACCTGTTCTTCTTTCTGGAGAAACAGAAATGATGAATGGAGGAGGGTGATTAAACTGATCTCCTCACCCACTCCAAATCAACAATATAGGGTGGTGTGACATTCTGATACTGTTTCTTATTATTTGTTATTTAAAGTTGTTAAAAAAAGTTGGAGCTGTGCAAGATCCCCCTTGTTGCCTGATCTCCTTTACTCTTCCCCAGTTCTACAACACATGTACGGCCTCTGGTCCAATCAGCGAACTCATGGCCACATCCACTGCTACCCTCTAACAGGGAGCGTGCCTGCAGTAGCCCTTCACAAATGCTGGGCACGGGCACGCGCCTTGCTAAAGGGAAAGCGGGATACGTCCGCTGCTCGTGCATGCACTGCTGGACTGGTAAAGAAGGTGAGTTTCCGGGTGACCTGCTGGGTTTCACACAGCGGGCCATCCCCCTGGAGGGAGGAAATCTACTGGCCCTGGAATATTATAGTTTCCAGTGCTGTCCACTTTAACCTTCTCTAGTTCTTGTTGCAGGTCTGACTCTAGCGGGGAAGCTACATCAAAAACAAATTCGTAGTCAATTCGTAGTCAGTAAGAGCTTCTCATCTAAAATCAAAACACTAGTCTGCTATCTAGGACCTCTGATCATCGTCCTAGTCACTGGACTTTCCCCTTCCAGCCCTACCATGTCACTTTTGCATAAAGAATAGCACAACACAGCACAGATATGTAAATGAGCGCGTGCGGTGTTGCAATGCAGTTACAACGCAGAAACATTGCCCATTATTTTCAAAAAACATATATGTGAGAGCAGAGCTTAAATCCTGCCCTGGCTGTGACAACACTGCTCTGTGGAGGATGATTAGACTTTGTAATTATCAGGCATACAGAGGGATTCTGGAATGGAAACTTATGTGTTTCTTTTAGAGTGAAATCTAGACTGAAATAGAGAATTTATGTTGTGTGTGCCTATGTAGTAAAAGATTTGGTGGAATTTAGTGGAATGTGGTCTCCCTATGCTGTAGAATAATGTTATAATGGTGGATGTGCATCTGACTTATTACATGTTATTATCAGTGAGGTTCGTTTTTATCTGTTTTTCTTTCTGGAGAAACAGAAATGATGAATGGCAGAGGCTGATTGGTGATTAAACCGATATATCTAACTACTCAAAACTGACAACCTGGCATGGTATGGCATTCTGATACTGTTTCTTATTATAATAGTTTAAAGTTAGTTGGGAAAGTTTTTTAGTTTTGGAGCTAAATTTGTGAAGTTAGCAAGAGTAATTTTGTCACTTGTTCCAGTTGCTCTCATGTTTGCTGGCTTAAAGAGGAACATTGCAGATATTAAGGAGTTAATAAAAACTCCTCAAACCTGGCTTGCTCGATCCCCTGCCCCTCCGGTTCAATATTTCACAAATGTTAACATACCTGTCCAATCTCATCGTGCTCCAGCATCTCTCATCCCGCGCCATCTTGCTGTGCCCTCATGCTCTGTGTCGCTCCTCAAATCTGGCGCAAGCTCAGTGTTTCTGCAGTGAGCAGACTGCAATGACACTTTGCGCAAATCCCACAATATGAAGAGCGGAGTGGGACATTTGAAGAGGGACGGCGAAGGGTGAGTACGGCTAAGGCTTACAGCCTTCACTCATTGACAGCTAAGGGGGGGAGGGGGTGCAGAGGGGCCAGGCATGCTGCAGGATCCATGTTTTAGATAAGATGTAATATAACAGTACTCACTCATCTGTGTATTATAGCCTCTTTCCCCTGCCAGGCAGTGTCCTGTCTGCAGGTATGTGGTTTCCTCCTGGTAGTTCTTCTGATGCCGGGGGAACAGCGTCTGGTGTGTAGGGGATGCAGATCCCCCTTGCCTCTACCTTTCAGTCCTGCCAGGGCTAACAACAGGCTGTCGGGGAGGGAACCTTTTTACTACAGAGGAGGAACCTCTGTGGAATGTGACTAAATATGTCCCTGGAGGAGAGGGGCATTGAAGGGAAACACAAAGAAATCAACTCTAGTGGTTGTTGAAGATTGTCTAAAGGCTTTTGTTTTAGATTTAGATTATTGATATTATTTCAAGAATAGAATCTTCAGAAACATGTGAAACTGAAGTTGCTACCAAAGGCAGTATAATGTTCTTATTAGCCCAGCTTCATTCTTCTATAAGCAAGAGGTCCATAGTCATGTGAGCTGTTCAGATCATCTTAATAAAATTCAGATTCCCTTCTCCAATAACCTCTTTACTAGCCAGCCAGGTATCTTCATCCTCATAATAAAGTCTTCAACTCCCTGCATCCATCTCTCCACCTTATGACTAGTTGTAAAATCAACAGCCACTGAATTTAAACATGCCTGGGATAAGCACACATCTATCCTAAGATAAAGAGAACATACAGTATACACATAAGGGCAGACTAGATGGACCGTATGGTCTCCTTCTGCCGTCAACCTTCTATGTTTCTATGTTTCTATGACACCTTATCCGTCTTTCTGAAATAATCCTTAAAGTGCACTAACACCCAGGATTTTGACTATCCTAGGATTTGGTCTTTGCCCCCGGGGCATCTAGCTCAGGATTGCTGCGCTGTGTGAAACCCCCCAGGTTGCCCGATCTCACTTACCCTTCCTCAGCCCTACAACACATGCGCAGACTCTGGTCTGATCAGCGTGCTTGGATCTGCTCCAGCACCTTCCTCTAAGAGCTTGTCTAAGATGAGCGGATCCAAACGTGCTGGTGGCCACATCCCTCGCTTTCCTTTACCTGGGAGCGAGTCCTCGCCAGCCATTCACAAATGCCTTGCACGAGCACGCTTCCTGCTAAAGGGAAAGCAGGGATACGGCCGCTGCTCACGAATGCACAGTCGAACAGGGAAAGAAGGTTAGTTTCTGGGCAACCTGGAGGATTTCACACATTGGGGCATCCCCATTTTGGATGCACCGGGGATGAGCAAATCTTTTATATTCTAGAGTCATCAGGGCATGGGTTTTTTGTCCACTTTAACCTTCTCCAATTCCTGTTGCAGGTCTGACTCTAACAGGAAAGCTACATCAAAAACAAGTTCATAGTCAATCAGTAAGGGCTTCTCATCTAAAAGCAAAACACCAGTCTGCGATCTAGGACTTTTGACCCAGGTCGCCCAATCTGACTTACCCTTACCCAGTCCTACTGTGCATGTGCCGCCTCTGGTCCAGTCAGTGCGCTCAAATCCACTCCTGCACCTTCGTCTAAGGCAAGCAGATCCAAGTGCGCTGGCAGTCGGATCCACTGCTACCCTCTAACAGGGAGTGTGCCCATGCCAGCCATTCACAAACGCCATTCACAAATATACTTCTACTGACCTGTGCTAGCATTGCACTCTATAAAAAATGGAGCTTTCAACAATTTTCTGACACGGCAATGCAGTGTTGCAATGAATAGGTACAAACAGATCCTATATACGGCTCTGCCTGTGACCACACTGCTCCGAGGAGGATGATTTTGAGAATATGACACACAGAGGGATTCTGGGAAATGAAACTTAGGTGATTTTTTCAAATAAACAGAGTGAAACGGAGATTGTTCAATACATCTGTTGAAAAAGAGAATAGACCACTGGAGTGTGTGTAGGTAAAGATGCTTCAACATTTAGCAGAAAGTGGTTGCCATATACTGTGTGATGATGTCATAATGCTGGCTGTGCACCTGACTTATTACAACACGTTATCAGTGAGGTTGATTCCAACTTGTTCTTCTATGTGGAGAAACAGAAATGATGAATGGAGGAGGCTGATTGGTGATTAAACTGATCTGCCCCAACCACTCCAAACTGACAATAGGAGATGGTTGACATTCTGATGATGTTTTCTCTTATCAGCTATTGTAAATTAGTCAAAAGAATGTGTAGTGGCCCGCACTGAATGCTTCAACGGCTGCTTCACAGCTGAGTGTTTGTCATAGTTTCACCACAGTGTTTGAGGTACATGTGCCATGCAATTGGAAGTATTGTCTCAAGTTTGCCCCTAGTGGTCACATAATTGTCATTACATGTTAGGCCTACGCCACATATTGTAAAGTGTTTATTTGTTCTTCCACCTGTCATTTAAGCTGATGCAGAATGAAGTCTATGACTCCTCTGTCACCTGACCATACCAACCAATGGCAGGGCAGAGGGAGCCAGTTTCCTCCAGCCAGCCCCTGTTGGTCTGAGGGGGAAAACCCTGGGGAGGGAGAGCAGCTCCAGCCCCTGAGCTGGCTGCATGTGTGTCCCAGCTTTCTCCAGAAAACCTACTTCAGGCTTAGGCCTATGCCAGCCTTATTCTCCTACTCATCTCCACCTGTAACCAGTCACCCAAGGATGTCCACAGGACAGTTCTACCTCAGTAGGATAACTTTATTGTGTAAGAAGCCTACTGTCCGGATCGTCTGGAATTGGAGGGTCACCCGCCAGCGACCAAAACTAGTCTAGCTCTCATGCTAGTAGTCCACGCGCCTCTATGCGGTCTACGTGTACGAGAGCAGCTTCATGTTCAGTAATTCTCAAGTTAAGTAACTCAAGTCGTCTCTACGTGTGCCCTTGCAGTGGGAATCTCGATCTACAGGATCAGGTCTGTAAACTCTTCTAAAATCTTCTAACGTCATCCCCAGCTAGTATTACTATTCCCAACACCTTTACAGCCCTAAGGCTTCAGCATAGACTCTCTCACTCTGCATCAGTAACCACTAAAGTCCTGTTTAAAGTTACTAAAGTTACCCTGGTTGCATCCAGAGGAAAGGACATTTACTTTGACACTTGTTCCAGCAATAAAAGCAACGTTGTTTATCCGAACCCTGGCATTGCTTTCTTCAGTGGGTGCCTTGACTAGGATACAGCGGGAACTGCAATGGTTAACTAGCCCTGGGGTCAAGACTACCAGCCACCAAACCCTCGAGCCATACACCGTGACAAGTCTACTCCATAGGCTATCCCCAGGGGGTTACTCCAAATGTGTAACGTTTGCATTATAGTGAAACTTAAGTTGTTGGAAAAAGTTATATGGTGAGATTAGGTGTGTTATGAGTTCCAGTTCCTCTCGTGTATGTCACTCTGAGATCTTATAGGATTGTGTCCAACCCCTGTTATGCTGATTTGGACATTTTTGAACTTTTTTAGCTGTTCAGTTTGAGATCACGGCTACAGCTTACATCACTAGATTTCAACTGGTCCTATTTAGTGGTGGACTTGGGCAAAAAATGAGCCCTGGATTTTACCAGCCCCTGGCCAGCCTGAGACATCTCTGCCCCCGTCCCCATAACCATGATGCTGGGGCTATAGCATTGGGGGCTGAGGTTCCTTGGTTTGTGGGTACAGTTGGGTGGGGTACAGGGGACTCAGAGAGAAACTAAGGGCACAGGGATTTAATGTGGGTGTTAGAAGCAGCAACCTGAATGGCACCAAAGCCGTGTGGCCCACTGGGCATTGTCCCAGGTCTCTCTATGGCCAGTTTGCTCCTGACCCTATTATGCCTGATGGGAAGCTATCCCTCACAGATCAACAAAGGGGCCACTTCTTAAACTGGACCTTCATCATCATTTCATAAAATGCCAAAACCTTAAAAAACTATTCCCAGCATCTAAAATGTAATATATTTTAGGTTTTTAGTCACTTACTATTCTATCCCCCCCACTGGGCTGCAACTCTGTTCAGGACTCTAGGGTACGGGCGCTGCCATCTTGTCTCAGAGGCATCACATACTGATGAGAGGAGGGGGGAATGCAGGGGGCGGGTTATAGCTGTGCTTTACACTGACAGAGCAGAGCTGGGTTCTTAAAAAGGACAGCAATCCCAGAATGCCGAGCGGCATAGTCAGAAGACACTTCCTGTCTGCAGGCAGCCTGAGACTCCATGGGCCACCATCTTGGATGTTTAAAGGCCCAGAAAATGAAGTAGGTGCAGGTAGGATGATTTTTAATGTGGACAATCTGTATGTACAGGGTGGGAAAAACATACAAGATAGGCTCTTATTCAGGGTGAGGGTCTGGATTAATGTGAGCAATCTGTATGTACAGGGTGTGGGAAACATACAAGATAGGCTCTTATTCAGGGTGAGGGTCTGGATTAATGTGAGCAATCTGTATGTACAGGGTGTGGGAAACATACAAGATAGGCTCTTATTCAGGGTGAAGGTCCGTTTTAATAACATTTATGCCTGGACAATGATTCAGTGGGTGCCAGAAGTTGAGCTATGTGTGAAGCCCCCAAGAACGCCCATACAAACTCACCTTTTCCCCAGTCCTAAGGCTCATGCACGGGCTCTAGTCCATTCAGAGTTGTTTACTGTGTACATGTAATGCTTATCCAATGGCTCTGTTTACATGCAGGGCTTCCGGAAAAAGCACAACTGTAGCTCTCCCACCCCCAGCCTATCTGCCTGAAGCTGCGGGGATGAGGACGCCAGATGTTGAGATTGACAAATCACCAGGAGGTAGGTACGTTTCGTGGCACCCCGGGGAGGGGGGGGAGACATGCACCCTTATATGGGCCAGCTGGTTGTCTTTTAAAGATAGATGGGCACTTTGTTCTTTCACAAACCCTTTGCTGGTGTTCTTGTGGGTATTCAGACACTGGATATAAGCGAGCATGTCACGGGTGTGTCTGGCAGGTGGATCGCCTCCCCCTACCCTTGGAACACCTTACCCGCTCACAAGTAGTGAAAAATAATAACACAACTCCAAAAACATTTAATAAATGTAATATAACAGTACTCACTGGTCTGTGTATTATAGCCTCTTTCCCCTGCCAGGCAGTGTCCTGTCTGCAGGTATGTGGCTCCCTCTGCTAGGTCTTCTGATGTCCTTGACCCCTGTGTGAAACCCCCCAGGTCTGACTTACCATTCCTTGGTCCTTTGGCGCATGCATGGCCTCTCATCCAATCAGCGCACTCGAATCCGCAGCCGCCTCTTCATCTAAGAGCTCGTCTAAGGCGAGCGCATCCGCCGCTACCCTCTACCAGCAAAACACCAGTATGTGAACTAGGACTTCTGACCATCGTCCTCCTAGTCACTGGACTTTCCTCTGCCATGTAACATTTGCCTAAAGAATAGCGCAACATAGCACAAATATGTAAATGAGCCTATTAAAAATAATGAGCAATGTTTCTGCATTGTGACTGAAGCAGAGAAAATGAATGGATACATACATACATACAGATCCTATATATGGCTTTGCCTGTGACCACACTGCTCCCAGGAGGATGATTAGACTTTGTAATTATTAGGCATACAGAGGGATTCTGGGAATGGAGACTTATGTGTTTCTTTCAGATAGAATGAAATCTAGACTGAAAAAGAGAATGGATCCTGTGTGTATCTATGCAGCAAAAGATTTGGTGGAATTTAGTGGAAAGTGGTCTCCCTATGCTATAGAATGATGTTATAATGGTGGATGTGCATCTGACTTGTTAAATGTTATCAGTGAGGTTCATTCTTACCTGTTCTTCTTTCTGGAGAAACAGAAATGATGAATGGAGGAGGCTGATTGGTGATTAAACTGATCTTCTCACCCACTCCAAATTGACAACCTGGGGTGGTGTGACATTCTGATACTGTTTCTTATTATTTGTTATTTAAAGTTGTTAAGAAAAGTTTTTGTAGCTGTGCAAGGTCCCCATCATTGCCTGATTTCAGTTACTCTTCCCCAGTCTTACAACACATGTACGGTCTCTGGTCCAATCAGCGCACTTGCGGTCACATCTGCCTCTAACAGGGAGCGTGCCAGTAGTAGCCCTTCACAAATGCCTGACACAGGCACGCGCCCTGCTAAAGGGAAAGCGGGGATACGTCTGCTGCTCGTGCATGCACTGTTGGACTGGTAAAGAAGGTGAGTTTCCGGGTGACCTGCAGCGCTTCACACAGTGGGCCATCCCCCTATATATTATATTTATTATATTATATATTATATTATAGATTCCAGTGCCGTCCACTTTAGCCTTCTCCAGTTCCTGTTGCAGGTCTGACTGTAACAGGGAAACTGCATTGAAAACACATTTGTAGTGAATCAGTAAGAGCTTCTCATCCAAAAGCAAAACACTAGTCTGTTTTCTAGGACCTCTGATCATCGTCCTCCTAGATAATGGACTTTCCTCTTCCAGCCCTACCATGTAACATTTGCCTAAATATTAGCACAACACAGCACATATATGTAAGTGAGCCCAATAAAAATAATGGGCAATGTTTCTGCAATGTGATGGGATTGCAACACTGCACAGCAATGCAGAGAAAACATATATGTGTGAGCAAAGCCTAAATCCAGCCCTGTATGTGACCACACTGCTCACAGGAGGATGATTAGACTTTGTAATTATCAGGCATACAGAGGGATTCTAGGAAGGGAAACATATCTGTTTCTTTCAGATAGAATGAAATCTAGACTGAAAAAGAAAATGGATCCTGTGTGTGTCTATGCAGCAAAAGATTTGGGGAAACTTAGTGGAAAGTGGTCTCCCTATGCTGTAGAATGATGTTATAATGGTGGATGTTCATCGGATTTGTTAAATGTTATCAGTGAAGTTTATTCTTACCTGTTCTTCTTTCTGGAGAAACAGAAATGATGAATGGAGGAGGCTGATTGGTGATTAAACTGATCTCCTCACCCACTTTAAATTGACATTTTAGGGTGGTGTGACATTCTGATGCTGTTTCTTGTTATTTAAAGTTGTTAAAAAAAGTTGGAGCTGTGCAAGATCCCCCTTGTTGCCTGATCTCCCTTACTTTTCCCCAGTTCTACAACACATGTACGGCCTCTGGTTCAATCAGCGCACTTGCGGCCACATCCACTGTGGGCCATCCCCCTGGAGGGAGGAAATCTAGCGGCCTGGAATATTATAGTTTCCAGTGCCGTCCACTTTGACCTTCTCCAGTTCTTGTTGCAGGTCTGACTCCAGCGGGGAAGCTACTTCAAAAACAAATTTGTGGGGGGCGTGGCTTGGCTGAGTGAAGGTGCATGGTGGAGGAGCTCCTCACTAAGAACTTGTTGAGCTGAGGCAGGAGAGATCAGGGACACCCGCAGTTCAGATGCCCAAGGGAGGAAAGCAGCGGGGAGCATCCAGGAGGGGCAGGTTGCACACTATACCTGCCTTATTTCGCACCCGGGGCGCCGCGGGTCTGGAGCCGGCAGAGGGAAAGATGGCAGGCGTAGGAGGAGAGACCCGCCCACGTGCGCACGAGGCTGCGACGCAGCGGGCGGGAGCTCCTCGGCCTATTGGCTACAAGATCAAGTGTAGTAATACCTTGTGAGTATCCAATAGGTGCTGGACCCCTACCGCTCACTTGGCCCTTAGGGATCGGCACTTCGGTGTCTTCACCCTATCGCTGCTTTTGGGTGAGTGTACTAAAAGGACCAGCAACGAGGAGGGATCGGGCGCCACATCGGTGGCTGCCATTTCGTGGTGTGGAGTCGCGGCGATGCGGTGGAGAGGATGGCGTTTCCCTACAGAATCCTGAAGAACTCCATCTGCTTCGAAGCGAGGAAGGAGCATCGATCGGATGTGTCCTTAAGAGTCATCTGTATTGACATACTGCGCGATTTACTTGGGCTTAAGGTGAGCGACATTGCTGGTGTCCAAGATATTTTGAAAGACGGGCTATACTATGTGTCCTTTTTCTCCGAGGCATTATGCTTGGCTTCATTTGAGAACCTTAAAAGAGCAAAGGATGCGGGTTCCCCTCTGCTGTCAAAAGTGGATTTTCGACTGCTGTTTGAGCCTGGCGTTAAAACTATCTTCATCAGGATCTACAACCCTTTTCTGGACCTGAACCCAGTGCTGACCTTCCTGTCGCGTTATATGCACTTTGAAAGTCTGCCGGAAGATCTACGGAACCAGTATGGTTTTCTAAACTGCAGATACAAGGTAAAGGCCACGTTCCATCAAGATCCCGAATGTTATTCTGGCCTTCGGCACCCCCCTCCAGTTTTTACCATAGCTGGAGAGAGGTGCTCAGTGTACTATCCAGGGCAGCCGGAGTTTTGCCGCCGCTGTCTGAGGTTCGGCCACCTTACGCAGAATTGTGAGGAACCAGCAAGGTGCCGATACTGTGACAGCGCAGAGCATGTGGCCGCTAAATGCACTGTCGGGAAAACGTGCGACGTGTGCGGACAGCGAGGCCATATAGTTCGGAATTGCCCCCATATGGAGGGGAAGAGGCTGTTTTCAGCTGTAGTACAGCAAGGGCACAAGGCAAATCTGGACCCTCCGCGGGGAGGAATGCATGGCAGGTGCCTGGCCCAGTTGTGAGTGTGCAGGGTGAATGTGGAGCAAATGTTGGGGTAAGGGAAGAGGGGGTGGGGGGGAGTGAAAGGGCGGAGGAGAGTATGGATGTAGGTGAAACTACTGTGCGTGAACCTGTGGGTGAGTCTGTGTGTGAGGCCGTTTCTCTGGAGCCCAGGGCGAAGGTCCGCAAAACCCTGGTAACTCCAGAGAAACAAAAATTGGTTTCAGAAACCAATGCCAAGGCCAGGAGGACTGCAGCAAGGCTACGGAAGGCCCAGGAATTGGGGTTGTCGGCTTCTGGGGCTCAGGTTCCCCTGGAAGGAGTGAGGAAGGAATCTTCCTCCTCCGACCTAGGGGAGCTTGGGTCGAGCCCGGAGGCCTTTTGTACTCCGGAAGGGGTACAGCCGGATGCCGGCAGCTCCAGGGCAGCTGTGGGGGGTGAGGTTAGCTCCACTCCCACCTCTTCAGGTTGTTTCTTGCTCCCCTCAGGGGAAATTATGAGGAGTCAGCCGCCCTATCCCCCTGATTGGTCCCCATGCGGTCGGCCTCTCCTCCCTGGAGGGGAGGGCACTTCTGGAGGGGTGGGGTCCGTCCCTTCCTCTGCCAGCCTCCCTGGGATTGGGCAGGAGGTTTTGCCCCCTCCTGTTCCTATGCCTGGGGGGAGTACGGGTCTGAGTTCTGAGGCTGAGGCCCTCCTTATTACTTTGAGGGGGTCCCTTTGCGGCCCGGACCCAGACCCTGTAGGCGAGGAGGGGATGGACAGTAGTGGCCCCCCTACGGCTGCCCAAAGAGAGGTGTATGAGGCCTCAAGTGATGGGTTCTCCCCTAGGAGCGATTCGGGGGAGGACCTATCTTTTGCAGAGTTGGGCTCGACCACTTCGGTGGATGAACCAGTGAGAATGGTGGGGGGGTCTTCCTCCGCCCGTGGTGTGAGGGACCCCTCCGAGTAGGATGACCAGGCTTGGGTGTTTTCTCTCCCTGCTCGTGATGTCATTTTCTGTAGCTACGATTAATGTGAGGAGCATTTGCTCCTCACAGAGGAGGGCGGCTGTGTTAGACTCGCTAGGGCACATCCCTGCAGATATTTTGTGTCTGCAGGAATGTGCCCTTCAGAGCGCCCCCAGCTGCAGGGAATGGCCTCACGGGCAGGCTGTATGGTCGGAGGCCTGCCAGAGCCGGAATGAGGGTGTGGGGGTCCTTGTTAAAGGCCCCCGGGTGCAGATCCGGTCGAGCCGGGTCATCGTGCCCGGCCGACTGGTTCTCTGCCAGTGTAGAACCCAAGCATCTGATTTCCAGCTCTTCTGCGCATATGGTCCTGCAGACAGGGCGGAACGTTTGGCCTTTCTGGAAGTCCTGAGGCTTCACCTGCCGGGTCGCCAACCCACAATTGTGGCTGGGGATTTTAATTTAATCCTCAGGTCAGGCGACCGGGTAGGTGGAGGGGACGGCGGACTTGATAGCACCAGTAGGAGCATGGAGGGAATCCTCTGGGATTTTTCTCTCGGGGACTCTTTTAGCCCTCAATCTGATGGGGACCTGAACTTCACCTTCTTCTCGGACAAGGGGACGGTGAGGTCGAGAATTGATTTCGTCTTGACCTCCCAGTCAGTTACCACCAGCAATTACCGCCATATTCCGGTGATCTTTTCTGATCATGTTGTGGTCTGTGTGGGGGTTAGTTTAGAGGGTTGTGTTAAGATGGGTAGAGGGGTGTGGAAGCTGAATGTAAGCCTATTAGAGGATAAGGGTGTGAGTAGAAGGTTTGAATGGGTATATGGGAGGTGGGTGACGCAGAAAGGGAAGTTTGGATCTGTGGTTAAATGGTGGGAGTGGGTGAAGGTCCAGATTAGGAAGTTTTTCCGAAAGGAAAGCTTCAGGGTGGCCAGGCTGCGGGTTAGGAAAGAGAGGGAGATCTTAGAGAGGCTCCATACCCTTCTGACCTTGCGATCGCTGGGTTGGGAGGTGGAGGATGATCTGAGGGCCGTGAGGGGGGAGAGAGTGGTTTTGTTGGAGCAGCGTGGTAGGGAAATAATCTTTAGGTCAAAGGTTCAGAATGTAGAAGAGAATGAGAAATGCACAAGTTTTTTCTTTAAAAAAGCCTTTAAAGCAAGTGATGTTTTTTCTTCTCTTCTTGTGCAGGACCAAGAGGTTACCGGTGACGATGTAAGGTCGGGCATTTGTCACTTTTATCGGGATCTCTTTACGGATCACTCGACAGCATCGGAAGTTGAAATGCGAGAATATTGCCATGTTCTGGACGATCGCCTTACAGCGGACGATGCGGAATCTTTGGAGGGAGAGGTGACGGAGGAGGAGGTTTGGACTGCCCTTAGTCAGATGGCCAAGGGCAAAACGCCGGGCAGTGATGGTCTCCCAGCTGAATTTTTCACTCGAACCTGGCCTGTTATTAAACAGGACCTGGTCGAGGTGCTGAATGTGATTTCTGATGTCGGGGTACTGTCATCCTCTATGAGAGAAGGAGTTGTTACTCTGATCTTTAAGAGGGGGGACAGGAAGGACATCAGAAATTGGAGACCGATTACACTTCTGAATGTGGATTATAAGATTCTTGCTAAGGTAATGGCCAATCGCATTCGTGGTGTAATATCCACTGTTATTGGGGAGTCACAAGCCTGTGCGGTCCCGGGCAGGCGAATCTCCGACAATCTGATCCTCTTGAGGGATTTGATCTGGATGGCACAGACAAATTGATCTAGTTTGGTGATCGAAACGGTGGATTTGGAGAAGGCTTTCGACCGTGTCTCCCACCGGTTTTTATTTGTAGTGCTGGAAAGGTTGGGTTTCCCTCCAGGGATTCTCCGGGTGCTGCGTAGCCTGTATTCGGGAATCTTTAGTCGGGTACTGATCAACGGGGTTCTGAGCGAGGAGTTGCCAGTCAGCTCTGGGGTCCGGCAGGGCTGCCCGCTTTCCCCGTTGGTTTTTATCTGTGTAATGGAGCCTCTGATTAGGAGTTTGGTTCGGGATAAATTGGTTAGGGGGGTGGTAGTCCCCGGGAGTAACGGAACGAGTGTTAAAGCCCTGGCCTACATGGATGATGTGGTGGTGATTGGAAACACAGCCCAAGATGTCAGGAGAGCAAACCTCCAACTGAACATTTTTTGTTCAGTTGCGGGTATGGCGGTGAATTGGCAGAAATGCCAGTTTTGCAGTCTGGGTGGAAAGGTGGAGAGAGGGGTTGAGGGGGTCAAGGAGTCTCCCGAGGTGGAGGTTCTGGGGATCTCCTTTGATGCAAACCTACGTGGTGCTAAGACCTTCGACCGGGTGAGGGGAAAGGTGGCGCAGAAACTTGGTTTGTGGGGTCTGCGTGATCTTTCCCTTCGCGGGAGGACGCTGATTGTGAAATCGGTGATCCTCCCCCTGATCTTGTATGCCAGTTTGATTTTCCCGCCTTCTCCTCTCTGGGTAAGGCAGCTGAATAAGCTGCTTTTTGCTTTCTTTTGGGGCACCAGGGTGGAGAGGGCGAGTCGGGTTAAGGTGGTCAAATCAATGGCAGCGGGAGGTTATGGTTTTCCGGATCTAAGCTTCTTCCTTCGAGCCCATTTCTGGTTGAATACTCACCGTACCCTGAATAGTAATTCGGTGGTCTCTAGGATGTGTAGGTATATGGGTGGAATTTTGTTTGTAAGATGGGGTTGGATCGGGAGGGACCTTAGGTTGCCCACATCTTTTAATTTGGCCTGGTTCTATGAATGTTTGCGTGAATTTTGGTTCCAGTACAAATTGGGTGGATTGGCTCAGGATGCGGTGAGTAAGCGCCACCTTTTTGCTTGGGCTAGGAGGGAGGAGACGGAAAACCAGATCTTCCACTTAACATCGCGCCAGACCACTGAAACCTGGAGGAAAATGAAGCTGGTAGGACTTGATAATAGGCAGAAGGATCTGGTTTGGATGTCCCTGATGGGTTGCCTCCCAACCAGGTCCTTCCAGAAGTCCCGAGATCTGTGCCGGTCGGAGCGTTGTCTCAGGAAGGGATGTGGTGGCATTGAGGACATCCCCCACATATTTTGGGGGTGTCCCTTTGCCAGGGACTTTCGGGAGGCATGCCGCTCTTTCTGCAGGACTGTTCTTGGCGTAGAAAGATTAACATTTTTGTTTGTCTTGGCAGGTCTTCGAGCGGGCAGTCGAGAGGAGATTCGCCAAGCCTGGTTGTTTTCGGCCATTCTCAAGGAGGTCCTTTGGGACCTCCGCAACCTAGTTGTGTTTAAAAATTCTTTATTGGGAACCAGGGATGCGGTGGGGATTTTATTAAGTCGTTTATTTTTTGTATACAAAGTGGATTGTGGAAGGGTGGGGGTGGAGGTTGCCGAAGGGTGGTGGAAATCACATAAATGGAAATTTTTGTTTTGATGATGGTGTTTTTCTTTTTTTTTTTTTTTTTTTTTCTGCAAATTTGATTTTGGTGATGGATGTACTTGGTTATGATTATTATGATGTTGATTGTGTTTTCTTTATGATATTTCTTTTCTGGTTTGAATATTAGTCTGTTTTATTATATATACCTTTCTTTTTCATTCTTGTATATAATTCGACTATGATGTTTTTCTTTTGATTAATTATATATATTGTTTTGATTACTGAATATAAATTTTGTTTGTGACGTTTTCTTTGATTATTGTATATATTTTGTTTATGATACTCTTTGATTTTGTTTATGATGCTATTTGTTTTTTCTTTTGTACATATTTGATTATTTTTGTTTGATTATAATTGTTGTGGAAATTTATTTTAATTTGTTGTAAATATATTTTAAGAATTTTCTTAATAAAAAAAAAAAAAAAAAAAAAAAACAGAAATGATGAATGGAGGAGGCTGATTGGTGATTAAACTGATCTCCTCACCCACTTTAAATTGACATTTTAGGGTGGTGTGACATTCTGATGCTGTTTCTTGTTATTTAAAGTTGTTAAAAAAAGTTGGAGCTGTGCAAGATCCCCCTTGTTGCCTGATCTCCCTTACTTTTCCCCAGTTCTACAACACATGTACGGCCTCTGGTTCAATCAGCGCACTTGCGGCCACATCCACTGTGGGCCATCCCCCTGGAGGGAGGAAATCTAGCGGCCTGGAATATTATAGTTTCCAGTGCCGTCCACTTTCACCTTCTCCAGTTCTTGTTGCAGGTCTGACTCCAGCGGGGAAGCTACTTCAAAAACAAATTTGTGGGGGGCGTGGCTTGGCTGAGTGAAGGTGCATGGTGGAGGAGCTCCTCACTAAGAACTTGTTGAGCTGAGGCAGGAGAGATCAGGGACACCCGCAGTTCAGATGCCCAAGCGAGGAAAGCAGTGGGGAGCATCCAGGAGGGGCAGGTCGCACACTATACCTGCCTTATTTCGCACCCGGGGCGCCGCGGGTCTGGAGCCGGCAGAGGGAAAGATGGCAGGCGTAGGAGGAGAGACCCGCCCACGTGCGCACGAGGCTGCGACGCAGCGGGCGGGAGCTCCCGACCGCACACCGCCCCCCGGCGGGGGAGCAGCCTGCACAACGGGGGGGGCGTGAAGAAGACGCGGCGTCCGCTGTCCGCAGCACGGACCAGACTGTAGCAGCATAGGTCCATTGCGAGGTGGACGGGCGGAGTAGAACACCCGGCGGGCCTCAGGTCAGTTGTATGCCCCGACCCCCCCATCCAGCCCCCGCAGCAGCGTGATAGAGGCCCCGTCCCACACTACACCGGTCCAGGAGGGGGTTGAAAAAAGGGGTGGAGGCAGTGACATGATGCCCCATATTGCAGTGCCCCCCACAAATGCAACAGGGATGCCCAGCAAAGATTCCATACACAGTGTCCCTCACAGCCCGGACTCTCCGCCACAGGGCCTAAAGGGCACGGGGTTACTCCTCCCCGCAGATAGAGGAACCTCCATCAAGCGCCAGCTTTCTGACAGGCACCCCATCACCACCACTGAGCCCACAACCAGTTTGGCAGTCCAGACCGGGCAGTCCTGCAAGGGACCCAATGATAATGGGGGATGCCCCAACCCCCGGCAGTCTCTGAAAAGAGGACGCAGACACCCTGGCGCAGGTGACCCATATGGGGAATGTCCAACTGAGCCCTCATCCAGCCCCGGGCCGGCCCTGCTGGGGGGAGAATTAATGAGAGCGCCCATCCTATGGCCGACACTACAGGCCACTCACAGCACTGAGCTTCCTTCTTCACATAATCCACCTGTGGCTATACCAATAGATCTACTATCGCATTCCATCTCTGAGGCAGTAAAAGTCAATATCAAGGAGGCCCTGCGAGGGCTCCCAAGACGTGGGGACTTTGATGGATATGTATCCAGGATGGAGGGCACCATCAAGAGAGAATTGGCGGCACTAAAAGGCTCAGTGGTGGAAGTCACGGAGAGAGTGGATGGGGTGGAGGCCTCACACAGAGCCTTGGAGGCACGAGTGGCAGACCTGGAACAGCAGCAAGATTGGAACAAACGCCTCCTAGCTGATCTTTCCCTGGCCCTTGATGACATAGAAAACAGGAGCCGCAGGAATAATCTGCGTCTCCGGGGGATCCCCGAGTCGGTGGAGCCACGAGACCTGATGGAAGCGGTCACCTCTATTTTCAATGAGCTACTTGAACTGCCCAGTACAAATCACATAGAGATGGACCGGGTGCACAGAGCCCTGGGCCCCCGGCCTCAGGATCCGAACAGGCCCAGAAACATTATCTGCCGCGTGCATTTTTTCAAAATAAAAGAAGATATACTCTGGCGGGCCTGGGAGAAAGGCTCGGTCAGATTCAAGGGAGCGCAGGTGATCATACTTCAGGATCTCTCACGGAGGACACTACAGATGAGAAGGCTTTTAAAACCCTTGCTGGACACTATCCAGAGGCGGGGAGCGTCCTACAGGTGGGGGCACCCGTTTCAGCTCCTGGTGCGAAGGGGCGGGAGCCTGTTTGCCCTCAAATCACCTGGCCAATTCCCTGACCTGTTTCACTTTTTAGAGGCAGAGAACGTAGACGTCCTGGATTAGACGGTCCCCGACCTGGCCATATACAACAGGCAGCTACCAGAAGAGATAGAAGAGGCGGGGGTGGGGGGCCGCAGAAGGTGAAGACTTGTGGTTTTCGGCCGCTGCGCCTTGCCCTCGTCTGCCTCCGGCCTGCCCACACAATAATAGTCGGTTCAGTACTTGCTGGTGACCGTGCCTGTGGCGGGGGGGGGTCGGGTTGTGCCGCGTGGGGCTCGGGGACGGGGAGAGGGGCCCATCACTTTATGATCTTGGTCTTGCCCCTTGCCCCGGCCACCGATGTTCTGCCTGTTGTTGTTTTTTCTTTGGATGTTCTCCCTTGAAATGTTTAAATTTAGAGTTCGTTAGCTCTGCTTAATATGTGATCGGGCGCCCCCCCTGGGGCTGCCCCCTTGAGCCGCAGCTGGGTTGAGTTGCCGAGTGGGGCGACAGTCTATCTCGGGCCCCCGGGCCCCATGTGGCGGAGCCCTGGCCCTTTACAGTTCTGCCCTGAGATGTGCCTCGCTGAGTAGCCGCAACCAAGGTGCGACTCCTGACCCAATGTACGTTGGCCTAGTCTTCCAACCCCTCCTAACTTGGTGCACCCCTCTAGGGAAGCCTTTTGGCCTCCTCCAGATGGAAGTAGATTTTGCACAGGGCCTGATAGCCCGTGGACGAGGGTCCTCCCTTGGAGCCCCCTCCACTAAGTGCATAAAAGGGCACCGTTGCCGGACTACGCCTCTAGGCGAGTGACCGGCGGACTACTTGTTAGTCCTCAGTTTTTCCTTGTTGCTTGGTTTTATCACCCCAAGCCCCCACTTTCCTTTACTCAGAACATGGTACCCCCCTCGATCCCTACCTCCCCCACTAACCTTTACCCGTCCACCCCTCTCTCCCTTGGCGTGTGGGACCAGAAACGGGATAAGCTGCACTGCTGCTTAGCAGTACTATATTCACTCTGAATGTAAAGGGTCTCAACACACCAGAAAAGAGAACCATTCTGGGACAGGAGTTAAACAGATGTAAAGCGAAGATCGTTCTTCTACAGGAGACCCATTTCAAAATAAGTGCGGCTCCTAGACTTTGCAACAAGCAGGTCCCACATGTATTCACCAGCTGCGCGGCAGACACCAAAAAGAATGGAGTGGCGATTATGCTGGCGAGAGACGTGCCCTTTGTCTCAAGGGAGGTCTGGAGTGATGAATCAGGAAGGGTGGTGTTAGTCAAAGGGCTTATTGATCAAAGAATGTATACGCTGGCCTCTATATACGTGCCCAATCAAGGTCAGATACAATTCCTAAAGATCACGCTGGAAAAGATAGAAAAGTTTATGGAAGGAGATGTAATACTGGGTGATGACTTCAATTTATCTATAGAGCCCCTGCTGGACTCATCAGCGGGCAGATCTGTGGTCTCCCAATTGGCTTTGAGATCTCTGAAGAAAAAACTACATAGCATGCAGCTGGTGGATGCATGGAACATTAGAAACCCAGGGGCACGAGATTACTCTTTTTACTCCAATGCTCATGGGACATACTCCAGGCTGGACTATATTTGGATCTCACACAGACTACTGTGCCAGGCCACAGGGGACGGGATATACCCAATCTCTATTTCAGACCATGCTCTGGTATACCTCGATCTTGACCTTATAGATAGAGCCCCAACCCCCTTGATGCATTGGTGATGCAGTAGGTCTAGTGTCCTACTTTAGAGCCAATGACAATGGGGAGGTCTCACCGCTAACACTATGGGAAGCACATAAAAGTGTGATAAGGGGAACTTTGATCAGTCACGGGGCAAGGCTCAAAAAAGAAAGACTAGACCAAATAGTGAAGCTCACTGAAAGGGTCCGGGGCCTGAAACTGTCCCATAAACAATCTGAAGCAGTGAAAGTACTTGGTGAACTGACCCAAGCAAGGGAAGCCCTCAACGCTATACTGAGACAAAAGGCTAAACACATAATTAGGAGCTGCAAACGCACATACTATGAATACGGCAACAAAAGCAGCGCACTATTGGCTAGGGCTCTTAGACACTCCCAGAACTTCATTGCGGAGATTCTGGATGACACTCAGCAGAGGCAACATACCACTGAGGGGATAGCGGACACGTTCTGATCCTACTACTCGGGCTTATACAATCTAGGTGGGGGAGCGGCGTCGCGGGCGCGCCCGGGTAACATGGAGGAATATTTAGGGAGCTCCGGTATGCCAGCGAAGGAGATCGGGATAGAAGAACTAACAGAAGCAATTAAACAGACCCCCATAGGAAAGGCCCCGGGGCCGGATGGGTACTTCGTTAAATATTATAAAACCTTTGCCCCAATATTGGGCCCACGCATGATAAAGGCATGGAACTCGATATTGGACCTAGAAGTGCCGGGTTCATTCTCAGGCAGAGAGCTGGAGGCCCATATATCTGTTCTCCACAAACCAGGAAAGGACCCCCTGTCATAGTTACATAGTTACATAGTTAATACGGTTGAAAAAAGACATATGTCCATCAAGTTCAACCAAGGGTGTTGGGGTAGGGGGAAGTTATTTTTTATTTCATAGGGGAAGCTATTTATTTTATTTTTTTGTCTTTATTTTTTTTTTTTATTGATAACCACTAGTAGTAACTGTTAATGTTATTTTCTTCAAAATAAGCATCTAATCCTTTTTTGAAGCTGTCAGCGGTTGATGCTGTAACAAGCTTCTGTGGGAGGCTATTCCATAGATTTATAGTTCTTATGGTAAAAAACGATTGTCGCCTCCGGAGACTAAATTTCTTTTTTTCCAATCGAAGGCCATGCCCCCTTGTCCTTAGAGAGGATTTTACGTGAAATAGTTTTCCCCCATATTTTTTGTATGGTCCATTTATATATTTATACAAGTTAATCATGTCCCCCCGCAATCGCCTCCTCTCAAGACTAAACAGATTTAATTCTCGTAATCTTTCCTCATAACTAAGATCTTTCATTCCCTTTATTAGTTTGGTGGCTCTCCTTTGCACCCTTTCCAGAGTCAGGGCGTCCTTTCTATGAACGGGTGCCCAGAACTGGACGGCATATTCCAGGTGAGGGCGCACCAGTGCCTTGTAAAGAGGCAAAATTACATCTCTATCCCGTGATTCCATGCCTCTTTTAATGCACGATAGTATCTTGGTGGCCTTGGAAGCAGCTGCTTGGCATTGCATGCTGTTATTTAGTCTGTGATCTACTAGTACCCCCAGATCCTTCTCAACAAGTGACTCTCCCAGTTTTACTCCCCCGAGGACATATGTTGCCTTAGGGTTATTAGACCCCAAGTGCATGACTTTACATTTTTCCACATTGAACTTCATTTGCCAAGTGGATGCCCAGACACTCAATGTGTCCAAGTCAGCCTGAAGCTTGTGAACATCTTCAATAGACTGCACTGTGCTACATATCTTTGTGTCATCTGCAAAAATAGAGACAGTGCTTTTAATTCCATCTTCTATGTCGTTTATAAACAAGTTGAATAATAGTGGGCCCAGCACTGAACCCTGGGGTACACCGCTTACAACTGGTAACCATTCAGAGTAGGTGTCATTAACCACAACTCTCTGCACACGATCCTTCAGCCAGTTTTCAATCCAGTTACAAACTGCGTTTTCTAATCCTGAAGATCTCAATTTCCCCAATAAGCGTCTATGGGGGACAGTGTCAAATGCTTTTGCAAAATCCAGAAAAACTATATCCACAGCCGCCCTTCTGTCCAGGCTTCTACTCACCTCCTCATAGAAGCCAATCAGGTTAGTTTGGCAGCTTCTGTCCTTAGTAAAACCGTGTTGTTTGTCACTTATAATATTATGGATAGTTACATATTCATGTATGTTGTCCCTTAATAGTCCCTCAAACAATTTCCCCACAATGGATGTTAAGCTAACAGGTCTGTAATTGCCCGGAGAAGACCTAGAGCCCTTTTTAAAAATGGGCACCACATTTGCCCTGCGCCAGTCCCTTGGCACCATACCAGTTGCTAGTGAGTCTTTAAAGATCAACAACAGAGGTGACGAGATAACGGAACTGAGTTCTTTGAGAACTCTTGGGTGAAGTCCATCTGGTCCTCCAGTCTTATTCACATTTAAATTATTGAGTTTTTCTTGGATGATATCCACGTTTAGCTTGTTAATTATTATACTTGGGCTATTACTATCAGTGGCATCTCCTGTGTTGGCTCCTTGCGCTTCTCTTGTGTACACAGAGCTAAAGAATCCATTTAACAGCTCTGCCTTATCCTCATCCCCAGTGACCATTTCCCCATTATCATTAATTAGGGCACCTACCTGTTCTGATTTAGTTTTCTTCGAATTAATATATTTGAAAAATCGTTTAGGGTTTGTTTTGCTTTCTTTGGCCACATCGCGTTCATTTTGAGCTTTTGCCAACCTTATTTCTTTCTTACACACTTTATTTACTAGTTTATACTGTTCAAGTGTTCAAGCTGAGAGTTCAGCCTTGTAATGTTTAAATGCCCTTTTTTTGTTCTTTATTGCCCTTTTAACCGCAGGTGTCAGCCATGAGGGGTTTAACTTTAGCCGCTTATATTTGTTACCCGTAGGAATACATTTTGCAACGTTGCTACTCACAATTGATTTAAAGCACTCCCATTTGGCATCTGTATCCTTATCCCTGAACAGATGCTCCCAGTCTATGTCCTTGAGTGCAGCTCTGAGCCTGGGGAAGTTGGCCTTTCTAAAATTTAATGTTTTTGCCTTCCCAGGAAGAAAATCTTTCTTACAGTTTATGTTAAATACAATTATATTGTGGTCACTGTTACCAAGATTTTCACGGACTGTTACTGCCCCCATCAGGTCATCATTATTTGATATTACAAGATCTAGAATAGCATCACCCCTAGTTGGTGCCTCCACAAACTGATTCATATAATTATCTTGTAGCAAGCTGAGGAATGTTCTCCCCCTTGTAGTGGAAGCAGAACCATGTCTCCAGTCGATTCCTGGATAGTTGAAGTCCCCCATCACCACCACTGTACCAGCCTGTGATGCCCGCTCTATCTGTTTATGCAGTTGACCCTCTATTTCCTCAGTTATATTTGGGGGCCTATAGATTACACCAAACTGTATTTTAGCATTGTTTATATCGCCCCCTACTTCTACCCACAAGGATTCTACATCCTCACAATCTTCTGCTAGTATCCCCTCATTAATATATGCTTTGAGTTCTTGCTTTACATAAAGACACACGCCACCCCCTTTCCTTTTTGCTCTGTCTTTCCGAAAAAGAGCAAAACCTTGTAGATTGACAGTCCAGTCATGTGTGGAATCCAGCCATGTCTCAGCCACACCAACAACATCAATATTCTCTGCCAGCACCAGAGCCTCAAGCTCCCCCACTTTACTTGCCAGACTTCTGGCATTTGTGAACATACACTTTATGTTCCTATCTAGTTTGACACATTGGGGTATAGTATTAGTTCCTGCAGTAATGCATCCGTCTAATTTTTTACTGCTGGTTTGCAACTCATGGATCTCCTTATCCATCATAGCAGTCCTCCCCCCTTCTAATTCTCCACCCACCATCATATGCTGTCCCCTAAGTAACCTGTCTTCACTTTTATTTTCACTCTTGCCCTCCCCCCTCATCACTAGTTTAAATAACTCTCCACCCCCTCTAGTATCCTCTTACCCAGCACAGCAGCCCCCCTTCCATTCAGGTGCAAATTATCTTTAGAATACAGTTTGTACCCCAATGAAAAGTCAGCCCAGTGCTCTAGGAACCCAAATCCCTCTGCCCTGCACCAGGACTTGAGCCATGCGTTTAACTCTCTAAGCTCCCGCTGTCTTTCATGTGTAGCGCATGGCACTGGCAGTATTCCAGAGAATACAACCTTGGAGGTCCTTCCCTTCAACTTGGTGCCTAATTCCTTAAATGTATTCTTAAGGATCCTCCATTTCCCATTAATTCTGTCATTGGTCCCCACATGGACCACGACCGCTGGGTCATCCCCAGCCCCTCCCAGTAATTTGTCCACCCTTTCCACCACATGCCGAACCCTGGCACCAGGGAGACAGCAAACCATTCGGTTGAGGCGGTCTTGGTGACAAATTATTCTATCAGTCCGCCTGATAATAGTCATGTAAGAGCTATCGTCCCATCTCCCTCCTCAACGCGGACTTGAAGATATACCCCAAAATTCTGGCCAATAGGCTGGCGCCGGTGGTGGCTCAGGTGGTTCACTTAGACCAAACAGGCTTCGTGTTGGGGAGGGAGGCCAGGGACAATGTGGTATGGGCGCTTAGTGCAGTTCATGTGCCGCAGAACACCAACACTCCTATGATGCTCTTGTCCACAGATGTGGAAATGGCCTTTGACAGGGTGAGTTGGCCATTTCTAAAGGAGACCCTGAGACACATAGGCCTTGGGGATAGTATGAGGAGACTCATTGCAGCCCTGTACACAGTGCCCTCAGCCAGGGTCAAGGTGAATGGTCATCTCTCAGCCCCGGTTCCTATTCGCAATGGAACCCGCCAGGGTTGCCCCCTATCACCTCTGCTATTCGCCCTGACCCTAGAACCTTTTTTGTGCAGAATTCGGGGAAACGTAGATGTAGGGGGACTAGTAATTGGGGATGTCACCCACAAGGTCGCTGCCTACACAGACGACCTCCTGTTTTTCGTCACAAACCCCACGATCACGGTACCAGTATTAATGAAGGAATTTGAAGTTTTTGGAAGGCTGTCCTTTTTTAAAATCAACTTTGAAAAATCTGAGGCTCTGAACGTGTCGCTCCAGGGGGACGTGGCCAGGAACTTTTAACAGACATTTTGGTTTAAGTGGGCTAGGACCTCGATAAGGTACCTAGGCACTCAGTTGCCGAACCGGTTGTCGAAGATCCTGGAGTTGAACTTTCTGCCCTTGTCCCAGAGGATAAAAGCAGATCTGGGCAGATGGGACTCCCCTACCTTCTCATGGATGGGCAGGGTAAATATAATCAAAATGTCGATTTTACCAAAGCTCCTGTTCCTGTTCCAGGCACTCCCGATTGGCATCCCTTCATACTTCTTCAAGGCTCTAGATAAGACCCTGATGGGGTTGGTCAGGCAGAAAAAAAGACCTAGGCTCAGACGGCAGTTATTGTGCAAGCCCAACATATGGGAGGCATGGCGTTGCCAGATGTCCAATCTTACTGGCTGGCTTCTCACCTACAAAGAGTATGTGAGTGGCACACATGTAAGAATAGGAAAAGGTGGGTCCAATTGAAACACGCCTTGGCTCAGGCCCCCCTAGATACTACAGTCTGGAACGGGGAAACATACAGGCCGGGGTTGAGTTCTCACCCAACAGTTGCGGCCACTTTGGAGGCCTTCCGCTGTCATAGGAAGCGCTCAGAAATTTCTCCTTGGCCCTCTCCCATGATTACACTTCTAGACAATCCTCCGCTTCTGGACAGCCCTAGGGCAGCCCACAGGGGGTGGAGAAGGGCGAGACAGCTGAGGGGTGGTTACCTGATAACAGGAACAGGGTGGGTCCCCATAGGGGAATTAAGGACTAAACTAGAAAACAGTGACCTTGACCCCTAGACGCTTCTTCGATTCCAGTCAATTTTGTCTCGGATGGGTTACCGGAAGAAAAATATCAGGGGGCATACAGAGTTCGAAAAGATTTGTCTGGAGGGGAACTATACCCCCACCTGATCTCTAAATTATATTCACTCCTTATAGGTGAACAGGTAACCCCCCCCCCCAACATTTTGGAGAGATTGGGAGACTGACTTGGGTAGAACAATAGGGGAAAAGGAGTGGAACAAAATAGCGACTCTAGCCCACAAGTCCTCCGTAGCCACGAGAATTCAAGAGGTCAACTACAAACTGCTGACGCGCTGGTACTACACCCCTGATAAGCTAGGTAAGATGTTTGGCCAAGCTGACTCAAGCTGCTGGAGATGTGAAGATAGGAGAGGGAAACTGTTTCACATTCTCTGGACATGTCCTAGGATCCAGGATTACTGGGGAGCGGTTCTGCCCATTGTTTCGCAGCTTACGGGGACACAATTGAAGGGAGACCCGGCCCGGATTCTGCTCCACTCCACAAAGGTCCCGACAGGGAAGTACAAAAAACCTTGCTGGTCCACCTGCTGAACGCGGCTAAACAGACAATACCTAGGTTTTGGAAGCAAGAAAAAGCTCCCTCCGTAAGGGATTGGGCAAGGGAGGTCATGAGTGTCAGGGAAATGGAGGACCTAACACTATCATTGCATGACAGAGACGAGCAGTACAGAATTACCTGGATGCTGTACTACAAAGGGGAGCTGGCCATAGGCTTTATGGTGAGCCTGATTGGGATGCGGAGTTCATGCACTGCTTTCTGAGGGGGTGAGTTTTTTGGGGACTATGTCCTCTTCTTTTACTTCTGGGGCTCCCCCCCATCCTCACTGGCCATGGATACTTGCCGCTGCCTCCCCTCTCTGACTCCGTTCGGGGGGGGGGGGGGGGCGGGTGGTGGTGAGTGGTGTTTTCTGAGGTAATTTGGCGATTTTGGTGTTTCTAGCTGCCGCGCAGCTTTGTACTATGCTTCGCGCTATAACCTGAGGTAATTTTGCTTTGTCATGGCGCCGGCCAGGTGACGTGTGGTGTTTTCTGAGGTAATTTGGCGATTTTCGTGTGTTTTTTTGTGTTTTTAGGTGCCGCGCAGCTTTGTACTACGCTCCGCGGCTGTGGGCGCTGTAACCTGAGGTAATTTTGCTTTGTCATGGCGCCGGCCAGGTCACGTGTGGTGTTTTCTGAGGTAATTTGGCGATTTTGGTGTTTTTTTGGTGTTTTTAGGTGCCGAGCAGCTTTGTACTACGCTCCGCGGCTGTGGGCGCTATAACCTGAGGTAATTTTGCTTTGTTATGGCCCCGGCCGGGTCACGTGAGCACCGTTTTCGCACTCTTGGAGGGGGGCGGGGCCTGGTGATGCTGTGGATCACGCTGTTTCCCTGCGGCCCGCCCCTCGAGGTACCTCAGCCAGCGCCATTTTGTACAACCTGCGTGTCTGGTTTTCTTCATTCCTGGCTGCAGCGCTGCTTTCTCTGGTGCATCGCTTTACCTAGCGGTCTGTGCCTGAGTTACCCCGCGGTGTCTTTGGTCCATGAGTCCCCCTTGGGGATTTTTTTTATTGACCCTGGGATTTTCATGTGCTGTGGGATGCTCATGTGTATTTTTACTTATGTCTTTCAGGCGGAATACCATTGGGTTGTGGTTCTCCCGGTTTACTCCTTCCTCCCCCTCACTCCCCCTTCACAAAATAGACTTCTGGGGGCATCCCGTGGGAGGGCATGCCGGGTGGCTTCTGTCTTAAGCCTTTACCCACTACTGGTCTATTGCGCTTGTGTTAATCACCATATGGAGGCTTCAGGGGATAGCGTGCTTGGGGGCCCTGTGGGGCAAGCCCGGCTATGTTCCATGTGTGGGTATTCCCTGTGATTAACAGTGTCACGGTGTGCGTATGCCGCGTGCTGACAGTGTCATTGCGCTACAAGGTGGTTTGCCTGCTTCGCTTCCCAGCTCTGCGCCTCCCTCTGCTTCCCCTACTCCCCCGCTCCTGCAACTAGGCCCCTGTCAGGATTCTGACTCCTCTGGGAACCAGCAGGAGCGTTGCGATAGTGGCCCTGGGTCGGTGTCCGGAGAGGATTCATGGTACTCTGAGGACACTGATAATCTGCTGTCACATATTTTTGATATATTACACATTTCTGCCCCTGAGGTGGCTACGAGAATACAGGGGGAGCTCTTTCGCCCTGGTAAACAGCGTCCAGAGTTCCCTGAGCAGAAACATTTTACCTTTTTGGTACTTAAAGAATGGGAACGTCCTAGCAGGCTGCCTGCTGTGCCCAAGGGTTGGATAAAAGGTATCCCTTTCCTGCTGATCTTGTTAAGAAGGCTTGTCCAATACTTCGGTCATGCCTTCCCCTGACACTACCTCTCTGAGGGATGGTGAGGACCGGCGCATGGATCAATTGGCCTGCCATGCTTTTACCTGTGTGGGGGCTGGATTGCGTCCAACCTGTTCCGCTGCCATTACTGCTATTGCCCACAAGAGGCTGCTCAAGCGTCTCCTTGATGGTGCTACAGCTGGTAGCGGGGGGGGGGGACTATAGTAACCTCTTACTTTGTTCTGATTTAGAGGCCATTTCGGGGGTCCTCCATCCTCCTCCCTTCCTTTCAGCTCCCAGAGGAGGTCGTGGCTCCCTCTTCTCTAGTCGCCACAGAGATTCTTGGGGCCGTGGCAGATCCCGTGGTCATCCCGGTCTCTCCTGGATACCAAGCCCAAACCCTCTCACAAGCCCCCTCAGGCATGAAGGGGCGCCCTCACCCATCCGGGTGGGGGGGCGGTTTCGGCTCTTTGCTCACGTCTGGAGGCTTCACGTCTCAGACCGGTGGATACAGGAGGTATTGTCCTCCGGTTACAAGATCCGAAGGGACTTAACAAATTATCAGATTCAAGCATTTTCGTATGGAGACGCTACGCTCTGCTGTCAGTACCCTTCATCCGGGCGACTTCATGACCACTGTGGACATCTAGCATGCTTATCTTCATGTGCCTATCTTTCCAGGTCATCAGAGATTTCTAAGGTTCGCGCTGGAGGATCAGCATTACCAGTCTGCGGCTCTGCCCTTCGGTATCACCTCGGGTGTTGGGAGTGATGGCTCTGCTACGGATCCAGGGCATCCGCATCATTCCTTATCTGGACGACATCCTGATTGTGGCCCAGTCCTTTACTTGGGCCGAGCAGGACACTCAGATGGTGACCTCCACTCTGGAGTCCTTCGGCTGGGTGTTCAACTTTCCCAAGTCTTCTCTGTCCCCGTCCTTGGTGAGGTCCTTTCTGGGCATGACTCTGGATACCTCTCAGTTCGGGTGTTCCTTCCTCAGCAGAAGGTGGAGGATCTTCAGATGCAGGCTCGGGCTCTGCTATCATGTCCTCCTCTTTCCATCCGTCAGGGAATGCAGTTGGTGGGCCTGATGGTGCCCTGCTTCGAGGCAGTCCCCTTTGTTCAGTTTTACATGTGACATCTTTAGTTACTCCTCTTGTCAGTATGGGATCGGGACCCTGTGTCCTTGGATCAAGAGTTTGCTCTGTCCCCTCTGGCCAGACGGTCCCTCTCGTCATGGCTGGACTCAATGAACCTTCTAGTGGGCAGGACCTTCCTGCCCCCGTGCTGGGAGAAGGTCACCACAGATGCCGGTCTGACCAGTTGGGGAGGCTTCTGGAAGTCCCTGAGGTTCCAGGGTCGGTGGAGCCCACAAGAGGCCCATGCTTTCATCAAAGTCCTGGAACTGAGGGCGATCAGATTGGTTCTTTCTCGCCTGACCACTCACTTCCGGGGTCGGGCTGTTCAGATCCGCTCAGTCAACCAGACGGCGGTTGCCTACATCATTCATCAGGGAGGAACTCGGAGCAAGCGAGCCTTCAAGGAAGTGTCCCTGATCCTGTCTTGTGCGGAACAGCATGTTCCCGGCATCTCAGTGGTCTACATTCCGGGAGTGGAGAACCAGGAGGCGGACTCCCTGAGCAGGGGGACGTCTTGTATGGGGGAATTGTCCCTCAACAACCGGTTGTGTTCTATCCCTGTGTCATCGCTGGGGGCAGCCGGACGTGGACCTGTTTGCGCTTCATCACAATCACAAGCTTCCCAGATTTATCTCTCTGTCTCAGGTCCCTCTGGCCTTCGCCATGGATGCATTGGCTATTCCTTGGAAGAAGTTTCGGCTTCTCTATGTGTTCCCTCTGTTTCCACTCCTGGGCAGGGTCATGCGCAAGATAGTCCAGGAGCAGGTACCTGCCATCCTGGTGGCCCCTTGTTGGCCAAGGGGGGTTTGGTTCGCAGACGTCGTGCAATTGGCAGTAGACCGGTACGTCTTGCCCAAGGATCCAGATCTCCTCACTCAGGGGCAGCTATGCCACCCCAATTTGCAAACGCTGGCTTTAACGGCTTGGCTGCTGAAACCTCCATCTTGATGGAAAAGGGGTTACTTGCTTCTGTTGTTGATACCATGATTAGGACTAGGAAGAAGTCCTCGTCTTTTATCTATTACAGGGTCTGGCATGCTTACATTGCCTGGTGTGAGTCCAAGTCTCTTCCCTGTAGGGTGTTTTCTTTTCCCAGAATTCTGGAATTCTTGTAACATGGTTTGGATTTGGGCCTTCAACTTAATACCCTCAAAGGCCATGTTTCAGCTCTGGCAATTTTCCAACATTTTTTTGCCAACCACCGGCTGGTTAAAACTTTTTTTCCAGGGTGTTTCTCATGTGCGTCCACCCCGTAAGCCTTTGCTACCAGTCTGGGATCTGAATCTGGTGTTGTCTGCTATGCAAGGGCCTCCCTTTGAGCCTATCCGTAAGGCCGCCTTGCCCATTTTGATTCTTGAGGTAGCCTTTTTGGTGGCTATCACTTCTGTAAGGTGAGTTTCTGAGCTAGCGGCGCTTTCCTTCAAACCTCCATATTTTGAGCGGCATCAAGATAAGGTGGTGTTTCGGCTTAAGCCACATTTCTTGCCTAAGGTTGTGTCTACCTTTCATCTCAATCAGGACATTGTCTTGCCTTCATTGTGTCCTAATGCTGCTAATTCCAAGGAGAGGACTCTGTATTCTCTGGATGTGGTCAGGGCTCTGAAGTTCTCTTCGGTTGCTACTGAGATTTTTAGGAAGTCTGATGCTCTGTTTGTTCTCACTTCTGGGTCTAGGAAGGGTTTGCCTCCGGCTAAATCCACTATCAGCAAGTGAATCCATCAGGCGGTGGTGCAGGCCTATTCTGCTAAGGGGAAGGAACCTTCCTTCCGCCTTACTGCTCATTCCACTCGTGCTATTGTTGCGTCTTGGGCCTTTCAGCACCAAGCTTCTGTTGAACAAGTTTGTAAGGCCGCAACTTGGTCTTCTGTTCATACTTTTTCCAGGTTTTACAAGGTTGATGTTAGGGCCTCAGCTGATGCTGCTTTTGCCTGCAAGGTTCTTCAGGCGGCAGTGGTTTGAACTGCCCGCCGTTGCTTTTTGGGGATCCCACCCTACCTTACGGACACTGCTTTTGGATGTCCCAGACGTAAGTAATTAGTGAAACAGGATGTGCTGTATACTTGGAAAAATACAATTCTGTGAGTACTCACCTGTAGAATTGTTTTTGTAGTATACAGCATGTCCTGTTTCATCCCTCCCTTGTTATTATTATTCTTGGTCACCTCTGTATGGTGATTTGTTCAAATGTTCATTTTGAGATTTCTTTCATAATTGTTCTCCTGGCTTCTTGTCTAACTGCTTTGTAACACTGGGGATTTGTGGGAGGTTCCTGGCTTTTTATAGGGCCGGGAGACGCCACAAGTCCTTCTGCAGTCCACTGCGCCACCTTGTAATAAGTCCTAAGGAATAAGTGAAACAGGACGTGCTGTATACTACAAAAACAATTCTACATATGAGTACTCACAGAATTGTATTTTCCCCTGCCAGGCAGTGTCCTGTCTGCAGGTATGTGGTTCCCTCCTGGTAGGTATTCTGATGCCGGGGGAACAGCGTCTGGTGTGTAGGGGATGCAGATCTCCCTTGCCTCTACCTTTCACTCCTGCCAGGGCTAATAACGCGCTGTCGGGGAGGGAACCATTTTACTACAGAGGAGGAACCTCTGTGGAATGTGACTAAATATGTCCCTGGAGGAGAGGGGCATTGAGGGGATACCCAAAGAAATCCCCTCTAGTGGTTGTTTAAGATTGTCTAAAGGCTTTTGTTTTAGATTTTGATTATTGATATTATTTCAAGAATAGAATCTTCAGAAACATGTGAAACTGAAGTTTCTACCAAAGGCAGTATAATGTTCTTATTAGCCCAGCTTCATTCTTCTATAAGCAAGAGGTCCATAGTCATGTGAGCTGTTCAGATCATCTTAATAAAATTCAGATTCCCTTCTCCAATAACCTCTTTACTAGCCAGCCAGGTATCTTCATCCTCATAATAAAGTCTTCAACTCCCTGCATCCATCTCTCCACCTTATGACTAGTTGTAAAATCAACAGCCACTGAATTTAAACATGCCTGGGATAAGCACACATCTATCCTAAGATAAAGAGAACATACAGTATACACATAAGGACAGACTAGATGGACCGTATGGTCTCCTTCTGCCGTCAACCTTCTATGTTTCTATGTTTCTATGACACCTTATCCGTCTTTCTGAAATAATCCTTAAAGTGCACTAACACCCAGGATTTTGACTATCCTAGGATTTGGTCTTTGCCCCCGGGGCATCTAGCTCGGGATTGCTGCGCTGTGTGAAACCCCCCAGGTTGCCCGATCTCACTTACCCTTCCTCAGCCCTACAACACATGCGCAGACTCTGGTCTGATCAGCGTGCTTGGATCTGCTCCAGCACCTTCCTCTAAGAGCTTGTCTAAGATGAGCGGATCCAAACGTGCTGGTGGCCACATCCCTCGCTTCCCTCTACCTGGGAGCGAGTCCTCGCCAGCCATTCACAAATGCCTTGCACGAGCACGCTTCCTGCTAAAGGGAAAGCAGGGATACGGCCGCTGCTCACGAATGCACAGTCGAACAGGGAAAGAAGGTTAGTTTCTGGGCAACCTGGAGGATTTCACACAGCGGGGCATCCCCATTTTGGATGCACCGGGGATGAGCAAATCTTTTATATTCTAGAGTCATCAGGGCATGGGTTTTTTGTCCACTTTAACCTTCTCCAATTCCTGTTGCAGGTCTGACTCTAACAGGGAAGCTACATCAAAAACAAGTTCATAGTCAATCAGTAAGGGCTTCTCATCTAAAAGCAAAACACCAGTCTGCGATCTAGGACTTTTGACCCAGGTCGCCCAATCTGACTTACCCTTACCCAGTCCTACTGTGCATGTGCCGCCTCTGGTCCAGTCAGTGCGCTCAAATCCACTCCTGCACCTTCGTCTAAGGCAAGCAGATCCAAGTGCGCTGGCAGTCGGATCCACTGCTACCCTCTAACAGGGAGTGTGTCCATGCCAGCCATTCACAAACGCCATTCACAAATATACTTCTACTGACCTGTGCTAGCATTGCACTCTATAAAAAATGGAGCTTTCAACAATTTTCTGACACAGCAATGCAGTGTTGCAATAAATAGGTACAAACAGATCCTATATACAGCTCTGCCTGTGACCACACTGCTCCGAGGAGGATGATTTTGAGAATATGACACACAGAGGGATTCTGGGAAATGAAACTTAGGTGATTTTTTCAAATAAACAGAGTGAAATGGAGATTGTTCAATACATCTGTTGAAAAAGAGAATAGACCACTGGAGTGTGTGTAGGTAAAGATGCTTCAACATTTAGCAGAAAGTGGTTGCCATATACTGTGTGATGATGTCATAATGCTGGCTGTGCACCTGACTTATTACAACACGTTATCAGTGAGGTTGATTCCAACCTGTTCTTCTATGTGGAGAAACAGAAATGATGAATGGAGGAGGCTGATTGGTGATTAAACTGATCTGCCCCAACCACTCCAAACTGACAACAGGAGATGGTTGACATTCTGATGATGTTTTCTCTTATCAGCTATTGTAAATTAGTCAAAAGAATGTGTAGTGGCCCGCACTGAATGCTTCAACGGCTGCTTCACAGCTGAGTGTTTGTCATAGTTTCACCACAGTGTTTGAGGTACATGTGCCATGCAATTGGAAGTATTGTCTCAAGTTTGCCCCTAGTGGTCACATAATTGTCATTACATGTTAGGCCTACGCCACATATTGTAAAGTGTTTATTTGTTCTTCCACCTGTCATTTAAGCTGATGCAGAATGAAGTCTATGACTCCTCTGTCACCTGACCATACCAACCAATGGCAGGGCAGAGGGAGCCAGTTTCCTCCAGCCAGCCCCTGTTGGTCTGAGGGGGAAAAAACCCTGGGGAGGGAGAGCAGCTCCAGCCCCTGAGCTGGCTGCATGTGTGTCCCAGCTTTCTCCAGAAAACCTACTTCAGGCTTAGGCCTATGCCAGCCTTATTCTCCTACTCATCTCCACCTGTAACCAGTCACCCAAGGATGTTCACAGGACAGTTCTACCTCAGTAGGATAACTTTATTGTGTAAGAAGCCTACTGTCCGGATCGTCTGGAATTGGAGGGTCACCCGCCAGCGACCAAAACTAGTCTAGCCCTCATGCTAGTAGTCCACGCGCCTCTATGCGGTCTCCGTGTACGAGAGCAGCTTCATGTTCAGTAATTCTCAAGTTAAGTAACTCAAGTCGTCTCTACCTGTGCCCTTGCGGTGGGAATCTCGATCTACAGGATCAGGTCTGTAAACTCTTCTAAAATCTTCTAACGTCATCCCCAGCTAGTATTACTATTCCCAACACCTTTACAGCCCTAAGGCTTCAGCATAGACTCTCTCACTCTGCATCAGTAACCACTAAAGTCCTGTTTAAAGTTACTAAAGTTACCCTGGTTGCATCCAGAGGAAAGGACATTTACTTTGACACTTGTTCCAGCAATAAAAGCAACGTTGTTTATCCGAACCCTGGCATTGCTTTCTTCAGTGGGTGCCTTGACTAGGATACAGCGGGAACTGCAATGGTTAACTAGCCCTGGGGTCAAGACTACCAGCCACCAAACCCTCGAGCCATACACCGTGACAAGTCTACTCCATAGGCTATCCCCAGGGGGTTACTCCAAATGTGTAACGTTTGCATTATAGTGAAACTTAAGTTGTTGGAAAAAGTTATATGGTGAGATTAGGTGTGTTATGAGTTCCAGTTCCTCTCGTGTATGTCACTCTGAGATCTTATAGGATTGTGTCCAACCCCTGTTATGCTGATTTGGACATTTTTGAACTTTTTTTAGCTGTTCAGTTTGAGATCACGGCTACAGCTTACATCACTAGATTTCCACTGGTCCTATTTAGTGGTGGACTTGGGCAAAAAATGAGCCCTGGATTTTACCAGCCCCTGGCCAGCCTGAGACATCTCTGCCCCCGTCCCCATAACCATGATGCTGGGGCTATAGCATTGGGGGCTGAGGTTCTTTGGTTCATGGGTACAGTTGGGTGGGGTACAGGGGACTCAGAGAGAAACTAAGGGCACAGGGATTTAATGTGGGTGTTAAAAGCAGCAACCTGAATGGCACCAAAGCCGTGTGGCCCACTGGGCATTGTCCCAGGTCTCTCTATGGCCAGTTTGCTCCTGACCCTATTATGCCTGATGGGAAGCTCTCCCTCACAGATCAACAAAGGGGCCACTTCTTAAACTGACCTTCATCATCATTTCATAAAATGCCAAAACCTTAAAAAACTATTCCCAGCATCTAAAATCTAATATATTTTAGGTTTTTAGTCACTTACTATCCTTCTATCCTTCCCCCCCCCCCACTGGGCTGCAACTCTGTTCAGGACTCTAGGGTACGGGCGCTGCCATCTTGTCTCAGAGGCATCACATACTGATGAGAGGAGGGGGGAATGCAGGGGGCGGGTTATAGCTGTGCTTTACACTGACAGAGCAGAGCTGGGTTCTTAAAAAGGACAGCAATCCCAGAATGCCGAGCGGCATAGTCAGAAGACACTTCCTGTCTGCAGGCAGCCTGAGACTCCATGGGCCACCATCTTGGATGTTTAAAGGCCCAGAAAATGAAGTAGGTACAGGTAGGATGATTTTTAATGTG
The DNA here is from genome assembly GCA_027917425.1 of Gastrophryne carolinensis. Taxonomy (NCBI): domain Eukaryota; kingdom Metazoa; phylum Chordata; class Amphibia; order Anura; family Microhylidae; genus Gastrophryne; species Gastrophryne carolinensis. The sequence goes on from CM051238.1 coordinate 432,293,795, forward strand.
GACAATCTGTATGTACAGGGTGGGAAAAACATACAAGATAGGCTCTTATTCAGGGTGAGGGTCTGGATTAATGTGAGCAATCTGTATGTACAGGGTGTGGGAAACATACAAGATAGGCTCTTATTCAGGGAGAAGTTACGGATTAATGTGGGCAATCTGTATGTACAGGGTGTGGGAAACATACAAGATAGGCTCTTATTCAGGGTGAGGGTCTGGATTAATGTGAGCAATCTGTATGTACAGGGTGTGGGAAACATATAAGATAGGCTCTTATTCAGGGTGAAGGTCCGTTTTAATAACATTTATGCCTGGACAATGATTCAGTGGGTGCCAGAAGTTGAGCTATGTGTGAAGCCCCCAAGAACGCCCATACAAACTCACCTTTTCCCCAGTCCTAAGGCTCATGCACGGGCTCTAGTCCATTCAGAGTTGTTTACTGTGTACATGTAATGCTTATCCAATGGCTCTGTTTACATGCAGGGCTTCTGGAAAAAGCACAAGAGTGGTCGCATCCCTGTAGCTCTCCCACCCCCAGCCTATCTGCCTGAAGCTGCGGGGATGAGGACGCCAGATATTGAGATTGACAAATCACCAGGAGGTAGGTACGTTTCGTGGCACCCCGGGGAGGGGGGGGGGGGGAGCATCCCAATATTTTAGATTCCAGGGCCGGCCATCCTGGGTTTTGTTCCTTGTTTTGAAGGAGACATGCACCCTGATATGGGCCAGCTGGTTGTCTTTTAAAGATAGATGGGCACTTTGTTCTTTCACAAACCCTTTGCTGGTGTTTTTCTGGGTATTCAGACACTGGATATAAGCGAGCATGTCACGGGTGTGTCTGGCAGGTGGATCGCCTCCCCCTACTCTTGGACCACCTTACCCGCTCACAAGTAGTGAAAAATAATAACACAACACCAAAAACATTTAATAAATGTAATATAACAGTACTCACTGGTCTGTGTATTATAGCCTCTTTCCCCTGCCAGGCAGTGTCCTGTCTGTAGGTATGTGGCTCCCTCTGCTAGGTCTTCTGATGCCCTTGACCCCGGTGTGAAACCCCCCAGGTCTGACTTATCATTCCTTGGTCCTTTGGCGCATGCATGGCCTCTCATCCAATCAGCGCACTCGAATCTGCAGCCGCCTCTTCATCTAAGAGCTCATCTAAGGCGAGCGCATCCGCCGCTACCCTCTACCAGCAAAACACCAGTATGTGAACTAGGACTTCTGACCATCGTCCTCCTAGTCACTGGACTTTCCTCTTCCATGTAACATTTGCCTAAAGAATAGCGCAACATAGCACAAATATGTAAATGAGCCTATTAAAAATAATGAGCAATGTTTCTGCATTGTGACTGAAGCAGAGAAAATGAATGGATACATACATACATACAGATCCTATATATGGCTTTGCCTGTGACCACACTGCTCCCAGGAGGATGATTAGACTTTGTAATTATTAGGCATACAGAGGGATTCTGGGAATGGAGACTTATCTGTTTCTTTCAGATAGAATGAAATCTAGACTGAAAAAGAGAATGGATCCTGTGTGTGTCTGCAGCAAAAGATTTGGTGGTATTTAGTGGAAAGTGGTCTCCCTATGCTGTAGAATGATGTTATAATGGTGGATGTGCATCTGACTTGTTAATTGCTGTTATCAGTGAGGTTCATTCTTACCTGTTCTTTTTTCTGGAGAAACAGAAATGATGAATGGAAGAGGGTGATTGGTGATTAAACTGAACTTCTCACCCACTCCAAATTGACAACCTGGGGTGGTGTGACATTCTGATACTGTTTCTTATTATTTGTCCTTTAAAGTTGTTAAGAAAAGTATTTGTAGCTGTGCAAGGTCCCCATTGTTGCCCAATTTCACTTACTCTTCCCCAGTCCTGCGACACATGTACGGTCTCTGGTCCAATCAGCGCACTTGCAGCCCTTCACAAATGCCTGGCACGGGCACGCACCCTGCTAAAGGGAAAGCGGGGATATGTTTGCTGCTCATGCATGCACTGTTGGACTGGTAAAGAAGGTGAGTTTCCGGGTGACCTGCAGGGTTTCACACAGTGGGCCATCCCCCTATATATTATATTTATTATATATTATATTATACATTCCAGTGCCATCCACTTTAGCCTTCTCCAGTTCCTGTTGCAGGCCTGACTCTAACAGGGAAACTGCATTGAAAACAAATTTGTAGCGAATCAGTAAGAGCTTCTCATCCGAAAGCAAAACACCAGTCTGTTTTCTAGGACCTCTGATCATCGTCCTCCTAGTCACTGGACTTTCCTCTTCCAGCCCTTCTATGTAACATTTGCCTAAATAATAGCGCAACACAGCACATATATGTAAGTGAGCCCAATAAAAATAATGGGCAATGTTTCTGCAATGTGATAGGATTGCAACACCGCACAGCAATGCAGAGAAAACATATATGTGTGAGCAAAGCCTAAATCCTGCTCTGCCTGTGACCACACTGCTCCCAGGAGGATGATTAGACTTTGTAATTTTCAGGCATACAGAGGGATTCCAGGAATGGAAACATATCTGTTTACTTCAGATACAATGAAATCTAGACTGAAAAAGAAAATGGATCCCGTGTGTGTCTATGCAGCAAAAGATTTGGGGAAACTTAGTGGAAAGTGGTCTCCCTATTTTTGATTGAAAAAATATCCTTTATTTATATAGTTGCACATATAAATACATAAGACGGTACATTCTTTCCATGTATTGCGTCGCAGCGCACAAGTCACTACAATACAGATACATCTCAATACATACAATAAATTACATTCGTGTTTAGCGGCAGGACGTCTGATGTGTGGTGCCTGGCTAAGTGCCCTGTACCTCACATCCTACGTGCCACCGCCTCTACTCGTATACAAAGTGGGCCATGCCTAATGTGTAGTCTTGGACTAAGGGTCCCCGACCTCACATCATTCATGAGTCCACCACATTCATACCGCAACTATCAGAATATTTTTAAACATTTGTGGGCGATGCCTGATGTGCCGTCCTGGACAAAGGTCCCTGGCAGCACATCATTCATGGGTCCACCGTACACAATACAAAAGTATGAAAAACATGACGATCTGTATATACAGTGTGGGCCATGCCTGATGTGCCGTCCTGGACAAGGGTCCCTGACTGCACATCATTCATGAGTCCACCGATTCAAAATTTACATGACATAAAGCGACGGTCTGTGGGGGGGTTGGGGGTGGGAAAGGAGGGGAGGCAAGGGGAAACACAGGGCCGAAGCTTTATTTAGACATGAAACGTGGAGGGGAAGGAGGGGGAAGGGAGAAAAACAATCAAGGCCACTCAATCGTCTTCCTCATCTTCCACACCGAAGTCCATCAAGGAGTAGTCTCTGAGCAGGCTGTGGATCAGCCTGCGACAGTCCTCGATTTTCATCCATTCCCGCCTTAGGATGAAGCGGTTTCGGGCACACCAGATAGCGTCCTTAAAACAGTTCATAAGGCGCCAGGCGCGCTCTACTTCCTCTTCAGCGAAGTTGCCGTGGAATAGTCCGTACAAAACGCCGCAGTGGGTGACTGCGTTCCTTGGCACTCCACAGTCTTTCAGTTCCGACCCTAGGGCGTCCAGCAAGGCCTGGGCATAGGAGCAATCCCAAAAGAGGTGACGGGAGGTTTCCTCGCAGACAACACACAGCGGACAGTGTCTGTATCTGCTCAACCCCCGGTCGTGCATGAAGGTCCTGATGGGCAGACCTCCCTGGATTGCTTGCCACGCCAGGTCCTTGTGTTGGTTGGACAGTCTCCTGGAGGACACGTTCTTCCACACGAACCTACACGTGTCCAGCGGGAGCCCCAGGATCGGTTCGGTCTCGTCCTTGGCTCGGATGAGCCTGTAGACTGTCTTGGGCTTCCACAAATCAGCTTTAACTCCTGCCAGTTGTTGTTCCAGGATGAAATCCTCAACGTCCTTGTAGAACCAGGGGAGGTTCCAGGCGTATGGCACGGAGCTGTCCCATTTGGCCCAGCCAAATTTCCTCCACACCCGGAGGAGGAAAAAACGGGACATGGCATGACCTGCGGAAGCCGGTTCACTGTTCCTTGCGGTTCTTTGGACGCAGGTGCTGGCGAAGGCGACCATGAGCATGGTTGGTATATCCGGGACTCCTTTCCCGCCCTTGCGAGGTTCCTTGCACAGCTTGGTCCTTTTGACACGATCCATCTTAGAGCCCCAGATGAAGTAAAAGACGGCCTTGGCGATGGTTTTCCGGGTTTTGGCCCGGGGTGGCCATGCCTGGGCGAGGTACTGGAGCACAGGGAGGATTTCACTGCGCAGCACCAACGCCTTTCCTTCGATGGAGAGTTTCCGGAGGCTCCAAAGTCCGAACTTTTGGTTCATCTTTGCGATCCGTTCGTCCCAGGATTTCAGGGCCGCGCCTTCTTTTCCAAACCATACACCAAGGATCTTGATGTAGTCCGGCTTGACGTTGAAAGGCACGGGAGAAGATAGCTGCCACTTTCCGAAGAGCATGGCTTCCGACTTCCCGCAGTTGACTTTAGCCCCTGAGGCTCGACCGAAGTCCTCGCAGGTCTGGACGAGTGCCGATATTGAACGCTGATCTGCGCAGAACACCGTCACGTCATCCATGTACAACGAGCACTTGACTTCTTGTCTGCCGGGTCCTGGTGCGGTGATCCCTCTGATCTCCGGATTCTGTCTGATGCACTCGGCGAAGAGCTCTATACAACAAACAAAAAGGAGAGGTGAAAGAGGGCAGCCTTGTCTGACCCCAGAAAGAACTGGGAAGGGGTCAGTCTTCCAGCCGTTCACCAGCACGGAGCTGCAAATCTCAAAATACATAAGGTCAACATAAGAACAAAACAGCTTTCCTAAACCATACTTACGTAGGACCTTGCTCATAAACCCATGCGAGACCCGATCGAAGGCCTTCTCCTGGTCAAGGCTGACCAGGGCGCCGTGCACATTGTGGGTTTGTATGTAATGGACGGTGTCCCTTACAAGAGCTAGGCTGTCCGCAATCCTACGGCCGGGAATGCCGCAAGTCTGGTCCAGGTCGACTATCCGCCCGATGACTGACCTAAGCCGGTTGGCGAGCACCTTGGCCAGGATCTTGTAGTCCACATTCAGGAGAGAGATAGGTCTCCAATTTTTGAGCTCATCTCTCCCTCCCTTGTGCTTATACAAGATCGTGATCATGCCCTCCCTTAGCGAAGGGGGCATTTTACCCTCCGCCATCATCTCCTCGTACAGCACGAGCAGGTCCGGGCCAATGAGATCCCACAGCGCTACATAGAGCTCCGCTGGGAGACCGTCACCGCCCGGGGTCCTGCCCCGCCTGAAGGAGAGCAACTCCCCCTCCACCAAGGGCTCCTCCATTGCTGCAGTTCCCTCGGCATCAAGAGTGTTCTTGACGCCTGCTAGGAACTTTTCCGCTACCTCATCGTCCGTGGCTTTCGGAGAGTAGAGGTTGGCGTAGTAGTCAGAGACCACTTGCATTACGCCGTTCTTACCCTTCCGGATGGTACCCGTCTCGTCTCGCAGTTCTGTCAGGGGTGTGTGACCGGAGTGGAGCTTCCTGAAAAAGAAAGAGTTACACTTCTCACCTTTTTCGATGTTCTCCACTTTGGAGCGGAACACGATGCGCCTGGCTTCCTCCTCGAAGTGCCCTTCCAGGCACTTTTTGGTCTCATCCAGGTTCTGCTTCACGTTCCAGCCCTTGAGGTGGAGGTCCTGTAGACACTGCAGTTTTTGCTGCAGCCTCTTGAGTTCCTCCTTCCTCTCACTCACCTGTTGTCTGCTTTTGGCCTGAAAGAAGCTGCGAAACTTTACCTTGACGTACTCCCACCATTCGCCGAAGGAGTTGAAGTAGGGCTGCTGCTCTCTCCACAGCACGTATTCCTCCTTGAGTTCCCCCATCAGTTTCTCATTCTCCAGCAGGGTGCAGTTCAACTTCCAGGAGCCTGGGCCGGGCGGAAATCCGTCGCCCAGTTCCCCCTGGAAGTAGACCGCTCTGTGGTCAGAGAAAAAGCAGGGGACCAAGGAGGAGCTCTTCTGCCTGACTGCCCGGGAGGTGAACACAAAGTCAATGCGCGAACATACGGAGCCGTCGGGACGGCTCCATGTGTAGTTCGCTGACCCGGTCCCCTTGGCCCCCGCTGCGTCCTTGAGGGACGCCTCGTTGACCATTTCCCTGAGCAGCTTGGACGTCTTGTCCAATTTGGCAGAGGAGTTTGTGCTGCGTCCGTCTTGCTCCAGAGGGCAGTTGAAGTCCCCCGCCAGGACTACTGCTCTGGTGGTGGCAAGATAAGGGCGCAGGGTATGGAAGAATTCCATGCGCTCATTCTTTTCAACGGGAGCATACACGTTGATGAGCCAAATTGGCTCCCCTGCCCATGAGCCGTCTACTAGCAAAAGTCTGCCGCAGACGAGCTCCTGGACAGAATCAACCGTGAAGCGGTTCCCCCTGATCAGAATGGCTACCCCCACGTTCCTGTTCTCGCCTCCCCCAGACCAGTAGGATGGACCGTGGGTCCACTGGGCACACAGGTGTCTGTAGTGCTTGGAGAAGGGTAGAGAGCATTCCTGCAGCATGAAGATCTCGGCTTGCTGAGATGCCAGGAACGCCAGGACTCGATTTCTTCTAGACGCAGATCCTATACTCCTCACATTTATGGTGAAAATTGAAATTGCCGCCATATCTGTTTGGAGAAAAGAAGTTTTGTTAGAAGGGACGAGTCCCTTAGTTACCTATCCCGTCAGGCGGTGCTTTCACTGCCTTCTGGGAGCGTGGCGTTCTCAGTACTTTGAGAGTCTCTTCCTCGTCTTCTTCTTCGGAGCTTTCCGGATACTCGTTGATTTCTAGGGTCGTTGGTGGATCATCGGTGTCGTTTTCTTCCGTCTGTTTCGCCATGGTGGGTGTTGTTGTCATGGCTTTTTTTCCCGTGTTTTCTCTTTCGGGAGTCACGGGAACTTCTTTCCTCTTGTTCCTGCCTGTTTGGGAAGAAGAGGGGGCGAGAAAGGGGAACTCCTCCACGGTGTTTTGGTGTCCTGCAATGGTGTCTGGGGATGTGGTGGGTTCTGTCTGTGCCTGGGCTGGCAGTGTTTCTGTGTTTGTGTGTGTATCGGCCAGGGGCTGGGCAGTGACTGTTTGTGTGGGTTGGGCGGGAGGGGGTGAGACCTTCCTGAGGGGGCTGGCACAGGTGTGACCTGTGTCAATTGAGGTGGTAAGTGTTAGGTCTGAGCGGACAATGGAGGTCTCCTGGGCTATTGTTGCCTTAAGGGCGGTAGTTTCGCCTGAAACTGGTTTTATTGTTCTGGGTTGTGAGGTGTGAACAGTTTCCAGGCTCTGGGTGCTGCTTTGTGTGGTGTTCTGTGTGTGGGATGGGGGTGGGGCGGAGGGGTTTGTGGAGGGTTGTGTGGGTTTGGGTTTGTTCTTACCTTTCCCTTTCCCCTTATTCTTCCCTGTTGACTCTGCGGGGGCGGCTTGTTGCTGTTCAGCCTGCTGCTTTCGCAGCCGATCTTTCTGCTGCTGCTGCTGATGGTCTTGCTGCTGCTGGTGGTCCTGCTGCTGGTGACCTTGGTGGTGCCGCTTTTCTCCGCCCGGTCTACCTGACTTACCTGATACGACGGCTGCGGCGTAGGAGCTGGTCCTCTCAGGGCAGTTGCGGTAGACGTGGTCGGATTTCCCGCAGAGGTTGCAGGCGAACTTCCTAGCGCACCCTTCTGTGCTGTGTCCTCCTTTCGCATCTGGGCAGAACTTGCAGACGATTTCCCGACAATCTTTCCCCACATGGCCTGTCTTGCCGCAATTCCTGCAGGTCTGTGGGATGTCGGAATAATGCAGTCTTCCTGGCGAGCTTCCCAGGGCGAAGAACTGTGGTAGATGCGATACTCCCTCAGCCGTTGCTCGCAGCTTGCACATCACCGACCATGTTCCTGTCCAGTATCCGCTACCATTCAGGATCTTGGTCGGAGGGCTTGTTACGGTGCAATGTCGGTTCAGGAAGGTCACGATGTCGGCCGCTGGTGTGAAGGGGTTGCGCATGGCAACCGTGACCCGTCTTTCTTCTCTTTGTACGTGGCTGAAGACCGTGTACTTGGTGAAGTTAGAGTCGGGCCCCGCCGATGTCATCGCCTGGAGGTACCTTTTCACGATGTTCATCGAGATGAAGGTGACGTAGAAGAGGCCTTGGAAGAAGGGCTGGGCGGAGTATGTCTCGGCTTTGGAGAAACCTTGGTCTCGCAGCATGGTGTCACAAAAAACTTCTGTTGTGACCGATGGTATCTTACCTTCGGCGTCTTCCTTCAGCTGTAGGACGACAGTTTGCCGCATCCAGGGCTCCAGGGTTGGGGCTCCATTTGCTGCTTGCTGCTTCCTGGCCAGCGCCTTTGGGGCGGAGTTTGCTGGAGGTGTCCGCTTGGAGGTAGATGGCCCCGCCTCCTGGTGGGAGCTGGTTCCTGATTGGTCGGCCATCTGATTAATATGCGAAACGGAGGGATTCTTCAGAAACGTCGACGGGTTCGGGTCGATTTCGCAGGTTGAGCTCGGAGAAGTTCTTCCAGAAGTTTCAGGAGGCTTCCTGTGGAGGCTTCAGGGTTCCTTCTGGAGGTGGATTTCTTCAGAAGGCTTCCAAAGTTCTCCTGGAGAGGCTTCAAGATTCTTGCTGGAGGAGGTTCTTCTTCCGAGGTCTTCCTGGTCCGGTGTCGTTTTCCTTGCCGAGGCAAGAGGGGAGGGAGGGATTGCAACTCGTTCTCTTTGTGGGGGCTCAAGCCATAAAAGAGACCTAAGGCTTTGGATAGATTTAGTGATTCTCAATTCTGATAAGAACAGATACTACACTTGATCTTAGCCAATAGGCCGAGAAGCGATCACACAACACATATATGTAAGTGAGCCCAGTGAAAATAATGGGCAATGTTTCTGCATTGTGACGGGATTGCAACACCGCACAGCAATGCAGAGAAAACATATATGTGTGAGCAAAGCCTAAATCCTGCTCTGCCTGTGACCACACTGCTCCCAGGAGGATGATTAGACTTTGTAATTTTCAGGCATACAGAGGGATTCTAGGAAGGGAAACATATCTGTTTACTTCAGATACAATGAAATATAGACTGAAAAAGAAAATGGATCCTGTGTGTGTCTATGCAGCAAAAGATTTGGGGAAACTTAGTGGAAAGTGGTCTCCCTATGCTGTAGAATGATGTTAGATGTAGAGGTGGATGTTCATCTGACTTGTTAAATGTTATCAGTGAGGTTCATTCTTACCTGTTCTTCTTTCTGGAGAAACAGAAATGATGAATGGAGGAGGCTGATTGGTGATTAAACTGATCTCCTCACCCACTCCAAATCAACAATATAGGGTGGTGTGACATTCTGATACTGTTTCTTATTATTTGTTATTTAAAGTTGTTAAGAAAAGTTGGAGCTGTGCAAGATCCCCTTTTTGCCCGATCTCCTTTACTCTTCCCCAGTTCTACAACACATGTACGGCCTCTGGTCCAATCAGCGAACTCATGGCCACATCCACTGCTACCCTCTAACAGGGAGCGTGCCTGCAGTAGCCCTTCACAAATGCTGGGCACGGGCACGCGCCTTGCTAAAGGGAAAGCGGGATACGTCCGCTGCTCGTGCATGCACTGCTGGACTGGTAAAGAAGGTGAGTTTCCGGGTGACCTGCTGGGTTTCACACAGCGGGCCATCCCCCTGGAGGGAGGAAATTTACTGGCCCTGGAATATTATAGTTTCCAGTGCCGTCCACTTTAACCTTCTCTAGTTCTTGTTGCAGGTCTGACTCTAGTGGGGAAGCTACATCAAAAACAAATTCGTAGCCAATTCGTAGTCAGTAAGAGCTTCTCATCTAAAATCAAAACACTAGTCTGCTATCTAGGACCTCTGATCATCGTCCTAGTCACTGGACTTTCCCCTTCCAGCCCTACCATGTCACTTTTGCATAAAGAATAGCACAATACAGCACAGATATGTAAATGAGCGCGTGCGGTGTTGCAATGCAGTCACAACGCAGAAACATTGCCCATTATTTTCAAAAAACATATATGTGAGAGCAGAGCTTAAATCCTGCCCTGCCTGGGACCACACTGCTCCTTGGATGATGATTAGACTTTGTAATTATCAGGCATACAGAGGGATTATGGGAATGGAAATATATCTGTTTCTTTTAGAGTGAAATCTAGACTGAAACAGAGAATTGATCCTGTGTGTGTCTATGTAGTAAAAGATTTGGTGGTATTTAGTGGAAAGTGATCTCCCTATGCTGTAGAATGATGTTATAATGGTGGATGTGCATCTGACTAATTAAATGTTGTTATCAGTGAGGTTCATTCTTATCTGTACTTCTTTCTGGAGAAACAGAAATTGTGAATGGAGGAGAGTGATTAAACCAATATCCCTAACTACTCAAAACTGACAAACGGGTGTGGTATGGCATTTTGATACTGTTTCTTACTATTAATTGTTTAAAGTTAGCTGGGAACGTTTTTTAGTTTTGGAGCTCAATTTGGGAAGTTAGCAATGAGTAATTTTGTCACTTGTTTCAGTTGCTCCCATGTTTGCTAGCTTAAAGATGAACATTGCAGGTATTAAGGAGTTAATAAAAACTCCCCAAACCTGGCTTGCTCTGTCCCCTGCCCCTCCGGTTCAATATTTCACAAATGTAAACATACCTGTCCAATCACATCGTGCTCCGGCATCTCTCGGTCTCGCGCCATCTTGCTGTCCCCTCATGCTCTGTGTCACTCCTCAAATCTGGTGCAAGCTCAGATTGCAATGACACTTTGCGCAAATCCCAGCGGAGTGGGACATTTGAAGAGGGACGGCGAAGGGTGAGTACGGCTAAGGCTTACAGCCTTCACTCATTGACAGCTAAGGAGGGAGGGGGGTGCAGAGGGGCCAGGCATGCTGCAGGATCCATGTTTTAGATAAGATGTAATATAACAGTACTCACTCATCTGTGTATTATAGCTTCTTTCCCCCGCCAGGCAGTGTCCTGTCTGCAGGTATGTGGTTTCCTCCTGGTAGGTGTTCTGATGCCGGGGGAACAGCGTCTGGTGTGTAGGGGATGCAGATCCCCCTTGCCTCTACCTTTCAGTCCTGCCAGGGCTAACAACGGGCTGTCGGGGAGGGAACCTTTTTACTACAGAGGAGGAACCTCTGTGGACTGTGACTAAATATGTCCCTGGAGGAGAGGGGCATTGAGGGGATAACCAAAGAAATCCCCTCTAGTGGTTGTTGAAGATTGTCTAAAGGCTTTTGTTTTAGATTTTGATTATTGATATTATTTCAAGAATAGAATCTTTAGAAACCTGTGAAACTGAAGTTTCTACCAAAGGCAGTATAATGTTCTTATTAGCCCAGCTTCATTCTTCTATAAGCAAGAGGTCCATAGTCATGTGAGCTGCTAGATCATCTTAATAAAATTCAGATTCCCTTCTCCAATAACCTCTTCACTAGCCAGCCAGGTATCTTCATCCTCATAATAAGGTCTTCAACTCCCTGCATCCATCTCTCCACTGTATGGCACCTATTAACACAAGTCACCTTATCCGTCTTTCAAAAATAATCCTTAAAGTGCACTAACACCCAGGATTTCGACTATCCTAGGATTTGGTCTTTGCCCCCAGGGCATCTGGATTGGGAATGCCCCGCTGTGTGAAACCCCCCAGGTTGCCCGATCTCACTTACCCTTCCTCAGCCCTACAACACATGCGCAGACTCTGGTCTGATCAGCGTGCTCGGGTCTGTTTCAGCACCTTCCTCTAAGAGCTTGTCTAAGATGAGCGCATCCAAACGTGCTGGTGGCCACATCCCTCGCTTCCCTCTAACTGGGAGCGAGCCCTCGCCAGCAATGCCTTGCGCGGGCACGCTTCCTGCTAAAGGGAAAGCAGGGATACGGCCGCTGCTCACGAATGCACAGTTGGACAGGGAAAGAAGGTGAGTTTCCGGACAACCTGGAAGTATTCACACAGTGGGGCATCCCCATTTTGGATACACCGGGGATGAGCAAATCTTTTAGATTCTAGAGTCATCAGGGCATGGGTTTTTTGTCCACTTTAACCTTCTCCAATTCCTGTTGCAGGTCTGACTCTAACAGGGAAGCTACATCAAAAACAAGTTCATAGTCAATCAGTAAGGGCTTCTCATCTAAAAGCAAAACACCAGTCTGCGATCTAGGACTTTTGACCCAGGTCGCCCAATCTGACTTACCCTTACCCAGTCCTACTGTGCATGTGCCGCCTCTGGTCCAGTCAGTGCGCTCAAATCCACTCCTGCACCTTCGTCTAAGGCAAGCAGATCCAAGTGCGCTGGCAGTCGGATCCACTGCTACCCTCTAACAGGGAGTGTGCCCATGCCGGCCATTCACAAACGCCATTCACAAATATACTTCTACTGACCTGTGCTAGCATTGCACTCTATAAAAAATGGAGCTTTCAACAATTTTCTGACACAGCAATGCAGTGTTGCAATAAATAGGTACAAACAGATCCTATATACGGCTCTGCCTGTGACCACACCGCTCCGAGGAGGATGATTAGACTTTGAGAACATGACACACAGAGGGATTCTGGGAAATGAAACTTAGGTGATTTTTTTCAAATAAACAGAGTGAAATGGAGATTGTTCAATACATCTGTTGAAAAAGAGAATAGACCACTGGAGTGTGTGTAGGTAAAGATGCTTCAACATTTAGCAGAAAGTGGTTGCCATATACTGTGTGATGATGTCATAAAGTTGGCTGTGCACCTGACTTATTACAACACATTATCAGTGAGGTTGATTCCAACCTGTTCTTCTATGTGGAGAAACAGAAATGATGAATGGAGGAGGCTGATTGGTGATTAAACTGATCTCCCCCAACCACTCCAAACTGACAATAGGAGATGGTTGACATTCTGATGATGTTTTTTCTTATCAGCTATTGTAAATTAGTTAAAATAATGTGTAATGTTTGCATTATAGTGAAACTTAAGTTGTTGGAAAAAGTTATATGGTGAGATTAGGTGTGTTGTGAGTTCCAGTTCCTTTCGTGTATGTCACTCTGAGATCTTATAGGATTGTGTCCAACCCCTGTTATGCTGATTTGGACATTTTTGAACTTTTTTTAGCTGTTCAGTTTGAGATCACGGCTACAGCTTACATCACTAGATTTCCACTGGTCCTATTTAGTGGTGGACTTGGGCAAAAAATGAGCCCTGGATTTTACCAGCCCCTGGCCAGCCTGAGACATCTCTGCTGAGCCCCCCCCCAGTGCCCATAACCATGATGCTGGGGCTATAGCATTGGGGGCTGAGGTTCCTTGGTTTGTGGGTACAGTTGGGTGGGGTACAGGGGACTCAGAGAGAAACTAAGGGCACAGGGATTTAATGTGGGTGTTAAAAGCAGCAACCTGAATGGCACCAAAGCCATGTGGCCCACTGGGCATTGTCCCAGGTCTTTCTATGGCCAGTTTGCTCCTGACCCTATTATGCCTGATGGGAAGCTATCCCTCACAAATCAACAAAGGGCCCACTTCTTAAACTGGACCTTCATCATCATTTCATAAAATGCCAAAACCTTAAGAAACTATTCCCAGCATCTAAAATGTAATATATTTTAGGTTTTTAGTCACTTACTATTCTATCCCCCCCACTGGGCTGCAACTCTGTTCAGGACTCTAGGGTATGGGTGCTGCCATCTTGTCTCAGAGGCATCACATACTGATGAGAGATGGGGGGAATGCAGGGGGCGGGTTATAGCTGTGCTTTACACTGACAGGAGAGCTGGGGTCATTTAAAGGACATCAATCCCAGAATGCTGAGTGGCTCAGATTACACTGCCTGTTTGCGGGCAGCCTGAGACTCCATGGGCTGCTATCTTGGATGTTTAAAGGTCCAGAAAATGTAGTAGGTGCAGGTAGGATGATTTTCAATGTGGACAATCTGTATGTACAGGGTGGGAAAAACATACAAGATAGGCTTTTATTCAGGGTGAAGGTCCGGATTAATGTGGTCAATCTGTATGTACAGGGTGGGTGAAACATACAAGATAGGCTTTTATTCAGGGTGAAGGTGCGGATTAATGTGAGCAATCTGTATGTACAGGGTGGGTGAAACATACAAGACAGTCTCTTATTCAGAGTGAAGGTCCGGATTAATGTGGTCAATCTGTATGTACAGGGTGGGTGAAACATACAAGAAAGGCTTTTATTCAGGGTGAAGGTCCGGATTAATGTGAGCAATCTGTATGTACAGGGTGGGTGAAACATACAAGATAGGCTCTTATTCAGGGTGAAGGTCCTGTTTAATAACATTTATGCCTGGACAATGATTCAATGGGTGCCAGAAGTTGAGCATATTAGGCTTACAATAGGAACTGATTGCCAATGACATTTAAAGCTGAACAAAACCTGGGGATTTAACTATCCAGGGCTTTGTACCATGCCAAATAGGGATGCCCTGCTGTGTGACGCCCCCAAGAACACCCATACAAACTCACCTTTTCCCCAGTCCTAAGGCTCATGTACTCGTCTATTCAGAGTCGTTTACTGTGTACATGTAATGCTTATCCAATGGCTCTGTTTACATGCAGGGCTTCCGAAAAAAGCACAAGAGTGGTCGCATCCCTGTAGCTCTCCCACCCCCAGCCTATCTGCCTGAAGCTGCGGGGATGAGGACGCCAGATGTTGAGATTGTGGAAAAAAAAAAAATTAAAAATGACACAAACTCACCTGACAGCCCGATCGCTCCTCCGATGTCTTCTCTTCACCAGGGGGGGCTCCGATCCCCCCCCCCCTGGACTTGTCACGCTTCGGGTGAGGACCCAGCAACGGGCCCTCACCATCCTCTTCGGGCGGCGCTGGCCCCGCCCCTAGCCCCACCCACTTGTCGGAGGAGCGGGATGACGTCATCCCACTCCTCGTTTACCGGGACCCGGCTCCGATCTGTCACTTGACGGTAGCTATCGGAGCAGGGAGGGTGGGAGGCAGGGAGGCTCTGATCCCCTGCCTCCCACCAGTCCTGCTCCGATCACTACCGACAACTGTCATCTGCAGTGGCGCGGGACACTGGATGGGAGGTAAGTATAAGTAAAAAAAAGAATAATAAAATATTTTTTGTCTGGTGTCTTTTTTACTTTTAACTATTTGTAAACTGGTAAGGGGTCCATTAGCAGTTCACAAGGCTCTGGGGCTGGCAATCACCTGCAGCTAGTGGGTGACTTGCCATAACCCCCAGCCCCCCATTACCTGCCTCCCCAGCGGCCGGGGGGGAGCAGAAGGGCCCGGGCCACTTAGTGGCTATGTGGGCTAGTAGCCTGCAGGGCCAGGGGCCACCAACGCTGGCCCCTGCACCCTGTTCTACAAGCCCCCATAGCTGGTCCGGGTCAGTAATGCTGGGTAAGGGGGACCCTACGTCATTTTTTTGGGTTATATTAAGGGTTTTTAACCCTTAAAATTCAAAAAAAAATGGGAGGGGGGACCCTATGTCATATTTTTTTAAATTAACCCCTTACAACTATGCAATCATATTGCATAGTTGTATCCTATCTGAAATCTCCTAAACTGTTGTTTCAGTTTGGGGGAGTTTCCTGGGCAGGAAAGGGTGTATACCAATACATATGTGGTACCATTGTAACCGGAAGAAATAGGGCTTTCACAAGCAATAAGATTTTATTAACAAATTTACATTTTTTATTACAAAAAAATACTACAAATTGTAAAAAATTGATTTGTTTTTATTTTTTTGCACATATTTCACCCAAAAAGTATTGAGAATACACTAAAAAAGGCCAAACAAGACATTTCATGTTGAAGCCCAGGTTGAACATGTGTAGCACAAAAAAGTGAAAAGTAGTCTGGCAACAGAGTGTAACAAAAAATCTAGGTAGGCTGGCACTTAAAGGGTTAAAAAACACATAAATCGAACAATAACACACAGGACAAACAAACATAAAGGTGTATAGGCGATGGGGAGCGTCTCATCGCACTAATTGATATCAAATGCCTAGATATATGTGCTAAATAACACGTGCCCTACCAAAGGGATAGCGTGCTTGCACATGCACAGTTGGACCGGCAACAAAGGTGTGTTTTTGGTCCACTGTAACCTTCTCCAATTCCTGTTGCAGGTCTGATTCTAACAGGGAAGCTACATCGAAAGCAAATTTGTAGTGAATCAGTAAGAGCTTCTCATCCAAAAGCAAAACACAAGTCTGCTTTCTAGGACCTCTGATCATCGTCTTCCTAGTCACTGGACTTTTCTCTTCCAGCCACTCCATGTAACACTTGCCTAGCGCAACACAACACATATATGTAAATGAGCCAAATGAAAATAATGGGCAATGTTTCGCACAGCAATTCAGAGAAAACATATATGTGTGAGCAAAGCCTAAATCCTGCTCTGCCTGTGACCACACTTCTCTGCGGAGGATGATTAGACTTTGTAATTATCAGGCATACAGAGGGATTCTGGGAATGGAAACAAATCTGTTTCTTTCAGATAGAATGAAATGTAGACTGAAATAGAGAATGGATCCTGTGTGTGTCTATGTAGCAAATGATTTGGGGAAACTTATTGGAAAGTGGTCTCCCTATGCTGTAGAATGATGTTATAATGGTGGATGTGCATCTGACTTGCTAATAGTTATTATCAGTGCGGTTCATTCTTACTTGTTGTTCTTTCTGGAGAAACAGAAATGATGAATGGAGGAGGCGGATTGGTGATTAAACTAATCTTCTCATCCACTCCAAGTTGTTGATCTGTGGTGGTGTGACATTCTGACACTGTTTCTTATTATTTGTTATTGAAAGTTAGTAAGAAAAGTTCTTGGAGCTGTGTATGACTCTCCCCCTTGTTGCCTGATCTCACTTACCCTTCCCCAGTTCTATAACACATGGGTGGCCTCTGGTCCAATCAGCGAACTCATGGCCACATCCGCCATTATCCTCTAACAGGGAGCGTGCCCGCAGTAGCCCTTCACAAATGCCTGGCACAGGCATGCGCCTTGCTAAAGGGAAAGTGGGGATACGTCTGCTGCTCATGCATGCACTGTTGGACTGGTAAAGAAGGTGAGTTTCCGGGTGACCTGCTGGGTTTCACACAGCGGGCCATCCCCCTGGAGGGAGGAAATCTACTGGCCCTGAAAAGATTCCAGTGCTGTCCACTTTAACCTTCTCTAGTTCTTGTTGCAGGTCTGACTCTAACAGGGAAGCTACATCGAAAACAAATTTGTAGTCAATCAGTAAGAGCTTCTCATCCAAGAGCAAAACACCAGTCTGCGATCTATGACCTCTGATTAGGGATGAGCAAACGAACCGGAATTCGCTCCGAATTTCAGGGAAAATTCGATTCGGCACGAACCAAAATTTTTTTTTGGTTCTTGCCGATTGAATTTTCCCTGAAATAATAAAAAAAAATGCCGGCATGGTGGGAGCGGGCCGGCGCCGCTCTCAGCTGTCATCAGAGGACGCGTCATCAGAGGGCGCGTCATCAGAGGGCGCCTGAGAGCGGCGCCGGCCTCCACGCTCCGACCACGCAGGTAAGTGTTTGCTTTTTAAACAAATGCCGGCATGGTGGGAGCGGGCAGGCCGGCTGCGCTGTCAGCGGGCCGGCTTCCGCCGCCCGCTGACAGCGTAGCCGGCCTGCCCGCTCCCACCATGCCAGCATTTTTGCTTAAAAAAAAAATGCCGGCATGGTGGGAGCGGGCAGGCCGGCTGCGCTGTCAGCGGGCCGGCGGCGGCCCGCTGACAGCGTAGCCGGCCTGCCCGCTCCCACCATGCCGGCATTTTTTTTTTCAGATGAGCGATTCGTGAAAGTTCGATTCGGGCGAACCCAAATTTCTTGGGGAAATTCGGCGAATCGCCCGAATCGAACTTTCAAGAAGTTCTCTCATCTCTACCTCTGATCATCGTCCTCCTAGTCACTGGACTTTCCCCTTCCAGCCCTACCATGTCACTTTTGCATAAAGAATAGCACAACACAGCACATTTATGTAAATGACCCCACTGAAAATAATGGGCAATGTTTCTGCATTGTGACTAGATTGCTGTGCGGTGTTGCAGAAACATTGCCCATTATTTTCAGAAAACATATATGTGAGAGCAGAGCTTAAATCCTGCCCTGCCTGGGACCACATTGCTCTGTGGATGATGATTAGACTAATTATCAGGAATACAGAGGGATTCTGGGAATGGAAACATATCTGTTTCTTTCAGATCGAATGAAATCTAGACTGAAATAGAGAATTGATGCTGTGTGTGTCTATGTAGCAAAAGATTTGGTGGAATTTAGTGGAAAGTGATCTCCCTATGCTGTAGAATGATGTTATAATGGTGGATGTTCATCTGACTCGTTAAATGTTATTATCAGTGAGGTTCATTCTTACTTGTTCTTCTTTCTGGAGAAACAGAAATGATGGATGGAGGAGGCTGATTGGTGATTAAACTGATCTTCTCACCCACTCCAAATTGACAATCTGATACTGTTTCTTATTATTTGTTATTTATAGTTGTTAAAAAAAAGTTGGAGCTGTGCAAGATCCTCCTTGTTGCCTGATCTCCCTTACTTTTCCCCAGTTCTACAACACATGTACGGCCTCTGGTTCAATCAGCGCACTTGCAGCCACATCCACTGCTACCCTCTAACAGGTGGCGATCCGTCCTGATTTCTGGAGGTCAGGAGCAGAGTGAGAGAACGTGCACCTATTAGAAGGTTCCTTTACGGGCCGCGACCTTACGGGTTCCTTTACGGGCCCATTTTGCGGATTCCTTTGGGAGGCCAGTTGTCATCCTTGGGTCCCTGAAGGAAAATGGTGACGGCGTCATTGGGCCAAGGTATGGAGGCAAATAAAGTGCCAGAGTATGCCAAGATTCGGCATAGTGTGCGATTGATTGGGAAGGCAGAGATGCCAGGGAGGTCTCTACTGTCGGTGGTGGCGGAGATCCTCCAGAAGGTTTTGAAAATTCTAAAGGAGGATGTTCTAGCCCTTATGGATTACCCAAAGAGGAGAATTTATGACATCAGTTTTGTATCGGAGGAATGTTGTAAGAATTTCATTACGGCATGGAGGAAAAGTGATACGTTTTTTGAGAATTTTTTGATGATCCCTCATTTTGATGAGGAGGTGTTACTGGTCATTAAGACTTACGTATGTATCAATCGAGGATATCGGGTTATGTCTAGAAAGGACTTGTGCAAAGATTGGCTTTCAAGGTAAAGTTTTCAACGAGTTTGGTTACTGGGCAGGGAAATATAAATTTTCCGTTATTTTTCGTGAAGGGAGGAAACCGCCTGCACGATTTAAGGTTGGAAGTACAAACGTGGATCTATTCTACTCTGGAATGGACATTTTCTGTAGAAAGTGTAAAGCCTATGGACATGAGAGCCAAGGATGTAGTTTTGAAATTTGTTCTATCTGTGGGAGCAAGGAACATAAACGGGAAGATTGTACGAAGACAGAAGTGTGCAATTTATTCTGGGAAGATGGCCATAGATATGTAGAATGCCCAAAGAGAAAGAAGAAGAGCACCGTGGAGAAGACTTCAGAACAATTGCCCAAGATAAGAGGAAACGTTATGGAGGAAGTGCCATTGATAGAAAGTGTTAAAAGGAAAGTGGTAAATACAGATGGGGGGGACTCTGAAGAAGAGTTCTTTAGAAGGACCTTATACTCAAAAGGTAGAAGGACCGAAAAGGTCTGAAGAACCGAAAGTGGATGCTTTACAGTTAATGGAATTATGTGAAGAGAAGGAAAAAGAGATTAAAGAGAAAGGAGAACCACTTGGAGTATCTGAAGCATCCGGATCTCAGGACAAGGGAGGAAGAGGAGAGGATGTGACGTCACCGCTCATCGCCGCCGGTTCCTGCTCCTGTGTGCTGCATACGACACGATGTCCCGAAGAGCTCGCTGCTACTCAGCTCGCTGTTACTCAGCGGTTAACCAGCGGTTAACCACGGGCTGATCACGGGCTGATCACAGCTAAACACCCGCCACCAACGACTCCCCGCCGTTTACCGCTACCGGCAACAGCAGCACCACATCGATCTACAGCTGGCGTCCAGGCCGACGGGCTCCCACGGATAGATCCCCGCTGCAGTCAGGGGGTAAGTTCAACTTCTGACTTTTTTCTTCGGTCTCGGTATCCAGCACCCGCCATCATTTCACTCGCCGGGTAACCCGCCGGCCGACCCCCCCCCCCCCGCAGCAGGCTTTGCGCGGCTGTGGATGTCAGTCTCCGGAATCGCGGCAACAGCTACACTTCCCCTTCACACTGAACGGCCGCCTACACTTGCGACCACCGCTACTAAGGCAGACTTCAGTACTCTGGTGGTTCCATACTCAAAGTCACCGGCAGCGCACAGTCATCTCACTGTCTGCTACAGTGACAGGAACAGTTAATATTAAATCTGTAACAAGCAGCCCCGTGCTGCCTGGCTCCCTGTCGGTCTCACATTAATAGCGACAGCTAACATTGATACCCGCTGCCAGACGGGCTCCCTGTGAGGTTCATTGCCGGGCTCACTGCTGGGCTTCTGTGACACCGGTCAACTACCAGCTCCTGGAAAGCACTTGGGACTTAAAGTTTGAGGCATCCATCACGATTATCCAACATGGCAGACTAATGTGTACCGGCAAGCACAGTAGCAGAGTTGATTAAAATAAGCTGCCACTTTACCGTTGGGCAGCAAAGATTCCGTCTTCGTGGCCTTGGCGGTTAGCTCCCAGCTGTAGTGACTAGGTGCATCCTTATCTTGACGTTTGGTAGCCGTTATAACCGTACCCGGTTTTGCGGGGGTAAGGTAGAAAACAACAGTGACATCTCTATTAGCTTAGCAGCCAGCAGGAGATCTCTCTGCACACTCTATGTGTTGATTTTTGCTAGACGCAAATCAGTGACAGCTTCTACTAATTTATCAGCCAGCGGACTAGTGTTGCCGACATCCCTGCCACGGCTGCTCGCAAAACAGCCTTACTGATAACATACCGGTTAACCACTGGCTGCCCGGGATCCTCGGGATCCAATGCTACAGGCAGACACATTCACTACAGCCCGACAATTGACCCTCCATGGGTCTCAGAAGCCACTGATATATATTTGCTATACTGCTGTGCCGCTCTCGCCGTATAGAGAGCTTTTCTTCTGTCATTACTACAAACCGGCTCGTCCAGTATTTTGAAAGCTTGCGCACAGGCAGTAATCAATACACGGCCACTTGTGCCGCTCGGGCAAATCTTCTCTATCCAGTGAAAGCCCCACTGGCCGCACGCTAGCTCTCCCCACCGGTCTGCTTGTTTCCCCCACAGACATCAGATACTCCCGGTCTGGAGAAGGTTAGAACTGCTGTGTCTGTAACACAAGGGTCACTACTCAGCCGCTAACGCACATTGACCGTCAGAGCAGTACTAGAACCCAATGCTACGTCAGCTTGGTAACCACCCTAACTGTTTCTGCCACACGACTTTCGCCCGGGCTGCCATGCTTGCAACTAAACACCTGGATTGTTCACACACTGGGCCGTTGTTAGAATCATAATACCTTTATTACACACGGTTGGCTTATTGCCACTAGTGTACCCGGCTTTTCCTAGACATTTTCTGGTCTGGTTGCTAAGGCAGCGTTATTGTCATTAGAAACGACCATTGACCGTCTCCCATTAATCTGGACTCATATAGTCAGTAACCATATCTGGTAGCGGGAGAGTTTTTTTTCTTTTTTTTTTTTTTTTTTTTTTTGTCTTGTCGACCTAAGCTAAACCCCCATCGCTGGCCAACCACTCTATGCACAAATAAGGCAAGGAAAGGAAGATTAAGGTTGGAGAGTGGCGAACCACTGAGTAAACCCGAAAAGAGGGATGAATCCCAAGACAAAATATAGTGAACTCAAGCAAACATCTATCCTTACCTTTAATCAGCGCACCCCGAATAGAGCGTACCAGAGTACTAACAATAATATGGACTCGGCTGCGTTAAACCTAGATACGCCGCCTCGCCTGATGCAAGGTTACGAGGCATCTATACCTCACACACCGGGGGATATCCACAATCATCTCCAACAAATCCACAAAGCACACGAAAAAATATCATTAATGGAACAAGCAACAGATCGGAATGCTGCTGCCTTCAATACCCGCACTCAGACCAAACAAAAGGAGAAAATAAAAAAAGGTGCACCACGTATTCAGGAGATAACTCCGAGTAAGGAATCTAGTCAAAAAACATTAGAAAACGATACAAGTGAGGCTGGTACGCAGGAGCTATGTAAAACTGTCCAAAATCTTATGTGGGAAGTTAGAGAATTCAAAAACTCAATGGAACGGCAAGTAGCTGATGTCAAACTGTCGCAAAGCGCTATGGAACTACAACTAACAGAGATTGAAAAATCGTTAATTCACACAGTCCAAACGACAGTTAAGGAAACGATATCCGAAGAATTGTGCCAAATTAAAGAAGGCCTAAATAGTATAGTACAGAGAATAGACACCTTAGAGGCAGATGTTATCACTCTGGCCCGGGAACGAAAAAGGAATCAAGAGCTGATAACAACCCACAATAGAACAATCGACTACTTAGTTTCTAAAGTAGACGACCTGGAGAATAGATCAAGACGTAATAACATCAAAATCAAAGGTATTACCACCAGGATTAACAGAGACGAGCTAGCACCACTAACCCAACGCATATTCAGGATGGTCCTTCAACAAGAAGACGAGGTAAAAATGGACCGATGCCATAGAGCTGGTAGAATACGGGCAATGTCCGGAACCAATACACAAGACGTCATATGTCGCATAACGGACTATACAACGAAGGAAAAAATTTTAGACAAAGTAAGAAACCACAAAGAAATACTGATAGACGACATGAAAATCCACCTGTACCAAGACTTCTCTGCACGTACCATGCAGAGGCGCTTCATCCTAAAGCCATTTACAGACCGTCTGATAAAAGCTAACATAAGATACCGATGGACCGGACCATTGATCCTGCAGATCCGTAGGGATGGTAAAACCCTCCTCCTTAAGGACGGTGAACCCCTCGACAAGATTACCACCGCCCTTGGCCTACCAAAATTAACAATCCCTGAATGGGATCTAAATCCAGACCCTAGGGAGTTAACTCCACAGAACCTTCTAACTGAAGATTGGTCTCACCACTGAATACAAGCAGAAAATGAACAGTGGAGTAATGGAGATGCAGAGAGGCAGGGTGGAACGGAAAGACGACGAAGGATAAGGAAAAGAGGAGTAAGGGAAAGAAGAGAAGGGGAAAAAGGGAAAAGAAAAAAAAGAAAAAAAAAAAAAAAACGGGATAGATCGGGTGGCGGGATAGTAAACGTGAAACACACATGTATGTGTATGTGTGTGTATGTATATATATATGTATGTATGTATATAGATATATATATATATATATATATAAATGAAACACATTAAAAGGGGAAAAAAAAAAAAACACTAAACTCACACAGGAGCAACTCGGCGGAGAGGATTTAGGCAAACTCCTACGACAGTGGGGGTTAGAGGAATGGAGGCAGACAAAGCCTCAGGTAAGCCTAAATCAGGGCGGGCGAGGGAAGAGGGGAAAGAGGGGTGGGGGGGAATAGGATGACACGGAACAATAGTACTACGAAAAGGCACGGTCACTACAAAAGGCAAAAGAACGCACAAAAGAAAAAAGACAGAAACAAACATAGTAGGATGGACTATATAGCAGACAACACCAACGGCCGCCAAAAAACAAAAAACAAAAAAAAAAAAAAAAACAGAGAATCTCTTAAATGGCCAATAATCAGGCTAGGCAAGGCCTGCTAGGCAGCTTGAAAATATGCACATACAACGTCAGAGGAGCTAACTCCCCTTATAAAAGGAGCAAAATCACAAAAGAACTACTAAGAGACAAAATCGATGTGTGTTTCATACAAGAAACACACTTTAAGATTAATAAATCACCAAGATTTGCTTTTCAGGACTTTGGAAGTCTTATATCTAGTTCTAGTGAAAAAAAGAAAAGGGGAGTAGCGATCCTGATTAAAAACCGTTGCCCGCTTGAACAATTAACAATCCATAGGGATGATGAAGGGCGCTTACTTATAAGCATCTGCAAATTGAAGGGTCAGATCTGCACACTAGTTTGTACCTACGCTCCCAATCAGGGTCAAAAGCGCTTTTTAAACAAGGTAATTAAAAAACTGGACGCGGTTAAAAGAGGACCTATAATTTGGGGGGGGGGACCACAACCTTATAAGCGACAACAAGTTGGATACGTCAGGAGGCCCACGGAAAACGTCAGAAACTTTATATAACCAAACACTGTGGCAGAATTTTAGAAGACTGAAACTGGTTGATGCATGGCGTACACTTCAACCCAATACTCGTGACTATACCTGCTACAACCGGGCACACAATGTGTACTCCCGCATAGATTATATCTTTATCTCCCAACTACTCCTAACAGATGTACTTTCCTGTCTACACGGTTCTATAACATTGTCCGATCACGCCCCTGTAATATGCACCCTTGCCTGGAATAACGCACCCCGAGCACAGCGAACATGGTCATTAAACCGTAACATCTTAGATAAACCAGAGCTTAAAGAACAACTTGCAACCGCGATTACAGAATACTTCAACTTGAATGATAATCCGGACACCACAATACAATCCTTGTGGGAATGCCATAAATGCTATATAAGAGGAATAGCAATCTCGATCGCTGCATGCCAGAAAAAAAGACAAGAGCAGATAATTAACGACACCTTAAGCAATATTACAAAACTGGAGAACGAGCACAAGATCTCCCTTTCAGACGATGTATACAAGCAGCTATGCATAGAAAGACAAAAATTAAACGATATCATATCACTGGAAAAAAAAGAATTAGTGAGGAATCAGCTAAAAAAAAACTTAAACTTAGGTAAATGCGGGAAAACCCTGGCCGATCATCTTACTGATCACAGGGCAAATAATTTCATAGATAAGATTTGCAATAGGGACGGTAATATTAAATACCTCCCAGGAGAAATCGCCCGAGAATTTGTGGATTTCTACCGGGGAATCTATAATATTGAGGCCCCGGAGGAACTTCCTGACTACGACACCTTCTTTAAAACCATAAATACCCCTAAACTTAGGCAGGAAATATCGGATGAAATGGATAAGCCATTTACTCTGGAAGAAGTGGAAATTGCTGTATCACAACAAAAGCCTGGCAAATCCAACGGATCTGATGGTTTCCCGGCAGAATATTTCAAAGCATTCCAACCACAACTAACGCCCTACATTCTTAGATTAGCAAATGATATTGATATGCAAAAACCTCTTTCATCAACAATGAACATAATCTCACAATACCAAACGGGGTTTATGCGAAACCGAGGGGTATCCCAGAACATTGCCACTGCAGTATCCGTAATCAACCACATACAAACGCACAGTACAAAAGCGGTTATAGTGGCTTTAGACGCAGAAAA
This sequence comes from Gastrophryne carolinensis, assembly GCA_027917425.1. Classification (NCBI taxonomy): domain Eukaryota; kingdom Metazoa; phylum Chordata; class Amphibia; order Anura; family Microhylidae; genus Gastrophryne; species Gastrophryne carolinensis. The sequence continues at coordinate 432,319,246 of CM051238.1, forward strand.
AGCCTTTGACCGGGTTTCTTGGATTTTCCTCCAGAAATCACTAACTCACTTAGGAATTGGCCCAAACCTAGTTGGTAAAACCATGTCACTATACAAAAATCAGGCTGCCAGATTAAATATAAATGACATATTATCCGAACCGATAAATATGTCTAATGGAACTAGACAAGGTTGCCCCTTATCGCCCATCCTCTTCAATTTGCATCTTGAGATACTGCTTAATAGTATATCTAACGACCCTGCAATTAAGGGAATTCCAATAGGTGGCAACAATATAAAATATCTAGCCTATGCGGATGATATCCTTTTAACATTACAAGATCCATTATCATCACTTCCTAAAGCTCTTAATACAATTAAGGAGTTTGGCAGGTACGCAAACTTCAAACTAAATTATCAGAAAACGACCATAATGCCCTTTGCTCTCCTCAAGACGGAAACTGACATCTTAAAGCACGCAGATAACCTTCAATGGGAAACCTCGCATCTGAAATATCTAGGAATAAACATACCCAAATATCTGGACCAACTATTTAAGTTAAACTATATTCCCCTAGAAAAGCTGTTAAAAGATCAGACGTCGAAATGGAAATATTCTCAGTTAAATATTCTCGGAAGAATTGCAGCGGTCAAGATGTTTTTTTTACCTCATTTCCTGTATTTAGTGCAAAATATTCCAATACACATACCGCACCGCTTTATAAAACAGTTAAATAAACAATTAGCAGCATTCTATTGGAATAATAGTCAACATCGTATTGCATACAAAAACCTAACCAGGCAATCTGAGCATGGAGGGATGGGGGCCCCTGACCTTTACGTATACTATAAGGCCGCCCAATTCAAAAGAGTGGACGAATGGCTAATAACCTACCAAAATACAAAGTGGCCAGCTATTGAGTTATGCCCAGTATCCTTAGAAGAAATCACATCATGCGACTACAACAGTCTAAAGGAAATAACGCGAAATAATGAGCACATGAATCCCATAGTGAGTAATATATGCTCGACACTAATAACATCCATGAAAGACAAAGCATTATTCCCATTTCCAGATATGTTGCGCTCACTAACTACCAACCTGGATTTCCCTCAGGGAAAACGTAATGGGTATATAACAAAATATAAACAAATGTTTCATACAAGAATAGCACATATTTGGTCACCAGCGAGCGGGCTGCTATTAAGAGACAACCCTCATGTATTCACCTTAATTCAACACCAAGTTGCCAGTTATATCAGAACACTGACCCTTCCATCAGAGATATTTAAACCAACAGCAATACAGGAAATTTTTCTCTCTGTCAGACAAAGACCAAATAGATTATCATTTTACTATAATCATATAAAGAAACTAACAACAAACATACTAACAGCGTACACTAGGAAATGGGAAAGCGACCTTGGGACACGGATAGAAGAAGACGAGTGGACCAACATTTACCGTACAATCAAACTAGTCCAATCTCCAGGCTTAAGAATTTTTTGTACTAAATTTATATCTCGCTTCTATTTTACAGCAGACTACAATGACAGATACCCATCATACAACTGCTGGTGGTGCAGTCAGGTACCGGCAACTTTAAAACACCTCTGGTGGGACTGTAAGCATTCAAAATCCCTATGGCAGATTACCACAGAGAAATTGGAAAATATGATAGGGGATAAAGTAAATCTCACCCCTAAATGGGGACTATTGAATCTGTTCCCCAAAAGTTGGTCTGCAGAGAAAAGACGACTGGGGTCTGTGGTGATTTGGGCAACAAAAAAAATTATTACGCTGCGCTGGGCCTGCACTGACCCACCAGATAAGGGGTTGTGGTACAAAACTATAATAATGGAACTCAAAAATGAGTTGGCTCTAACAAATTGGCCTATCTATAGAGATCTGATAAACCAATTCCTAACAGGACTTGGTAATTAATTTAGTGACCATGGAATACATTTCGTTCGGTTATAGGAAATTAGGGGGGGAGGGAGAGGGGGAGGATAATATAAGGGGAAAAAAAAAAAAAAATCCAAAAAAAAAAAAAAAGGACAAGGGAGGAAGTTCTAAGGAAGAGAAAAGAAAAGAAGTGAGTGGAACGTCGGCAGAAAGAGGACAGAAGGAGTATCCGTATATAACGTCTAAAAGTGGGATTACGTTGAAGGAAGAGATGGTCATTTTTGATTATGATGATAAGAGACATGTAATAGCATTTAAGAAAATTATTAACTTGATTGACGATATCGACCCAGAATGGATAAAGATTAGAGATGAGCGAGTAGTGAAATATTCGAAATTTCGAATTTCGATTCGAATAGACCGCGTTACTCGACTACTCGACCGAATATCGAATCCCATTATAGTCTATGGGAAAAAAATGCTCGACACTTGGAAATCTCAATTCGACCACTTGGAGGTCACCAAGTCCACCCTGAAACATCAGAAAATGATGCCAACACTGCTGGAATGCAACTGGGACAGCAGGGGAAGCATGTCTGGGTGCATATAACGCGCCCAAGTCGCACTATTACGCCACTATCACAGCCTCTCAACAATACACTCCAAACACAATATTACTTCTACGTAAAGTGAGACAAGACAAGGAAACCTTCTTTCCTCTACATTGCCATGGACCCCAAGCCAAACTGTACAAAAAAGAAGAACAAAATTCTGCACCCCTTAAAATCACGTTGCCTAATGACAACCACAGATGGCATAGGCAAGGGGGAAAATAAATATACCCCACCCCTAATTGTCATTGTGTGTGTGTGTGAGATGTGGTCAGACATGTCCTCTTGTGTCATTGTGTCACCCCAGCAGTAAGGGAAGCTTAAAGGAGGAGGTTTGTTACAGTGTGTCACCCCAGCAGTAAGGGAAGCTTACAGGAGGAGGTTTGTTACAGTGTGTCACCCCAGCAGTAAGGGAAGCTTACAGGAGGAGGTTTGTTACAGTGTGTCACCCCAGCAGTCAGGGAAGCTTACAGGAGGAGGTTTGTTACAGTGTGTCACCCCAGCAGTAAGGGAAGCTTAGAGCTGAGACCTCTTAAAAATTGTGTGGAGGCCCAAGATCTGAGACCTCTTAAAAATTGTGTGGAGGCCCAAGAGCTGAGACCTCTCAAACATTGTGTGGAGTCCCACGAGCTGAGACCTCTTAAACATTGTGTGGAGGCCCAAGAGCTGAGACCTTTTAAAAATTGTGTGGAGGCCCAAGAGCTGAGACCTTTTAAAAATTGTGTGGAGGCCCAAGAGCTGAGACCTTTTAAAAATTGTGTGGAGGCCCAAGAGCTGAGACCTCTCAAACATTGTGTGGAGGCCCAAGAGCTGAGACCTTTTAAAAATTGTGTGGAGGCCCTAGAGCTGAGACCTCTCAAACATTGTGTGGAGGCCCAAGAGCTGAGACCTTTTAAAAATTGTGTGGAGGCCCAAGAGCTGAGACCTTTTAAAAATTGTGTGGAGGCCCAAGAGCTGAGACCTTTTAAAAATTGTGTGGAGGCCCAAGAGCTGAGACCTCTCAAACATTGTGTGGAGGCCCAAGAGCTGAGACCTCTCAAACATTGTGTGGAGGCCCTAGAGCTGAGACCTCTCAAACATTGTGTGGAGGCCCAAGAGCTGAGACCTTTTAAAAATTGTGTGGAGGCCCAAGAGCTGAGACCTTTTAAAAATTGTGTGGAGGCCCAAGAGCTGAGACCTTTTAAAAATTGTGTGGAGGCCCAAGAGCTGAGACCTTTTAAAAATTGTGTGGAGGCCCAAGAGCTGAGACCTCTCAAACATTGTGTGGAGGCCCAAGAGCTGAGACCTTTTAAAAATTGTGTGGAGGCCCTAGAGCTGAGACCTCTCAAACATTGTGTGGAGGCCCAAGAGCTGAGACCTTTTAAAAATTGTGTGGAGGCCCAAGAGCTGAGACCTTTTAAAAATTGTGTGGAGGCCCAAGAGCTGAGACCTTTTAAAAATTGTGTGGAGGCCCAAGAGCTGAGACCTCTCAAACATTGTGTGGAGGCCCAAGAGCTGAGACCTCTCAAACATTGTGTGGAGGCCCTAGAGCTGAGACCTCTCAAACATTGTGTGGAGGCCCAAGAGCTGAGACCTTTTAAAAATTGTGTGGAGGCCCAAGAGCTGAGACCTTTTAAAAATTGTGTGGAGGCCCAAGAGCTGAGACCTTTTAAAAATTGTGTGGAGGCCCAAGAGCTGAGACCTTTTAAAAATTGTGTGGAGGCCCAAGAGCTGAGACCTCTCAAACATTGTGTGGAGGCCCAAGAGCTGAGACCTTTTAAAAATTGTGTGGAGGCCCTAGAGCTGAGACCTCTCAAACATTGTGTGGAGGCCCAAGAGCTGAGACCTTTTAAAAATTGTGTGGAGGCCCAAGAGCTGAGACCTTTTAAAAATTGTGTGGAGGCCCAAGAGCTGAGACCTTTTAAAAATTGTGTGGAGGCCCAAGAGCTGAGACCTCTCAAACATTGTGTGGAGGCCCAAGAGCTGAGACCTCTCAAACATTGTGTGGAGGCCCTAGAGCTGAGACCTCTCAAACATTGTGTGGAGGCCCAAGAGCTGAGACCTTTTAAAAATTGTGTGGAGGCCCAAGAGCTGAGACCTTTTAAAAATTGTGTGGAGGCCCAAGAGCTGAGACCTTTTAAAAATTGTGTGGAGGCCCAAGAGCTGAGACCTTTTAAAAATTGTGTGGAGGCCCAAGAGCTGAGACCTCTCAAACATTGTGTGGAGGCCCAAGAGCTGAGACCTTTTAAAAATTGTGTGGAGGCCCAAGAGCTGAGACCTTTTAAAAATTGTGTGGAGGCCCAAGAGCTGAGACCTTTTAAAAATTGTGTGGAGGCCCAAGAGCTGAGACCTTTTAAAAATTGTGTGGAGGCCTAAGAGCTGAGACCTCTCAAACATTGTGTGGAGGCCCAAGAGCTGAGACCTTTTAAAAATTGTGTGGAGGCCCTAGAGCTGAGACCTCTCAAACATTGTGTGGAGGCCCAAGAGCTGAGACCTTTTAAAAATTGTGTGGAGGCCCAAGAGCTGAGACCTCTCAAACATTGTGTGGAGGCCCAAGAGCTGAGACCTTTTAAAAATTGTGTGGAGGCCCAAGAGCTGAGACCTTTTAAAAATTGTGTGGAGGCCCAAGAGCTGAGACCTTTTAAAAATTGTGTGGAGGCCCAAGAGCTGAGACCTTTTAAAAATTGTGTGGAGGCCCAAGAGCTGAGACCTCTCAAACATTGTGTGGAGGCCCAAGAGCTGAGACCTTTTAAAAATTGTGTGGAGGCCCTAGAGCTGAGACCTCTCAAACATTGTGTGGAGGCCCAAGAGCTGAGACCTTTTAAAAATTGTGTGGAGGCCCAAGAGCTGAGACCTTTTAAAAATTGTGTGGAGGCCCAAGAGCTGAGACCTTTTAAAAATTGTGTGGAGGCCCAAGAGCTGAGACCTCTCAAACATTGTGTGGAGGCCCAAGAGCTGAGACCTCTCAAACATTGTGTGGAGGCCCAAGAGCTGAGACCTCTCAAACATTGTGTGGAGGCCCAAGAGCTGAGACCTTTTAAAAATTGTGTGGAGGCCCAAGAGCTGAGACCTTTTAAAAATTGTGTGGAGGCCCAAGAGCTGAGACCTTTTAAAAATTGTGTGGAGGCCCAAGAGCTGAGACCTCTCAAACATTGTGTGGAGGCCCAAGAGCTGAGACCTCTCAAACATTGTGTGGAGGCCCTAGAGCTGAGACCTCTCAAACATTGTGTGGAGGCCCAAGAGCTGAGACCTTTTAAAAATTGTGTGGAGGCCCAAGAGCTGAGACCTTTTAAAAATTGTGTGGAGGCCCAAGAGCTGAGACCTTTTAAAAATTGTGTGGAGGCCCAAGAGCTGAGACCTTTTAAAAATTGTGTGGAGGCCCAAGAGCTGAGACCTCTCAAACATTGTGTGGAGGCCCAAGAGCTGAGACCTTTTAAAAATTGTGTGGAGGCCCTAGAGCTGAGACCTCTCAAACATTGTGTGGAGGCCCAAGAGCTGAGACCTTTTAAAAATTGTGTGGAGGCCCAAGAGCTGAGACCTTTTAAAAATTGTGTGGAGGCCCAAGAGCTGAGACCTTTTAAAAATTGTGTGGAGGCCCAAGAGCTGAGACCTCTCAAACATTGTGTGGAGGCCCAAGAGCTGAGACCTCTCAAACATTGTGTGGAGGCCCTAGAGCTGAGACCTCTCAAACATTGTGTGGAGGCCCAAGAGCTGAGACCTTTTAAAAATTGTGTGGAGGCCCAAGAGCTGAGACCTTTTAAAAACTGTGTGGAGGCCCAAGAGCTGAGACCTTTTAAAAATTGTGTGGAGGCCCAAGAGCTGAGACCTTTTAAAAATTGTGTGGAGGCCCAAGAGCTGAGACCTCTCAAACATTGTGTGGAGGCCCAAGAGCTGAGACCTTTTAAAAATTGTGTGGAGGCCCTAGAGCTGAGACCTCTCAAACATTGTGTGGAGGCCCAAGAGCTGAGACCTTTTAAAAATTGTGTGGAGGCCCAAGAGCTGAGACCTTTTAAAAATTGTGTGGAGGCCCAAGAGCTGAGACCTTTTAAAAATTGTGTGGAGGCCCAAGAGCTGAGACCTCTCAAACATTGTGTGGAGGCCCAAGAGCTGAGACCTCTCAAACATTGTGTGGAGGCCCTAGAGCTGAGACCTCTCAAACATTGTGTGGAGGCCCAAGAGCTGAGACCTTTTAAAAATTGTGTGGAGGCCCAAGAGCTGAGACCTTTTAAAAATTGTGTGGAGGCCCAAGAGCTGAGACCTTTTAAAAATTGTGTGGAGGCCCAAGAGCTGAGACCTTTTAAAAATTGTGTGGAGGCCCAAGAGCTGAGACCTCTCAAACATTGTGTGGAGGCCCAAGAGCGGAGACCTTTTAAAAATTGTGTGGAGGCCCAAGAGCTGAGACCTTTTAAAAATTGTGTGGAGGCCCAAGAGCTGAGACCTTTTAAAAATTGTGTGGAGGCCCAAGAGCTGAGACCTTTTAAAAATTGTGTGGAGGCCCAAGAGCTGAGACCTCTCAAACATTGTGTGGAGGCCCAAGAGCTGAGACCTTTTAAAAATTGTGTGGAGGCCCTAGAGCTGAGACCTCTCAAACATTGTGTGGAGGCCCAAGAGCTGAGACCTTTTAAAAATTGTGTGGAGGCCCAAGAGCTGAGACCTTTTAAAAATTGTGTGGAGGCCCAAGAGCTGAGACCTTTTAAAAATTGTGTGGAGGCCCAAGAGCTGAGACCTCTCAAACATTGTGTGGAGGCCCAAGAGCTGAGACCTCTCAAACATTGTGTGGAGGCCCTAGAGCTGAGACCTCTCAAACATTGTGTGGAGGCCCAAGAGCTGAGACCTTTTAAAAATTGTGTGGAGGCCCAAGAGCTGAGACCTTTTAAAAATTGTGTGGAGGCCCAAGAGCTGAGACCTTTTAAAAATTGTGTGGAGGCCCAAGAGCTGAGACCTTTTAAAAATTGTGTGGAGGCCCAAGAGCTGAGACCTCTCAAACATTGTGTGGAGGCCCAAGAGCTGAGACCTTTTAAAAATTGTGTGGAGGCCCTAGAGCTGAGACCTCTCAAACATTGTGTGGAGGCCCAAGAGCTGAGACCTTTTAAAAATTGTGTGGAGGCCCAAGAGCTGAGACCTTTTAAAAATTGTGTGGAGGCCCTAGAGCTGAGACCTCTCAAACATTGTGTGGAGGCCCAAGAGCTGAGACCTTTTAAAAATTGTGTGGAGGCCCTAGAGCTGAGACCTCTCAAACATTGTGTGGAGGCCCAAGAGCTGAGACCTTTTAAAAATTGTGTGGAGGCCCAAGAGCTGAGACCTTTTAAAAATTGTGTGGAGGCCCAAGAGCTGAGACCTCTCAAACATTGTGTGGAGGCCCAAGAGCTGAGACCTTTTAAAAATTGTGTGGAGGCCCTAGAGCTGAGACCTCTCAAACATTGTGTGGAGGCCCAAGAGCTGAGACCTCTCAAACATTGTGTGGAGGCCCAAGAGCTGAGCACTTATTAGTGCTGCAGCTACGGCTGCTTTAGTGAGGGGTAGCTGCTGCTGCTGGAATAGGGACAGAAAGACTTCAGTGGTGTATTACCACCTATATACAAAACTATATACACTCTGCTCAAAACGGCTGCTTTAGTGAGGGGTAGCTGCTGATGCTGGAATAGGGACAGAAAGACTTCAGCGGTGTATTAGCACCTATATACAAAACTATATTTTGCACTACTGTTTTGTGTCCTCTGTGCCAACAAAACACTGTTTTATACACGGTGCGTATAGGCACCATTTCACCTTCTGGCAGTATACGGCTGTATAGCCAGGTGTTTTTCTTAAAAATATTTTTTATATTTGGCACTACTGTTTTGTGTCCTCTTTACCAACAAAACCTTGTTATATACCCGGTGCGTATATAGGCACCATTTCACCTTCTGGCAGTATACGGCTGTATAGCCAGGTGCTCTTAAAAATATATTTATATTTGGCACTACTGTTTTGTGTCCTCTGTGCCAACAAAACACTGTTTTATACACGGTGCGTATAGGCACCATTTCACCTTCTGGCAGTATACGGCTGTATAGCCAGGTGTTCTTCTTAAAAATATTTTTATATTTGGCATAACGCGTGGCCAAAAAAGTAAAACGTCTGAAATGCGGAGGGCTAGCGCAAAGGGACGTGGACGAGGACGGGGGCGCGGAAATGCTGGTGGGGGCACAAACCGCGTTGAAGCCAGTGGGGATACAATGCGTGCTGGTGAGGGGCAGCCAGCATTACGCTCATCCAGCTTCCCTGCCTTTATGGGACAGTTATGCGGGGGGCGGGGTACACCTCTGTTAAGGCCTGAGCAGCGTGAACAGGTGGTGCAATGGATGGCCGATAACGCTTCCAGTCACTTGTCCACCACCCAGTCATCCACACAGTCTCACTCTGACCCTCCTTCCTCCCAACCTGGCCAACAGAGTCAGCCCAACCTTGACCCCTCCCAGGACCTCTTTTCGGGTCCTTTTCCAGATGTGCTGCAAGAATCCCAGGAGCTAGCAGAGGAATTTGTTTGTAGTGATGCCCAAACACTTGAGTATCCGCCATCTGCTAGTGATGTGGACCCGGAACCAGCATCTGCTATCATGAGCGATGATGATGAGACGCAGTTGCCATCAAGGGAGGCTGTTGGAATGTCCAGTGGGCAGGAGGAGGAGTAGAGAGAGGAAGTGGAAGAGGAGGTGGTGGACGACGAAATGACCGACCCCACTTGGACAGGGGTGATGTCCAGCGGGGAAAGCAGTGGAGATGCGGTCTGCGCATCACCGAATAAGGCAGCAAGAGGCAGAGGACAGTCCAGAGGCAGAGGACAGTCCAGACAGAGAAGGCAGGCCACAGCCAGCAGGGCCGAAGCTCTTCCCGGCAGCAGGCAGTCGCGCGAAGCTCCCCCATCGAGGCCTCGTACTTCTGTGGTGTGGAGATTTTTTAACGTTTGCGCGGATGACAAACTGAGCGCGGTTTGCGCAATCTGCCACTCAAAACTGAGTAGGGGCTCTGAGAAGAGCAATCTGACCACCTCAGGCATGCGCCGTCACTTGGAATTCAAGCACTGGGCTGAGTGGGAGAGAGCAAACGCAATACAACCTGCGCCCCGTCTTGCTGCCACTGCCTCTTCCCCTTTGTTGTGTGCTGCCACTGCGGTCCAGACCTCCAGCCAGGACACCTCCACATCTGCCTCTGCCTCGGCTACTTTGGGGCCTTCTCCTTCAGCCCCACCTTCCCCCGCATCTTCGTCTGCACCTTCCATCTCCTCGTCCCATCAACTGTCCATCTCGCAGGCGTTCAACCGCAGGCGGAAGTACGCCTCCAGTCACCCCCAAGCCCAAGCCTTAACCTGCCTCATCTCCAAACTGCTGGCCCTGGAGATGTTGCCGTTTAGGCTTGTGGAGACGCAGGCCTTCCGCGACCTGATGGCGGCTGCCGCACCTCGCTATTCCGTCCCTAGCCGCCACTATTTTTACCGGTGTGGCGTCCCCGCCCTGCACCAGCACGTGTCGCGTAACATCAGGCGGACCCTGAGGTACGCAGTCAGCGCAAAGGTCCACTTGACCACCGACTCGTGGACAAGCGCTTGCGGCCAAGGACGCTACATCTCTTTGACGGCACACTGGGTGAATGTTGTGGAAGCGGGGACGGGGTCGCAAACAGGGACGGCCTACATACCACCCCCGCCCAAGATTGCCAGCACGGGTTCTGATAGACCCCCCTCCTCTTCCTCCTCCTCCTCCTCCTCCTCCTCCTCTGCCTTAACATCGCCCTCAGCCCCTAGCTGGAAGCGTTGCAGCACTGGCACGGGGAGACGTCAGCAGGCGGTGCTTAAGCTCATCAGCTTGGGCGACAGGAAGCACAGCGCCGCAGAGGTGAGGCACGCCATATTGCAGCAGACAGAGATGTGGCTGTCGCCGCTGCAGCTAGGACCAGGCATGGTCGTGTGCGATAACGGCCGTAACCTGGTGGCGGCTCTGGAGCTTGCAGAACTCAATCACGTACCATGCCTGGCCCACGTTTTTAATTTGGTAGTACAAAAGTTTCTAAAGACTTACCCCAACCTGGCAGAGCTACTGGTCAAAGTGCGGCGCTTGTGCGCTCACTTTCGGAAGTCAACTGTAGCTGCTGCTAGCTTAAAAAAAAATCCAGCAACGCCTCCATTTGCCTCAACATCGGCTGTTGTGCGACCTGCCCACTCGCTGGAATTCCACCTATTGCATGTTGGCCAGGGTGTGTGAGCAGCAGAAAGCATTGATGGAGTACCAGATGATGCATCCACGCGTGCCTCCAACTCAGCTCCCTCAGTTTGCCAACCACGAGTGGCCATGGATGGCAGACATATGCGATGTATTGCGTATCTTTGAGGAGTCCACTAAGAAGGTCAGCAGCGAGGACGCTATAGTGAGCGTAACCATCCCGCTCCTAGGCGTCCTTAAAGAATCGCTCATCGCAATAAGGGAGAACGCATTGCACACAGAGGAGATGGGGGTAGGAGGAGACGCAACGCAGGTAGACAGTCAGACCACACTTTTTTCTGCTGCTCGGTGGCAGTTGCAGGAGGAGGATGAGGAGGAGGAGGACAACGTGGAGGTGGCTGTGGAAGAGGATGCTGGCGGCGAGGGTAGCAGTCAGGCTGTGTGCGTCCCATTGGTTCAGCGCGGATGGGGCGGAGAGGAGGAGGAAGAGGAGGAAATGGAAAATGATCCTTCTGGTGGGGGCAGTGACGTCATGCCTACTCAGAGTCTGGCACACATGGCTGACTTCATGCTGGGCTGCTTTTCCCGGGACATACGTGTTGTCCGGATATTGGAGAACAAACTATACTGGGTCTTCGCACTCCTGGACCCCCGGTATAAAGATAACTTCTCCTCTTTTATTCCGGTAGAGGAGAGGACGAATCGATTACTGGAATACCAGAGGGAACTCTTGCAGAACATGATGCAGATTTTCCCACCCAGCATCGCTGGCGGCAGAGAGGAGAGTGTCTCCCAGAGTCTGACAACATCGATCAGGCCCACAGCCACCAGGGGAACACTCTCCAAGGTGTGGGACACGTTCATGTCACCCCCTCGTGCAACTTCCATCACTGCGGGGCCCGCTATCAGCAGGAGGGACAAGTATCGGCGGATGTTGCGGGACTACCTGGCAGACCACACCCCTGTCCTCCCCGATCCCTCGGCGACCTACACTTACTGGGTCTCCAAGTTGGACACGTGGCTGGAACTGTCCCTGTACGCCTTGGAGGTGCTTGCCTGCCCTGCCGCCAGCGTGCTATCAGAAAGGGTGTGTTCAGCGCAGCCGGGGGCATTATAACCGATAAGCGCAGCCGCCTGCCAACCGACAGTGCCGACAGGCTGACGCTAATCAAAATGAACAGCAAGTGGATTGACCCGGACTTTGCTTGTACAACAGTGGAAAGCAGCCAAGAGTGAAGTGCCATCTGTATGAAGTGCCATTTCCTCCTCCTCCTCCTCCTCCTCCTCCTCCTCCTTAACCGCCGTAGAATTGCTGTATTAATGAAAAAAATTATGGCTCACCTCTTAGGCTTAATACAATCAATTTTTAAGAGGTCTCAACTCTTGGGCCTCCACACAATTTTTAAAAGGTCTCAGCTCTTGGGCCTCCACACAATGTTTGAGAGGTCTCAGCTCTTGGGCCTCCACACAATTTTTAAAAGGTCTCAGCTCTTGGGCCTCCACACAATGTTTGAGAGGTCTCAGCTCTTGGGCCTCCACACAATTTTTAAAAGGTCTCAGCTCTTGGGCCTCCACACAATTTTTAAGAGGTCTCAGCTCGTGGGCCTCCACACAATTTTTAAAAGGTCTCAGCTCTTGGGCCTCCACACAATGTTTGAGAGGTCTCAGCTCTTGGGCCTCCACACAATTTTTAAAAGGTCTCAGCTCTTGGGCCTCCACACAATTTTTAAAAGGTCTCAGCTCTTGGGCCTCCACACAATTTTTAAAACATAGCAGCGCTAATAAGGGCTCTCAATGACTCTCTTGTCTTCTGGTAGCTGGTATATATGGTGGTAAATGCGATATTCTGAGCTTCTGGGGCCCTGCCTGACTAAATAGAAAATGAGCTATATACTGTTCAGCGTAGCAGCCCTAATAAGGGCTCTTAAGGACTGTCTTGTCTTCTGGTAGCTGGTATATATGGTGGTAAAAGGTATATTCTGAGCTTCTGGGGCCCTGCCTGACTAAATAGAAAATGAGCTATATACTGTTCAGCGTAGCAGCCCTAATAAGGGCTCTTAAGGACTGTCTTGTCTTCTGGTAGCTGGTATATATGGTGGTAAAAGGTATATTCTGAGCTTCTGGGGCCCTGCCTGACTAAATAGAAAATGAGCTATATACTGTTCAGCGTAGCAGCCCTAATAAGGGCTCTTAAGGACTGTCTTGTCTTCTGGTAGCTGGTATATATGGTGGTAAAAGGTATATTCTGAGCTTCTGGGGCCCTGCCTGACTAAATAGAAAATGAGCTATATACTGTTCAGCGTAGCAGCCCTAATAAGGGCTATTAAGGACTGTCTTGTCTTCTGGTAGCTGGTATATATGGTGGTAAAAGGTATATTCTGAGCTTCTGGGGCCCTGCCTGACTAAATAGAAAATGAGCTATATACTGTTCAGCATAGCAGCCCTAATAAGGGCTCTTAAGGACTGTCTTGTCTTCTGGTAGCTGGTATATATGGTGGTAAAAGGTATATTCTGAGCTTCTGGGGCCCTGCCTGACTAAATAGAAAATGAGCTATATACTGTTCAGCGTAGCAGCCCTAATAAGGGCTCTTAAGGACTGTCTTGTCTTCTGGTAGCTGGTATATATGGTGGTAAAAGGTATATTCTGAGCTTCTGGGGCCCTGCCTGACTAAATAGAAAATGAGCTATATACTGTTCAGCGTAGCAGCCCTAATAAGGGCTCTTAAGGACTGTCTTGTCTTCTGGTAGCTGGTATATATGGTGGTAAAAGGTATATTCTGAGCTTCTGGGGCCCTGCCTGACTAAATAGAAAATGAGCTATATACTGTTCAACATAGCAGCACTAATAAGGGATTAAGGACTGTCTTGTCTTCTGGTAGCTGGTATATATGGTGGTAAAAGGTATATTCTGAGCTTCTGGGGCCCTGCCTGACTAAATAGAAAATGAGCTATATACTGTTCAACATAGCAGCACTAATAAGGGATTAAGGACTGTCTTGTCTTCTGGTAGCTGGTATATATGGTGGTAAAAGGTATATTCTGAGCTTCTGGGGCCCTGCCTGACTAAATAGAAAATGAGCTATATACTGTTCAACATAGCAGCACTAATAAGGGATTAAGGACTGTCTTGTCTTCTGGTAGCTGGTATATATGGTGGTAAAAGGTATATTCTGAGCTTCTGGGGCCCTGCCTGACTAAATAGAAAATGAGCTATATACTGTTCAACATAGCAGCACTAATAAGGGATTAAGGACTGTCTTGTCTTCTGGTAGCTGGTATATATGGTGGTAAAAGGTATATTCTGAGCTTCTGGGGCCCTGCCTGACTAAATAGAAAATGAGCTATATACTGTTCAACATAGCAGCACTAATAAGGGATTAAGGACTGTCTTGTCTTCTGGTAGCTGGTATATATGGTGGTAAAAGGTATATTCTGAGCTTCTGGGGCCCTGCCTGACTAAATAGAAAATGAGCTATATACTGTTCAACATAGCAGCACTAATAAGGGATTAAGGACTGTCTTGTCTTCTGGTAGCTGGTATATATGGTGGTAAAAGGTATATTCTGAGCTTCTGGGGCCCTGCCTGACTAAATAGAAAATGAGCTATATACTGTTCAGCGTAGCAGCCCTAATAAGGGCTATTAAGGACTGTCTTGTCTTCTGGTAGCTGGTATATATGGTGGTAAAAGGTATATTCTGAGCTTCTGGGGCCCTGCCTGACTAAATAGAAAATGAGCTATATACTGTTCAGCGTAGCAGCCCTAATAAGGGCTCTTAAGGACTGTCTTGTCTTCTGGTAGCTGGTATATATGGTGGTAAAAGGTATATTCTGAGCTTCTGGGGCCCTGCCTGACTAAATAGAAAATGAGCTATATACTGTTCAACATAGCAGCACTAATAAGGGATTAAGGACTGTCTTGTCTTCTGGTAGCTGGTATATATGGTGGTAAAAGGTATATTCTGAGCTTCTGGGGCCCTGCCTGACTAAATAGAAAATGAGCTATATACTGTTCAGCGTAGCAGCCCTAATAAGGGCTATTAAGGACTGTCTTGTCTTCTGGTAGCTGGTATATATGGTGGTAAAAGGTATATTCTGAGCTTCTGGGGCCCTGCCTGACTAAATAGAAAATGAGCTATATACTGTTCAGCGTAGCAGCCCTAATAAGGGCTCTTAAGGACTGTCTTGTCTTCTGGTAGCTGGTATATATGGTGGTAAAAGGTATATTCTGAGCTTCTGGGGCCCTGCCTGACTAAATAGAAAATGAGCTATATACTGTTCAGCGTAGCAGCCCTAATAAGGGCTCTTAAGGACTGTCTTGTCTTCTGGTAGCTGGTATATATGGTGGTAAAAGGTATATTCTGAGCTTCTGGGGCCCTGCCTGACTAAATAGAAAATGAGCTATATACTGTTCAACATAGCAGCACTAATAAGGGATTAAGGACTGTCTTGTCTTCTGGTAGCTGGTATATATGGTGGTAAAAGGTATATTCTGAGCTTCTGGGGCCCTGCCTGACTAAATAGAAAATGAGCTATATACTGTTCAGCGTAGCAGCCCTAATAAGGGCTCTTAAGGACTGTCTTGTCTTCTGGTAGCTGGTATATATGGTGGTAAAAGGTATATTCTGAGCTTCTGGGGCCCTGCCTGACTAAATAGAAAATGAGCTATATACTGTTCAGCATAGCAGCCCTAATAAGGGCTCTTAAGGACTGTCTTGTCTTCTGGTAGCTGGTATATATGGTGGTAAAAGGTATATTCTGAGCTTCTGGGGCCCTGCCTGACTAAATAGAAAATGAGCTATATACTGTTCAGCGTAGCAGCCCTAATAAGGGCTCTTAAGGACTGTCTTGTCTTCTGGTAGCTGGTATATATGGTGGTAAAAGGTATATTCTGAGCTTCTGGGGCCCTGCCTGACTAAATAGAAAATGAGCTATATACTGTTCAGCGTAGCAGCCCTAATAAGGGCTATTAAGGACTGTCTTGTCTTCTGGTAGCTGGTATATATGGTGGTAAAAGGTATATTCTGAGCTTCTGGGGCCCTGCCTGACTAAATAGAAAATGAGCTATATACTGTTCAGCGTAGCAGCCCTAATAAGGGCTCTTAAGGACTGTCTTGTCTTCTGGTAGCTGGTATAGATGGTGGTAAAAGCGATATTCCGAGCTTCTGGGGCCCTGCCAGCGACAGCCTGTCTTTCCCTGCTGTGAGCGTCTGTCCCTCACTAAGTTCAAGCTGCTAATGCTGACGAAGAGGAAGTGCTGAGTTTTGTATATTCGAGGTCACATGGTTTTTCCAGCCAATGCGTGTAGACGCCGTTTTCGCGATGCCAGCGTCCTCCCAGGACCTGTCCCACCCCCCCTGCATGGTGATTGGTGTAAAAAACGCGCCAGGGAAGGTGGGAGGGGAAACGAATTGTGAGTGCGCCATCGCCGCTGTACTCGATCGAAATCGAGTATGACGAACAGCGTAGTATTCGATCGAATACCGGCTCGGTCGAATACTACTCGCTCATCACTAATAAAGATTAAAAGACGTGCAATAGCAAGGATGATTCAGAATAATCCAAACATTTTTTATGACACTTGTAGGATTCCAATATGGCTTGAGAGGAAGATAGAGAATTGGCATCGAATTGGTCCCGCTGATGTAGAGCAGCCTGCAACGTTGGATCTGGCATGGTTATGTTTGTACCAAAGAGGTGTGGGTTTGGAGAAGATTGTTTAATTTTGAAGATGTGCAGAATTTTCGAGGGTGGTGGCGATCTCATCGTTGGGAAGAGGTTTTTTTCAGTTCTTGGCTTGGACTTTTGAGTATGTAAAAATGTCTGTACTGTTAAAATATGGAATGTGTTAAGTTTAATATTTAAATTTTGTTATTAATAAAAAGAATTAGCCTGAGGATGAGCGGAGGAAACTTTATGGCAGAGGAAAATCTTGCCAAATAAATTTCTTTTAGCCTGAAGGCTATAAAAAAAAAAAAAAAAAAAAAAAAAAAAAAAAACAGAAATGATGAATGGAGGAGGCTGATTGGTGATTAAACTCATCTCCCCAACTACTCCAAATTGACAGCCTGGGGTGGTATGACATTCTGATACTGTTTCTTGCTATCAATTGTTTAAAGTTAGTTGGAAAAGTTTTTTTTTACAAGTTTTTGTCACTTGTTCCAGTTGTTCTCATGTATGCCAGCTTAAAGAGGAACATTGCAGGTATTGAGGAGTTAATAAAAACTTCCCAAACCTGGCTTGCTCGATCCCCTGCCCCTCCGGTTTAATATTTTGCAAATGTAAACATACTTGTCCAATCGCATCGTGCTCCTGCATCTCTCGGTCCCGCGCAATCTCCACCTGGCGGCGCCATCTTGCTGTCCCCTCATGCTCTCTGCCGCTCCTGAGATCTGGCGCAAGCGCAGTGTCTCTGCATAGATTGCAATGACACTTTGCGCAAATCCCACAATATGAAGAGCAGAGCGGGACATTTGAAGAGGGATGGCGAAGGTCGAGTACGGCTAAGGCTTACAGCCTTCACTCCTTGACAGATAAGGGGTGGGGGTGCAGAGAGGCCAGGTATTTTGCAGGATGTCCGCATTTTAGATAAGATGTAATATAACAGTACTCACTCATCTGTGTATTATAGCCTCTTTCCCCTGCCAGGCAGTGTCCTGTCTGCAGGTATGTGGTTTCCTCCTGGTAGGTGTTCTGATGCTGGGGGAACAGCGTCACCCGGACCGGGAATGCCCCGCTGTGTGAAACCCCCCAGGTTGCCCGATCTCACTTACCCTTCCCCAGCCCTACAACACATGCAAAGACTGTGGTCCGATCAGCGCGCTCTGATCTGTTCCAGCACCTTCCTCTTAGAGCTTGTCTAAGACAAGCAGATCCAGATGTGCTGGTGGCCACATCCCTCGCTTCCCTCTAACAGGGAGCGAGCCCTCGCCAGCCATTCACAAATGCCTTGCGCGGGCACGCTTTCTGCTAAAGGGAAAGCGTAGATATGGCTGCTGCTCACAATGCAGAGTTGGACAGGGAAAGAAGGTGAGTTTCCAGGCAACCTGGGAGATTTCACACAGCGGGTCATCCCCATTTTGGATGCGCCAGGGATGAGCAAATCTATTAGATTCCAGGGCTGTCAGGGCATGGGTTTTTTGTCCACTTTAACCTTCTCTAATACCTGTTGAATGTCTGAATCTAACAAGGAAGCTACATCGAAAACAAATTCATAGTCAATGAGTAAGTACTTCTCATCCAAAAGCAAAACACCAGTTTGCTATCTAGGATCTCTGATCATCGTCCTCCTAGTCACCGGGCTTTCCTCTTCCATATCACGTTTGCTTATAGAATAGCGCAACACAGCACATATATGTAAATGAGCCCACAGAAAATAATGGGCAATGTTTCTGCGGTGTGACTGGATCGCAAAACTGCACAGCAATGCAAAGAATATATGTGTGAGCAGAGCCTGAATCCGGCCCTGTATGTGACCACACTGCTCTGCGGAGGATGATTAGACTTTGTAATTATAAGGCATACAGAGGGATTCTGGGAATGGAAACTTAACTGTTTCTTCCAGATAGAATTAAATCTAGACTGAAATAGAGAATGGATCCTGTGTGTGTCTATGTAGCAAATGATTTGGTGGTATTTAGTGGAAAGTGGTCTCCCTATGCTGTAGAATGATGTTATAATGGTGGATGTGCATCTGACTTGTTAAGTGTTATTATCAGTGAGGTTTGTTTTTATCTGTTCTTTTTTTTTTTTTTCTAAGGAAACAGAGATGATGAATGGAGGAGGCTGATTGGTGATTAAACTGATCTCCTCAACTGCTCCAAATTGATAACCTGGGGTGGTATGACGTTCTGATGCTGTTTCTTACTATTAATTGTTAAAGTTAATAATAATAGTCACTTATTCTAGTTGCCCCCATGTTTGGCAGCTTAAAGAGAAGCATTGCAGGTGTTGAGTTAATAAAAACTACCCAAACCTGGCTTTTTCAGCCCCCCTGTTCCTCTGGTTCAATGTTTCACAAATTTAAATGCTCCGACATCCCTCAGTCCTGCGCCATCTTGCTGTCCCATCATGCTCTGCGCCGCCCTCAGATCTCGCACATGGCAAGTGCCGCTGCATAGGCTTGAATGACACTCAGCACGGATCTTGCAAGATTTGAAGAGCAGCGCAGGACATTTGAAGAGGGATGGCAAAGGGTATAGCTAAGACTTACAGCCTTCATTCAGTGATGGCTAAAGGGGGGAGGAAGGTGCAGAGGGGCCAGGAATGCTTCTGGATGTTTTAGATAACACCGACATCCAAAAGGCAGTGAGGAAGGGGGGAGGGATTTTTAGAGAGGATCATCAGAAAAGGTCTGATGTTCCTCTTTAAGATTTGGAAGGATTGTGTCCAACCCCTTTCATGTTCTTTAAAATGGACCAAAACTTATAGCCGGGTTGTAGAAGCTAGTTGAGTTCCTTGCAGTATTAGTAGCTGAGATCCTGTATCTATGACCCCAGAGCATTAACTTGAAATAGGAATATCCTGGGGGAGGAATGTCCTTGGATATTTTCTTTGCACAAGCCTACATTCAAATTGTACTTCCATTGGGGGGTGAGATAGACCAGTCATCACCTATAGGGCTATAGCTATCCTGCTCTACCAGTGTTTGTCTTTAGCAGTAGCACCTTTATACCAAACAGCGCAGGAAGAGCTCAATATCTGATGGCCACATTATAGAATGTGCACAGGACATACAGTGGCATGCCATATTTAATTAGTTGATGTAGGAAAAAAGATCCTTTCTGGGCTTTCTGAAGAATAAATTGATGAACATATAACCATAACTTTACAGTATGGAGTAACCTATTTCCGCTACTCCAATAGTGTGACCCTACCATATTGTTTCAATGTTCTATACGTTGGTACATGGTCAAACCTAATATACATTCGACTGGTTCCGGGTTTAGGCTACTCCCGGTAAATTAATCGGCTTTTAACCATGACCACACCTTATATGTACAAAAGTATTTTATTTATATACATCTAAAATTAACATACACATTAAAATTCATCTCTCAATTTCATATATCACATGATCTTGTAGATTGTTGTACATCAATTCATATCATATTACATGCAGCAAATGCCAATTAGTGTAAATATCATTACTGCTTCCTTGAAGTCTGAATAATCAATTTTCTTTCCCATAGAGATTTCACTATTGGGCAAACATCTTTCACCAGTCTGTTTGGCTTTATCAATGCCCTTCATTAAAACAAAGGAAGCAACAACGTGCATATTAATTTGTTATTATCCATTGCATTTATCCATTTATATCATCATTCAATTAAATATTTATCCATTTGTATCATAATTCAATAAAATTTTTATACCTTGAGGGAAATCCATAGCTATACAGTATAAGTGCTGTTTATATATCAGTCATCATTCTTATTGTTGCCCTGAGAAACGTGGTTCGAGTATCATAGGATTAATACGTTTTAATGTATTATTTCGTCCAAACTTTTATCATAGCTTTTATCTGGCTATTACATTTCTGTTTGCTAATTGTACCTTTCTCGGTTTCTATGGAGATTCCAATAGCTGTCTGGTATCGTATCAGTTTTTTAAGGATTATCTTGCAATGGGTACTAGGATAAATCAATAAGAAATGTATGGAGAAAATAGTCTGCCATTCCTTCCATAATATGAAGGGGCAATTAAATTACACAGATGGCATTACTGTACCTTTAAAAGCGCGTTCAAAGCGTCTTTTGTGCAGCTGTGGCGTCATAAGAAAACCTCCCTGGGGGAATGAGCATCTAGGTTCTCCTGTAGGCGCCGTCCTTCTCTATATAATGTGCTCGTCGGTCTAGGGGTGATGCAACGCCACTCCGGCGGCATTTTAAATGCAGTCCAGGGGCCGGAGCGCGCGGCTCCGCCGGCATCCGCCAGAAGCGACGTTGTGCGATCCAGACCCCAGAACGTAAACACACGTCCACCCGGCTTACGCCGGATATGACGTTAAACGCCGCCGGATCCTCTGCGAAGCGGTGTGGAACTCCAAGCTCCATCCGACTCCATTTTGTTGGAGCCTCACTTACACAGTTAGGCTAAGTCCCCACTCCTGACTCCATTTTTTTGTATCTGTTATCGTTTGTCATATTTAGACTACCTAGATGTGCAATGCAAAATGTATTACGTGTGGTTATCCAATTATTTGATTATTAATCTACATACATATACTTCACCCCCTGTATGTATTAATCCTCATTTATATTAATGACTTAGTTATAATTACATTTATATGCCGGGGCACTCCTCTTTTTCAGGGTGGGGACACTAGCTTATTGGAAACTGCACATATGTTGTATTGGATAAAGCCCTATTTGTTTTCAAATGATGACATAATATACATTTTATGATTTACCAAATTACGGATCTATTTTTACACTAGTAATGACGGTGTGGTATTTTCTATATTGTATATTTAAGGGGTATCTTAGTGATTCTCCTTAGATATTCGTCCAGGTTTCTCAGGGTTTACAATGTTACATCAATTTTGGGAACATTTATACACCGTAATTTTTTGTTCTTATCCCAAATAAACCTTTATCGTTCTCATATGTTTATCCCACTTCACTTGGGTTATAGACATCCATTGCCATAATTTATTGGCTATTGGTGGTAGTGGGTCTACAGAAATGGGGCAAAGCTGAGGGTGTCATTAA
Organism: Gastrophryne carolinensis; assembly: GCA_027917425.1. Classification (NCBI taxonomy): domain Eukaryota; kingdom Metazoa; phylum Chordata; class Amphibia; order Anura; family Microhylidae; genus Gastrophryne; species Gastrophryne carolinensis. The sequence continues at coordinate 432,340,629 of CM051238.1, forward strand.
GTCCCGGAAAGCGGGATGCCCCAAATCTGTAGATCCAACGTGTCTCTGCCTGCAAGGTCATTTTTTGAACATTTCCCCCTCTTTGGGGGTTATGTATTCGATCCAGTCCTTGAAATTTCAGGGAACTTTGGTCTTTATTATAGTATAGTGTAAAGTGGCGGCCTACCGGTGTTTTTTGATTGCCTGTTTTGATGTTATATTGATGTTCACATATACGTCGCCTTAACTGGCGGTTTGTTTTGCCAATATAGAAACGCCCACAGTCACATGTCAAGATATAAATTACGTTGGCCGTTGAGCAGTTGATATAATGTTTCATTACGTAGCTTCCCTTGTCCTGTATTGTGACTGTGGTGCCTGTTTTTATGTAGCGACACATATTGCAGCCACCACAGCGATAGGTACCCTTTTGTTTACAACATTGTTCTTTTCTATTTGTGTTGTAGTGACTATGTACTAGCCGATCCTTAAGGTTAGGGGATCTCCGAAAAATTATCCTGGGTTCCTTCGGTAATAAGGTTCTCAGATCTCTGTCATTTAAGAGAATCGGCCAATGTTTCTTTACTACTTGACGTATATGTCTGTGTGATTCTGTATAAGTCAGGATGAGGGCTGGGCCTTGTAAGTTTTTATCACATTTTGGTCTATATAGTAGGGTCTGCCTATCTAGTTTCTTGGCTTTGTGAAATGCTTGTTTTAAAATTGATTGCTCGTATCCTCTCTCCGCTAGTCTATCTCTAATTAAATTTGCCTCTATTTGGAATGACTCTAAAGTACTGCAATTGCGGCGTGCCCTAATATATTCCCCATATGGGATGGGATGCTCTTTAATAGATGCGTGGGGTGAGACCTCGATGCTCTTAACATTGTATTGGCTGCCGTCTCTTTTCAATATAGTGTGGTAGTGATATGTCCATCTTTTTCTTTTATGATTGTTATATCTAAGAATGTTACCTTATGTTGATTGTATTCACACGTAAGTTTGAGGTTCAAATCATTGTGGTTTAAGCGAGCAATAAAATCATCCAATTCCCGCTTCGGCTCCTTCCAAATTACCAACATGTCGTCAATGTACCTGTGCCATGCGGAGGCACAAGTGGTCCCCATCGCCATCCCCTGTATCTGGTGGTAGAGTTCGTTCTTGAAGAGAAAGAGGTTGCATATGCAGTTTCCATAGTGGCAAGATGTTGAGGAAAGCAGATTTGACAATGGAACTATCCAAAAAAGCTAATGACCCCGACGCAACCTTCTGATCTGGAGTCAGACGCGCTACCATTGCGCCACAAGGGCCAACTCAGCATAGAAGTTGCCGATGTTTTTGTTGATTCTCAGGAACAACATGGCGGCCATAAAGGGCGTCACATTGGTTTTGTGCCCCAGGACTACCGGCAAGCACAGAAAGAATTAGATTATTGACCCATACAATTTCCTTGCATATGCTTGCTGTGCTATATATTTATGCTTTTTACTGATTCATGAAAAAAGAAGCAAATGAGACTGCTCAACAATGAGATGCCTGATCCCATGAATCTTTGAATTGGCAGCATTCTTATGTATTCTTGCAGACATGCAGTTTTCATGCAAGTAAAGGGTTGAAGAAAACAGATTTGACAATGTAACCATCCAAAAAAGGTGCCTGAACATGACGAAATATGCACATGCCAGCCTCTAATCGGCAGTTCTTTGAGCTATCGTTGCATCACAAGGTCACTTGCAATTTTCATCCCTGTTTATTGCTCAGTTCTCACCAAACACTTTGGCTGCCCACCATGCAAAAGGATTTCATCTAACTGCTGTTAAAGCAAGGAGAAAATGGAGAGCACCCTTGTGCTTGAACCCACAACCTTCTGATCTGGAGTCAGACGTGCAACCGTTGCGCCACGTCGTCACATGGAGGAACCAGGCCGCTAAAGACCATGCAGACATTGGCCATAATCTCTCTCATGTAGCTCAGTGCCTAAAGCTACTTTCTGAAATCTTTGTGGAAGTTTTGATAAAACCTGCTGCACTTGAGGAAACAGGTAGATGGTATTACAAAATATCCCTGGAAGTGTAAAGGCTGGCTAAACAGACATGCAGTTCCCATAGTGGCAAGATGTTGAGGAAAGCAGATTTGACAATGGAACTATCCAAAAAAGCTAATGACCCCGACGTGACTTGAACACGCAATCTTCTGATCTGGAGTCAGACGCGCTACCGTTGCACCACGAGGTCACATAGGACGCAGACCGCTAAAGACCATTCAGACATTGGTCATGATCTCTCATGTAGCTCAGTGCCTAAAGCTACTTTCTGAAATCTTTGTGGAAGTTTTGATAAAACCTGCTGCACTTGAGGAAACAGACAGATGGTATTACAAAGTAGCCCTGGAAGTGTAAAGGCTGGCTAAACAGACATGCAGTTTCCATAGTGGCAACATGTTGAGGAAAGCAGATTTGACAATGGAACTATCCAAAAAAGCTAATGACCCGGACGTGTTTTGAACACGCAACCTTCTGATCTGGTGTCAGACGTGCTACCGTTGCGCCACGAGGTCACATGGAGGTATGGAAGTCGCCAATGTTTTTGTTGATTCTCAGCAACATGGCTGCCATAAAGGGCGTCGCATTGGTTTTGTGCCCCAGGACTACCTGCAAGCACAGAAAGAATTACATTATTGACCCATACCATTTTCCTCTCCTATGCTTGCTGTGCTATATATTTATGCTTTTTCCTGATTCATGAAAAAAGAAGCAAATGAGACTGCTCAACAATGAGATGCCTGATCCCATGAATCTTTGAATTGGCAGCATTCTTATGAATTCTTACGACACACATGCAGTTTTCATGCAAGTAAAGGGTTGAAGAAAACAGATTTGACAATGTAACTATCCAAAAAGTTTCCATAGTGGCAAGACGTTGATGAAAGCAGATTTGACAATGGAACTATCCAAAAAAGGTAATGACCTCGACGTGATTTGAACACGCAACCTTCTGATCTGGAGTCAGACGCGCTACCTAGCGCCATGAGGTCACATTGAGGAAGCAGGCCGCTAAAGACCATGCAGACATTAGCCATGATCTCTCATGTAGCTCAGTGCCTAAAGCTACTTTCTGAAACTTTGTGAAAGTTTTGATAAAACTTGCTGCACTTGAGGAAACAGGCAGATGGTATTACAAAGTATCCCTGGAAGTGTAAAGGCTGGCTAAACAGACATGCAGTTTCCATAGGGGCAAGATGTTGATGAAAGCAGATTTGACAATGGAACTATCCAAAAAAAGCTAATGACCCCAATGTGATTTGAACACGCAAACATATGATCTGGAGTCGGAAGTGCTACCGTTGCGCCACGAGGTCACAAGAAGGAAGCAGGCCGCTAAAGACCATGCAGACATTGGCCATGATCTCTCATGTAGCTCAGTGCCTAAAGCTACTTTCTGAAATCTTTGTGTAAGTTTTGATAAAACCTGCTGCATTTGAGGAAACAGGCAGATGGTATTGCAAAGTATCCCTGGAAGTGTAAAGGCTGGCTAAACAGACATGCAGTTTCCATAGTGGCAAGATGTTGAGGAAAGCAGATTTGACAATGGAACTATCCAAAAAAATCTAATAACCCAGATGAGATTTGAACGCGCTACAGTTGCTCCAGAAGGTCCCAGTGAGCAGAAAAGTTGCCAATGTTTTTGTTGATTCTCAGGAACAACATGGCTGCCATAAAGGGCGTCACGTTGGTTTTGTGCCCCAGGACTACCTGCAAGCACAGAAAGAATTAAATTATTGACCCACACCATTTTCCTCCCCTATGCTTGCTGTGCTATATATTTATGCTTTTTACTGATTCATGAAAAAAGAAGCAAATGAGACTGCTCAACAATGAGATGCCTGATCCCATGAATCTTTGAATTGGCAGCCTTCTTATGCATTCTTATGACAGACACGCAGTTTTCATGCAAGTAAAGGGTTGAAGAAAACAAATTTGACAATGTAACCATCCAAAAAAGGTGCCTGAACATGATGAGATTTGCACATGCAAGCCTCTAATCGGCAGTTCTTTGAGCTATCGTTGCATCACAAGGTCACTTGCAATTTTCATCCCTGTTTATTGCTCAGTTCTCACCAAACACTTTGGCTGCCCACCTTGCAAAAGGATTTTATCTAACTGCTGTTAAAGCAAGGAGAAAATGGAGAGCACCCTTGTGCTTGAACCCTCAACCTTCTGATCTGGAGTCAGACGTGCAACCGTTGCGCCACGTGGTCACATGAAGGACCAAGGCCGCTAAAGACCATGCAGACATTGGCCATAATCTCTCTCATGTAGCTCAGTGCCTAAAGCTACTTTCTGAAATCTTTGTGGAAGTTTTGATAAAGCCTGCTGCACTTGAGGAAACAGGTAGATGGTATTACAAAATATCCCTGGAAGTGTAAAGGCTGGCTAAACAGACATGCAGTTCCCATAGTGGCAAGATGTTGAGGAAAGCAGATTTGACAATGGAACTATCCAAAAAAGCTAATGACCCCGACGTGATTTGAACACGCAACCTTCTGATCTGGAGACGGACGCGCGACCGTTGCACCACGAGGTCACATAGGAAGCAGACTGCTAAAGACCATTCAGACATTGGCCATGATCTCTCATGTAGCTCAGTGCCTAAAGCTACTTTCTGAAATCTTTGTGGAAGTTTTGATAAAACCTGCTGCACTTGAGGAAACATGCAGATGGTATTACAAAGTATCCCTGAAAGTGTAAAGGCTGGCTAAACAGACATGCAGTTTCCATAGTGGCAAGATGTTGAGGAAAGCAGATTTGACAATGGAACTATCCAAAAAAGCTAACGACCCCGACGTGATCTGAACACACAACTTTCTGACATGGAGTCAGATGTGCTACCGTTGCGCCCCGAAATCCCACTCAGGATAGAAGTTGGCGATGTTTTTGTTGATTCTCTGCACCAACATGGCTGCCATAAAGGGTCCTCACATTGGTTTTGTGCCCCACGACTACCTGCAAGCACAGAAAGAATTAAATTATTGACCCATACCATTTTCCCCCCCTATGCTTGCTGTGCTATATATTTATGCTTTTTCCTGATTCATGAAAAAAGAAGCAAATGAGACTGCTCAACAATGAGATGCCTGATCCCATGAATCTTTGAATTGGCAGCCTTCTTATGCATTCTTATGACAGACACGCAGTTTTCATGCAAGTAAAGGGTTGAAGAAAACAAATTTGACAATGTAACCATCCAAAAAAGGTGCCTGAACATGACGAGATTTGCACATGCAAGCCTCTAATCGGCAGTTCTTTGAGCTATCGTTGCATCACAAGGTCACTTGCAATTTTCACCCCTGTTTATTGCTCAGTTCTCACCAAACACTTTGGCTGCCCACCTTGCAAAAGGATTTTATCTAACTGCTGTTAAAGCAAGGAGAAAATGGAGAGCACCCTTGTGCTTGAACCCGCAACCTTCTGATCTGGAATCAGACGTACAACCGTTGCGCCACGTGGTCACATGGAGGACCCAGGCCGCTAAAGACCATGCAGACATTGGCCATAATCTCTCTCATGTAGCTCAGTGCCTAAAGCTACTTTCTGAAATCTTTGTGGAAGTTTTGATAAAACCTGCTGCACTTGAGGAAACAGGTAGATGGTATTACAAAATATCCCTGGAAGTGTAAAGGCTGGCTAAACAGACATGCAGTTCCCATAGTGGCAAGATGTTGAGGAAAGCAGATTTGACAATGGAACTATCCAAAAAAGCTAATGACCCCGACGTGATTTGAACACGCAACCTTCTGATCTGGAGTCAGACGCGCTACCGTTGCACCACGAGGTCACATAGGAACAGACCGCTAAAGACCATTCAGACATTGGCCATGATCTCTCATGTAGCTCAGTGCCTAAAGCTACTTTCTGAAATCTTTGTGGAAGTTTTGATAAAACCTGCTGCACTTGAGGAAACATGCAGATGGTATTACAAAGTATCCCTGGAAGTGTAAAGGCTGGCTAAACAGACATGCAGTTTCCATAGTGGCAAGATGTTGAGGAAAGCAGATTTGACAATGGAACTATCCAAAAAAGGTGCCTGAACATGATGAGATTTGCACATGCAAGCCTCTAATCGGCAGTTCTTTGAGCTATCGTTGCATCACAAGGTCACTTGCAATTTTCACCCCTGTTTACTGCTCAGTTCTCACCACTTTGGCTGCCCACCTTGCAAATGGATTACATCTAACTGCTGTAAAAAGAAGGAGAAAATTTGACCCCAACGTGATTTGAACACGCAACCTTCTGATCTGGAGTCAGACGTGCTACCGTTGCGCCACGAGGTCACATGGAGGAAGCAGGCCGCTAAAGACCATGCAGACATTGGCCATGATCTCTCATGTAGCTCAGGGTCTAAAGCTACTTTCTGAAATCTTTGTGGAAGTTTTGATAAAACCTGCTGCACTTGAGGAAACAGACAGATGGTATTACAAAGTAGCCCTGGAAGTGTAAAGGCTGGCTAAACAGACATGCAGTTTCCATAGTGGCAAGATGTTGAGGAAAGCAGATTTGACAATGGAACTATCCAAAAAAGCTAATGACCCCGATGTGATTTGAACACGCAACCTTCTGATCTGGAGTCAGACGCGCTACCGTGGCGCCACGAGGTCACATGGAGGCATTGAAGTTGCCGATGTTTTTGTTGATTCTCAGCAACAACATGGCTGCCATAAACGGCGTTGCATTGGTTTTGTACCCCAGGACTACCTGCAAGCACAGAAAGAATTAAATTATTGACCCATACCATTTTCCTCCCCTATGCTTGCTGTGCTATATGTTTATGCTTTTTCCTGAATCATGAAATAAGAAGCAAATGAGACTGCTCAACAATGAGATGCCTGATCCCATGAATCTTTGAATTGGCAGCATTCTTATGCATTCTTATAACACACATGCAGTTTTCATACAAGTAAAGGGTTGAAGAAAACAGATTTGACAATGTAACTATCCAAAAAGGTTCCATAGTGGCAAGACATTGAAGAAAGCAGATTTGACAATGGAACTTTCCAAAAAAACTAATGACCTCGACATGATTTGAACACGCAACCTTCTGATCTGGAGTCAGAGGCACTACCGTTGCGCCACAAGGTCACATGGAAGGAACAGGCCGCTAAAGACCATGCAGACATTGGCCATGATCTCTCATGTAGCTCAGTGCCTAAAGCTACTTTCTGAAATCTTTGTGGAAGTTTTGATAAAACCTGCTGCACTTGAGGAAACAGGAATATGGTATTACAAAGAATCCCTGGAAGAGAAAAGACTGGACAAACAGACATGCAGTTTCCATAGTGGCAAGATGTTGAGGAAAGCAGATTTGACAATGGAACTATCCAAAAAAGCTAATGACCCCGACATGATTTGAACTCGCAACCTTCTCATCTGGAGTCAGACGCACTAACGTTGCGCCACGAGGTCACATGGAGGTTGCAGGCCGCTAAAGACCATGCAGACATTGGCCATGATCTCTCATGTAGCTCAGTGCCTAAAGCTACTTTCTGAAATCTTTGTGGAAGTTTTGATAAAACCTGCTTCACTTGAGGAAACAGACAGATATTATTACAAAGTAGCCCTGGAAGTGTAAAGGCTGGCTAAACAGACAGATTTGACAATGGAACTATCCAAAAAAAGCTAAAGACCTCGACGTGATTTGAACACGCAACCTTCTGATCTGGAGTCAGACGCACTACCGCTGCGCCATGAGATCCGACTCAGCGAGGAAGTTGCCGATGTTTTTGTTGATTCTCAACAACAACATGGCTGCCATAAAGGGCGTCACATTGGTTTTGTGCCCCAGGACTACCTGCAAGCACAGAAAGAATTAAATTATTGACCCATACCATTTTCCTCCCCTATGCTTGCTGTGCTATGTATTTATGCTTTTTCCTGATTCATGAAAAAAGAAGCAAATGAGACTGCTCAACAATGAGATGCCTGATCCCGCAAATCTTTGAATTGGCAGCATTCTTATGCATTTATATGACACACATGCAGTTTTCATGCAAGTAAAGGGTTGAAGAAAACAGATTTGACAATGTAACTATCCAAGAAAGGTGCCTGAACATGACGAGATTTGCACATGCAAACCTCTAATCGGCAGTTCTTTGAGCTATCGTTGCCTCACAAGGTCACTTGCAATTTTCACCCCTATTTATTGCTCAGTTCTCACCACTTTGGCTGCCCACCTTGCAAATGGATTTCATCTAACTGCTGTAAAAGCAAGGAGAAAATGGAGTGCACCCCTGTGCTTGACCACGACGTGATTTGAACACGCAAACTTCTGATCTGGAGTCAGATGCGCTACCGTTGCGCCACGAGGTCACATGGAGGAAGCATGCCGCTAAAGACCATGCAGACATTGACCATGATCTCTCATGTAGCTCAGCTCCTAAAACTACTTTCTGAAATCTTTGTGGAAGTTTTGATAAAATCTGCTGCACTTGAGGAAACAGGAAGATGGTATTACAAAGTAGCCCTGGAAGTTTAAAGGCTGGCTAAACAGACATGCAGTTTCCATAGCGGCAAGATGTTGATGAAAGCAGATTTGACAATGGAACTATCCAAAAAAAGCTAATGACCCCGACGTGATTTGAACACGCAACCTTCTGATACGGAGTCAGACGCGCCACTGTTGCGCCACGAGGTCACATGGTGATAGCAGGCCTCTAAAGACCATGCAGACATTGGCCATGATCTCTCATGTAGCTCAGTGACTAAAGCTACTTTCTGAAATCTTTGTGAAAGTTTTGATAAAACCTGCTGCACTTGAGGAAACAGGCAGATGGTATGACAAAGTAGCCCTGGAAGTGTAAAGGCTGGCTAAACAGACATGCAGTTTCCATAGTGGCAAAACATTGATGAAAGCAGATTTGACAATGGAACTATCCAAAAGAGTTAATGACCCCAACGTGACTTGAACACGCAACCTTCTGATCTGGAGTCAGACGCGCTACTGCTGCGCCACGAGATCCCACTCAGCAGGGCAGTTGCCGATGTTTTTTTGATTCTCAGAAACAACATGGCTGCCATAAAGGGCGTCACATTGGTTTGTGCCCCAGGACTACCTGCAAGCACAGAAAGAATTAAATTATTGACCCATACCATTTTCCTCCCCTATGCTTGCTGTGCTATATATTTATGCTTTTTCATGATTCATGAAAAATGAAGCAAATGAAACTGCTCAACAATGAGATGCCTGATCCCATGAATCTTTGAATTGGCAGCATTCTTATGCATTCTTATGACACACATGCAGTTTTCATGCAAGTAAAGGGTTGAAGAAAACAGATTTGACAATGTAACGATCCAAAAGAGGTGCCTGGGGGGGGCGTGGCCTGGCGATGGCCGTGTGAGGAAGCACGCTGTGGAGCTCCTGCTGGAATAACAGAAAGGAAGCCCTAAGGAGGCAGCTGGAGAAGATTTTAAACCTACCTAGTGCGATGTCCAAGAAGAAGAGGGGCAGAGTGGCGACTGCGGGTCGAGGATCGGGCCCCATCACAGCTTTTTTCCCTCCTGGGGAGCGCGGCGGGTGCGAGGAGGTGGGCCGCAAGATGGCGTCTCCATCATCCGGGAGAGGATCCCTTCAGGCGGTGCCGCCTAAAAGAAGTCTGTCGGCTGCGGTGGAGTGGGGAGAGGCGGGCAGACGGGCCCCGTCGGTGTCACCGCTACTGTCCAGGTCTGCGGCCACATCTGAGATGGAGCGGACGGGCGCCCCGCCGCTCACGAGTGCCGAAGTGAGGTGGAGATGCGGCGGGAGCCGACGGAGGGGCGCGGTATGGGGGACGTGCCCCCCCGCGGGAGAATCGGGCGGCGGAGAGGCGGCGGAGAGGAGACCGCTCCTGCGGCGTGCTGCTGCTGGGGCTGGCAGGGACAGTGACAGCTGCTGCGGCGGGTCGGGGATGAGACCCCGCCGCAGCTTGAGTGTACAGACACCTCTGCAGGCTGGATCACCCGGTGCCCCCAGAGAAAGGGACTGCGGGGACCGCTCAGCCTCCCTGCCTGATCATGAGGTCTGCATTGAGGACCCACCACAGCCCTCCCATTTATCCCAGTCAAACAGACACCACCCTGATGAGGGGGATAGACAGGGGCACCTCTCCCGGTCCCAGAGGCATGGAGCTGGCATGGATGGGGGGGCGCAACTAGGGGAGGAGCTGGATGATGCCCGCGGACCATCCCCCTATAATTTGTCGCCTCCTGCCCGGCGGGGGATCCCGCATGGTGGCTCTCGCCCCCCCTCAGTGGACCCCCAGATGGACACTGGATGGGGGAATACAGGCATGCCTTCCCCTCCTGAGAGAGTCTCTGAATCCGTCTCGCCCGGACCGGGTTCCCCCCATGGGGCCCTGACCCCCCAGGAGCGGCCAGAGAGGGCGAGCGATGGTCCGGCCTCCCCGTCCGGGATGTCCGCCTCTCCATGTTGGTCTCCGGGATCGGCCGGTGGGAGTGGGATTGAGCCCGGTGGATCCAGGATTGCCCCCTCTGAGATTGATCAGCACTGCATCAAGGCTCTTATTTCATCTCTGCCCATGCGGAAAGATTTTGAGACCTTTATCAACAGAATGGATTCCACCTTCCGGAGAGAAATGGGCGAAGTATCAAAATCAGTGTCTGAAATAGACAACAGGGTCACATCCGTGGAGCACGCACAGGATTCGGTCCTTCAACGGCTCTCCGTGCTGGAGAATAATCATAGCGCCTTGGAGGAGGCCCAAGCGGAATCTGCTCGCCAGATTGCGGGCATATTGCTTCATCAAGACGACATGGAGAACCGGGGGAGGAGAAATAACATAAGGATAAGGGGCCTCCCGGAAACCCCTGAGTTCTCCAACCTCTCAGACACGGTGATGCAGATCTTCAGTCAAGTCTTGGACCGGCCGCCCGGGACTGACATGGAGCTGGACAGAGTGCACAGAGCCGCGGGCCCTAAAAACCCAGACCCGCGTAGGCCGAGGGACATTATTTGCTGAGTACACTTTTACAAGCTGAAAGAAGCCATCATGCGCCAGGCGTGGATCAAAAAAACCATTATGTTCAAAGGAGCGCAGATCGTTCTGCTACCCGACCTGGCGCGTTGCACGCTTCAGATGCGGAAGGTCATGAAACCGTTGCTGGAGAGTGCCAGGGCGCCACTTACAGATGGGGCCACCCCTTCCATTTAATCCTCCAACTACGTGGACGCAGCTTTGTCCTTCGCAGCCACTCCCAGCTTGGGGAGGCCTTTGATTTCTTGGGTTCCCCGGCGGTGGAGCTTGAGAACTGGTTGTCGCCCTCGTTGTGCCCGCCTGGGATACCCAGGATAGGCGGCCGCCGCATCGAACCTCGGCCCAGAAGAATCAGAGCGGGTAGACCACGAGCACCCAACGCCGCTAATGATTGGGTTTGAGTGAGGTTCTTCCTTTTTTCTTCTCCTACTGCGCTGGCTCAAGTGGGCTGACTGCTTCATTTATCCGGGACTTGTCCTTCGATACATGACGTGTTCCTCATCCGACTCCATGGAATGTTTATTTATTTATTTTTTTGCTCCTTCTTCTGATTCGCATGTTCCGGCGGACTCTACAGCTTTGCATCTCGTCCCCTGTTGCGCAGGCAAGTTGTGGACTGCTGATTGGGCCCCCCAGGGGACGAAGAGGAGCTATTACGTTGTATACTTAGCCCCCATATCGGAGGAGAGCGGGATGACTGCTGTTTACGCGGTCCCCCCTGAGAGAGGCTCAAGACGGTGTGGCATTATCGGGCGTATTGGCAATCTCGGAGACCATCTGTCTCGAGACTCTGATTAATCATCAGCGCTCCGGCTTGGGCGGCTCTCACGGGTTCTCGCCTTCCACTTCCCCCACTTAAGTGATCCCCTACCCTCCTCGGGAAATACCTGGGGAGGCGTTGGGGGATCTGGCGCTTCAGTGCGCTAGACTTGTTGATTGTGTGTACGGACTGCTTCATTTATTTGGGACTTGTCCTCCGATTCATGACGTGTTGCCTCACCCGATTCCACGGAACATTTTGGCTCCTCCTTCTGCCTCGCGGGTCCCGGCGGCCTTTACCACCTTATGTCTTGTTCCCCGTTGTGCTGGCGAGATGTAGACCGCTGACTGGGCCCCCCTGGGGGACAAAGAGGAGCTTTTGCGTTGTATCATTGTCCCTTCTATCGGAAGAGAGTGAGACGACTGCTGTTTATGCGGTCCCCCCTGAGAGAGGCTCAGGATGTTGTGGCATTATTGGGCGTATTGGTCATCTTGGAGACCGCTGGTCCCGAGACTCTGATTAATCATCAGCGCTCCGGCTTGGGCGGCTCTCACGGGTTCTCGCCTTCCACTTCCCCCCACTTAGGTGATCCCCTACCCTCCTCAGGAAATACCTGGGGAGGCGTTAGGAGATCCGGCACTTCAGTGCCCTAGCTTGGTTGATTGGTTTACTTGCTGTGCCTATTAGATCTTAGTTAGTTCAACAACTGTTGTAGCATAGTAAGTTGAGTTTTCATTGTTATTGCCTGTTTCCCCTCTTTTCTTCCCCTCTCTTCTCCGTTACTGTCTTCTGCGCTTTACTCTCCCCTTGCCCTCCCTTTCCTTCAGTGAGGTCCTCACCCCTCCCCCCCTCACAACCTCCACTTTGTGGCTTCCCTCTCTCCCAGCTACTAGGAATAACGAAAGGCAAGGATGGCTAATCTAACTGTTTGCTCTTTTAACGTGAAGGGGTTCAATGCCCCCGAGAAGAGATCTAAAGTTCTGTACGACCTCCATAAATGCGGTGCCAAACTGATTCTATTGCAGGAAACGCATTTTAGGGAGGGTCGAGTCCCGAACGTTAGGGACCGTTATTTCTCTTCTTGGGTGCATGCCCCCAACCCGGACGCCAAATCCGGGGGGGTCTCAGTTGCAATCCACAGATCCCTCCCCCACAAGGTTTCAGACTCCAAGATAGACCCCAAAGGTAGATACATTTTTCTGAAACTATCCATTTGCACAAAGACTTATACGGTGGCGAACTTGTACAGCCCCAATAAGAACCAGTCCCAATTTTGTCTTGGGGTCCTGAAACAGTTAGCTGATTTTGCAGAGGGGATAGTCATATTGGGAGGGGACTTGAACATGCCCTTAAACCCGCAGATTGACACCTCCTCTGGTAAATCCTCCATCCCCCTATCCAGACTTAAAAAGCTGAGGTGTATGCTGTCGGACCTCCGCCTGGTTGACGTGTGGAGAGCCCTGCACCCGGGTTCTAGGGACTATACATTTTTTTCCAACGCGAACAACTCGTATAGCCGTATAGACTATCTCCTAATGAGCCACCACGCTATGTCCTGGGATCCGCAGGCCAGCATTGGAAATTTTCTTTGGTCTGATCACACCCCAATCTTCCTGTCTTTTGAGCTGCCTGGATTATACCCAAGTAGATGGGACTGGCGCCTTAATGACAACTTACTGAAAGACGGGGCCTGCCTGGCCGCGGTTGAAAGCACCATAGAGCATTTCCTATCTGACCACGTAAATGACGACACGTCCCTTCCCATCCAGTGGGAGGCGCAAAAGTGTGTTCTAAGAGGCACTTTAATTCAGCACGGTTCTAGGCTTAAAAGGGAAAGATCCGCTCTGATTAAGCAGACATTAGCCCAGATCCAAATACTAGAACACGACCATAAGCTCTCCCCTTCCAACGCCCTGTGGCTGGAGCTGGAAAGGACGAGGGGGAAACTACAAGGCCTATACAACCAGTGCTACCTACGACACAGGGATAGGTTTGGAGCTATGCTTTACGAGGGCGCCAACAAGCCGGGCAGATTACTTGCTAGACTACTTCACCCTCGTATTTCAGCCACTTACATCCCCAGCATTAAACTGCAGGGGAATGCTGAGACCTCCGACCCAGTGGGCATAGCGGGGGCTTTCAGGGACTACTATAGTTCCTTGTATAATCTACCCTGCTCCACCACCGGGGGGGACCAACCTCACTATAAACACGGCCGTCCAGGAATATATTGACAGAACCCCACTCCCCAGGATCCCGCAGGAGGAGATTGAGACCTTGGAGGCCCCTTTCGGAGTGACGGAGGTACTGAAGGCTATACAAAACACCCCTGGAGGGAAGAGTCCGGGCCCAGACGGATTCACCCCCAGATTTTACAAACAACTAGGTTCGTGGCTGGCCCCTTTCCTGACCAGGGTCTTCAACGCAGTAGGCCCGGAGACCCCGTTCCCCAAGCAGTCATTGGCGGCAACAATTACCGTTATTCCCAAACCCGGCAAGGACCCCGCAGTGTGCGGCAGTTATCGCCCCATCTCGTTAATAAATGTCGACGTTAAGCTTTTTGCCAAATTAATCGCTAGTCCTCTTGAGGCACAGATCCCTGATATCATCCACCCAGATCAGGTGGGGTTTGTCCCTGGCAGAGAGGCTCGAGACAATACAAACAAGCTTCTCACTCTAGTCTCTTATGTGAAGACCAAAGGAATCCCCGCCTGTTTGCTCTCCTGTGACGCGGAGAAGGCGTTCAACCGTGTGAGTTGGGATTTCCTCCGGGCTTCGCTTCAACAGATTGGAATTGGCCCATCCCTACTGGGGAAAATTATGGCACTATATAAGGATCCCACGGCCTCTGTCAGGACAAACGGTATTTTGTCAGCCCCCTTCCCCATTAGCAATGGCACGCGCCAGGGCTGCCCTCTGTCGCCACTGCTGTACATCCTCACGATGGAACATTTGGCGACTGCGCTGAGAAACAACCCAGACATACGGGGGATAGAGGTGGGGGGTAGACAGCACAAATTATCCCTATATGCGGATGATCTTCTACTGAATTTAACCACCCCGGTGACTTCCCTCCCCCTCGTCTTGAAGGAATTTGAGCTTGTTGGAAAGGCGAGTAACTTTAAAATCAATTATGGGAAGTCGGAGGCCCTTAACCTTACTTCATCACCAACAGTAATGACGGGACTCAGAAGCAGCTTTTCTTTTAAATGGCAACCGGTGAGCATTAAATACCTGGGAGTTCAGGTCCCAAATGACTTAACAAAAGTGTACGAGCTGAACTATGCCACGCTACTGAACAAAACAATTAGTGATCTTAAACAATACAATAGAAAACCTTTGTCATGGGGTGGCAGGATAAATGTGATTAAGATGGATATCCTCCCCCGCTTCTTGTATATCTTTCAAACTGCCCCTATAATCCCCCCCAGCAGTTTTTTCAAGATCCTAAAATCTGCTTTCCTCAAATTTGTTTGGGGGGTCTCAAAGCCACGGATCCGTTTCAACACCTTAGCTCGGCATAAAACGAAGGGAGGCCTTGGCGTGCCAGACCTTAAGCTCTACCATGCAGCGGCGGTCCTAATGAGATTGTCGGACTGGGCCTATCGGGATACAAAAAAGATCTGGGTCACCATTGAGAAGGAGCTCTCCCCATGGCCGCTGGCTTCTCTGCCGTGGACAAGACCCCAGCCAAGGAGACGGCTTAGGTCTTTGCCATTTTTGACCCAGCATTTTTTCGCACTGTGGGACCGCATGACTGCTAGGGGCCAGCTCGTGAGACACCCAGGTCCATTGACGCCAATCCTGGGAAACCCTGATTTCGAGCCCGGGGTGGGGGTGGAGTCTTTCCTGGGCTGGAGGGCCAAAACGGCCCCGAGACTAGGCCAGCTGCTGAGCGGGGGGGGGGCTCCCGTCCCTGTGCGAGTTGAGAGAGCGGAATCCCGGGGTCCAGATGTCCTGGTTCCTGCATGGGCAGTTAGCAGGATTTGTGCTGACGTTAAAGGTGGAGTGTAACATGGAGGGCCCGCTGTCGGAACTGGAGGGGCTTCTCTCCTCTGTGTCCCCCCACACCCCATTCCCTCTCCAGGATTTATTCCGCCCTGATAAGCAATATTCACACGGGGCCGTTGGGTATTATCCCGAGATGGGAGAGGGAGCTGGGGGTGTCCCTCTCGGAGGAGAATCAATCTAAAATGTTCTACCTAGCGCATAAGGCGGCGGTGGAGGGGGCCACACAGGAGAGGAGCTATAAGATTGTCTCCAGGTGGTACAGATGTCCATCGGACATAAAGAGATTTGCTCCCCTCTCCTCAGACCAATGTTGGCGATGCCTAGATGCGGTGGGCGATATGACACACATTTGGTGGGGTTGCCCAGTCATACGCTCCTTTTGGGATAGGGTGCTGAGCATATACACGGAGACCACCGGCGAACCGATCAGCAACTCCCCTCAATTAACCCTTCTCTCCTTATGGGAAGGGCCAACTTCACGCTACAGGACGGATATACTACGACACTTCCTATCAGCCGCAAGAGCAGTGATCCCCAGACACTGGAAATCACGTGAGATTCCCTCCCTGCGGGAATGGCTGACAGAACTGGAGCGGATTAGGCAGGCGGAGGAGCTGATCTGGGGAGACAGGGGGCTCAGGGACAAGTATGCGCTAACCTGGACCTGTTGGGAGAACCTACGGGATTCGGATAGGTTTAAAAACAGGCTTAATCAGCTAGGGTAACGTTATAATGCTTTCACGGGAGCTGGTGTGAGGTTGGTCAAGTTGAAAGGCGCGGCGGGCAACGGATCAAGTGAAGCCAAATCCCCCTTCCCTCTTCTCTGTCTCTTCTTCTTCTATCTTCTTTTCCCTCTCTATCCTTGTTTGGTACACCAAGAATATCTCTGCAGCGGAGCCCCGCTCGCCCTCCCTGCCCAGGTATCTGGGTAGCACTCGGATGGCGGTAGGGCTCGGGACCTCTCTATGGTGTGACATGACTCATTAGGCTGTTGTCCTGTACTATTCGCTGTTTAAAAAGTCTTTGGTTTATTATGTCTAAGACTTATCTCTGTACCTAAACAGGGACTGTTCCCTATGTATTGTTTCTGTTTACATGTTTCAATAAAAACAGATTATACAAAAAAGGTGCCTGAACATGACGAGATTTGCACATGCAATCCTCTAATCCGCAGATCTTTGAGCTATCGTTGCATCACAAGGTCACTTGCAATTTTCACCCCTGTTTATTGCTCAGTTCTCACCACTTTGGCTGCCCACCTTGCAAATGGATTTCAACTAACTGCTGTAAAAGCAAGGAGAAAATGGAGAGCACCCCTGTGCTTGACCCCAACGTGATTTGAACACGCAACCTTCTGATCTGGAGTCAGACGCACTACTGTTGCGCCACGAGGTCACATGGAGGACCCAGGCCACTAAAGACCATGCAGACATTGGCCATTGTCTCTCATGTAGCTCAAGGCCTAAAAAAAGTTAATGACCCCGACGTGATTTGAACACGCAACGTTCTGATCTGGAATGAGACGCGCTAACTTTGCGCCACGAGATCCCACTCAGCGTAGAAGTTGCCGATGTTTTTGTTGATTCTCAGGAACAACATGGCTGCCATAAAGGGCGTCACATTGGTTTTGTGCCCCAGGACTACCTGCAAGCACAGAAAGAATTAAATCATTGACCCATGCCATTTTCCTCCCCTATGCTTGCTGTGCAATATATTTATGCTTTTTCCTGATTCATGAAAAAAGAAGCAAATGAGACTGCTCAACAATGAGATGCCTGATCCCATGAATCTTTGAATTGGCAGCATTCTTATGCATTGTTATGACACACATGCAGTTTTCATGCAAGTAAAGGGTTAAAGAAAACAGATTTGACAATGTAACGATCCAAAAAAGGTGCCTGAACATGACGAGATTTGCACATGCAAGCCTCTAATCGGCAGTTCTTTGAGCTATCGTTGCATCACAAGGTCACTTGCAATTTTCACCCCTGTTTATTGCTCAGTTCTCACCACTTTGGCTGCACACCTTGCAAATGGATTTCATCTAACTGCTGTAAAAGCAAGAAGAAAATGGATAGCACCCCTGTGCATGACCCCAACGTGATTTGAACACGCAACCTTCTAATATGGAGTCAGATGTGCTACCGTTGCACCACGAGGTCACATGGAGGAAGCAGGCCACTAAAGACCATGCAGACATTGGCCATGGTCTCTCATGTAGCTGAGTGCCTAAAACTACTTTCTGAAATCTTTGTGGAAGTTTTGATAAAACCTGCTGCACTTGAGGAAACAGGAAGATGGTATTACAAAGTAGCCCTGGAAGTGTAAAGGCTGGCTAAACAGACATGCAGTTTCCATAGCGGCAAGATGTTGATGAAAGCAGATTTGACAATGGAACTATCCAAAAAAAGCTAATGAGCCCGACGTGATTTGAACACGCAAATGAAGCAAATGAGACTGCTCAACAATGAGATGCCTGATCCCATGAATCTTTGAATTGGCAGCATTCTTATGCATTGTTATGACACACATGCAGTTTTCATGCAAGTAAAGGGTTGAAGAAAACAGATTTGACAATGTAACGATCCAAAAAAGGTGCCTGAACATGACGAGATTTGCACATGCAAGCCTCTAATCGGCAGTTCTTTGAGCTATCGTTGCATCACAAGGTCACTTGCAATTTTCACCCCTGTTTATTTCTCAGTTCTCACCACGTTGGCTGCACACCTTGCAAATGAATTTCATCTAACTGCTGTAAAAGCAAGAAGAAAATGGATAGCACCCCTGTGCATGACCCCAACGTGATTTGAACACGCAACCTTCTAATCTGGAGTCAGATGCGCTACCGTTGCACCACGAGGTCACATGGAAGAAGCAGGCCACTAAAGACCATGCAGACATTGGCCATGGTCTCTCATGTAGCTGAGTGCCTAAAACTACTTTCTGAAATCTTTGTGGAAGTTTTGATAAAACCTGCTGCACTTGAGCAAACAGGAAGATGGTATTACAAAGTAGCCCTGGAAGTGTAAAGGCTGGCTAAACAGACATGCAGTTTCCATAATGGCAAGATGTTGATGAAAGCAGATTTGACAATGGAACTATCCAAAAAAAGCTAATGAGCACGACGTGATTTGAACACGCAACCGTCTAATCTGGAGTCAGACGCGTTACCGTTGCGCCACGAGGTCACAAGGAGGAAGCAGGCCGCTAAAGACCATGCAGACATTGGCCATGATCTCTCATGTAGCTCAGTGCCTAAAACTACTTTCTAAAATCTTTGTGGAAGTTTTGATAAAACCTGCTGCACTTGAGGAAACAGACAGATGGTATTACAAAGTAGCCCTGGAAGTGTAAAGGCTGGCTAAACAGACATGCAGTTTCCATAGTGGCAAAACATTGATGAAAGCAGATTTGACAACGGAGCCCCGGAAGTGTAAAGGCTGGCTAAACAGACATGTAGTTTCCATAGTGGCAAGATGTTGAGGAAAGCAGATTTGACAATGGAACTATCCAAAAAAAGCTAATGACCCTGACGTGATTTGAACACGCAACCTTCTGATCTGGAGTCAGACGGGCTACCGTTGCGCCACGAGATCCCACTCAGCATGGAGGTTGCTGATGTTTTTGTTGATTCTCAGCAACAACATGGCTGCCATAAAGGGCGCCACATTGGTTTTGTGCCCCAGGACTACCTGCAAGCACAGAAAGAATTAAATTATTGACACATACCATTTTCCTCCCCTATGCTTGCTGTGCTACATATTTATGCTTTTTCATGATTCATGAAAAAAGAAGCAAATGAGGCTGCTCAACAATGAGATGCCTGATCCCATGAATCTTTGAATTGGCAGCATTCTTATGCATTCTTATGACACACATGCAGTTTTCATGCAAGTAAAGGGTTGAAGAAAACAGATTTGACAATGTAACGATCCAAAAAAGGTGCCTGAACATGACGAGATTTGCACATGCAAGCCTCTAATCTGCAGTTCTTTGAGCTATCGTTGCATCACAAGGTCACTTGCAATTTTCACCCCTGTTTATTGCTCAGTTCTCACCACTTTGGCTGCCCACCTTACAAATGGATTTCATCTAACTGCTGTAAAAGCAAGGAGAAAATGGAGAGCACCCCTGTGCTTGACCCCGACGTGATTTGAACACGCAACCTTCTGATCTGGAGTCAGACGCGCTACGGTTGCGCCACGAGGTCACATGGAGGAAGCAGGCCACTAAAGACCATGCAGACATTGGCCATGGTCTCTCATGTAGCTCAATGCCGAAAACTACTTTCTGAAATCTTTGTGGAAGTTTTGATAAAACCTGCTGCACATGAGGAAACAGGAAGATGGTATTACAAAGTAGCCCTGGAAGTGTAAAGGCTGGCTAAACAGACATGCAGTTTCCATAGCGGCAAAATGTTGATGAAAGCAGATTTGACAATGGAACTATCCAAAAAAGCTAATTACCCCGACGTGATTTGAACACGCAAACTTCCGATCTGGAGTCAGACGCGCTACCATTGCACCACGAGGTCACATGGAGGTAGCAAACCGCTAAAGACCATGCAGACATTGGCCATGATCTCTCATGTAGCTCAGTGCCTAATGCTACTTTCTGAAATCTTTGTGGAAGTTTTGATAAAACCTGCTGCACTTGAGGAAACAGGAAGATGGTATTACAAAGTAGCCCTGGAAGTGTAAAGGCTGGCTAAACAGACATGCAGTTTCCATAACGGCAAGATGTTGATGAAAGCAGATTTGACAATGGAACTATCCAAAAAAGCTAATGACCCCGACGTGATTTAAAAACGCAATGTACTGATCTGGAGTCAGACGCGCTACCATTGCGCCACAAGGTCACATTGAAGTAGCAGGCCGCTAAAGACCATGCAGACATAGGCTATGATCTCTCATGTAGCTCAGTGCCTAAAGCTACTTTCTGAAATCTTTGTGGAAGTTTTGATAAAACCTGCTGCACTTGAGGAAACAGACAGATGGTATTACAAAGTAGCCCTGGAAGTGTAAAAGCTGGCTAAACAGACATGCAGTTTCCATAGTGGCAAAACATTGATGAAAGCAGATTTGACAATGGAACTATCCAAAAAAGCTAATGACCCCGACGTGATTTGAACACGAAACCTTCTGATCTAGAGTCAGACGCGCTACCGTTGCGCCACGCGGTCACATGGAGGTAGCAGGTCGCTAAAGACCATGCAGACATTGGCCCTGATCTCTCATGTAGCTCAGTGCCTAAAGCTACTTTCTGAAATCTTTGCGGAAGTTTTGATAAAACCTGCTGCACTTGAGGAAACAGACAGATGGTATTACAAAGTAGCCCTGGAAGTGTAAAGGCTGGCTAAACAGACATGCAGTTTCCATAGTGGCAAAACATTGATAAAAGCAGATTTGACAATGGAACTATCCAAAAAAGCTAACGACTAGTTTGAACACGCAACCTTCTGATCTGGAGTCAGACACGCTACCGTTGCGCCACGAGGTCACATGGAGGTAGCAGGCCGCTAAAGACCATGCAGACATTGGCCATGATCTCTCATGTAGCTCAGTGCCTAAAACTACTTTCTGAAAACTTTGTGGAAGTTTTGATAAAACCTGCTGCACTTGAGGAAACAGGAAGATGGTATTACAAAGTAGCCCTGGTAGTGTAAAGGCTGGCTAAACAGACATGCAGTTTCCATAGTGGCAAAACATTGGTGAAAGCAGATTTGACAATGGAACTATCCAAAAACGCTAAGGACCCCGACGTGATTTGAACACGCAACCTTCTGATATGGAGTCAGACGCGCTACAGTTGCGCCACAAGATCCCACTCAGCATGGAAGTTGCCGATGTTTTTGTTGATTCTCAGCAACAACATGGCTGCCATAAAGGGCGTCACATTGGTTTTTTGCCCCAGGACTACCTGCAAGCACAGAAAGAATTAAATTATTGACCCATACCATTTTCCTCCCCTATGCTTGCTGTGCTATATATTTATGCTTTTTCATGATTCATGAAAAAAGAAGCAAATGAGACTGCTCAACAATGAGATGCCTGATCTCATGAATCTTTGAATTGGCAGCATTCGTATGCATTCTTATGACACACATGCAGTTTTCATGCAAGTAAAGGGTTGAAGAAAACAGATTTGACAATGTAACAATCCAAAAAAGGTGCCTGAACATGACGAGATTTGCACATGCAAGCCTCTAATCGGCAGTTCTTTGAGCTATCGTTGCCTCACAAGGTCACTTGCAATTTTCACCCCTATTTATTGCTCAGTTCTCACCACTTTGGCTGCCCACCTTGAAAATGGATTTCATCTAACTGCTGTAAAAACAAGGAGAAAATGGAGAGCACCTCTGTGCTTGACCCCGACGTGATTTGAACACGCAACCTTCTGATCTGGAGTCAGACGCGCTACCGTTGCGCCACGAGGTCACATGGAGGTAGCTGGCCGCTAAAGACCATGCAGACATTGGCCATGATCTCTCATGTAGCTCGGTGCCTAAAGCTACTTTCTGAAATCTTTGTGGAAGTTTTGATAAAACCTGCTGCACTTGAGGAAACAGGAAGATGGTATTACAAAGTAGCCCTGGTAGTGTAAAGGCTGGCTAAACAGACATGCAGTTTCCATAGTGGCAAAACATTGGTGAAAGCAGATTTGACAATGGAACTATCCAAAAAAAGCTAATGACCTCGACGTGATTTGAACACGCAACTTTCTGATCTGGAGTCAGACGCGCTACCGTTGCGCCACGAGATCCCACTCAGCATGGAAGTTGCCGATGTTTTTGTTGATTCTCAGCAACAACATGGCTGCCATAAAGGGCGTCACATTGGTTTTTTGCCCCAGGACTACCTGCAAGCACAGAAAGAATTAAATTATTGACCCATACCATTTTCCTCCCCTATGCTTGCTGTGCTATATATTTATGCTTTTTCATGATTCATGAAAAAAGAAGCAAATGAGACTGCTCAACAATGAGATGCCTGATCTCATGAATCTTTGAATTGGCAGCATTCTTATGCATTCTTATGACACACATGCAGTTTTCATGCAAGTAAAGGGTTGAAGAAAACAGATTTGACAATGTAACAATCCAAAAAAGGTGCCTGAACATGACGAGATTTGCACATGCAAGCCTCTAATCGGCAGTTCTTTGAGCTATCGTTGCCTCACAAGGTCACTTGCAATTTTCACCCCTATTTATTGCTCAGTTCTCACCACTTTGGCTGCCCACCTTGCAAATGGATTTCATCTAACTGCTGTAAAAACAAGGAGAAAATGGAGAGCACCCCTGTGCTTGACCCCGACGTGATTTGAACACGCAACCTTCTGATCTGGAGTTAGACGCGCTACCGTTGCGCCACGAGCTCACATGGAGATAGCTGGCCGCTAAAGACCATGCAGACATTGGCCATGATCTCTCATGTAGCTCAGTGCCTAAAGCTACTTTCTGAAATCTTTGTGGAACTTTTGATAAAACCTGCTGCACTTGAGGAAACAGGCAGATGGTATTAGAAAGAATCCCTGGAAGTGTAAAGGCTGGACAAACAGACATGCAGTTTCCATAATGGCAAGATGTTGATGAAAGCAGATTTGACAATGGAACTATCCAAAAAAGCTAATGACCCCGACGTGATTTGAACACGCAACCTTCTGATCTGGAGTCAGACGCGCTACCGTTGTGCCACGAGGTCACATGGAGGTAACAGGCCGCTAAAGACCATGCAGACATTGCCCATGATCTCTCATGTAGCTCAGTGCCTAAAACTACTTTCTGAAAACTTTGTGGAAGTTTTGATAAAACCTGCTGCACTTGAGGAAATAGGAAGATGGTATTACAAAGTAGCCCTGGTAGTGTAAAGGCTGGCTAAACAGGCATGCAGTTTCCATAGTGGCAAAACATTGGTGAAAGCAGATTTGACAATGGAACTATCCAAAAAAGATAATGACCCCAACGTGATTTGAACACGCAACCTTCTGATGTGGAGTCAGACGCGCTACAGTTGCGCCACGAGATCCCACTCAGCATGGAAGTTGCCGATGTTTTTGTTGATTCTCAGCAACAACATGGCTGCCATAAAGGGCGTCACATTGGTTTTTTGCCCCAGGACTACCTGCAAGCACAGAAAGAATTAAATTATTGACCCATACCATTTTCCTCCCCTATGCTTGCTGTGCTATATATTTATGCTTTTTCATGATTCATGAAAAAAGAAGCAAATGAGACTGCTCAACAATGAGATGCCTGATCTCATGAATCTTTGAATTGGCAGCATTCTTATGCATTCTTATGACACACATGCAGTTTTCATGCAAGTAAAGGGTTGAAGAAAACAGATTTGACAATGTAACAATCCAAAAAAGGTGCCTGAACATGACGAGATTTGCACATGCAAGCCTCTAATCGGCAGTTCTTTGAGCTATCGTTGCCTCACAAGGTCACTTGCAATTTTCACCCCTATTTATTGCTCAGTTCTCACCACTTTGGCTGCCCACCTTGCAAATGGATTTCATCTAACTGCTGTAAAAACAAGGAGAAAATGGAGAGCACCCCTGTGCTTGACCCCGACGTGATTTAAACACACAACCTTCTGATATGGAGTCAGACGCGCTACCGTTGCGCCACGAGGTCACATGGAGGTGGCTGGCCGCTAAAGACCATGCAGACATTGGCCATGATCTCTCATGTAGCTCAGTGCCTAAAGCTACTTTCTGAAATCTTTGTGGAACTTTTGATAAAACCTGCTGCACTTGAGGAAACAGGCAGATGGTATTACAAAGAATCCCTGGAAGTGTAAAGGCTGGACAAACAGACATGCAGTTTCCATAATGGCAAGATGTTGATGAAAGCAGATTTGACAATGGAACTATCCAAAAAAGTTAATGACCCCGACGTGATTTGAACACACAACCTTCTGGTCTGGAGTCAGACGCGCTACCGTTGCGCCACCAGGTCACATGGAAGTAGCAGGCCGCTAAAGACCATGCAGACATTGGCCCTGATCTCTCATGTAGCTCAGTGCCTAAAGCTACTTTCTGAAATCTTTGTGGAAGTTTTGATAGAACCTGCTGCACTTGAGGAAACCGACAGATGGTATTACAAGTAGCCCTGGAAGTGTAAAGGCTGGCTAAACAGACATGCAGTTTCCATAGTAGCAAAACATTGATAAAAGCAGATTTGACAATGGAACTATCCAAAAAAGCTAACGACCCCGACGTGATTTGAACACGCAACCTTCTAATCTGGAGTCAGATGCGCTACCGTTGTGCCACGAGATCCCACTCAGCATGGAAGTTGCCGATGTTTTTGATTCTCAGCAACAACATGGCTGCCATAAAGGGCGTCACATTGGTTTTGTGCCCCAGGACTACCTGCAAGCCCAGAAAGAATTAAATTGTTGACCCATACCATTTTCCTCCCCTATGCTTGCTGTGCTATATATTTATGCTTTTTTATGATTCATGAAAAAAGAAGCAAATGAGACTGCTCAACAATGAGATCCTGATCCCATGAATCTTTGAATTGGCAGCATTCTTATGCATTCTTATGACACACATGCAGTTTTCATGCAAGTAAAGGGTTGAAGAAAACAGATTTGACAATGTAACGATCCAAAAAAGGTGCCTGAACATGACGAGATTTGCACATGCAAGCCTCTAATCGGCAGTTTTTTGAGCTATCGTTGCCTCACAAAGTCACTTGCAATTTTCACCCCTATTTATTGCTCAGTTCTCACCACTTTGGCTGCCCACCTTGCAAATGGATTTCATCTAACTGCTGTAAAAACTAGGAGAAAATGGAGAGCACCCCTGTGCTTGACCCCAACGTGATCTGAACACGCAACCTTCTGATCTGGAGTCAGACGCGCTACTGTTGCGCCACAAGATCCCACTCAGCATGGAAGTTGCCGATGTTTTTGTTGATTCTCAGCAACAACATGTCTGCCATAAAAGGCGTCACATTGTTTTTTTGCCCCAGGACTACCTGCAAGCACAGAAAGAATTAAATTATTGACCCATACCATTTTCCTCCCCTATGCTTGCTGTGCTATATATTTATGCTTTTTCATGATTCATGAAAAAAGAAGCAAATGAGACTGCTCAACAATGAGATGCCAGTGAAAATTGCAAGTGACCAGATTTGACAATGGAACTATCCAAAAAAGCTAATGACCCCCGACGTGATTTGAACACGCAACCTTCTGATCTGGAGTCAGACGCGCTACCGTTGTGCCACGAGGTCACATGGAGGTAGCCGGCCGCTAAAGACCATGCAGACATTGGTCATGATCTCTCATGTACCTCAGTGCCTAAAGCTACTTTCTGAAATCTTTGTGGAATTTTTGATAAAACCTGCTGCACTTGAGGAAACAGGCAGATGGTATTACAAAGAATCCCTGGAAGTGTAAAGGCTGGACAAACAGACATGCAGTTTCCATAATGGCAAGATGTTGATGAAAGCAGAATTGACAATGGAACTATCCAAAAAAGCTAATGACCCCGACGTGATTTGAACACACAACCTTCTGATCTGGAGTCAGACGCGCTACCGTTGCGCCACCAGGTCACATGGAGGTAGCAGGCCGCTAAAGACCATGCAGACATTGGCCCTGATCTCTCATGTAGCTCAGTGCCTAAAGCTACTTTCTGAAATCTTTGTGGAAGTTTTGATAAAACCTGCTGCACTTGAGGAAACAGACAGATGGTATTACAAAGTAGCCCTGGAAGTGTAAAGGCTGGCTAAACAGACATGCAGTTTCCATAACGGCAAGATGTTGATTAAAGCAGATTTGACAATGGAACTATCCAAAAAAGCTAATGACCCCGACGTGATTTGAACATGCAACCTTCTGATCTGGAGTCAGACGCGCTACCGTTGTGCCACGAGGTCACATGGAGGTAGCAGGCCGCTAAAGACCATGCAGACATTGGCCACGATCTCTCATGTAGCTCAGTGCCTAAAACTACTTTCTGAAAACTTTGTGGAAGTTTTGATAAAACCTGCTGCACTTGAGGAAACAGGAAGATGGTATTACAAAGTAGCCCTGGTAGTGTAAAGGCTGGCTAAACAGACATGCAGTTTCCATAGTGGCAAAACATTGGTGAAAGCAGATTTGACAATGGAACTATCCAAAAAAGCTAATGACCCCGACGTGATTTGAACACGCAACCTTCTGATCTGGAGTCAGACGCGCTACAGTTGCGCCACAAGATCCCACTCAGTATGGACGTTGCCGATGTTTTTGTTGATTCTCAGCAACAACATGGCTGCCATAAAGGGCGTCACATTGGTTTTTTGCCCCAGGACTACCTGCAAGCACAGAAAGAATTAAATTATTGACCCATACCATTTTCCTCCCCTATGCTTGCTGTGCTATATATTTATGCTTTTTCATGATTCATGAAAAAAGAAGCAAATGAGACTGCTCAACAATGAGATGCCTGATCTCATGAATCTTTGAATTGGCAACATTCTTATGCATTCTTATGACACACATGCAGTTTTCATGCAAGTAAAGGGTTGAAGAAAACAGATTTGACAATGTAACAATCCAAAAAAGGTGCCTGAACATGACGAGATTTGCACATGCAAGCCTCTAATCGGCAGTTCTTTGAGCTATCGTTGCCTCACAAGGTCACTTGCAATTTTCACCCCTATTTATTGCTCAGTTCTAACCACTTTGCTGCCCACCTTGCAAATGGATTTCATCTAACTGCTGTAAAAACATGGAGAAAATGGAGAGCACCCCTGTGCTTGACCCCGACGTGATTTGAACACGCAACCTTCTGATCTGAAGTCAGACGCGCTACAGTTGCGCCACGAGATCCCACTCAGCATGGAAGTTGCCGATGTTTTTGTTGATTCTCAACAACAACATGGCTGCCATAAAGGGCGTCACATTGTTTTTTTGCCCCAGGACTACCTGCAAGCACAGAAAGAATTAAATTATTGACCCATACCATTTTCCTCCCCTATGCTTGCTGTGCTATATATTTATGCTTTTTCATGATTCATGAAAAAAGAAGCAAATGAGACTGCTCAACAATGAGATGCCTGATCTCATGAATCTTTGAATTGGCAGCATTCTTATGCATTCTTATGACACACATGCAGTTTTCATGCAAGTAAAGGGTTGAAGAAAACAGATTTGACAATGTAACAATCCAAAAAAGGTGCCTGAACATGACGAGATTTGCACATGCAAGCCTCTAATCGGCAGTTCTTTGAGCTATCGTTGCCTCACAAGGTCACTTGCAATTTTCACCCCTATTTATTGCTCAGTTCTCACCACTTTGGCTGCCCACCTTGCAAATGGATTTCATCTAACTGCTGTAAAAACAAGGAGAAAATGGAGAGCACCCCTGTGCTTGACCCCGCAACCTTCTGATCTGGAGTCAGACGCGCTACCGTTGCGCCACGAGGTCACATGGAGGTAGCTGGCCGCTAAAGACCATGCAGACATTGGCCATGATCTCTCATGTAGCTCGGTGCCTAAAGCTACTTTCTGAAATCTTTGTGGAACTTTTGATAAAACCTGCTGCACTTGAGGAAACAGGCAGATGGTATTACAAAGAATCCCTGGAAGTGTAAAGGCTGGACAAACAGACATGCAGTTTCCATAATGGCAAGATGTTGATGAAAGCAGATTTGACAATGGAACTATCCAAAAAAGCTAATGACCCCGACGTGATTTGAACACGCAACCTTCTGATCTGGAGTCAGACGCGCTACCGTTGCGCCACGAGGTCACATGGAGGTAGCAGGCCGCTAAAGACCATGCAGACATTGGCCATGATCTCTCATGTAGCTCAGTGCCTAAAACTACTTTCTGAAAACTTTGTGGAAGTTTTGATAAAACCTGCTGCACTTGAGGAAACAGACAGATGGTATTACAAAGTAGCCCTGGAAGTGTAAAGGCTGGCTAAACAGACATGCAGTTTCCATAGTGGCAAAACATTGGTGAAAGCAGATTTGACAATGGAACTATCCAAAAAAGCTAATGACCCCGACGTGATTTGAACACGCAACATTCTGATCTGGAGTCAGACGCGCTACAGTTGCGCCACGAGATCCCACTCAGCATGGAAGTTGCCGATGTTTTTGTTGATTCTCAGCAACAACATGGCTGCCATAAAGGGCGTCACATTGGTTTTTTGCCCCAGGACTACCTGCAAGCACAGAAAGAATTAAATTATTGACCCATACCATTTTCCTCCCCTATGCTTGCTGTGCTATATATTTATGCTTTTTCATGATTCATGAAAAAAGAAGCAAATGAGACTGCTCAACAATGAGATGCCTGATCTCATGAATCTTTGAATTGGCAGCATTCTTATGCATTCTTATGACACACATGCAGTTTTCATGCAAGTAAAGGGTTGAAGAAAACAGATTTGACAATGTAACAATCCAAAAAAGGGGCCTGAACATGACGAGATTTGCACATGCAAGCCTCTAATCGGCAGTTTTTTGAGCTATCGTTGCCTCACAAGGTCACTTGCAATTTTCACCCCTATTTATTGCTCAGTTCTCACCACTTTGGCTGCCCACCTTGCAAATGGATTTCATCTAACTGCTGTAAAAACAAGGAGAAAATGGAGAGCACCCCTGTGCTTGACCCCGACGTGATTTGAACACACAACCTTCTGATCTGGAGTCAGACGCGCTACCGTTGCGCCACGAGGTCACATGGAGGTAGCCGGCCGCTAAAGACCATGCAGACATTGGCCATGATCTCTCATGTAGCTCAGTGCCTAAAGCTACTTTCTGAAATCTTTGTGGAATTTTTGATAAAACCTGCTGCACTTGAGGAAACAGGCAGATGGTATTACAAAGAATCCCTGGAAGTGTAAAGGCTGGACAAACAGACATGCAGTTTCCATAATGGCAAGATGTTGATGAAAGCAGAATTGACAATGGAACTATCCAAAAAAGCTAATGACCCCGACGTGATTTGAACACACAACCTTCTGATCTAGAGTCAGACGTGCTACCGTTGCGCCACCAGGTCACATGGAGGTAGCAGGCCGCTAAAGACCATGCAGACATTGGCCCTGATCTCTCATGTAGCTCAGTGCCTAAAGCTACTTTCTGAAATCTTTGTGGAAGTTTTGATAAAACCTGCTGCACTTGAGGAAACAGACAGATGGTATTACAAAGTAGCCCTGGAAGTGTAAAGGCTGGCTAAACAGACATGCAGTTTCCATAGTAGCAAAACATTGATAAAAGCAGATTTGACAATGGAACTATCCAAAAAAGCTAACGACCCCGACGTGATTTGAACACGCAACCTTCTAATCTGGAGTCAGATGCGCTACCGTTGCGCCACGAGATCCCACTCTGCATGGAAGTTGCCGATGTTTTTGTTGATTCTCAGCAACAACATGGCTGCCATAAAGGGCGTCACATTGGTTTTGTGCCCCAGGACTACCTGCAAGCCCAGAAAGAATTAAATTGTTGACCCATACCATTTTCCTCCCCTATGCTTGCTGTGCTATATATTTATGCTTTTTCATGATTCATGAAAAAAGAAGCAAATGAGACTGCTCAACAATGAGATCCTGATCCCATGAATCTTTGAATTGGCAGCATTCTTATGCATTCTTATGACACACATGCAGTTTTCATGCAAGTAAAGGGTTGAAGAAAACAGATTTGACAATGTAACGATCCAAAAAAGGTGCCTGAACATGACGAGATTTGCACATGCAAGCCTCTAATCGGCAGTTCTTTGAGCTATCGTTGCCTCACAAAGTCACTTGCAATTTTCACCCCTATTTATTGCTCAGTTCTCACCACTTTGGCTGCCCACCTTGCAAATGGATTTCATCTAACTGCTGTAAAAACAAGGAGAAAATGGAGAGCACCCCTGTGCTTGACCCCGACGTGATCTGAACACGCAACCTTCTGATCTGGAGTCAGACGCGCTACCGTTGCGCCACGAGATCCCACTCAGCATGGAAGTTGCCGATGTTTTTGTTGATTCTCAGCAACAACATGGCTGCCATAAAGGGCGTCACATTGTTTTTTTGCCCCAGGACTACCTGCAAGCACAGAAAGAATTAAATTATTGACCCATACCATTTTCCTCCCCTATGCTTGCTGTGCTATATATTTATGCTTTTTCATGATTCATGAAAAAAGAAGCAAATGAGACTGCTCAACAATGAGATGCCAGTGAACATTGCAAGTGACCAGATTTGACAATGGAACTATCCAAAAAAGCTAATGACCCCGACGTGATTTGAACACGCAACCTTCTGATCTGGAGTCAGACGCGCTACCGTTGTGCCACGAGGTCACATGGAGGTAGCAGGCCGCTAAAGACCATGCAGACATTGGCCACGATCTCTCATGTAGCTCAGTGTCTAAAACTACTTTCTGAAAACTTTGTGGAAGTTTTGATAAAACCTGCTGCACTTGAGGAAACAGGAAGATGGTATTACAAAGTAGCCCTGGTAGTGTAAAGGCTGGCTAAACAGACATGCAGTTTCCATAGTGGCAAAACATTGGTGAAAGCAGATTTGACAATGGAACTATCCAAAAAAAGCTAATGACCCCGACGTGATTTGAACACGCAACCTTCTGATCTGGAGTCAGACGCGCTACAGTTGCGCCACAAGATCCCACTCAGCATGGAAGTTGCCGATGTTTTTGTTGATTCTCAGCAACAACATGGCTGCCATAAAGGGCGTCACATTGGTTTTTTGCCCCAGGACTACCTGCAAGCACAGAAAGAATTAAATTATTGACCCATACCATTTTCCTCCCCTATGCTTGCTGTGCTATATATTTATGCTTTTTCATGATTCATGAAAAAAGAAGCAAATGAGACTGCTCAACAATGAGATGCCTGATCTCATGAATCTTTGAATTGGCAACATTCTTATGCATTCTTATGACACACATGCAGTTTTCATGCAAGTAAAGGGTTGAAGAAAACAGATTTGACAATGTAACAATCCAAAAAAGGTGCCTGAACATGACGAGATTTGCACATGCAAGCCTCTAATCGGCAGTTCTTTGAGCTATCGTTGCCTCACAAGGTCACTTGCAATTTTCACCCCTATTTATTGCTCAGTTCTAACCACTTTGGCTGCCCACCTTGCAAATGGATTTCATCTAACTGCTGTAAAAACAAGGAGAAAATGGAGAGCACCCCTGTGCTTGACCCCGACATGATTTGAACACGCAACCTTCCGATCTGGAGTCAGACGCGCTACAGTTGCGCCACGAGATCCCACTCAGCATGGAAGTTGCCGATGTTTTTGTTGATTCTCAGCAACAACATGGCTGCCATAAAGGGCGTCACATTGGTTTTTTGCCCCAGGACTACCTGCAAGCACAGAAATAATTAAATTATTGACCCATACCATTTTCCTCCCCTATGCTTGCTGTGCTATATATTTATGCTTTTTCATGATTCATGAAAAAAGAAGCAAATGAGACTGCTCAACAATGAGATGCCTGATCTCATGAATCTTTGAATTGGCAGCATTCTTATGCATTCTTATGACACACATGCAGTTTTCATGCAAGTAAAGGGTTGAAGAAAACAGATTTGACAATGTAACAATCCAAAAAAGGTGCCTGAACATGACGAGATTTGCACATGCAAGCCTCTAATCGGCAGTTCTTTGAGCTATCGTTGCCTCACAAGGTCACTTGCAATTTTCACCCCTATTTATTGCTCAGTTCTCACCACTTTGGCTGCCCACCTTGCAAATGGATTTCATCTAACTGCTGTAAAAACAAGGAGAAAATGGAGAGCACCCCTGTGCTTGACCCCGCAACCTTCTGATCTGGAGTCAGACGCGCTACCGTTGCGCCACGAGGTCACATGGAGGTAGCTGGCCGCTAAAGACCATGCAGACATTGGCCATGATCTCTCATGTAGCTCGGTGCCTAAAGCTACTTTCTGAAATCTTTGTGGAACTTTTGATAAAACCTGCTGCACTTGAGGAAACAGGCAGATGGTATTACAAAGAATCCCTGGAAGTGTAAAGGCTGGACAAACAGACATGCAGTTTCCATAATGGCAAGATGTTGATGAAAGCAGATTTGACAATGGAACTATCCAAAAAAGCTAATGACCCCGACTTGATTTGAACACGCAACCTTCTGATCTGGAGTCAGACGCGCTACCGTTGCGCCACGAGGTCACATGGAGGTAGCAGGCCGCTAAAGACCATGCAGACATTGGCCATGATATCTCATGTAGCTCAGTGCCTAAAACTACTTTCTGAAAACTTTGTGGAAGTTTTGATAAAACCTGCTGCACTTGAGGAAACAGACAGATGGTATTACAAAGTAGCCCTGGAAGTGTAAAGGCTGGCTAAACAGACATGCAGTTTCCATAGTGGCAAAACATTGGTGAAAGCAGATTTGACAATGGAACTATCCAAAAAAGCTAATGACCCCGACGTGATTTGAACACGCAACCTTCTGATCTGGAGTCAGACGCGCTACAGTTGCGCCACAAGATCCCACTCAGCATGGAAGTTGTCGATGTTTTTGTTGATTCTCAGCAACAACATGGCTGCCATAAAGGGCGTCACATTGGTTTTTTGCCCCAGGACTACCTGCAAGCACAGAAAGAATTAAAATATTGACCCATACCATTTTCCTCCCCAATGCTTGCTGTGCTATATATTTATGCTTTTTCATGATTCATGAAAAAAGAAGCAAATGAGACTGCCCAACAATGAGATGCCTGATCTCATGAATCTTTGAATTGGCAACATTCTTATGCATTCTTATGACACACATGCAGTTTTCATGCAAGTAAAGGGTTGAAGAAAACAGATTTGACAATGTAACAATCCAAAAAAGGTGCCTGAACATGACGAGATTTGCACATGCAAGCCTCTAATCGGCAGTTCTTTGAGCTATCGTTGCCTCACAAGGTCACTTGCAATTTTCACCCCTATTTATTGCTCAGTTCTCACCACTTTGGCTGCCCACCTTGCAAATGGATTTCATCTAACTGCTGTAAAAACAAGGAGAAAATGGAGAGCACCCCTGTGCTTGACCCCGCAACCTTCTGATTTGGAGTCAGACGCGCTACCGTTGCGCCACAAGGTCACATGGAGGTAGCTGGCCGCTAAAGACCATGCAGACATTGGCCATGATCTCTCATGTAGCTCGGTGCCTAAAGCTACTTTCTGAAATCTTTGTGGAACTTTTGATAAAACCTGCTGCACTTGAGGAAACAGGCAGATGGTATTACAAAGAATCCCTGGAAGTGTAAAGGCTGGACAAACAGACATGCAGTTTCCATAATGGCAAGATGTTGATGAAAGCAGATTTGACAATGGAACTATCCAAAAAAGCTAATGACCCCGACGTGATTTGAACACGCAACCTTCTGATCTGGAGTCAGACGCGCTACCGTTGCGCCACGAGGTCACATGGAGGTAGCAGACCGCTAAAGACCATGCAGACATTGGCCATGATATCTCATGTAGCTCAGTGCCTAAAACTACTTTCTGAAAACTTTGTGGAAGTTTTGATAAAACCTGCTGCACTTGAGGAAACAGACAGATGGTATTACAAAGTAGCCCTGGAAGTGTAAAGGCTGGCTAAACAGACATGCAGTTTCCATAGTGGCAAAACATTGGTGAAAGCAGATTTGACAATGGAACTATCCAAAAAAGCTAATGACCCCGACGTGATTTGAACACGCAACCTTCTGATCTGGAGTCAGACGCGCTACAGTTGCGCCACGAGATCCCACTCAGCATGGAAGTTGTCGATGTTTTTGTTGATTCTCAGCAACAACATGGCTGCCATAAAGGGCGTCACATTGGTTTTTTGCCCCAGGACTACCTGCAAGCACAGAAAGAATTAAAATATTGACCCATACCATTTTCCTCCCCTATGCTTGCTGTGCTATATATTTATGCTTTTTCATGATTCATGAAAAAAGAAGCAAATGAGACTGCCCAACAATGAGATGCCTGATCTCATGAATCTTTGAATTGGCAACATTCTTATGCATTCTTATGACACACATGCAGTTTTCATGCAAGTAAAGGGTTGAAGAAAACAGATTTGACAATGTAACAATCCAAAAAAGGTGCCTGAACATGACGAGATTTGCACATGCAAGCCTCTAATCGGCAGTTCTTTGAGCTATCGTTGCCTCACAAGGTCACTTGCAATTTTCACCCCTATTTATTGCTCAGTTCTAACCACTTTGGCTGCCCACCTTGCAAATGGATTTCATCTAACTGCTGTAAAAACATGGAGAAAATGGAGAGCACCCCTGTGCTTGACCCCGACGTGATTTGAACACGCAACCTTCTGATCTGGAGTCAGACGCGCTACCGTTGCGCCACAAGGTCACATGGAGGTAGCAGGCCGCTAAAGACCATGCAGACATTGGCCATGATCTCTCATGTAGCTCAGTGCCTAAAACTACTTTCTGAAAACTTTGTGGAAGTTTTGATAAAACCTGCTGCAATTGAGGAAACAGACAGATGGTATTACAAAGTAGCCCTGGAAGTGTAAAGGCTGGCTAAACAGACATGCAGTTTCCATAGTGGCAAAACATTGGTGAAAGCAGATTTGACAATGGAACTATCCAAAAAAGCTAATGACCCCGACGTGATTTGAACACGCAACCTTCTGATCTGGAGTCAGACGCGCTACAGTTGCGCCACGAGATCCCACTCAGCATGGAAGTTGCCGATGTTTTTGTTGATTCTCAGCAACAACATGGCTGCCATAAAGGGCGTCACATTGGTTTTTTGCCCCAGGACTACCTGCAAGCACAGAAAGAATTAAATTATTGACCCATACCATTTTCCTCCCCTATGCTTGCTGTGCTATATATTTATGCTTTTTCATGATCCATGAAAAAAGAAGCA
The DNA here is from genome assembly GCA_027917425.1 of Gastrophryne carolinensis. Classification (NCBI taxonomy): domain Eukaryota; kingdom Metazoa; phylum Chordata; class Amphibia; order Anura; family Microhylidae; genus Gastrophryne; species Gastrophryne carolinensis. The sequence continues at coordinate 432,376,283 of CM051238.1, forward strand.
AATGAGACTGCTCAACAATGAGATGCCTGATCTCATGAATCTTTGAATTGGCAACATTCTTATGCATTCTTATGACACACATGCAGTTTTCATGCAAGTAAAGGGTTGAAGAAAACAGATTTGACAATGTAACAATCCAAAAAAGGTGCCTGAACATGACGAGATTTGCACATGCAAGCCTCTAATCGGCAGTTCTTTGAGCTATCGTTGCCTCACAAGGTCACTTGCAATTTTCACCCCTATTTATTGCTCAGTTCTAACCACTTTGGCTGCCCACCTTGCAAATGGATTTCATCTAACTGCTGTAAAAACAAGGAGAAAATGGAGAGCACCCCTGTGCTTGACCCCGACGTGATTTGAACACGCAACCTCCTGATCTGGAGTCAGACGTGCTACAGTTGCGCCACGAGATCCCACTCAGCATGGAAGTTGCCGATGTTTTTGTTGATTGTCAGCAACAACATGGCTGCCATAAAGGGCGTCACATTGGTTTTTTGCCCCAGGACTACCTGCAAGCACAGAAAGAATTAAATTATTGACCCATACCATTTTCCTCCCCTATGCTTGCTGTGCTATATATTTATGCTTTTTCATGATTCATGAAAAAAGAAGCAAATGAGACTGCTCAACAATGAGATGCCTGATCTCATGAATCTTTGAATTGGCAGCATTCTTATGCATTCTTATGACACACATGCAGTTTTCATGCAAGTAAAGGGTTGAAGAAAACAGATTTGACAATGTAACAATCCAAAAAAGGTGCCTGAACATGACGAGATTTGCACATGCAAGCCTCTAATCGGCAGTTCTTTGAGCTATCGTTGCCTCACAAGGTCACTTGCAATTTTCACCCCTATTTATTGCTCAGTTCTCACCACTTTGGCTGCCCACCTTGCAAATGGATTTCATCTAACTGCTGTAAAAACAAGGAGAAAATGGAGAGCACCCCTGTGCTTGACCCCGCAACCTTCTGATCTGGAGTCAGACGCGCTACCGTTGCGCCACGAGGTCACATGGAGGTAGCTGGCCGCTAAAGACCATGCAGACATTGGCCATGATCTCACATGTAGCTCAGTGCCTAAAACTACTTTCTGAAAACTTTGTGGAAGTTTTGATAAAACCTGCTGCACTTGAGGAAACAGACAGATGGTATTACAAAGAATCCCTGGAAGTGTAAAGGCTGGACAAACAGACATGCAGTTTCCATAATGGCAAGATGTTGATGAAAGCAGATTTGACAATGGAACTATCCAAAAAAGCTAATGACCCCGACGTGATTTGAACACGCAACCTTCTGATCTGGAGTCAGACGCGCTACCGTTGCGCCACGAGGTCACATGGAGGTAGCAGGCCGCTAAAGACCATGCAGACATTGGCCATGATCTCACATGTAGCTCAGTGCCTAAAACTACTTTCTGAAAACTTTGTGGAAGTTTTGATAAAACCTGCTGCACTTGAGGAAACAGACAGATGGTATTACAAAGTAGCCCTGGAAGTGTAAAGGCTGGCTAAACAGACATGCAGTTTCCATAGTGGCAAAACATTGGTGAAAGCAGATTTGAGAATGGAACTATCCAAAAAAGCTAATGACCCCGACGTGATTTGAACACGCAACCTTCTGATCTGGAGTCAGACGCGCTACAGTTGCGCCACGAGATCCCACTCAGCATGGAAGTTGCCGATGTTTTTGTTGATTCTCAGCAACAACATGGCTGCCATAAAGGGCGTCACATTGGTTTTTTGCCCCAGGACTACCTGCAAGCACAGAAAGAATTAAATTATTGACCCATACCATTTTCCTCCCCTATGCTTGCTGTGCTATATATTTATGCTTTTTCATGATTCATGAAAAAAGAAGCAAATGAGACTGCTCAACAATGAGATGCCTGATCTCATGAATCTTTGAATTGGCAACATTCTTATGACACACATGCAGTTTTCATGCAAGTAAAGGGTTGAAGAAAACAGATTTGACAATGTAACAATCCAAAAAAGGTGCCTGAACATGACGAGATTTGCACATGCAAGCCTCTAATAGGCAGTTCTTTGAGCTATCGTTGCCTCACAAGGTCACTTGCAATTTTCACCCCTATTTATTGCTCAGTTCTCACCACTTTGGCTGCCCACCTTGCAAATGGATTTCATCTAACTGCTGTAAAAACAAGGAGAATATGGAGAGCACCCCTGTGCTTGACCCTGACGTGATTTGAACACGCAACCTTCTGATCTGGAGTCAGACGCGCTACCGTTGCGCCACGAGGTCACATGGAAGTAGCTGGCCGCTAAAGACCATGCAGACATTGGCCATGATCTCTCATGTAGCTCGGTGCCTAAAGCTACTTTCTGAAATCTTTGTGGAACTTTTGATAAAACCTGCTGCACTTGAGGAAACAGGCAGATGGTATTACAAAGAATCCCTGGAAGTGTAAAGGCTGGACAAACAGACATGCAGTTTCCATAATGGCAAGATGTTGATGAAAGCAGATTTGACAATGGAACTATCCAAAAAAGCTAATGACCCCGAAGTGATTTGAACACACAACCTTCTAATCTGGAGTCAGACGCGCTACCGTTGCGCCACGAGGTCACATGGAGGTAGTAGGCCGCTAAAGACCATGCAGACATTGGCCATGATCTCTCATGTAGCTCAGTGCCTAAAACTACTTTCTGAAAACTTTGTGGAAGTTTTGATAAAACCTGCTGCACTTGAGGAAACAGGAAGATGGTATTACAAAGTAGCCCTGGTAGTGTAAAGGCTGGCTAAACAGACATGCAGTTTCCATAGTGGCAAAACATTGGTGAAAGCAGATTTGACAATGGAACTATCCAAAAAAGCTAACGACGCCGACGTGATTTGAACACGCAACCTTCTGATCTGGAGTCAGACGCACTACAGTTGCGCCACGAGACCCCACTCAGCATGGAAGTTGCCGATGTTTTTGTTGATTCTCAGCAACAACATGGCTGCCATAAAGGGCGTCACATTGGTTTTTTGCCCCAGGACTACCTGCAAGCACAGAAAGAATTAAATTATTGACCCATACCATTTTCCTCCCCTATGCTTGCTGTGCTATATATTTATGCTTTTTCATGATTCATGAAAAAAGAAGCAAATGAGACTGCTCAACAATGAGATGCCTGATCTCATGAATCTTTGAATTGGCAGCATTCTTATGCATTCTTATGACACACATGCAGTTTTCATGCAAGTAAAGGGTTGAAGAAAACAGATTTGACAATGTAACAATCCAAAAAAGGTGCCTGAACATGACGAGATTTGCACATGCAAGCCTCTAATCGGCAGTTCTTTGAGCTATCGTTGCCTCACAAGGTCACTTGCAATTTTCACCCCTATTTATTGCTCAGTTCTAACCACTTTGGCTGCCCACCTTGCAAATGGATTTCATCTAACTGCTGTAAAAACAAGGAGAAAATGGAGAGCACCCCTGTGCTTGACCCCGACGTCATTTGAACACGCAACCTCCTGATCTGGAGTCAGACGCGCTACAGTTGCGCCACGAGATCCCACTCAGCATGGAAGTTGCCGATGTTTTTGTTGATTCTCAGCAACAACATGGCTGCCATAAAGGGCGTCACATTGGTTTTTTGCCCCAGGACTACCTGCAAGCACAGAAAGAATTAAATTATTGACCCATACCATTTTCCTCCCCTATGCTTGCTGTGCTATATATTTATGCTTTTTTCATGATTCATGAAAAAAGAAGCAAATGAGACTGCTCAACAATGAGATGCCTGATCTCATGAATCTTTGAATTGGCAGCATTCTTATGCATTCTTATGACACACATGCAGTTTTCATGCAAGTAAAGGGTTGAAGAAAACAGATTTGACAATGTAACAATCCAAAAAAGGTGCCTGAACATAACGAGATTTGCACATGCAAGCCTCTAATCGGCAGTTCTTTGAGCTATCGTTGCCTCACAAGGTCACTTGCAATTTTCACCCCTATTTATTGCTCAGTTCTAACCACTTTGGCTGCCCTCCTTGCAAATGGATTTCATCTAACTGCTGTAAAAACAAGGAGAAAATGGAGAGCACCCCTGTGCTTGACCCCGACGTGATTTGAACATGCAACCTCCTGATCTGGAGTCAGACGCGCTACAGTTGCGCCACGAGATCCCACTCAGCATGGAAGTTGCCGATGTTTTTGTTGATTCTCAGCAACAACATGGCTGCCATAAAGGGCGTCACATTGGTTTTTTGCCCCAGGACTACCTGCAAGCACAGAAAGAATTAAATTATTGACCCATACCATTTTCCTCCCCTATGCTTGCTGTGCTATATATTTATGCTTTTTCATGATTCATGAAAAAAGAAGCAAATGAGACTGCTCAACAATGAGATGCCTGATCTCATGAATCTTTGAATTGGCAGCATTCTTATGCATTCTTATGACACACATGCAGTTTTCATGCAAGTAAAGGGTTGAAGAAAACAGATTTGACAATGTAACAATCCAAAAAAGGTGCCTGAACATGACGAGAGTTGCACATGCAAGCCTGTAATCGGCAGTTCTTTGAGCTATCGTTGCCTCACAAGGTCACTTGCAATTTTCACCCCTATTTATTGCTCAGTTCTCACCACTTTGGCTGCCCACCTTGCAAATGGATTTCATCTAACTGCTGTAAAAACAAGGAGAAAATGGAGAGCACCCCTGTGCTTGACCCCGACGTGATTTGAACACGCAACCTTCTGATCTGGAGTCAGACGCGCTACCGTTGCGCCACGAGGTCACATGGAAAGACCATGCAGACATTGGCCATGATCTCTCATGTAGCTCGGTGCCTAAAGCTACTTTCTGAAATCTTTGTGGAACTTTTGATAAAACCTGCTGCACTTGAGGAAACAGGCAGATGGTATTACAAAGAATCCCTGGAAGTGTAAAGGCTGGACAAACAGACATGTAGTTTCCATAATGGCAAGATGTTGATGAAAGCAGATTTGACAATGGAACTATCCAAAAAAGCTAATGACCCCGACGTGATTTGAACACGCAACCTTCTGATCTGGAGTCAGACGCGCTACCGTTGCGCCACGAGGTCACATGGAGGTAGTAGGCCGCTAAAGACCATGCAGACATTGGCCATGATCTCTCATGTAGCTCAGTGCCTAAAACTACTTTCTGAAAACTTTGTGGAAGTTTTGATAAAACCTGCTGCACTTGAGGAAACAGGAAGATGGTATTACAAAGTAGCCCTGGTAGTGTAAAGGCTGGCTAAACAGACATGCAGTTTCCATAGTGGCAAAACATTGGTGAAAGCAGATTTGACAATGGAACTATCCAAAAAAGCTAATGACCCCGACATGATTTGAACACGCAAGCTTCTGATCTGGAGTCAGACGCGCTACAGTTGCGCCACGAGATCCCACTCAGCATGGAAGTTGACGATGTTTTTGTTGATTCTCAGCAACAACATGGCTGCCATAAAGGGCGTCACATTGGTTTTTTGCCCCAGGACTACCTGCAAGCACAGAAAGAATTAAATTATTGACCCATACCATTTTCCTCCCCTATGCTTGCTGTGCTATATATTTATGCTTTTTTCATGATTCATGAAAAAAGAAGCAAATGAGACTGCTCAACAATGAGATGCCTGATCTCATGAATCTTTGAATTGGCAGCATTCTTATGCATTCTTATGACACACATGCAGTTTTCATGCAAGTAAAGGGTTGAAGAAAACAGATTTGACAATGTAACAATCCAAAAAAGGTGCCTGAACATAACGAGATTTGCACATGCAAGCCTCTAATCGGCAGTTCTTTGAGCTATCGTTGCCTCACAAGGTCACTTGCAATTTTCACCCCTATTTATTGCTCAGTTCTAACCACTTTGGCTGCCCTCCTTGCAAATGGATTTCATCTAACTGCTGTAAAAACAAGGAGAAAATAGAGAGCACCCCTGTGCTTGACCCCGACGTGATTTGAACACGCAACCTCCTGATCTGGAGTCAGACGCGCTACCGTTGCGCCACGAGGTCACATGGAGGTAGCTGGCCGCTAAAGACCATGCAGACATTGGCCATGATCTCTCATGTAGCTCAGTGCCTAAAGCTACTTTCTGAAATCTTTGTGGAACTTTTGATAAAACCTGCTGCACTTGAGGAAACAGGCAGATGGTATTACAAAGAATCCCTGGAAGTGTAAAGGCTGGACAAACAGACATGCAGTTTCCATAATGGCAAGATGTTGATGAAAGCAGATTTGACAATGGAACTATCCAAAAAAGCTAATGACCCCGACGTGATTTGAACAGGCAACCTTCTGATCTGGAGTCAGACGCGCTACCGTTGCGCCACGAGGTCACATGGAGGTAGCAGGCCGCTAAAGACCATGCAGACATTGGCCATGATCTCTCATGTAGCTCAGTGCCTAAAACTACTTTCTGAAAACTTTGTGGAAGTTTTGATAAAACCTGCTGCACTTGAGGAAACAGACAGATGGTATTACAAAGTAGCCCTGGAAGTGTAAAGGCTGGCTAAACAGACATGCAGTTTCCATAGTGGCAAAACATTGGTGAAAGCAGATTTGACAAAGGAACTATCCAAAAAAGCTAATGACCCCGACGTGATTTGAACACGCAACCTTCTGACCTGGAGTCAGACGCGCTACAGTTGTGTCACGAGATCCCACTCAGCATGGAAGTTGCCGATGTTTTTGTTGATTCTCAGCAACAACATGGCTGCCATAAAGGGCGTCACATTGGTTTTTTGCCCCAGGACTACCTGCAAGCACAGAAAGAATTAAATTATTGACCCATACCATTTTCCTCCCCTATGCTTGCTGTGCTATATATTTATGCTTTTTCATGATTCATGAAAAAAGAAGCAAATGAGACTGCTCAACAATGAGATGCCTGATCTCATGAATCTTTGAATTGGCAGCATTCTTATGCATTCTTATGACACACATGCAGTTTTCATGCAAGTAAAGGGTTGAAGAAAACAGATTTGACAATGTAACGATCCAAAAAAGGTGCCTGAACATGACGAGATTTGCACATGCAAGCCTCTAATCGGCAGTTCTTTGAGCTCTCGTTGCCTCACAAGGTCACTTGCATTTTTCACCCCTATTTATTGCTCAGTTCTCACCACTTTGGCTGCCCACCTTGCAAATAGATTTCATCTAACTGCTGTAAAAACAAGGAGAAAATGGAGAACACCCCTGTGCTTGACCCCGACGTGATTTGAACACGCAACCTTCTGATCTGGAGTCAGACGCGCTACCGTTGCGCCACGAGGTCACAAGGAGGTAGCTGGCCGCTAAAGACCATGCAGACATTGGCCATGATCTCTCATGTAGCTCAGTGCCTAAAGCTACTTTCTGAAATCTTTGTGGAACTTTTGATAAAACCTGCTGCACTTGAGGAAACAGGCAGATGGTATTACAAAGAATCCCTGGAAGTGTAAAGGCTGGACAAACAGACATGCAGTTTCCATAATGGCAAGATGTTGATGAAAGCAGATTTGACAATGGAACTATCCAAAAAGCTAATGACCCCGACGTGATTTGAACACGCAACCTTCTGATCTGGAGTCAGACGCGCTACCGTTGCGCCACGAGGTCACATGGAGGTAGCAGGCCGCTAAAGACCATGCAGACATTGGCCCTGATCTCTCATGTAGCTCAGTGCCTAAAACTACTTTCTGAAAACTTTGTGGAAGTTTTGATAAAACCTGCTGCACTTGAGGAAACAGGAAGATGGTATTACCAAGTAGCCCTGGTAGTGTAAAGGCTGGCTAAACAGACATGCAGTTTCCATAGTGGCAAAACATTGGTGAAAGCAGATTTGACAATGGAACTATCCAAAAAAGCTAATGACCCCGACATGATTTGAACACGCAACCTTCTGATCTGGAGTCAGACGCGCTACAGTTGCGCCACGAGATCCCACTCAGCATGGAAGTTGACGATGTTTTTGTTGATTCTCAGCAACAACATGGCTGCCATAAAGGGCGTCACATTGGTTTTTTGCCCCAGGACTACCTGCAAGCACAGAAAGAATTAAATTATTAACCCATACCATTTTCCTCCCCTATGCTTGCTGTGCTATATATTTATGCTTTTTCATGATTCATGAAAAAAGAAGCAAATGAGACTGCTCAACAATGAGATGCCTGATCTCATGAATCTTTGAATTGGCAGCATTCTTATGCATTCTTATGACACACATGCAGTTTTCATGCAAGTAAAGGGTTGAAGAAAACAGATTTGACAATGTAACAATCCAAAAAAGGTGCCTGAACATGACGAGATTTGCACATGCAAGCCTCTAATCGGCAGTTCTTTGAGCTATCGTTGCCTCACAAGGTCACTTGCAATTTTCACCCCTATTTATTGCTCAGTTCTCACCACTTTGGCTGCCCACCTTGCAAATGGATTTCATCTAACTGCTGTAAAAACAAGGAGAAAATGGAGAGCACCCCTGTGCTTGACCCCGACGTGATTTGAACACGCAACCTCCTGATCTGGAGTCAGACGTGCTACAGTTGCGCCACGAGATCCCACTCAGCATGGAAGTTGCCGATGTTTTTGTTGATTGTCAGCAACAACATGGCTGCCATAAAGGGCGTCACATTGGTTTTTTGCCCCAGGACTACCTGCAAGCACAGAAAGAATTAAATTATTGACCCATACCATTTTCCTCCCCTATGCTTGCTGTGCTATATATTTATGCTTTTTCATGATTCATGAAAAAAGAAGCAAATGAGACTGCTCAACAATGAGATGCCTGATCTCATGAATCTTTGAATTGGCAGCATTCTTATGCATTCTTATGACACACATGCAGTTTTCATGCAAGTAAAGGGTTGAAGAAAACAGATTTGACAATGTAACAATCCAAAAAAGGTGCCTGAACATGACGAGATTTGCACATGCAAGCCTCTAATCGGCAGTTCTTTGAGCTATCGTTGCCTCACAAGGTCACTTGCAATTTTCACCCCTATTTATTGCTCAGTTCTCACCACTTTGGCTGCCCACCTTGCAAATGGATTTCATCTAACTGCTGTAAAAACAAGGAGAAAATGGAGAGCACCCCTGTGCTTGACCCCGCAACCTTCTGATCTGGAGTCAGACGCGCTACCGTTGCACCACGAGGTCACATGGAGGTAGCTGGCCGCTAAAGACCATGCAGACATTGGCCATGATCTCTCATGTAGCTCGGTGCCTAAAGCTACTTTCTGAAATCTTTGTGGAACTTTTGATAAAACCTGCTGCACTTGAGGAAACAGGCAGATGGTATTACAAAGAATCCCTGGAAGTGTAAAGGCTGGACAAACAGACATGCAGTTTCCATAATGGCAAGATGTTGATGAAAGCAGATTTGACAATGGAACTATCCAAAAAAGCTAATGACCCCGACGTGATTTGAACACGCAACCTTCTGATCTGGAGTCAGACGCGCTACCGTTGCGCCACGAGGTCACATGGAGGTAGCAGGCCGCTAAAGACCATGCAGACATTGGCCATGATCTCTCATGTAGCTCAGTGCCTAAAACTACTTTCTGAAAACTTTGTGGAAGTTTTGATAAAACCTGCTGCACTTGAGGAAACAGACAGATGGTATTACAAAGTAGCCCTGGAAGTGTAAAGGCTGGCTAAACAGACATGCAGTTTCCATAGTGGCAAAACATTGGTGAAAGCAGATTTGAGAATGGAACTATCCAAAAAAGCTAATGACCCCGACGTGATTTGAACACGCAACCTTCTGATCTGGAGTCAGACGCGCTACAGTTGCGCCACGAGATCCCACTCAGCATGGAAGTTGCCGATGTTTTTGTTGATTCTCAGCAACAACATGGCTGCCATAAAGGGCGTCACATTGGTTTTTTGCCCCAGGACTACCTGCAAGCACAGAAAGAATTAAATTATTGACCCATACCATTTTCCTCCCCTATGCTTGCTGTGCTATATATTTATGCTTTTTCATGATTCATGAAAAAAGAAGCAAATGAGACTGCTCAACAATGAGATGCCTGATCTCATGAATCTTTGAATTGCCAGCATTCTTATGCATTCTTATGACACACATGCAGTTTTCATGCAAGTAAAGGGTTGAAGAAAACAGATTTGACAATGTAACAATCCAAAAAAGGTGCCTGAACATGACGAGAGTTGCACATGCAAGCCTGTAATCGGCAGTTCTTTGAGCTATCGTTGCCTCACAAGGTCACTTGCAATTTTCACCCCTATTTATTGCTCAGTTCTCACCACTTTGGCTGCCCACCTTGCAAATGGATTTCATCTAACTGCTGTAAAAACAAGGAGAATATGGAGAGCACCCCTGTGCTTGACCCTGACGTGATTTAAACACGCAACCTTCTGATCTGGAGTCAGACGCGCTACCGTTGCGCCACGAGGTCACATGGAAGTAGCTGGCCGCTAAAGACCATGCAGACATTGGCCATGATCTCTCATGTAGCTCGGTGCCTAAAGCTACTTTCTGAAATCTTTGTGGAACTTTTGATAAAACCTGCTGCACTTGAGGAAACAGGCAGATGGTATTACAAAGAATCCCTGGAAGTGTAAAGGCTGGACAAACAGACATCCAGTTTCCATAATGGCAAGATGTTGATGAAAGCAGATTTGACAATGGAACTATCCAAAAAAGCTAATGACCCCGAACACACAACCTTCTAATCTGGAGTCAGACGCGCTACCGTTGCGCCACGAGGTGACATGGAGGTGGTAGGCCGCTAAAGACCATGCAGACATTGGCCATGATCTCTCATGTAGCTCAGTGCCTAAAACTACTTTCTGAAAACTTTGTGGAAGTTTTGATAAAACCTGCTGCACTTGAGGAAACAGGAACATGGTATTACAAAGTAGCCCTGGTAGTGTAAAGGCTGGCTAAACAGACATGCAGTTTCCATAGTGGCAAAACATTGGTGAAAGCAGATTTGACAATGGAACTATCCAAAAAAGCTAATGACCCCGACATGATTTGAACACGCAACCTTCTGATCTGGAGTCAGACGCGCTACAGTTGCGCCACGAGATCCCACTCAGCATGGAAGTTGCCGATGTTTTTGTTGATTCTCAGCAACAACATGGCTGCCATAAAGGGCGTCACATTGGTTTTTTGCCCCAGGACTACCTGCAAGCACAGAAAGAATTAAATTATTGACCCATACCATTTTCCTCCCCTATGCTTGCTGTGCTATATATTTATGCTTTTTCATGATTCATGAAAAAAGAAGCAAATGAGACTGCTCAACAATGAGATGCCTGATCTCATGAATCTTTGAATTGGCAGCATTCTTATGCATTCTTATGACACACATGCAGTTTTCATGCAAGTAAAGGGTTGAAGAAAACAGATTTGACAATGTAACAATCCAAAAAAGGTGCCTGAACATGACGAGATTTGCACATGCAAGCCTCTAATCGGCAGTTCTTTGAGCTATCGTTGCCTCACAAGGTCACTTGCAATTTTCACCCCTATTTATTGCTCAGTTCTAACCACTTTGGCTGCCCACCTTGCAAATGGATTTCATCTAACTGCTGTAAAAACAAGGAGAAAATGGAGAGCACCCCTGTGCTTGACCCCGACGTGATTTGAACACGCAACCTCCTGATCTGGAGTCAGACGCGCTACAGTTGCGCCACGAGATCCCACTCAGCATGGAAGTTGCCGATGTTTTTGTTGATTCTCAGCAACAACATGGCTGCCATAAAGGGCGTCACATTGGTTTTTTGCCCCAGGACTACCTGCAAGCACAGAAAGAATTAAATTATTGACCCATACCATTTTCCTCCCCTATGCTTGCTGTGCTATATATTTATGCTTTTTTCATGATTCATGAAAAAAGAAGCAAATGAGACTGCTCAACAATGAGATGCCTGATCTCATGAATCTTTGAATTGGCAGCATTCTTATGCATTCTTATGACACACATGCAGTTTTCATGCAAGTAAAGGGTTGAAGAAAACAGATTTGACAATGTAACAATCCAAAAAAGGTGCCTGAACATAACGAGAGTTGCACATGCAAGCCTCTAATCGGCAGTTCTTTGAGCTATCGTTGCCTCACTAGGTCACTTGCAATTTTCACCCCTATTTATTGCTCAGTTCTAACCACTTTGGCTGCCCTCCTTGCAAATGGATTTCATCTAACTGCTGTAAAAACAAGGAGAAAATGGAGAGCACCCCTGTGCTTGACCCCGACGTGATTTGAACACGCAACCTCCTGATCTGGAGTCAGACGCGCTACAGTTGCGCCACGAGATCCCACTCAGCATGGAAGTTGCCGATGTTTTTGTTGATTCTCAGCAACAACATGGCTGCCATAAAGGGCGTCACATTGGTTTTTTGCCCCAGGACTACCTGCAAGCACAGAAAGAATTAAATTATTGACCCATACCATTTTCCTCCCCTATGCTTGCTGTGCTATATATTTATGCTTTTTCATGATTCATGAAAAAAGAAGCAAATGAGACTGCTCAACAATGAGATGCCTGATCTCATGAATCTTTGAATTGGCAGCATTCTTATGCATTCTTATGACACACATGCAGTTTTCATGCAAGTAAAGGGTTGAAGAAAACAGATTTGACAATGTAACAATCCAAAAAAGGTGCCTGAACATGACGAGAGTTGCACATGCAAGCCTGTAATCGGCAGTTCTTTGAGCTATCGTTGCCTCACAAGGTCACTTGCAATTTTCACCCCTATTTATTGCTCAGTTCTCACCACTTTGGCTGCCCACCTTGCAAATGGATTTCATCTAACTGCTGTAAAAACAAGGAGAAAATGGAGAGCACCCCTGTGCTTGACCCCGACGTGATTTGAACACGCAACCTTCTGATCTGGAGTCAGACGCGCTACCGTTGCGCCACGAGGTCACATGGAAAGACCATGCAGACATTGGCCATGATCTCTCATGTAGCTCGGTGCCTAAAGCTACTTTCTGAAATCTTTGTGGAACTTTTGATAAAACCTGCTGCACTTGAGGAAACAGGCAGATGGTATTACAAAGAATCCCTGGAAGTGTAAAGGCTGGACAAACAGACATGTAGTTTCCATAATGGCAAGATGTTGATGAAAGCAGATTTGACAATGGAACTATCCAAAAAAGCTAATGACCCCGACGTGATTTGAACACGCAACCTTCTGATCTGGAGTCAGACGCGCTACCGTTGCGCCACGAGGTCACATGGAGGTAGTAGGCCGCTAAAGACCATGCAGACATTGGCCATGATCTCTCATGTAGCTCAGTGCCTAAAACTACTTTCTGAAAACTTTGTGGAAGTTTTGATAAAACCTGCTGCACTTGAGGAAACAGGAAGATGGTATTACAAAGTAGCCCTGGAAGTGTAAAGGCTGGCTAAACAGACATGCAGTTTCCATAGTGGCAAAACATTGGTGAAAGCAGATTTGACAATGGAACTATCCAAAAAAGCTAATGACCCCGACATGATTTGAACACGCAAGCTTCTGATCTGGAGTCAGACGCGCTACAGTTGCGCCACGAGATCCCACTCAGCATGGAAGTTGACGATGTTTTTGTTGATTCTCAGCAACAACATGGCTGCCATAAAGGGCGTCACATTGGTTTTTTGCCCCAGGACTACCTGCAAGCACAGAAAGAATTAAATTATTGACCCATACCATTTTCCTCCCCTATGCTTGCTGTGCTATATATTTATGCTTTTTTCATGATTCATGAAAAAAGAAGCAAATGAGACTGCTCAACAATGAGATGCCTGATCTCATGAATCTTTGAATTGGCAGCATTCTTATGCATTCTTATGACACACATGCAGTTTTCATGCAAGTAAAGGGTTGAAGAAAACAGATTTGACAATGTAACAATCCAAAAAAGGTGCCTGAACATGACGAGATTTGCACATGCAAGCCTCTAATCGGCAGTTCTTTGAGCTATCGTTGCCTCACAAGGTCACTTGCAATTTTCACCCCTATTTATTGCTCAGTTCTAACCACTTTGGCTGCCCACCTTGCAAATGGATTTCATCTAACTGCTGTAAAAACAAGGAGAAAATGGAGAGCACCCCTGTGCTTGACCCCGACGTGATTTGAACACGCAACCTTCTGATCTGGAGTCAGACGCGCTACAGTTGCGCCACGAGATCCCACTCAGCATGGAAGTTGCCGATGTTTTTGTTGATTCTCAGCAACAACATGGCTGCCATAAAGGGCGTCACATTGGTTTTTTGCCCCAGGACTACCTGCAAGCACAGAAAGAATTAAATTATTGACCCATACCATTTTCCTCCCCTATGCTTGCTGTGCTATATATTTATGCTTTTTCATGATTCATGAAAAAAGAAGCAAATGAGACTGCTCAACAATGAGATGCCTGATCTCATGAATCTTTGAATTGCCAGCATTCTTATGCATTCTTATGACACACATGCAGTTTTCATGCAAGTAAAGGGTTGAAGAAAACAGATTTGACAATGTAACAATCCAAAAAAGGTGCCTGAACATGACGAGAGTTGCACATGCAAGCCTGTAATCGGCAGTTCTTTGAGCTATCGTTGCCTCACAAGGTCACTTGCAATTTTCACCCCTATTTATTGCTCAGTTCTCACCACTTTGGCTGCCCACCTTGCAAATGGATTTCATCTAACTGCTGTAAAAACAAGGAGAAAATGGAGAGCACCCCTGTGCTTGACCCCGACGTGATTTGAACACGCAACCTTCTGATCTGGAGTCAGACGCGCTACCGTTGCGCCACGAGGTCACATGGAAAGACCATGCAGACATTGGCCATGATCTCTCATGTAGCTCGGTGCCTAAAGCTACTTTCTGAAATCTTTGTGGAACTTTTGATAAAACCTGCTGCACTTGAGGAAACAGGCAGATGGTATTACAAAGAATCCCTGGAAGTGTAAAGGCTGGACAAACAGACATGTAGTTTCCATAATGGCAAGATGTTGATGAAAGCAGATTTGACAATGGAACTATCCAAAAAAGCTAATGACCCCGACGTGATTTGAACACGCAACCTTCTGATCTGGAGTCAGACGCGCTACCGTTGCGCCACGAGGTCACATGGAGGTAGTAGGCCGCTAAAGACCATGCAGACATTGGCCATGATCTCTCATGTAGCTCAGTGCCTAAAACTACTTTCTGAAAACTTTGTGGAAGTTTTGATAAAACCTGCTGCACTTGAGGAAACAGGAAGATGGTATTACAAAGTAGCCCTGGTAGTGTAAAGGCTGGCTAAACAGACATGCAGTTTCCATAGTGGCAAAACATTGATGAAAGCAGATTTGACAATGGAACTATCCAAAAAAGCTAATGACCCCGACGTGATTTGAACACGCAACCTTCTGATCTGGAGTCAGACGCGCTACAGTTGCGCCACGAGATCCCACTCAGCATGGAAGTTGCCGATGTTTTTGTTGATTATCAGCAACAACATGGCTGCCATAAAGGGCGTCACATTGGTTTTTTGCCCCAGGACTACCTGCAAGCACAGAAAGAATTAAATTTTTGACCCATACCATTTTCCTCCCCTATGCTTGCTGTGCTATATATTTATGCTTTTTCATGATTCATGAAAAAAGAAGCAAATGAGACTGCTCAACAATGAGATGCCTGATCTCATGAATCTTTGAATTGGCAGCATTCTTATGCATTCTTATGACACACATGCAGTTTTCATGCAAGTAAAGGGTTGAAGAAAACAGATTTGACAATGTAACGATCCAAAAAAGGTGCCTGAACATGACGAGATTGGCACATGCAAGCCTCTAATCGGCAGTTCTTTGAGCTATCGTTGCCTCACAAAGTCACTTGCAATTTTCACCCCTATTTATTGCTCAGTTCTCACCACTTTGGCTGCCCACCTTGCAAATGGATTTCATCTAACTGCTGTAAAAACAAGGAGAAAATGAAGAGCACCCCTGTGCTTGACCCCGACGTGATTTGAACACGCAACCTTCTGATCTGGAGTCAGACGCGCTACCGTTGCGCCACGAGGTCACATGGAGGTAGCTGGCCGCTAAAGACCATGCAGACATCGGCCATGATATTTCATGTAGCTCAGTGCCTAAAGCTACTTTCTGAAATCTTTGTGGAACTTTTGATAAAACCTGCTGCACTTGAGGAAACAGGCAGATGGTATTACAAAGAATCCCTGGAAGTGTAAAGGCTGGACAAACAGACATGCAGTTTCCATAATGGCAAGATGTTGATGAAAGCAGATTTGACAATGGAACTATACAAAAAAGCTAGTGACCCCGACGTGATTTGAACACGCAACCGTCTGATCTGGAGTCAGACGCGCTACCGTTGCGCCACGAGGTCACATGGAGGTAGCAGGCCGCTAAAGACCATGCAGACATTGGCCATGATCTCTCATGTAGCTCAGTGCCTAAAACTACTTTCTGAAAACTTTGTGGAAGTTTTGATAAAACCTGCTGCACTTGAGGAAACAGGAAGATGGTATTACAAAGTAGCCCTGGTAGTGTAAAGGCTGGCTAAACAGACATGCAGTTTCCATAGTGGCAAAACATTGGTGAAAGCAGATTTGACAATGGAACTATCCAAAAAAGCTAATGACCCCGACGTGATTTGAACACGCAACCTTCTGATCTGGAGTCAGACGCGCTACAGTTGCACCACGAGATCCCACTCAGCATGGAAGTTGCCGATGTTTTTGTTGATTCTCAGCAACAACATGGAGCCCAAAAATTGGATGAACCACACCCTGGAGTTTGCAGCAGCAGCAGCAGGAGCCCAAACATTACTTTAAAGAGACCCTGGGGTTGGCTTCAGGAGCCCAAAAATTGGATGAATCACACCCTGGAGTTGGCAGCAGCAGCAGGAGCCCAAATATTACTTTAAAGAGACCCTGGGGTAGGCTTCAGGAGCCCAAAAATTGGATGAATCACACCCTGGAGTTGGCAGAAGTTGGCAGCAGCAGCAGCAGGAGCCCAAATATTACTTTAAAGAGACCCTGGGGTTGGCTTCAGGAGCCCAAAAATTGGATGAATCACACCCTGGAGTTGGCAGCAGCAGCAGGAGCCCAAATATTACTTTAAAGAGACCCTGGGGTTGGCTTCAGGAGCCCAAAAATTGGATGAATCACACCCTGGAGTTGGCATCAGCAGCAGCAGGAGCCCAAATATTACTTTAAAGAGACCCTGGGGTTGGCTTCAGGAGCCCAAAAATTGGATGAATCACACCCTGGAGTTGGCAGAAGTTGGCAGCAGCAGCAGCAGGAGCCCAAATATTACTTTAAAGAGACACTGGGGTTGGCTTCAGGAGCCCAAAAATTGGATGAATCACACCCTGGAGTTGCAAGCAGCAGCAGCAGGAGCCCAAATATTACTTTAAAGAGACACTGGGGTTGGCTTCAGGAGCCCAAAAATTGGATGAATCACACCCTGGAGTTGGCAGAAGTTAGCAGCAGCAGCAGCAGCAGGAGCCCAAATATTACTTTAAAGAGACCCTGGGGTTGGCCTCAGGAGCCCAAAAATTGGATGAATCACACCCTGGAGTTGGCAGCAGCAGGAGCCCAAATATTACTTTAAAGAGACCCTGGGGTTGGCCTCAGGAGCCCAAAAATTGGATGAATCACACCCTGGAGTTGGCAGCAGCAGCAGCAGTAGCAGCAGGAGCCCAAACATTACTTTAAAGAGACACTGGGGTTGGCTTCAGGAGCCCAAAAATTGGATGAATCACACCCTGGAGTTGGCAGAAGTTGGCAGCAGCAGCAGCAGCAGCAGGAGCCCAAATATTACTTTAAAGAGACCCTGGGGTTGGCCTCAGGAGCCCAAAAATTGGATGAATCACACCCTGGAGTTGGCAGCAGCAGGAGCCCAAATATTACTTTAAAGAGACCCTGGGGTTGGCCTCAGGAGCCCAAAAATTGGATGAATCACACCCTGGAGTTGCAAGCAGCAGCAGGAGCCCAAACATTACTTTAAACAGACCCTGGGGTTGGCTTCAGGAGCCCAAAAATTGGATGAATCACACCCTGGAGTTGGCAGCAGCAGCAGCAGGAGCCCAAACATTACTTTAAAGAGACACTGGAGTTGGCTTCAGGAGCCCAAAAATTGGATGAATCACACCCTGGAGTTGGCAGAAGTTGGCAGCAGCAGCAGGAGCCCAAATATTACTTTAAAGAGACCCTGGGGTTGGCCTCAGGAGCCCAAAAATTGGATGAATCACACCCTGGAGTTGCAAGCAGCAGCAGGAGCCCAAACATTACTTTAAACAGACCCTGGGGTTGGCTTCAGGAGCCCAAAAATTGGATGAATCACACCCTGGAGTTGGCAGAAGTTGGCAGCAGCAGCAGGAGCCCAAACATTACTTAAAAGAGACACTGGGGTTGGCTTCAGGAGCCCAAAAATTGGATGAATCACACCCTGGAGTTGGCAGGAGTTGACAGCAGCAGCAGGAGCCCAAATATTACTTTAAAGAGACCCTGGGGTTGGCCTCAGGAGCCCAAAAATTGGATGAATCACACCCTGGAGTTGGCAGCAGCAGCAGCAGGAGCCCAAATATACACTGGAGTTGCCTTCAGGAGCCCAAAAATTGGATGAATCACACACTGGAGTTGGCAGCAGCAGGAGCCCAAATATACACAGGAGTTGGCTTCAGGAGCCCAAAAATTGGATGAATCACACCCTGGAGTTGGCAGAAGTTGGCAGCAGCAGCAGCAGGAGCCCAAATATTACTTTAAAGAGACCCTGGGGTTGGCCTCAGGAGCCCAAAAATTGGATGAATCACACCCTGGAGTTGGCAGCAGCAGCAGCAGGAGCCCAAATATACACTGGAGTTGGCTTCAGGAGCCCAAAAATTGGATGAATCACACCCTGGAGTTGGCAGCAGCAGCAGTAGGAGCCCAAATATTACTTTAAAGAGACACTGGGGTTGGCTTCAGGAGCCCAACAATTGGATGAATCACACCCTGGAGTTGGCAGCAGCAGCAGCAGGAGCCCAAATATACACTGGAGTTGGCTTCAGGAGCCCAAAAATTGGATGAATCACACCCTGGAGTTGGCAGAAGTTGGCAGCAGCAGCAGCAGCAGCAGCAGGAGCCCAAATATTACTTTAAAGAGACCCTGGGGTTGGCCTCAGGAGCCCAAAAATTGGATGAATCACACCCTGGAGTTGGCAGCAGCAGCAGCAGCAGGAGCCCAAACATTACTTTAAAGAGACACTGGGGTTGGCTTCAGGAGCCCAAAAATTGGATGAATCACACCCTGGAGTTGGCAGAAGTTGGCAGCAGCAGCAGCAGCAGCAGGAGCCCAATAATTACTTTAAAGAGACCCTGGGGTTGGCCTCAGGAGCCCAAAAATTGGATGAATCACACCCTGGAGTTGGCAGCAGCAGCAGCAGGAGCCCAAATATACACTGGAGTTGGCTTCAGGAGCCCAAAAATTGGATGAATCACACCCTGGAGTTGGCAGCAGCAGCAGTAGGAGCCCAAATATTACTTTAAAGAGACACTGGGGTTGGCTTCAGGAGCCCAACAATTGGATGAATCACACCCTGGAGTTGGCAGCAGCAGCAGCAGGAGCCCAAATATACACTGGAGTTGGCTTCAGGAGCCCAAAAATTGGATGAATCACACCCTGGAGTTGGCAGAAGTTGGCAGCAGCAGCAGAAGAAGCCCAAATATTACTTTAAAGAGACCCTGGGGTTGGCCTCAGGAGCCCAAAAATTGGATGAATCACACCCTGAAGTTGGCAGCAGCAGCAGCAGGAGCCCAAATATACACTGGAGTTGGCTTCAGGAGCCCAAAAATTGGATGAATCACACCCTGGAGTTGGCAGAAGTTGGCAGCAGCAGCAGCAGGAGCCCAAATATTACTTTAAAGAGACCCTGGGGTTGGCCTCAGGAGCCCAAAAATTGGATGAATCACACCCTGGAGTTGGCAGCAGCAGCAGCAGGAGCCCAAATATACACTGGAGTTGGCTTCAGGAGCCAAAAAATTGGATGAATCACACCCTGGAGTTGGCAGCAGCAGCAGCAGGAGCCCAAATATTACTTTAAAGAGACACTGGGGTTGGCTTCAGGAGCCCAACAATTGGATGAATCACACCCTGGAGTTGGCAGCAGCAGCAGCAGGAGCCCAAATATTACTTTAAAGAGACACTGGGGTTGGCTTCAGGAGCCCAACAATTGGATGAATCACACCCTGGAGTTGGCAGCAGCAGCAGCAGGAGCCCAAATATACACTGGAGTTGGCTTCAGGAGCCCAAAAATTGGATGAATCACACCCTGGAGTTGGCAGCAGCAGCAGCAGGTGCCCAAATATTACTTTAAAGAGACACTGGGGTTGGCTTCAGGAGCCCAAAAATTGGATGAATCACACCCTGGAGTTGGCAGCAGCAGCAGCAGGAGCCCAAATATACACTGGAGTTGGCTCCAGGAGCCCAAAAATTGGATGAATCACACCCTGGAGTTGGCAGAAGTTGGCAGCAGCAGCAGCAGGAGCCCAAACATTACTATAAAGAGACACTGGAGTTGGCTTCAGGAGCCCAACAATTGGATGAATCACACCCTGGAGTTGGCAGCAGCAGCAGCAGCCCAAATATACACTGGAGTTGGCTTCAGGAGCCCAAAAATTGGATGAATCACACCCTGGAGTTGGCAGAAGTTGGCAGCAGCAGCAGCAGGAGCCCAAATATACACTGGAGTTGGCTTCAGGAGCCCAAAAATTGGATGAATCACACCCTGGAGTTGGCAGGAGTTGACAGCAGCAGCAGCAGCAGGAGCCCAAATATTACTTTAAAGAGACCCTGGGGTTGGCTTCAGGAGCCCAACAATTGGATGAATCACACCCTGGAGTTGGCAGCAGCAGCAGCAGGAGCCCAAATATACAATGGAGTTGGCTTCAGGAGCCCAAAAATTGGATGAATCACACCCTGGAGTTGGCAGCAGCAGCAGTAGGAGCCCAAATATTACTTTAAAGAGACACTGGGGTTGGCTTCAGGAGCCCAACAATTAGATGAATCACACCCTGGAGTTGGCAGCAGCAGCAGCAGGAGCCCAAATATACACTGGAGTTGGCTTCAGGAGCCCAAAAATTGGATGAATCACACCCTGGAGTTGGCAGAAGTTGGCAGCAGCAGCAGCAGGAGCCCAAATATTACTTTAAAGAGACCCTGGGGTTGGCCTCAGGAGCCCAACAATTGGATGAATCACACCCTGGAGTTGGCAGCAGCAGCAGCAGGAGCCCAAATATACACTGGAGTTGGCTTCAGGAGCCCAAAAATTGGATGAATCACACCCTGGAGTTGGCAGAAGTTGGCAGCAGCAGCAGCAGGAGCCCAAATATTACTTTAAAGAGACCCTGGGGTTGGCCTCAGGAGCCCAAAAATTGGATGAATCACACCCTGGAGTTGGCAGCAGCAGCAGCAGGAGCCCAAATATACACTGGAGTTGGCTTCAGGAGCCCAAAAATTGGATGAATCACACCCTGGAGTTGGCAGAAGTTGGCAGCAGCAGCAGCAGGAGCCCAAATATTACTTTAAAGAGACCCTGGGGTTGGCCTCAGGAGCCCAAAAATTGGATGAATCACACCCTGGAGTTGGCAGCAGCAGCAGCAGGAGCCCAAATATACACTGGAGTTGGCTTCAGGAGCCCAAAAATTGGATGAATCACACCCTGGAGTTGGCAGCAGCAGCAGCAGGAGCCCAAATATTACTTTAAAGAGACACTGGGGTTGGCTTCAGGAGCCCAACAATTGGATGAATCACACCCTGGAGTTGGCAGCAGCAGCAGCAGGAGCCCAAATATTACTTTAAAGAGACACTGGGGTTGGCTTCAGGAGCCCAGCAATTGGATGAATCACACCCTGGAGTTGGCAGCAGCAGCAGCAGGAGCCCAAATATACACTGGAGTTGGCTTCAGGAGCCCAAAAATTGGATGAATCACACCCTGGAGTTGGCAGCAGCAGCAGCAGGTGCCCAAATATTACTTTAAAGAGACACTGGGGTTGGCTTCAGGAGCCCAAAAATTGGATGAATCACACCCTGGAGTTGGCAGCAGCAGCAGCAGGAGCCCAAATATACACTGGAGTTGGCTTCAGGAGCCCAAAAATTGGATGAATCACACCCTGGAGTTGGCAGAAGTTGGCAGCAGCAGCAGCAGGAGCCCAAACATTACTTTAAAGAGACACTGGAGTTGGCTTCAGGAGCCCAACAATTGGATGAATCACACCCTGGAGTTGGCAGCAGCAGCAGCAGCCCAAATATACACTGGAGTTGGCTTCAGGAGCCCAAAAATTGGATGAATCACACCCTGGAGTTGGCAGAAGTTGGCAGCAGCAGCAGCAGGAGCCCAAATATACACTGGAGTTGGCTTCAGGAGCCCAAAAATTGGATGAATCACACCCTGGAGTTGGCAGGAGTTGACAGCAGCAGCAGCAGCAGGAGCCCAAATATTACTTTAAAGAGACCCTGGGGTTGGCTTCAGGAGCCCAACAATTGGATGAATCACACCCTGGAGTTGGCAGCAGCAGCAGCAGGAGCCCAAATATACACTGGAGTTGGCTTCAGGAGCCCCAAAATTGGATGAATCACACCCTGGAGTTGGCAGAAGTTGGCAGCAGCAGCAGCAGGAGCCCAAATATACACTGGAGTTGGCTTCAGGAGCCCAAAAATTGGATGAATCACACCCTGGAGTTGGCAGGAGTTGACAGCAGCAGCAGCAGCAGGAGCCCAAATATTACTTTAAAGAGACCCTGGGGTTGGCTTCAGGGGCCCAAAAATTGGATGAATCACACCCTGGAGTTGGCAGCAGCAGCAGCAGGTGCCCAAATATTACTTTAAAGAGACACTGGGGTTGGCTTCAGGAGCCCAAAAATTGGATGAATCACACCCTGGAGTTGGCAGCAGCAGCAGCAGGAGCCCAAATATACACTGGAGTTGGCTTCAGGAGCCCAAAAATTGGATGAATCACACCCTGGAGTTGGCAGAAGTTGGCAGCAGCAGCAGCAGGAGCCCAAACATTACTTTAAAGAGACACTGGAGTTGGCTTCAGGAGCCCAACAATTGGATGAATCACACCCTGGAGTTGGCAGCAGCAGCAGCAGCCCAAATATACACTGGAGTTGGCTTCAGGAGCCCAAAAATTGGATGAATCACACCCTGGAGTTGGCAGAAGTTGGCAGCAGCAGCAGCAGGAGCCCAAATATACACTGGAGTTGGCTTCAGGAGCCCAAAAATTGGATGAATCACACCCTGGAGTTGGCAGGAGTTGACAGCAGCAGCAGCAGCAGGAGCCCAAATACTACTTTAAAGAGACCCTGGGGTTGGCTTCAGGAGCCCAACAATTGGATGAATCACACCCTGGAGTTGGCAGCAGCAGCAGCAGGAGCCCAAATATACACTGGAGTTGGCTTCAGGAGCCCCAAAATTGGATGAATCACACCCTGGAGTTGGCAGAAGTTGGCAGCAGCAGCAGCAGGAGCCCAAATATACACTGGAGTTGGCTTCAGGAGCCCAAAAATTGGATGAATCACACCCTGGAGTTGGCAGGAGTTGACAGCAGCAGCAGCAGCAGGAGCCCAAATATTACTTTAAAGAGACCCTGGGGTTGGCTTCAGGGGCCCAAAAATTGGATGAATCACACCCTGGAGTTGGCAGGAGTTGACAGCAGCAGCAGCAGCAGCAGGAGCCCATATATTACTTTAAAGAGACACTGGGGTTGGCTTCAGGAGCCCAACAATTGGATGAATCACACCCTGGAGTTGGCAGAAGTTGGCAACAGCAGCAGGAGCCCAAAAAATGGCCTAAAGACATAAATATGTTTTGCACCATTTGGAAAGTGTAAAACGTGGCACCATGCTGAATCTAGTCGCATGCATCAGGCATTGGTGGGTGGAAATCCTGGCTGATCCATCCCTGATTCATTTTGACAAAGGTGAGTCTCTCCACATTTTTAGTTGACAGACGAGTTCTCCTCGCCGTAACTATGGCCCCCGCCGCACTAAACACCCGCTCAGATGGCACGCTACTTGCCGGGCAGGACAGCTTTTCCAGGGCAAACTCTGCTAGTTGCGGCCACAAATCAAGTTTGGCTGCCCAGAAGTCCAGCGGATCCTCAAGGTGTGTTGGCATGGTCATGTCAAAGTATGACATGACCTGCTGGTTGAGGTCCTGCTCCAGGTCTTCCTGCTGCTCATGAGTAGCCTCACTATGCGGGTGTAGAAAGCTACTCATTAGCGACTGAAGACTAAGGCTGCTGCTGCTGATGGAGCTGCTGCTGCTGCTCCTGCCAACCCCCCCAGCGGCCATGGCAGTGGAGTTGACAGCAGCAGCAGCAGCAGCAGGAGCCCAAATATTACTTTAAAGAGACACTGGGGTTGGCTTCAGGAGCCCAACAATTGGATGAATCACACCCTGGAGTTGGCAGAAGTTGGCAACAGCAGCAGGAGCCCAAAAAATGGCCTAAAGACATAAATATGTTTTGCACCATTTGGAAAGTGTAAAACGTGGCACCATGCTGAATCTAGTCGCATGCATCAGGCATTGGTGGGTGGAAATCCTGGCTGATCCATCCCTGATTCATTTTGACAAAGGTGAGTCTCTCCACATTTTTAGTTGACAGACGAGTTCTCCTCGCCGTAACTATGGCCCCCGCCGCACTAAACACCCGCTCAGATGGCACGCTACTTGCCGGGCAGGACAGCTTTTCCAGGGCAAACTCTGCTAGTTGCGGCCACAAATCAAGTTTGGCTGCCCAGAAGTCCAGCGGATCCTCAAGGTGTGTTGGCATGGTCATGTCAAAGTATGACATGACCTGCTGGTTGAGGTCCTGCTCCAGGTCTTCCTGCTGCTCATGAGTAGCCTCACTATGCGGGTGTAGAAAGCTACTCATTAGCGACTGAAGACTAAGGCTGCTGCTGCTGATGGAGCTGCTGCTGCTGCTCCTGCCAACCCCCCCAGCGGCCATGGCAGTGGAAGGTGAGCGCAGAGGTCCCCTCGAGTCAGACCTGCGAGAGTATGGACCATGGCGCAGATAGGCATCGGCCAACTGCCTACGTAGAATGTCTTTGTAGTAGTTGAGTTTGTCCTCCCTCTCGGTGGGTTTAAAAAATGCCCCCATTTTGTGCCGGAAGCGAGGGTCCAATAAGGTGGACAGCCAGAAGTCATCCCGCCGACAGATGGAAACAATTCTGGGGTCACTACGCAAGCACGTGAGCATGCTTCGTGCCATTTGCGCAAGTGACTCGGATGGACTACCTGTCTCCATCTCCACTGCATACTGCCACGGTGTGCCCGGGTCCTCTGTCTCGCCTTCCTCAAAAACCTCTAGCTCCTCTGGCTGCTCCTGCTCCTCCTCTCCTGTCCGCTGACTAGATAAACCAGCCATTTCGCCAAGCCTAAACTGTGTTTCGCTGGGCAACTCCTCCTCCTCCTCTTCCTCCTCCTCCTCCAGTTCAGCTCCAACGGGGTTCATGTGGCCGTAAGATGTAAACGCCATGTCTCCAGTGCCCTGACCAGCCATGGTTTCCAACATGTGCTGTAGTACATGAAGCAGTGGAATCACGTCGTTCATCCCGTAATCCTGCCGACTGACAAATAAAGTGGCTTCCTCAAAGGGCCTGAGCAAACGGCAGGTGTCACGTATGAGCTGCCACTGGTTGACATTGAAGTTACACAGGGGAGTCCCCCTATCTGCTTGGATCATCAGGAAATCCGTGATGGCTTTTCTCTGTTCATATAATCGGTCCAACATGTGAAGGGTGGAATTCCAACGGGTGGAAACATCGCAAATCAGACTATGTTGGGGGATACCATTCTGACGCTGTAGCTCAAGAAGGGTGTGTTTGGCGGTGTAGGAGTGGCTGAAGTGCATGCAAAGTTTCCTTGAAGTTGTTAGGATGTCTTGCAGATGGGGGGAACACTTCAGAAACCGCTTGACAACCAGATTGAAGACGTGAGCCATGCAGGGGGCATGGGTCAGGCTTCCTTGGCGCAGCGCAGACAAAATGTTCTTCCCATTGTCGGTAACCATGATTCCCATTTTAAGTTTTCTCAGAGTAAGCCATGTTTGGATTTCCTGATGAATACATTTAAGCAGTTCCTCCCCTGTGTGACTCCGTTCGCCAAGACAAACCATGTGAAGCACTGCGTGACACCTCCGTGCCCTGCACACATGGTAGACTGGAGGGGCACTGAGACTTGAGCCTACAGTGGAGGGTGAGGAGATGGCGGAGGATGAGGAGGCCGAGTCGCACGGTGTCACAGGTCCAATGGGCAGAGAGCGCGGAGGCCGAAGCGGCGTGACCTGTCCAAGTTGCTGCTGCAAAGGGACCACATTCACCCAGTGGGCCGTAAACGACATGTACTGCCCCTGACCGTAGTTACAGCTCCAGATGTCGGCGCTGCCATGTATTTTGCTACACACCGACAGGCTCAAGGACTGGCCCACCTTCTGTTCAACAAAAGTGTGCAGCGCTGGTACTGCCTTCTTGGCAAAGAAATGACGGCTTGGGACTCTCCACCTCGGCTCGGCACAAGCCATCAGTTCTCTGAAAGGTGCAGATTCCACCACCTGAAAAGGGAGCGACTGCAGCACCAGCAACTTGGACAGGAGCACATTCAGCTTCTGCGCCGTAGGATGAGTGGGCGCATACTGCTGTCTCTTGGACATGGCTTCGCTGATGGATTGCTGGCGGGATGCATGACTTGGAGGAGGAGGAGCAGGAGCGACAGAGGATGGGTATGACGCACAGCTGCCTTCGGCTGAGGTGCTGGAGCCTTGGCTGGCAGAAATTGGGAGCTCACTTGGTGAGGAAGCAGACTGGACCACCCCTTGGGAGCCTCGGTTCTCCCAGGTCGCTTTATGGTGACGCATCATATGTTGACGCAGGGCCGTGGTGCCAACATTTGGACCCTGGCCACGCTTCACCTTTTGCCTACATATCTTGCATGTGGCCATGTTACCCTCCTGCGGATGCCTCAGGAAAAACTGCCACACTGCCGAGTAGCTACTTTTCCCACCCCCTGGCCTCACTGATTCACTGCTGCTGTTGCCAACTCCAGGAACCCCTGCTCCACTACCTCCTGATAAGGTAGACTGCCGCACAGCAGGTGCTCTACCCCGGCCCCGGCCCCGGCCGGCTCCAGCCTTTGGAATTGTGCCCCCATGCTGACTGCTACCACCTTGCTGCCTCAGCTGCTGACTCCGGGGCAACCTGCGCCCCTCTTCTCCTGATGATGACGATGAAGCCCCTTCCTCACCCGGCTCCCAAGTGCGATCGGCTTCATCGTCATCATCATCATCACCGAGTTGTGGCTGTACGTCACTGATGTTCGTGGATTCGTCAACAGTGTCTGGCGCAGGAGCTGGAACGCTCGCAGCACCCACGACACTGTCCACATCACTATTTGTCTGCCTAGCTAAAGAAGCCACCTCCATTTCTTGGCTGGGCAGTAGCTGCTGACTGTCCTCCTGTATCTGATCGTCCTCCTCACTAAAGAGTGGAGCTGAACCCAAAGCATAGGATACGTCGCAGGGGGAGGGAACGGCGTAGGACAGAGGCAATGGGAGGACAGGGACTGCTCTCGGGGCATGCCAACTCAGGGTTGTGTCAGAGGAACCTACCGACCCTAGACTGGGGGTCTCAGACGTAAGTTGTGATGATGTTGTTGATGAGCGCGTCAACCAATCTACCACGGCAGATGCGTTACTGGTGGAGACCCGACCGCTAGCAGATACTGGCAGATTAGGTCTCTCAGCGTGACTCCTGCTGCTACTGGCCCCCAGTCTGATGCGAGCTCTGCCTGCGGAATCTTGGCCTCTGCCACTCCTCTTTTCACTTCCAGGCACTTGTCTGCCCGACATAGTCTAACTGGCGTGGTAGTAGGTGATATTTTAAGATCCCCCGGGCAGCGGTGGGTCTATATGAAACAGAATATAATGCACACCAAAAGTGAGCAGTAACACTCAGCCTCCAACAGGCCTGCTTAGTGTAAATAAGAGAGCTGCTTAGTGTAAATAAAGAGGGGTATGCTATGTTACAGAATGGGATGCCTCAACAGAAGTGCACCTGGCAGGCAGCAGTAAGCCTATGCCCAGCAAAAGTGTCTTTATCAGGGCTAATTTCAATTATAATAAGTGCAAATGGTTATATGGTCTTAAACAGAGGCTGCTGTAGTCACAGAATGGGATGCCCCAAAAAAAGATCCAGTAGTGCTATGCCCAGCAAAAGTGTCTTTATCAGGGCTAATTTCAATTATAATAAGTGCAAATGGTTATATGGTCTTAAACAGAGGTTGCTGTAGTCACAGAATGGGATGCCCTGGCAGGGTCCAGAAGTACTATGCCCAGCAAAAGTGTCTTTATCAGGCTAATTTCAAATATAATAAGAGCAAATGGTTATATGGTCTTAAACAGAGGCTGCTGTAGTCACAGAATGGGATGCCCTGGCAGGGTCCAGAAGTACTATGCCGAGCAAAAGTGTCTTTATCAGGCTAATTTCAAATATAATAAGAGCAAATGGTTATATGGTCTTAAACAGAGGCTGCTGTAGTCACAGAATGGGATGCCCTGGCAGGGTCCAGAAGTACTATGCCGAGCAAAAGTGTCTTTATCAGGCTAATTTCAAATATAATAAGAGCAAATGGTTATATGGTCTTAAACAGAGGCTGCTGTAGTCACAGAATGGGATGCCCTGGCAGGGTCCAGAAGTACTATGCCCAGCAAAAGTGTCTTTATCAGGCTAATTTCAAATATAATAAGAGCAAATGGTTATATGGTCTTAAACAGAGGCTGCTGTAGTCACAGAATGGGATGCCCTGGCAGGGTCCAGAAGTACTATGCCCAGCAAAAGTGTCTTTATCAGGCTAATTTCAAATATAATAAGAGCAAATGGTTATATGGTCTTAAACAGAGGCTGCTGTAGTCACAGAATGGGATGCCCTGGCAGGGTCCAGAAGTACTATGCCCAGCAAAAGTGTCTTTATCAGGCTAATTTCAAATATAATAAGAGCAAATGGTTATATGGTCTTAAACAGAGGCTGCTGTAGTCACAGAATGGGATGCCCTGGCAGGGTCCAGAAGTACTATGCCGAGCAAAAGTGTCTTTATCAGGCTAATTTCAAATATAATAAGAGCAAATGGTTATATGGTCTTAAACAGAGGCTGCTGTAGTCACAGAATGGGATGACCTGGCAGGGTCCAGAAGTACTATGCCGAGCAAAAGTGTCTTTATCAGGCTAATTTCAAATATAATAAGAGCAAATGGTTATATGGTCTTAAACAGAGGCTGCTGTAGTCACAGAATGGGATGCCCTGGCAGGGTCCAGAAGTACTATGCCCAGCAAAAGTGTCTTTATCAGGCTAATTTCAAATATAATAAGAGCAAATGGTTATATGGTCTTAAACAGAGGCTGCTGTAGTCACAGAATGGGATGCCCTGGCAGGGTCCAGAAGTACTATGCCCAGCAAAAGTGTCTTTATCAGGCTAATTTCAAATATAATAAGAGCAAATGGTTATATGGTCTTAAACAGAGGCTGCTGTAGTCACAGAATGGGATGCCCTGGCAGGGTCCAGAAGTACTATGCCCAGCAAAAGTGTCTTTATCAGGCTAATTTCAAATATAATAAGAGCAAATGGTTATATGGTCTTAAACAGAGGCTGCTGTAGTCACAGAATGGGATGCCCTGGCAGGGTCCAGAAGTACTATGCCCAGCAAAAGTGTCTTTATCAGGCTAATTTCAAATATAATAAGAGCAAATGGTTATATGGTCTTAAACAGAGGCTGCTGTAGTCACAGAATGGGATGCCCTGGCAGGGTCCAGAAGTACTATGCCCAGCAAAAGTGTCTTTATCAGGCTAATTTCAAATATAATAAGAGCAAATGGTTATATGGTCTTAAACAGAGGCTGCTGTAGTCACAGAATGGGATGCCCTGGCAGGGTCCAGAAGTACTATGCCCAGCAAAAGTGTCTTTATCAGGCTAATTTCAAATATAATAAGAGCAAATGGTTATATGGTCTTAAACAGAGGCTGCTGTAGTCACAGAATGGGATGCCCTGGCAGGGTCCAGAAGTACTATGCCCAGCAAAAGTGTCTTTATCAGGCTAATTTCAAATATAATAAGAGCAAATGGTTATATGGTCTTAAACAGAGGCTGCTGTAGTCACAGAATGGGATGCCCTGGCAGGGTCCAGAAGTACTATGCCCAGCAAAAGTGTCTTTATCAGGCTAATTTCAAATATAATAAGAGCAAATGGTTATATGGTCTTAAACAGAGGCTGCTGTAGTCACAGAATGGGATGCCCTGGCAGGGTCCAGAAGTACTATGCCCAGCAAAAGTGTCTTTATCAGGCTAATTTCAAATATAATAAGAGCAAATGGTTATATGGTCTTAAACAGAGGCTGCTGTAGTCACAGAATGGGATGCCCTGGCAGGGTCCAGAAGTACTATGCCCAGCAAAAGTGTCTTTATCAGGCTAATTTCAAATATAATAAGAGCAAATGGTTATATGGTCTTAAACAGAGGCTGCTGTAGTCACAGAATGGGATGCCCTGGCAGGGTCCAGAAGTACTATGCCCAGCAAAAGTGTCTTTATCAGGCTAATTTCAAATATAATAAGAGCAAATGGTTATATGGTCTTAAACAGAGGCTGCTGTAGTCACAGAATGGGATGCCCTGGCAGGGTCCAGAAGTACTATGCCCAGCAAAAGTGTCTTTATCAGGCTAATTTCAAATATAATAAGAGCAAATGGTTATATGGTCTTAAACAGAGGCTGCTGTAGTCACAGAATGGGATGCCCTGGCAGGGTCCAGAAGTACTATGCCCAGCAAAAGTGTCTTTATCAGGCTAATTTCAAATATAATAAGAGCAAATGGTTATATGGTCTTAAACAGAGGCTGCTGTAGTCACAGAATGGGATGCCCTGGCAGGGTCCAGAAGTACTATGCCCAGCAAAAGTGTCTTTATCAGGCTAATTTCAAATATAATAAGAGCAAATGGTTATATGGTCTTAAACAGAGGCTGCTGTAGTCACAGAATGGGATGCCCTGGCAGGGTCCAGAAGTACTATGCCCAGCAAAAGTGTCTTTATCAGGCTAATTTCAAATATAATAAGAGCAAATGGTTATATGGTCTTAAACAGAGGCTGCTGTAGTCACAGAATGGGATGCCCTGGCAGGGTCCAGAAGTACTATGCCCAGCAAAAGTGTCTTTATCAGGCTAATTTCAAATATAATAAGAGCAAATGGTTATATGGTCTTAAACAGAGGCTGCTGTAGTCACAGAATGGGATGCCCTGGCAGGGTCCAGAAGTACTATGCCCAGCAAAAGTGTCTTTATCAGGCTAATTTCAAATATAATAAGAGCAAATGGTTATATGGTCTTAAACAGAGGCTGCTGTAGTCACAGAATGGGATGCCCTGGCAGGGTCCAGAAGTACTATGCCCAGCAAAAGTGTCTTTATCAGGCTAATTTCAAATATAATAAGAGCAAATGGTTATATGGTCTTAAACAGAGGCTGCTGTAGTCACAGAATGGGATGCCCTGGCAGGGTCCAGAAGTACTATGCCCAGCAAAAGTGTCTTTATCAGGCTAATTTCAAATATAATAAGAGCAAATGGTTATATGGTCTTAAACAGAGGCTGCTGTAGTCACAGAATGGGATGCCCTGGCAGGGTCCAGAAGTACTATGCCCAGCAAAAGTGTCTTTATCAGGCTAATTTCAAATATAATAAGAGCAAATGGTTATATGGTCTTAAACAGAGGCTGCTGTAGTCACAGAATGGGATGCCCTGGCAGGGTCCAGAAGTACTATGCCCAGCAAAAGTGTCTTTATCAGGCTAATTTCAAATATAATAAGAGCAAATGGTTATATGGTCTTAAACAGAGGCTGCTGTAGTCACAGAATGGGATGCCCTGGCAGGGTCCAGAAGTACTATGCCCAGCAAAAGTGTCTTTATCAGGCTAATTTCAAATATAATAAGAGCAAATGGTTATATGGTCTTAAACAGAGGCTGCTGTAGTCACAGAATGGGATGCCCTGGCAGGGTCCAGAAGTACTATGCCCAGCAAAAGTGTCTTTATCAGGCTAATTTCAAATATAATAAGAGCAAATGGTTATATGGTCTTAAACAGAGGCTGCTGTAGTCACAGAATGGGATGCCCTGGCAGGGTCCAGAAGTACTATGCCCAGCAAAAGTGTCTTTATCAGGCTAATTTCAAATATAATAAGAGCAAATGGTTATATGGTCTTAAACAGAGGCTGCTGTAGTCACAGAATGGGATGCCCTGGCAGGGTCCAGAAGTACTATGCCCAGCAAAAGTGTCTTTATCAGGCTAATTTCAAATATAATAAGAGCAAATGGTTATATGGTCTTAAACAGAGGCTGCTGTAGTCACAGAATGGGATGCCCTGGCAGGGTCCAGAAGTACTATGCCCAGCAAAAGTGTCTTTATCAGGCTAATTTCAAATATAATAAGAGCAAATGGTTATATGGTCTTAAACAGAGGCTGCTGTAGTCACAGAATGGGATGCCCTGGCAGGGTCCAGAAGTACTATGCCCAGCAAAAGTGTCTTTATCAGGCTAATTTCAAATATAATAAGAGCAAATGGTTATATGGTCTTAAACAGAGGCTGCTGTAGTCACAGAATGGGATGCCCTGGCAGGGTCCAGAAGTACTATGCCCAGCAAAAGTGTCTTTATCAGGCTAATTTCAAATATAATAAGAGCAAATGGTTATATGGTCTTAAACAGAGGCTGCTGTAGTCACAGAATGGGATGCCCTGGCAGGGTCCAGAAGTACTATGCCCAGCAAAAGTGTCTTTATCAGGCTAATTTCAAATATAATAAGAGCAAATGGTTATATGGTCTTAAACAGAGGCTGCTGTAGTCACAGAATGGGATGCCCTGGCAGGGTCCAGAAGTACTATGCCCAGCAAAAGTGTCTTTATCAGGCTAATTTCAAATATAATAAGAGCAAATGGTTATATGGTCTTAAACAGAGGCTGCTGTAGTCACAGAATGGGATGCCCTGGCAGGGTCCAGAAGTACTATGCCCAGCAAAAGTGTCTTTATCAGGCTAATTTCAAATATAATAAGAGCAAATGGTTATATGGTCTTAAACAGAGGCTGCTGTAGTCACAGAATGGGATGCCCTGGCAGGGTCCAGAAGTACTATGCCCAGCAAAAGTGTCTTTATCAGGCTAATTTCAAATATAATAAGAGCAAATGGTTATATGGTCTTAAACAGAGGCTGCTGTAGTCACAGAATGGGATGCCCTGGCAGGGTCCAGAAGTACTATGCCCAGCAAAAGTGTCTTTATCAGGCTAATTTCAAATATAATAAGAGCAAATGGTTATATGGTCTTAAACAGAGGCTGCTGTAGTCACAGAATGGGATGCCCTGGCAGGGTCCAGAAGTACTATGCCCAGCAAAAGTGTCTTTATCAGGCTAATTTCAAATATAATAAGAGCAAATGGTTATATGGTCTTAAACAGAGGCTGCTGTAGTCACAGAATGGGATGCCCTGGCAGGGTCCAGAAGTACTATGCCCAGCAAAAGTGTCTTTATCAGGCTAATTTCAAATATAATAAGAGCAAATGGTTATATGGTCTTAAACAGAGGCTGCTGTAGTCACAGAATGGGATGCCCTGGCAGGGTCCAGAAGTACTATGCCCAGCAAAAGTGTCTTTATCAGGCTAATTTCAAATATAATAAGAGCAAATGGTTATATGGTCTTAAACAGAGGCTGCTGTAGTCACAGAATGGGATGCCCTGGCAGGGTCCAGAAGTACTATGCCCAGCAAAAGTGTCTTTATCAGGCTAATTTCAAATATAATAAGAGCAAATGGTTATATGGTCTTAAACAGAGGCTGCTGTAGTCACAGAATGGGATGCCCTGGCAGGGTCCAGAAGTACTATGCCCAGCAAAAGTGTCTTTATCAGGCTAATTTCAAATATAATAAGAGCAAATGGTTATATGGTCTTAAACAGAGGCTGCTGTAGTCACAGAATGGGATGCCCTGGCAGGGTCCAGAAGTACTATGCCCAGCAAAAGTGTCTTTATCAGGCTAATTTCAAATATAATAAGAGCAAATGGTTATATGGTCTTAAACAGAGGCTGCTGTAGTCACAGAATGGGATGCCCTGGCAGGGTCCAGAAGTACTATGCCGAGCAAAAGTGTCTTTATCAGGCTAATTTCAAATATAATAAGAGCAAATGGTTATATGGTCTTAAACAGAGGCTGCTGTAGTCACAGAATGGGATGCCCTGGCAGGGTCCAGAAGTACTATGCCCAGCAAAAGTGTCTTTATCAGGCTAATTTCAAATATAATAAGAGCAAATGGTTATATGGTCTTAAACAGAGGCTGCTGTAGTCACAGAATGGGATGCCCTGGCAGGGTCCAGAAGTACTATGCCCAGCAAAAGTGTCTTTATCAGGCTAATTTCAAATATAATAAGAGCAAATGGTTATATGGTCTTAAACAGAGGCTGCTGTAGTCACAGAATGGGATGCCCTGGCAGGGTCCAGAAGTGCTATGCCCAGCAAAAGTGTCTTTATCAGGCTAATTTCAAATATAATAAGAGCAAATGGTTATATGGTCTTAAACAGAGGCTGCTGTAGTCACAGAATGGGATGCCCTGGCAGGGTCCAGAAGTACTATGCCCAGCAAAAGTGTCTTTATCAGGCTAATTTCAAATATAATAAGAGCAAATGGTTATATGGTCTTAAACAGAGGCTGCTGTAGTCACAGAATGGGATGCCCTGGCAGGGTCCAGAAGTACTATGCCCAGCAAAAGTGTCTTTATCAGGCTAATTTCAAATATAATAAGAGCAAATGGTTATATGGTCTTAAACAGAGGCTGCTGTAGTCACAGAATGGGATGCCCTGGCAGGGTCCAGAAGTACTATGCCCAGCAAAAGTGTCTTTATCAGGCTAATTTCAAATATAATAAGAGCAAATGGTTATATGGTCTTAAACAGAGGCTGCTGTAGTCACAGAATGGGATGCCCTGGCAGGGTCCAGAAGTACTATGCCCAGCAAAAGTGTCTTTATCAGGCTAATGGTCTTAAACAGAGGCTGCTGTAGTCACAGAATGGGATGCCCTGGCAGGGTCCAGAAGTGCTATGCCCAGCAAAAGTGTCTTTATCAGGCTAATTTCAAATATAATAAGAGCAAATGGTTATATGGTCTTAAACAGAGGCTGCTGTAGTCACAGAATGGGATGCCCTGGCAGGGTCCAGAAGTACTATGCCCAGCAAAAGTGTCTTTATCAGGCTAATTTCAAATATAATAAGAGCAAATGGTTATATGGTCTTAAACAGAGGCTGCTGTAGTCACAGAATGGGATGCCCTGGCAGGGTCCAGAAGTACTATGCCCAGCAAAAGTGTCTTTATCAGGCTAATTTCAAATATAATAAGAGCAAATGGTTATATGGTCTTAAACAGAGGCTGCTGTAGTCACAGAATGGGATGCCCTGGCAGGGTCCAGAAGTACTATGCCCAGCAAAAGTGTCTTTATCAGGCTAATGGTCTTAAACAGAGGCTGCTGTAGTCACAGAATGGGATGCCCTGGCAGGGTCCAGAAGTGCTATGCCCAGCAAAAGTGTCTTTATCAGGCTAATTTCAAATATAATAAGAGCAAATGGTTATATGGTCTTAAACAGAGGCTGCTGTAGTCACAGAATGGGATGCCCTGGCAGGGTCCAGAAGTGCTATGCCCAGCAAAAGTGTCTTTATCAGGCTAATTTCAAATATAATAAGAGCAAATGGTTATATGGTCTTAAACAGAGGCTGCTGTAGTCACAGAATGGGATGCCCTGGCAGGGTCCAGAAGTACTATGCCGAGCAAAAGTGTCTTTATCAGGCTAATTTCAAATATAATAAGAGCAAATGGTTATATGGTCTTAAACAGAGGCTGCTGTAGTCACAGAATGGGATGCCCTGGCAGGGTCCAGAAGTACTATGCCCAGCAAAAGTGTCTTTATCAGGCTAATTTCAAATATAATAAGAGCAAATGGTTATATGGTCTTAAACAGAGGCTGCTGTAGTCACAGAATGGGATGCCCTGGCAGGGTCCAGAAGTACTATGCCCAGCAAAAGTGTCTTTATCAGGCTAATTTCAAATATAATAAGAGCAAATGGTTATATGGTCTTAAACAGAGGCTGCTGTAGTCACAGAATGGGATGCCCTGGCAGGGTCCAGAAGTACTATGCCCAGCAAAAGTGTCTTTATCAGGCTAATTTCAAATATAATAAGAGCAAATGGTTATATGGTCTTAAACAGAGGCTGCTGTAGTCACAGAATGGGATGCCCTGGCAGGGTCCAGAAGTACTATGCCCAGCAAAAGTGTCTTTATCAGGCTAATTTCAAATATAATAAGAGCAAATGGTTATATGGTCTTAAACAGAGGCTGCTGTAGTCACAGAATGGGATGCCCTGGCAGGGTCCAGAAGTACTATGCCCAGCAAAAGTGTCTTTATCAGGCTAATTTCAAATATAATAAGAGCAAATGGTTATATGGTCTTAAACAGAGGCTGCTGTAGTCACAGAATGGGATGCCCTGGCAGGGTCCAGAAGTACTATGCCCAGCAAAAGTGTCTTTATCAGGCTAATTTCAAATATAATAAGAGCAAATGGTTATATGGTCTTAAACAGAGGCTGCTGTAGTCACAGAATGGGATGCCCTGGCAGGGTCCAGAAGTACTATGCCCAGCAAAAGTGTCTTTATCAGGCTAATTTCAAATATAATAAGAGCAAATGGTTATATGGTCTTAAACAGAGGCTGCTGTAGTCACAGAATGGGATGCCCTGGCAGGGTCCAGAAGTACTATGCCCAGCAAAAGTGTCTTTATCAGGCTAATTTCAAATATAATAAGAGCAAATGGTTATATGGTCTTAAACAGAGGCTGCTGTAGTCACAGAATGGGATGCCCTGGCAGGGTCCAGAAGTACTATGCCCAGCAAAAGTGTCTTTATCAGGCTAATTTCAAATATAATAAGAGCAAATGGTTATATGGTCTTAAACAGAGGCTGCTGTAGTCACAGAATGGGATGCCCTGGCAGGGTCCAGAAGTACTATGCCCAGCAAAAGTGTCTTTATCAGGCTAATTTCAAATATAATAAGAGCAAATGGTTATATGGTCTTAAACAGAGGCTGCTGTAGTCACAGAATGGGATGCCCTGGCAGGGTCCAGAAGTACTATGCCCAGCAAAAGTGTCTTTATCAGGCTAATTTCAAATATAATAAGAGCAAATGGTTATATGGTCTTAAACAGAGGCTGCTGTAGTCACAGAATGGGATGCCTCACAGCAGACTTAAGATCAGTTCAGTATATATGCACAGTTAGTTAGTATAAGCAGCCTGAAAACGCTAACAAAGCCTGTCAGGCTGGATAAAAAAAAAAAAAAAAACTCCCTGTGACAGGCTGACAGCCTCCGATTTTTCTACCTTTCCCTGTTTTTCGCTGACTTTCTGTCTGTCTCCTGTCTGTCTCCTGCCTGTCTCCAGCCTGTCCCTGTCTGTCCCTGCCTGTCTAACTGCCTCACTCCCTCAGCTACACAACGTTCTGTCTCTAACGAATGCAATAGAGAAATGAGGCAGGAAAGCAAGATGGCCGGCCTTAAATAGCGCTGTGACGTCACCGGGCTTGCTGGCTGCTGATAGGCTGCATGTGACTGTCCCAGCTTGCACTGGCGCGGGGTTGATGTCTGGACATGTCCCGTCCGCCATCTTAGAATGCCTGTAATGTAAATGAATGGATGTTAAAGGAAAACTTCGAGCGATCGAATCGCGGGGAAAATCGGATTCGATCCGAATTGAATTTTTCCTGAAATTCGGATCGAATCCGGGTTCGTCCGGATCGATTCGCTCATCCCTGATGGCTGCCATAAAGGGCGTCACATTGGTTTTTTTGCCCCAGGACTACCTGCAAGCACAGAAAGAATTAAATTATTGACCCATACCATTTTCCTCCCCTATGCTTGCTGTGCTATATATTTATGCTTTTTCATGATTCATGAAAAAAGAAGCAAATGAGACTGCTCAACAATGAGATGCCTGATCTCATGAATCTTTGAATTGGCAGCATTCTTATGCATTCTTATGACACACATGCAGTTTTCATGCAAGTAAAGGGTTGAAGAAAACAGATTTGACAATGTAACAATCCAAAAAAGGTGCCTGAACATGACGAGATTTGCACATGCAAGCCTCTAATCGGCAGTTCTTTGAGCTATCGTTGCCTCACAAGGTCTCTTGCAATTTTCACCCCTATTTATTGCTCAGTTCTCACCACTTTGGCTGCCCACCTTGCAAATGGATTTCATCTAACTGCTGTAAAAACAAGGAGAAAATGGAGAGCACCCCTGTGCTTGACCCTGACGTGATTTGAACACGCAACCTTGCGATCTGGAGTCAGACACGCTACAGTTGCGCCACGAGATCCCACTCAGCATGGCAGTTGTCGATGTTTTTGTTGATTCTCAGCAACAACATGGCTGCCATAAAGGGCGTCACATTGTTTTTTTTGCCCCAGGACTACCTGCAAGCACAGAAAGAATTAAATTATTGACCCATACCATTTTCCTCCCCAATGCTTGCTGTGCTATATATTTATGCTTTTTCATGATTCATGAAAAAAGAAGCAAATGAGACTGCTCAACAATGAGATGCCTGATCTCATGAATCTTTGAATTGGCAACATTCTTATGCATTCTTATGACACACATGCAGTTTTCATGCAAGTAAAGGGTTGAAGAAAACAGATTTGACAATGTAACAATCCAAAAAAGGTGCCTGAACATGACGAGATTTGCACATGCAAGCCTCTAATCGGCAGTTCTTTGAGCTATCGTTGCCTCACAAGGTCACTTGCAATTTTCACCCCTATTTATTGCTCAGTTCTCACCACTTTGGCTGCCCACCTTGCAAATGGATTTCATCTAACTGCTGTAAAAACAAGGAGAAAATGGAGAGCACCCCTGTGCTTGACGCTGACGTGATTTGAACACGCAACCTTCTGATCAGGAGTCAGACGCGCTACCGTTGCGCCACGAGGTCACATGGAAGTAGCTGGCCGCTAAAGACCATGCAGACATTGGTCATGATCTCTCATGTAGCTCGGTGCCTAAAGCTACTTTCTGAAATCTTTGTGGAACTTTTGATAAAACCTGCTGCACTTGAGGAAACAGGCAGATGGTATTACAAAGAATCCCTGGAAGTGTAAAGGCTGGACAAACAGACATGCAGTTTCCATAATGGCAAGATGTTGATGAAAGCAGATTTGACAATGGAACTATCCAAAAAAGCTAATGACCCCGACGTGATTTGACATGCAACCTTCTGATCTGGAGTCAGACGCGCTACCGTTGCGCCACGAGGTCACATGGAAGTAGCGGGCCGCTAAAGACCATGCAGACATTGGCCATGATCTCTCATGTAGCTCAGTGCCTAAAACAACTTTCTGAAAACTTTGTGGAAGTTTTGATAAAACCTGCTGCACTTGAGGAAACAGGAGGATGGTATTACAAAGTAGCCCTGGTAGTGTAAAGGCTGGCTAAACAGACATGCAGTTTCCATAGTGGCAAAACATTGGTGAAAGCAGATTTGACAATGGAACTATCCAAAAAAGCTAATGACCCCGACGTGATTTGAACACGCAACCTTCTGATCTGGAGTCAGACGCGCTACCGTTGCGCCACGAGGTCACATGGAGGTAGCCAGCCGCTAAAGACCATGCAGACATTGGCCATGATCTCTCATGTAGCTCAGTGCCTAAAGCTACTTTCTGAAATCTTTGTGGAACTTTTGATAAAACCTGCTGCACTTGAGGAAACAGGCAGATGGTATTACAAAGAATCATTGGAAGTGTAAAGGCTGGCTAAACAGACATGCAGTTTCCATAGTGGCAAAACATTGATAAAAGCAGATTTGACAATGGAACTATCCAAAAAAGCTAATGACCCCGACGTGATTTGAACACGCAACCTTCTGATCTGGACTCAGACGCGCTACAGTTGCGCCACGAGATCTCACTCAGCATGGAAGTTGCCGATGTTTTTGTTGATTCTCAGCAACAACATGGCTGCCATAAAGGGCGTCACATTGGTTTTTTGCCCCAGGACTACCTGCAAGCACAGAAAGAATTAAATTATTGACCCATACCATTTTCCTCCCCTATGCTTGCTGTGCTATATATTTATGCTTTTTCATGATTCATGAAAAAAGAAGCAAATGAGACTGCTCAACAATGAGATGCCTGATCTCATGAATCTTTGAATTGGCAGCATTCTTATGCATTCTTATGACACACATGCAGTTTTCATGCAAGTAAAGGGTTGAAGAAAACAGATTTGACAATGTAACGATCCAAAAAAGGTGCCTGAACATGACGAGATTTGCACATGCAAGCCTCTAATCGGCAGTTCTTTGAGCTATCGTTGCCTCACAAAGTCACTTGCAATTTTCACCCCTATTTATTGCTCAGTTCTCACCACTTTGGCTGCCCACCTTGCAAATGGATTTCATCTAACTGCTGTAAAAACAAGGAGAAAATGAAGAGCACCCCTGTGCTTGACCCCGACATGATTTGAACACGCAACCTTCTGATCTGGAGTCAGACGCGCTACCGTTGCGCCACAAGGTCACATGGAGGTAGCTGGCCGCTAAAGACCATGCAGACATCGGCCATGATCTTTCATGTAGCTCAGTGCCTAAAGCTACTTTCTGAAATCTTTGTGGAACTTTTGATAAAACCTGCTGCACTTGAGGAAACAGGCAGATGGTATTACAAAGAATCCCTGGAAGTGTAAAGGCTGGACAAACAGACATGCAGTTTCCATAATGGCAAGATGTTGATGAAAGCAGATTTGACAATGGAACTATCCAAAAAAGCTAGTGACCCCGACGTGATTTGAACACGCAACCTTCTGATCTGGAGTCAGACGCGCTACCGTTGCGCCACGAGGTCACATGGAGGATGAAGGCCGCTAAAGACCATGCAGACATTGGCCATGATCTCTCATGTAGCTCAGTGCCTAAAACTACTTTCTGAAAACTATGTGGAAGTTTTGATAAAACCTGCTGCACTTGAGGAAACAGGAAGATGGTATTACAAAGTAGCCCTGGTAGTGTAAAGGCTGGCTAAACAGACATGCAGTTTCCATAGTGGCAAAACATTGATGAAAGCAGATTTGACAATGGAACTATCCAAAAAAGCTAATGACCCCGACGTGATTTGAACACGCAACCTTCTGATCTGGAGTCAGACGCGCTACAGTTGCGCCACGAGATCCCACTCAGCATGGAAGTTGCCGATGTTTTTGTTGATTCTCAGCAACAACATGGCTGCCATAAAGGGCGTCACATTGGTTTTTTGCCCCAGGACTACCTGCAAGCACAGAAAGAATTAAATTATTGACCCATACCATTTTCCTCCCCTATGCTTGCTGTGCTATATATTTATGCTTTTTCATGATTCATGAAAAAAGAAGCAAATGAGACTGCTCAACAATGAGATGCCTGATCTCATGAATCTTTGAATTGGCAGCATTCTTATGCATTCTTATGACACACATGCAGTTTTCATGCAAGTAAAGGGTTGAAGAAAACAGATTTGACAATGTAACAATCCAAAAAAGGTGCCTGAACATGACGAGATTTGCACATGCAAGCCTCTAATCGGCAGTTCTTTGAGCTATCGTTGCCTCACAAAGTCACTTGCAATTTTCACCCCTATTTATTGCTCAGTTCTCACCACTTTGGCTGCCCACCTTGCAAATGGATTTCATCTAACTGCTGTAAAAACAAGGAGAAAATGAAGAGCACCCCTGTGCTTGACCCCGACGTGATTTGAACACGCAACCTTCTGATCTGGAGTCAGACACGCTACCGTTGCGCCACGAGGTCACATGGAGGTAGCTGGCCGCTAAAAACCATGCAGACATCGGCCATGATCTTTCATGTAGCTCAGTGCCTAAAGCTACTTTCTGAAATCTTTGTGGAACTTTTGATAAAACCTGCTGCACTTGAGGAAACAGGCAGATGGTATTACAAAGAATCCCTGGAAGTGTAAAGGCTGGACAAACAGACATGCAGTTTCCATAATGGCAAGATGTTGATGAAAGCAGATTTGACAATGGAACTATCCAAAAAAAGCTAGTGACCCCGACGTGATTTGAACACGCAACCTTCTGATCTGGAGTCAGACGCGCTACCGTTGCACCACGAGGTCACATGGAGGTAGCAGGCCGCTAAAGACCATGCAGACATTGGCCATGATCTCTCATGTAGCTCAGTGCCTAAAACTACTTTCTGAAAACTATGTGGAAGTTTTGATAAAACCTGCTGCACTTGAGGAAACAGGAAGATGGTATTACAAAGTAGCCCTGGTAGTGTATAGGCTGGCTAAACAGACATGCAGTTTCCATAGTGGCAAAACATTGATGAAAGCAGATTTGACAATGGAACTATCCAAAAAGCTAATGACCCCGACGTGATTTGAACACGCAACCTTCTGATATGGACTCAGACGCGCTACAGTTGCGCCACGAGATCCCACTCAGCATGGAAGTTGCCGATGTTTTTGTTGATTCTCAGCAACAACATGGCTGCCATAAAGGGCGTCACATTGGTTTTTTGCCCCAGGACTACCTGCAAGCACAGAAAGAATTAAATTATTGACCCATACCATTTTCCTCCCCTATGCTTGCTGTGCTATATATTTATGCTTTTTCATGATTCATGAAAAAAGAAGCAAATGAGACTGCTCAACAATGAGATGCCTGATCTCATGAATCTTTGAATTGGCAGCATTCTTATGCATTCTTATGACACACATGCAGTTTTCATGCAAGTAAAGGGTTGAAGAAAACAGATTTGACAATGTAACAATCCAAAAAAGGGGCCTGAACATGACGAGATTTGCACATGCAAGCCTCTAATCGGCAGTTCTTTGAGCTATCGTTGCCTCACAAGGTCACTTGCAATTTTCACCCCTATTTATTGCTCAGTTCTCACCACTTTGGCTGCCCACCTTGCAAATGGATTTCATCTAACTGCTGTAAAAACAAGGAGAAAATGAAGAGCACCCCTGTGCTTGACCCCGACGTGATTTGAACACGCAACCTTCTGATCCGGAGTCAGACGCGCTACCGTTGCGCCACAAGGTCACATGGAGGTAGCTGGCCGCTAAAGACCATGCAGACATCGGCCATGATCTTTCATGTAGCTCAGTGCCTAAAGCTACTTTCTGAAATCTTTGTGGAACTTTTGATAAAACCTGCTGCACTTGAGGAAACAAGCAGATGGTATTACAAAGAATCCCTGGAAGTGTAAAGGCTGGACAAACAGACATGCAGTTTCCATAATGGCAAGATGTTGATGAAAGCAGATTTGACAATGGAACTATCCAAAAAAGCTAGTGACCCCGACGTGATTTGAACACGCAACCTTCTGATC
This sequence comes from Gastrophryne carolinensis, assembly GCA_027917425.1. Taxonomy (NCBI): domain Eukaryota; kingdom Metazoa; phylum Chordata; class Amphibia; order Anura; family Microhylidae; genus Gastrophryne; species Gastrophryne carolinensis. The sequence goes on from CM051238.1 coordinate 432,419,689, forward strand.
TGGAGTCAGACGCGCTACCGTTGCGCCACGAGTTCACATGGAGGCAGAAGGCCGCTAAAGACCATGCAGACATCGGCCATGATCTCTCATGTAGCTCAGTGCCTAAAACTACTTTCTGAAAACTATGTGGAAGTTTTGATAAAACCTGCTGCACTTGAGGAAACAGGAAGATGGTATTACAAAGTAGCCCTGGTAGTGTAAAGGCTGGCTAAACAGACATGCAGTTTCCATAGTGGCAAAACATTGATGAAAGCAGATTTGACAATGGAACTATCCAAAAAAGCTAATGACCCCGACGTGATTTGAACACGCAACCTTCTGATCTGGAGTCAGACGCGCTACAGTTGCGCCACGAGATCCCACTCAGCATGGAAGTTGCCGATGTTTTTGTTGATTCTCAGCAACAACATGGCTGCCATAAAGGGCGTCACATTGGTTTTTTGCCCCAGGACTACCTGCAAGCACAGAAAGAATTAAATTATTGACCCATACCATTTTCCTCCCCTATGCTTGCTGTGCTATATATTTATGCTTTTTCATGATTCATGAAAAAAGAAGCAAATGAGACTGCTCAACAATGAGATGCCTGATCTCATGAATCTTTGAATTGGCAGCATTCTTATGACACACATGCAGTTTTCATGCAAGTAAAGGGTTGAAGAAAACAGATTTGAAATGTAACAATCCAAAAAAGGTGCCTGAACATGACGAGATTTGCACATGCAAGCCTCTAATCGGCAGTTCTTTGAGCTATCGTTGCCTCACAAGGTCACTTGCAATTTTCACCCCTATTTATTGCTCAGTTCTCACCACTTTGGCTGCCCACCTTGCAAATGGATTTCATCTAACTGCTGTAAAAACAAGGAGAAAATGGAAAGCACCCCTGCGCTTGACCCCGACGTGATTTGAACACGCAACCTTCTGATCTGGAGTCAGACGTGCTACTGTTGCGCCACGAGGTCACATGGAGGTAGCTGGCCACTAAAGACCATGCAGACATTGGCCATGATCTCTCATGTAGCTCAGTGCCTAAAGCTACTTTCTGAAATCTTTGTGGAACTTTTGATAAAACCTGCTGCACTTGAGGAAACAAGCAGATGGTATTACAAAGAATCCCTGGAAGTGTAAAGGCTGGACAAACAGACATGCAGTTTCCATAATGGCAAGATGTTGATGAAAGCAGATTTGACAATGGAACTATCCAAAAAAGCTAATGACCCCGACGTGATTTGAACACGCAACCTTCTGATCTGGAGTCAGACGCGCTACCGTTGCGCCACGAGGTCACATGGAGGTAGCTGGCCGCTAAAGACCATGCAGACATTGGCCATGATCTTTCATGTAGCTCAGTGCCTAAAGCTACTTTCTGAAATCTTTGTGGAACTTTTGATAAAACCTGCTGCACTTGAGGAAACAGGCAGATGGTATTACAAAGAATCCCTGGAAGTGTAAAGGCTGGACAAACAGACATGCAGTTTCCATAATGGCAAGATGTTGATGAAAGCAGATTTGACAATGGAACTATCCAAAAAAGCTAATGACCCCGACGTGATTTGAACACGCAACCTTCTGATCTGGAGTCAGACGCGCTACCGTTGCGCCACGAGGTCACATGGAGGTAGCAGGCCGCTAAAGACCATGCAGACATTGGCCATGATCTCTCATGTAGCTCAGTGCCTAAAACTACTTTCTGAAAACTATGTGGAAGTTTTGATAAAACCTGCTGCACTTGAGGAAACAGGAAGATGGTATTACAAAGTAGCCCTGGTAGTGTAAAGACTGGCTAAACAGACATGCAGTTTCCATAGTGGCAAAACATTGAGGAAAGCAGATTTGACAATGGAACTATCCAAAAAAGCTAATGACCCCGACGTGATTTGAACACGCAACCTTCTGATCTGGACTCAGACGCGCTACAGTTGCGCCACGAGATCCCACTCAGCATGGAAGTTGCCGATGTTTTTGTTGATTCTCAGCAACAACATGGCTGCCATAAAGGGCGTCACATTGGTTTTTTGCCCCAGGACTACCTGCAAGCACAGAAAGAATTAAATTATTGACCCATACCATTTTCCTCCCCTATGCTTGCTGTGCTATATATTTATGCTTTTTCATGATTCATGAAAAAAGAAGCAAATGAGACTGCTCAACAATGAGATGCCTGATCTCATGAATCTTTGAATTGGCAGCATTCGTATGCATTCTTATGACACACATGCAGTTTTCATGCAAGTAAAGGGTTGAAGAAAACAGATTTGACAATGTAACAATCCAAAAAAGGTGCCTGAACATGACGAGATTTGCACATGCAAGCCTCTAATCGGCAGTTCTTTGAGCTATCGTTGCCTCACAAGGTCACTTGCAATTTTCACCCCTATTTATTGCTCAGTTCTCACCACTTTGGCTGCCCACCTTGCAAATGGATTTCATCTAACTGCTGTAAAAACAAGGAGAAAATGGAGAGCACCCCTGTGCTTGACCCCGACGTGATTTGAACACGCAACCTTCTGATCTGGAGTCAGACGCGCTACCGTTGCGCCACGAGGTCACATGGAAGTAGCTGGCCGCTAAAGACCATGCAGACATTGGTCATGATCTCTCATGTAGCTCGGTGCCTAAAGCTACTTTCTGAAATCTTTGTGGAACTTTTGATAAAACCTGCTGCACTTGAGGAAACAGGCAGATGGTATTACAAAGAATCCCTGGAAATGTAAAGGCTGGACAAACAGACATGCAGTTTCCATAATGGCAAGATGTTGATGAAAGCAGATTTGACAATGGAACTATCCAAAAAAGCTAATGACCCCAACGTGATTTGAACATGCAACCTTCTGATCTGGAGTCAGACGCGCTACCGTTGCGCCACGAGGTCACATGGAGGTCGCGGGCCGCTAAAGACCATGCAGACATTGGCCATGATCTCTCATGTAGCTCAGTGCCTAAAACAACTTTCTGAAAACTTTGTGGAAGTTTTGATAAAACCTGCTGCACTTGAGGAAACAGGCAGATGGTATTACAAAGAATCCCTGGAAGTGTAAAGGCTGGACAAACAGACATGCAGTTTCCATAATGGCAAGATGTTGATGAAAGCAGATTTGACAATGGAACTATCCAAAAAAGCTAATGACCCCGACGTGATTTGAACACGCAACCTTCTGATCTGGAGTCAGACGCGCTACCGTTGCGCCACGAGGTCACATGGAGGTAGCAGGCCGCTAAAGACCATGCAGACATTGGCCATGATCTCTCATGTAGCTCAGTGCCTAAAACTACTTTCTGAAAACTTTGTGGAAGTTTTGATAAAACCTGCTGCACTTGAGGAAACAGGAAGATGGTATTACAAAGTAGCCCTGGTAGTGTAAAGGCTGGCTAAACAGACATGCAGTTTCCATAGTGGCAAAACATTGATGAAAGCAGATTTGACAATGGAACTATCCAAAAAAGCTAATGACCCCGACGTGATTTGAACACGCAACCTTCTGATCTGGAGTCAGACGCGCCACGAGATCCCACTCAGCATGGAAGTTGCCGATGTTTTTGTTGATTCTCAGCAACAACATGGCTGCCATAAAGGGCGTCACATTGGTTTTTTGCCCCAGGACTACCTGCAAGCACAGAAAGAATTAAATTATTGACCCATACCATTTTCCTCCCCTATGCTTGCTGTGCTATATATTTATGCTTTTTCATGATTCATGAAAAAAGAAGCAAATGAGACTGCTCAACAATGAGATGCCTGATCTCATGAATCTTTGAATTGGCAGCATTCCTTTGCATTCTTATGACACACATGCAGTTTTCATGCAAGTAAAGGGTTGAAGAAAACAGATTTGACAATGTAACGATCCAAAAAAGGTGCCTGAACATGACGAGATTTGCACATGCAAGCCTCTAATCGGCAGTTCTTTGAGCTATCGTTGCCTCACAAAGTCACTTGCAATTTTCACCCCTATTTATTGCTCAGTTCTCACCACTTTGGCTGCCCACCTTGCAAATGGATTTCATCTAACTGCTGTAAAAACAAGGAGAAAATGAAGAGCACCCCTGTGCTTGACCCCGACGTGATTTGAACACTCAACCTTCTGATCTGGAGTCAGACGCGCTACCGTTGCACCACGAGGTCACATGGAGATAGCTGGCCGCTAAAGACCATGCAGACATTGGCCATGATCTTTCATGTAGCTCAGTGCCTAAAGCTACTTTCTGAAATCTTTGTGGAACTTTTGATAAAACCTGCTGCACTTGAGGAAACAGGCAGATGGTATTACAAAGAATCCCTGGAAGTGTAAAGGCTGGACAAACAGACATGCAGTTTCCATAATGGCAAGATGTTGATGAAAGCAGATTTGACAATGGAACTATCCAAAAAAGCTAATGACCCCGACGTGATTTGAACACGCAACCTTCTGATCTGTAGTCAGACGCGCTACCGTTGCGCCACAAGGTCACATGGAGGTAGCAGGCCGCTAAAGACCATGCAGACATTGGCCATGATCTCTCATGTAGCTCAGTGCCTAAAACTACTTTCTGAAAACTTTGTGGAAGTTTTGATAAAACCTGCTGCACTTGAGGAAACAGGAAGATGGTATTACAAAGTAGCCCTGGTAGTGTAAAGGCTGGCTGAACAGACATGCAGTTTCCATAGTGGCAAAACATTGATGAAAGCAGATTTGACAATGGAACTATCCAAAAAAGCTAATGACCCCGACGTGATTTGAACACGCAACCTTCTGATCTGGACTCAGACGCGCTACAGTTGCGCCACGAGATCTCACTCAGCATGGAAGTTGCCGATGTTTTTGTTGATTCTCAGCAACAACATGGCTGCCATAAAGGGCGTCACATTGGTTTTTTGCCCCAGGACTACCTGCAAGCACAGAAAGAATTAAATTATTGACCCATACCATTTTCCTCCCCTATGCTTGCTGTGCTATATATTTATGCTTTTTCATGATTCATGAAAAAAGAAGCAAATGAGACTGCTCAACAATGAGATGCCTGATCTCATGAATCTTTGAATTGGCAGCATTCTTATGCATTCTTATGACACACATGCAGTTTTCATGCAAGTAAAGGGTTGAAGAAAACAGATTTGACAATGTAACAATCCAAAAAAGGTGCCTGAACATGACGAGATTTGCACATGCAAGCCTCTAATCGGCAGTTCTTTGAGCTATCGTTGCCTCACAAAGTCACTTGCAATTTTCACCCCTATTTATTGCTCAGTTCTCACCACTTTGGCTGCCCACCTTGCAAATGGATTTCATCTAACTGCTGTAAAAACAAGGAGAAAATGAAGAGCACCCCTGTGCTTGACCCCGACGTGAATTGAACACGCAACCTTCTGATCTGGAGTCAGACGCGCTACCGTTGCGCCACAAGGTCACATGGAGGTAGCTGGCCGCTAAAGACCATGCAGACATCGGCCATGATCTTTCATGTAGCTCAGTGCCTAAAGCTACTTTCTGAAATCTTTGTGGAACTTTTGATAAAACCTGCTGCACTTGAGGAAACAAGCAGATGGTATTACAAAGAATCCCTGGAAGTGTAAAGGCTGGACAAACAGACATGCAGTTTCCATAATGGCAAGAGGTTGATGAAAGCAGATTTGACAATGGAACTATCCAAAAAAGCTAGTGACCCCGACGTGATTTGAACACGCAACCTTCTGATCTGGAGTCAGACGCGCTACCGTTGCGCCACGAGGTCACATGGAGGCAGAAGGCCGCTAAAGACCATGCAGACATTGGCCATGATCTCTCATGTAGCTCAGTGCCTAAAACTACTTTCTGAAAACTATGTGGAAGTTTTGATAAAACCTGCTGCACTTGAGGAAACAGGAAGATGGTATTACAAAGTAGCCCTGGTAGTGTAAAGGCTGGCTAAACAGACATGCAGTTTCCATAGTGGCAAAACATTGATGAAAGCAGATTTGACAATGGAACTATCCAAAAAAGCTAATGACCCCGACGTGATTTGAACACGCAACCTTCTGATCTGGAGTCAGACGCGCTACAGTTGCGCCACGAGATCCCACTCAGCATGGAAGTTGCCGATGTTTTTGTTGATTCTCAGCAACAACATGGCTGCCATAAAGGGCGTCACATTGGTTTTTTGCCCCAGGACTACCTGCAAGCACAGAAAGAATTAAATTATTGACCCATACCATTTTCCTCCCCTATGCTTGCTGTGCTATATATTTATGCTTTTTCATGATTCATGAAAAAAGAAGCAAATGAGACTGCTCAACAATGAGATGCCTGATCTCATGAATCTTTGAATTGGCAGCATTCTGATGCATTCTTATGACACACATGCAGTTTTCATGCAAGTAAAGGGTTGAAGAAAACAGATTTGACAATGTAACAATCCAAAAAAGGTGCCTGAACATGACGAGAGTTGCACATGCAAGCCTGTAATCGGCAGATCTTTGAGCTATCGTTGCCTCACAAGGTCACTTGCAATTTTCACCCCTATTTATTGCTCAGTTCTCACCACTTTGGCTGCCCACCTTGCAAATGGATTTCATCTAACTGCTGTAAAAACAAGGAGAAAATGGAGAGCACCCCTGTGCTTGACCCCGACGTGATATGAACACGCAACCTTCTGATCTGGAGTCAGACGTGCTACCGTTGCGCCACGAGGTCACAAGGAGGTAGCTGGCCGCTAAAGACCATGCAGACATTGGCCATGATCTCTCATGTAGCTCAGTGCCTAAAGCTACTTTCTGAAATCTTTGTGGAACTTTTGATAAAACCTGCTGCACTTGAGGAAACAGGAAGATGGTATTACAAAGTAGCCCTGGTAGTGTAAAGGCTGGCTGAACAGACATGCAGTTTCCATAGTGGCAAAACATTGATGAAAGCAGATTTGACAATGGAACTATCCAAAAAAGCTAATGACCCCGACGTGATTTGAACACGCAACCTTCTGATCTGGACTCAGACGCGCTACAGTTGCGCCACGAGATCTCACTCAGCATGGAAGTTGCCGATGTTTTTGTTGATTCTCAGCAACAACATGGCTGCCATAAAGGGCGTCACATTGGTTTTTTGCCCCAGGACTACCTGCAAGCACAGAAAGAATTAGATTATTGACCCATACCATTTTCCTCCCCTATGCTTGCTGTGCTATATATTTATGCTTTTTCATGATTCATGAAAAAAGAAGCAAATGAGACTGCTCAACAATGAGATGCCTGATCTCATGAATCTTTGAATTGGCAGCATTCTTATGCATTCTTATGACACACATGCAGTTTTCATGCAAGTAAAGGGTTGAAGAAAACAGATTTGACAATGTAACAATCCAAAAAAGGTGCCTGAACATGACGAGATTTGCACATGCAAGCCTCTAATCGGCAGTTCTTTGAGCTATCGTTGCCTCACAAAGTCACTTGCAATTTTCACCCCTATTTATTGCTCAGTTCTCACCACTTTGGCTGCCCACCTTGCAAATGGATTTCATCTAACTGCTGTAAAAACAAGGAGAAAATGAAGAGCACCCCTGTGCTTGACCCCGACGTGATTTGAACACGCAACCTTCTGATCTGGAGTCAGACGCGCTACCGTTGCGCCACTAGGTCACATGGAGGTAGCTGGCCGCTAAAGACCATGCAGACATCGGCCATGATCTTTCATGTAGCTCAGTGCCTAAAGCTACTTTCTGAAATCTTTGTGGAACTTTTGATAAAACCTGCTGCACTTGAGGAAACAAGCAGATGGTATTACAAAGAATCCCTGGAAGTGTAAAGGCTGGACAAACAGACATGCAGTTTCCATAATGGCAAGAGGTTGATGAAAGCAGATTTGACAATGGAACTATCCAAAAAAGCTAGTGACCCCGACGTGATTTGAACACGCAACCTTCTGATCTGGAGTCAGACGCGCTACCGTTGCGCCACGAGGTCACATGGAGGCAGAAGGCCGCTAAAGACCATGCAGACATTGGCCATGATCTCTCATGTAGCTCAGTGCCTAAAACTACTTTCTGAAAACTATGTGGAAGTTTTGATAAAACCTGCTGCACTTGAGGAAACAGGAAGATGGTATTACAAAGTAGCCCTGGTAGTGTAAAGGCTGGCTAAACAGACATGCAGTTTCCATAGTGGCAAAACATTGATGAAAGCAGATTTGACAATGGAACTATCCAAAAAAGCTAATGACCCCGACGTGATTTGAACACGCAACCTTCTGATCTGGAGTCAGACGCGCTACAGTTGCGCCACGAGATCCCACTCAGCATGGAAGTTGCCGATGTTTTTGTTGATTCTCAGCAACAACATGGCTGCCATAAAGGGCGTCACATTGGTTTTTTGCCCCAGGACTACCTGCAAGCACAGAAAGAATTAAATTATTGACCCATACCATTTTCCTCCCCTATGCTTGCTGTGCTATATATTTATGCTTTTTCATGATTCATGAAAAAAGAAGCAAATGAGACTGCTCAACAATGAGATGCCTGATCTCATGAATCTTTGAATTGGCAGCATTCTTATGCATTCTTATGACACACATGCAGTTTTCATGCAAGTAAAGGGTTGAAGAAAACAGATTTGACAATGTAACAATCCAAAAAAGGTGCCTGAACATGACGAGAGTTGCACATGCAAGCCTGTAATCGGCAGTTCTTTGAGCTATCGTTGCCTCACAAGGTCACTTGCAATTTTCACCCCTATTTATTGCTCAGTTCTCACCACTTTGGCTGCCCACCTTGCAAATGGATTTCATCTAACTGCTGTAAAAACAAGGAGAAAATGGAGAGCACCCCTGTGCTTGACCCCGACGTGATATGAACACGCAACCTTCTGATCTGGAGTCAGACGTGCTACCGTTGCGCCACGAGGTCACAAGGAGGTAGCTGGCCGCTAAAGACCATGCAGACATTGGCCATGATCTCTCATGTAGCTCAGTGCCTAAAGCTACTTTCTGAAATCTTTGTGGAACTTTTGATAAAACCTGCTGCACTTGAGGAAACAAGCAGATGGTATTACAAAGAATCCCTGGAAGTGTAAAGGCTGGACAAACAGACATGCAGTTTCCATAATGGCAAGATGTTGATGAAAGCAGATTTGACAATGGAACTATCCAAAAAAGCTAATGACCCCGACGTGATTTGAACACGCAACCTTCTGATCTGGAGTCAGACGCGCTACCGTTGCGCCACGAGGTCACATGGAGGTAGCAGGCCGCTAAAGACCATGCAGACATTGACCATGATCTCTCATGTAGCTCAGTGCCTAAAACTACTTTCTGAAAACTATGTGGAAGTTTTGATAAAACCTGCTGCACTTGAGGAAACAGGAAGATGGTATTACAAAGTAGCCCTGGTAGTGTAAAGGCTGGCTAAACAGACATGCAGTTTCCATAGTGGCAAAACATTGATGAAAGCAGATTTGACAATGGAACTATCCAAAAAAGCTAATGACCCCGACGTGATTTGAACACGCAACCTTCTGATCTGGAGTCAGACGCGCTACAGTTGCGCCACGAGATCCCACTCAGCATGGAAGTTGCCGATGTTTTTGTTGATTCTCAGCAACAACATGGCTGCCATAAAGGGCGTCACATTGGTTTTTTGCCCCAGGACTACCTGCAAGCACAGAAAGAATTAAATTATTGACCCATACCATTTTCCTCCCCTATGCTTGCTGTGCTATATATTTATGCTTTTTCATGATTCATGAAAAAAGAAGCAAATGAGACTGCTCAACAATGAGATGCCTGATCTCATGAATCTTTGAATTGGCAGCATTCTGATGCATTCTTATGACACACATGCAGTTTTCATGCAAGTAAAGGGTTGAAGAAAACAGATTTGACAATGTAACAATCCAAAAAAGGTGCCTGAACATGACGAGAGTTGCACATGCAAGCCTGTAATCGGCAGTTCTTTGAGCTATCGTTGCCTCACAAGGTCACTTGCAATTTTCACCCCTATTTATTGCTCAGTTCTCACCACTTTGGCTGCCCACCTTGCAAATGGATTTCATCTAACTGCTGTAAAAACAAGGAGAAAATGGAGAGCACCCCTGTGCTTGACCCCGACGTGATATGAACACACAACCTTCTGATCTGGAGTCAGACGTGCTACCGTTGCACCACGAGGTCACAAGGAGGTAGCTGGCCGCTAAAGACCATGCAGACATTGGCCATGATCTCTCATGTAGCTCAGTGCCTAAAGCTACTTTCTGAAATCTTTGTGGAACTTTTGATAAAACCTGCTGCACTTGAGGAAACAGGAAGATGGTATTACAAAGTAGCCCTGGTAGTGTAAAGGCTGGCTGAACAGACATGCAGTTTCCATAGTGGCAAAACATTGATGAAAGCAGATTTGACAATGGAACTATCCAAAAAAGCTAATGACCCCGACGTGATTTGAACACGCAACCTTCTGATCTGGACTCAGACGCGCTACAGTTGCGCCACGAGATCTCACTCAGCATGGAAGTTGCCGATGTTTTTGTTGATTCTCAGCAACAACATGGCTGCCATAAAGGGCGTCACATTGGTTTTTTGCCCCAGGACTACCTGCAAGCACAGAAAGAATTAAATTATTGACCCATACCATTTTCCTCCCCTATGCTTGCTGTGCTATATATTTATGCTTTTTCATGATTCATGAAAAAAGAAGCAAATGAGACTGCTCAACAATGAGATGCCTGATCTCATGAATCTTTGAATTGGCAGCATTCTTATGCATTCTTATGACACACATGCAGTTTTCATGCAAGTAAAGGGTTGAAGAAAACAGATTTGACAATGTAACAATCCAAAAAAGGTGCCTGAACATGACGAGATTTGCACATGCAAGCCTCTAATCGGCAGTTCTTTGAGCTATCGTTGCCTCACAAAGTCACTTGCAATTTTCACCCCTATTTATTGCTCAGTTCTCACCACTTTGGCTGCCCACCTTGCAAATGGATTTCATCTAACTGCTGTAAAAACAAGGAGAAAATGAAGAGCACCCCTGTGCTTGACCCCGACGTGATTTGAACACGCAACCTTCTGATCTGGAGTCAGACGCGCTACCGTTGCGCCACAAGGTCACATGGAGGTAGCTGGCCGCTAAAGACCATGCAGACATCGGCCATGATCTTTCATGTAGCTCAGTGCCTAAAGCTACTTTCTGAAATCTTTGTGGAACTTTTGATAAAACCTGCTGCACTTGAGGAAACAAGCAGATGGTATTACAAAGAATCCCTGGAAGTGTAAAGGCTGGACAAACAGACATGCAGTTTCCATAATGGCAAGAGGTTGATGAAAGCAGATTTGACAATGGAACTATCCAAAAAAGCTAGTGACCCCGACGTGATTTGAACACGCAACCTTCTGATCTGGAGTCAGACGCGCTACCGTTGCGCCACGAGGTCACATGGAGGCAGAAGGCCGCTAAAGACCATGCAGACATTGGCCATGATCTCTCATGTAGCTCAGTGCCTAAAACTACTTTCTGAAAACTATGTGGAAGTTTTGATAAAACCTGCTGCACTTGAGGAAACAGGAAGATGGTATTACAAAGTAGCCCTGGTAGTGTAAAGGCTGGCTAAACAGACATGCAGTTTCCATAGTGGCAAAACATTGATGAAAGCAGATTTGACAATGGAACTATCCAAAAAAGCTAATGACCCCGACGTGATTTGAACACGCAACCTTCTGATCTGGAGTCAGACGCGCTACAGTTGCGCCACGAGATCCCACTCAGCATGGAAGTTGCCGATGTTTTTGTTGATTCTCAGCAACAACATGGCTGCCATAAAGGGCGTCACATTGGTTTTTTGCCCCAGGACTACCTGCAAGCACAGAAAGAATTAAATTATTGACCCATACCATTTTCCTCCCCTATGCTTGCTGTGCTATATATTTATGCTTTTTCATGATTCATGAAAAAAGAAGCAAATGAGACTGCTCAACAATGAGATGCCTGATCTCATGAATCTTTGAATTGGCAGCATTCTTATGCATTCTTATGACACACATGCAGTTTTCATGCAAGTAAAGGGTTGAAGAAAACAGATTTGACAATGTAACAATCCAAAAAAGGTGCCTGAACATGACGAGAGTTGCACATGCAAGCCTGTAATCGGCAGTTCTTTGAGCTATCGTTGCCTCACAAGGTCACTTGCAATTTTCACCCCTATTTATTGCTCAGTTCTCACCACTTTGGCTGCCCACCTTGCAAATGGATTTCATCTAACTGCTGTAAAAACAAGGAGAAAATGGAGAGCACCCCTGTGCTTGACCCCGACGTGATATGAACACGCAACCTTCTGATCTGGAGTCAGACGTGCTACCGTTGCGCCACGAGGTCACAAGGAGGTAGCTGGCCGCTAAAGACCATGCAGACATTGGCCATGATCTCTCATGTAGCTCAGTGCCTAAAGCTACTTTCTGAAATCTTTGTGGAACTTTTGATAAAACCTGCTGCACTTGAGGAAACAAGCAGATGGTATTACAAAGAATCCCTGGAAGTGTAAAGGCTGGACAAACAGACATGCAGTTTCCATAATGGCAAGATGTTGATGAAAGCAGATTTGACAATGGAACTATCCAAAAAAGCTAATGACCCCGACGTGATTTGAACACGCAACCTTCTGATCTGGAGTCAGACGCGCTACCGTTGCGCCACGAGGTCACATGGAGGTAGCAGGCCGCTAAAGACCATGCAGACATTGACCATGATCTCTCATGTAGCTCAGTGCCTAAAACTACTTTCTGAAAACTATGTGGAAGTTTTGATAAAACCTGCTGCACTTGAGGAAACAGGAAGATGGTATTACAAAGTAGCCCTGGTAGTGTAAAGGCTGGCTAAACAGACATGCAGTTTCCATAGTGGCAAAACATTGATGAAAGCAGATTTGACAATGGAACTATCCAAAAAAGCTAATGACCCCGACGTGATTTGAACACGCAACCTTCTGATCTGGAGTCAGACGCGCTACAGTTGCGCCACGAGATCCCACTCAGCATGGAAGTTGCCGATGTTTTTGTTGATTCTCAGCAACAACATGGCTGCCATAAAGGGCGTCACATTGGTTTTTTGCCCCAGGACTACCTGCAAGCACAGAAAGAATTAAATTATTGACCCATACCATTTTCCTCCCCTATGCTTGCTGTGCTATATATTTATGCTTTTTCATGATTCATGAAAAAAGAAGCAAATGAGACTGCTCAACAATGAGATGCCTGATCTCATGAATCTTTGAATTGGCAGCATTCTTATGCATTCTTATGACACACATGCAGTTTTCATGCAAGTAAAGGGTTGAAGAAAACAGATTTGAAATGTAACAATCCAAAAAAGGTGCCTGAACATGACGAGATTTGCACATGCAAGCCTCTAATCGGCAGTTCTTTGAGCTATCGTTGCCTCACAAGGTCACTTGCAATTTTCACCCCTATTTATTGCTCAGTTCTCACCACTTTGGCTGCCCACCTTGCAAATGGATTTCATCTAACTGCTGTAAAAACAAGGAGAAAATGGAAAGCACCCCTGTGCTTGACCCCGACGTGATTTGAACACGCAACCTTCTGATCTGGAGTCAGACGTGCTACCGTTGCGCCACGAGGTCACATGGAGGTAACTGGCCACTAAAGACCATGCAGACATTGGCCATGATCTCTCATGTAGCTCAGTGCCTAAAGCTACTTTCTGAAATCTTTGTGGAACTTTTGATAAAACCTGCTGCACTTGAGGAAACAAGCAGATGGTATTACAAAGAAACCCTGGAAGTGTAAAGGCTGGACAAACAGACATGCAGTTTCCATAATGGCAAGATGTTGATGAAAGCAGATTTGACAATGGAACTATCCAAAAAAGCTAATGACCCCCGACGTGATTTGAACACGCAACCTTCTGATCTGGAGTCAGACGCGCTACCGTTTCGCCACGAGGTCACATGGAGGTAGCTGGCCGCTAAAGACCATGCAGACATTGGCCATGATCTTTCATGTAGCTCAGTGCCTAAAGCTACTTTCTGAAATCTTTGTGGAACTTTTGATAAAACCTGCTGCACTTGAGGAAACAGGCAGATGGTATTACAAAGAATCCCTGGAAGTGTAAAGGCTGGACAAACAGACATGCAGTTTCCATAATGGCAAGATGTTGATGAAAGCAGATTTGACAATGGAACTATCCAAAAAAGCTAATGACCCCGACGTGATTTGAACACGCAACCTTCTGATCTGGAGTCAGACGCGCTACCGTTGCCCCACGAGGTCACATGGAGGTAGCAGGCCGCTAAAGACCATGCAGACATTGGCCATGATCTCTCATGTAGCTCAGTGCCTAAAACTACTTTCTGAAAACTATGTGGAAGTTTTGATAAAACCTGCTGCACTTGAGGAAACAGGAAGATGGTATTACAAAGTAGCCCTGGTAGTGTAAAGACTGGCTAAACAGACATGCAGTTTCCATAGTGGCAAAACATTGAGGAAAGCAGATTTGACAATGGAACTATCCAAAAAAGCTAATGACCCCGACGTGATTTGAACACGCAACCTTCTGATCTGGACTCAGACGCGCTACAGTTGCGCCACGAGATCCCACTCAGCATGGAAGTTGCCGATGTTTTTGTTGATTCTCAGCAACAACATGGCTGCCATAAAGGGCGTCACATTGGTTTTTTGCCCCAGGACTACCTGCAAGCACAGAAAGAATTAAATTATTGACCCATACCATTTTCCTCCCCTATGCTTGCTGTGCTATATATTTATGCTTTTTCATGATTCATGAAAAAAGAAGCAAATGAGACTGCTCAACAATGAGATGCCTGATCTCATGAATCTTTGAATTGGCAGCATTCGTATGCATTCTTATGACACACATGCAGTTTTCATGCAAGTAAAGGGTTGAAGAAAACAGATTTGACAATGTAACAATCCAAAAAAGGTGCCTGAACATGACGAGATTTGCACATGCAAGCCTCTAATCGGCAGTTCTTTGAGCTATCGTTGCCTCACAAGGTCACTTGCAATTTTCACCCCTATTTATTGCTCAGTTCTCACCACTTTGGCTGCCCACCTTGCAAATGGATTTCATCTAACTGCTGTAAAAACAAGGAGAAAATGGAGAGCACCCCTGTGCTTGACCCCGACGTGATTTGAACACGCAACCTTCTGATCTGGAGTCAGACGCGCTACCGTTGCGCCACGAGGTCACATGGAAGTAGCTGGCCGCTAAAGACCATGCAGACATTGGTCATGATCTTTCATGTAGCTCGGTGCCTAAAGCTACTTTCTGAAATCTTTGTGGAACTTTTGATGAAACCTGCTGCACTTGAGGAAACAGGCAGATGGTATTACAAAGAATCCCTGGAAATGTAAAGGCTGGACAAACAGACATGCAGTTTCCATAATGGCAAGATGTTGATGAAAGCAGATTTGACAATGGAACTATCCAAAAAAGCTAATGACCCCGACGTGATTTGAACATGCAACCTTCTGATCTGGAGTCAGACGCGCTACCGTTGCGCCACGAGGTCACATGGAGGTAGCGGGCCGCTAAAGACCATGCAGACATTGGCCATGATCTCTCATGTAGCTCAGTGCCTAAAACAACTTTCTGAAAACTTTGTGGAAGTTTTGATAAAACCTGCTGCACTTGAGGAAACAGGCAGATGGTATTACAAAGAATCCCTGGAAGTGTAAAGGCTGGACAAACAGACATGCAGTTTCCATAATGGCAAGATGTTGATGAAAGCAGATTTGACAATGGAACTATCCAAAAAAGCTAATGACCCCGACGTGATTTGAACACGCAACCTTCTGATCTGGAGTCAGACGCGCTACCGTTGCACCACGAGGTCACATGGAGGTAGCAGGCCGCTAAAGACCATGCAGACATTGGCCATGATCTCTCATGTAGCTCAGTGCCTAAAACTACTTTCTGAAAACTTTGTGGAAGTTTTGATAAAACCTGCTGCACTTGAGGAAACAGGAAGATGGTATTACAAAGTAGCCCTGGTAGTGTAAAGGCTGGCTAAACAGACATGCAGTTTCCATAGTGGCAAAACATTGATGAAAGCAGATTTGACAATGGAACTATCCAAAAAAGCTAATGACCCCGACGTGATTTGAACACGCAACCTTCTGATCTGGAGTCAGACGCGCCACGAGATCCCACTCAGCATGGAAGTTGCCGATGTTTTTGTTGATTCTCAGCAACAACATGGCTGCCATAAAGGGCGTCACATTGGTTTTTTGCCCCAGGACTACCTGCAAGCACAGAAAGAATTAAATTATTGACCCATACCATTTTCCTCCCCTATGCTTGCTGTGCTATATATTTATGCTTTTTCATGATTCATGAAAAAAGAAGCAAATGAGACTGCTCAACAATGAGATGCCTGATCTCATGAATCTTTGAATTGGCAGCATTCCTTTGCATTCTTATGACACACATGCAGTTTTCATGCAAGTAAAGGGTTGAAGAAAACAGATTTGACAATGTAACGATCCAAAAAAGGTGCCTGAACATGACGAGATTTGCACATGCAAGCCTCTAATCGGCAGTTCTTTGAGCTATCGTTGCCTCACAAGGTCACTTGCAATTTTCACCCCTATTTATTGCTCAGTTCTCACCACTTTGGCTGCCCACCTTGCAAATGGATTTCATCTAACTGCTGTAAAGACAAGGAGAAAATGGAGAGCACCCCTATGCTTGACCCCGACGGGATTTGAACACACAACCTTCTGATCTGGAGTCAGACGCGCTACCGTTGCGCCACGAGGTCACATGGAGGTAGCCGGCCGCTAAAGACCATGCAGACATTGGCCATAATCTCTCATGTAGCTCAGCGCCTAAAGCTACTTTCTGAAATCTTTGTGGAACTTTTGATAAAACCTGCTGCACTTGAGGAAACAGGCAGATGGTATTACAAAGAATCCCTGGAAGTGTAAAGGCTGGACAAACAGACATGCAGTTTCCATAATGGCAAGATGTTGATGAAAGCAGATTTGACAATGGAACTATCCAAAAAAGCTAATGACCCCGACGTGATTTGAACACGCAACCTTCTGATCTGGAGTCAGACGCGCTACCGTTGCGCCACGAGGTCACATGGAGGTAGCGGGCCGCTAAAGACCATGCAGACATTGGCCATGATCTCTCATGTAGCTCAGTGCCTAAAACTACTTTCTGAAAACTTTGTGGAAGTTTTGATAAAACCTGCTGCACTTGAGGAAACAGGAAGATGGTATTACAAAGTAGCCCTGGTAGTGTAAAGGCTGGCTAAACAGACATGTAGTTTCCATAGTGGCAAAACATTGATGAAAGCAGATTTGACAATGGAACTATCCAAAAAAGCTAATGACCCCGACGTGATTTGAACACGCAACCTTCTGATGTGGACTCAGACGCGCTACAGTTGCGCCACGAGATCCCACTCAGCATGGAAGTTGCCGATGTTTTTGTTGATTCTCAGCAACAACATGGCTGCCATTAAGGGCGTCAATTGGTTTTTTGCCCCAGGACTACCTGCAAGCACAGAAAGAATTAAATTATTGACCCATACCATTTTCCTCCCCTATGCTTGCTGTGCTATATATTTATGCTTTTTCATGATTCATGAAAAAAGAAGCAAATGAGACTGCTCAACAATGAGATGCCTGATCTCATGAATCTTTGAATTGGCAGCATTCTTATGCATTCTTATGACACACATGCAGTTTTCATGCAAGTGAAGGGTTGAAGAAAACAGATTTGACAATGTAACAATCCAAAAAAGGTGCCTGAACATGACGAGATTTGCACATGCAAGCCTCTAATCAGCAGTTCTTTGAGCTATCGTTGCCTCACAAGGTCACTTGCAATTTTCACCCCTATTTATTGCTCAGTTCTCACCACTTTGGCTGCCCAACTTGCAAATGGATTTCATCTAACTGCTGTAAAAACAAGGAGAAAATGAAGAGCACCCCTGTGCTTGACCCCGACGTGATTTGAACATGCAACCTTCTGATCTGAAGTCAGACGCGCTACCATTGCGCCACGAGGTCACATGGAGGTAGCAGGCCGCTAAAGACCATGCAGACTTTGGCCATGATCTCTCATGTAAGCTCATTGCCTAAAGCTACTTTCTGAAATCTTTGTGGAACTTTTGATAAAACCTGCTGCACTTGAGGAAACAGGCAGATGGTATTACAAAGAATCCCTGGAAGTGTAAAGGCTGGACAAACAGACATGCAGTTTCCATAATGGCAAGAGGTTGATGAAAGCAGATTTGACAATGGAACTATCCAAAAAATCTAATGACCCCGACATGATTTGAACACGCAACCTTCTGATCTGGAGTCAGACGCGCTACCGTTGCGCCACGAGGTCACATGGAGGTAGCAGGCCGCTAAAGACCATGCAGACATTGGCCATGATCTCTCATGTAGCTCAGTGCCTAAAACTACTTTCTGAAAACTATGTGGAAGTTTTGATAAAACCTGCTGCACTTGAGGAAACAGGAAGATGGTATTACAAAGTAGCCCTGGTAGTGTAAAGGCTGGCTAAACAGACATGCAGTTTCCATAGTGGCAAAACATTGATGAAAGCAGATTTGACAATGGAACTATCCAAAAAAGCTACTGACCCCGACGTGATTTGAACACGCAACCTTCTGATCTGGAGTCAGACGCGCTACCGTTGCGCCACGAGGTCACATGGAGGTAGCAGGCCGCTAAAGACCATGCAGACATTGGCCATGATCTCTCATGTAGCTCAGTGCCTAAAACTACTTTCTGAAAACTATGTGGAAGTTTTGATAAAACCTGCTGCACTTGAGCAAACAGGAAGATGGTATTACAAAGTAGCCCTGGTAGTGTAAAGGCTGGCTAAACAGACATGCAGTTTCCATAGTGGCAAAACATTGATGAAAGCAGATTTGACAATGGAACTATCCAAAAAAGCTAATGACCCCGACGTGATTTGAACACGCAACCTTCTGATCTGGACTCAGACGCGCTACAGTTGCGCCATGAGATCCCACTCAGCATGGAAGTTGCCGATGTTTTTGTTGATTCTCAGCAACAACATGGCTGCCATAAAGGGCGTCACATTGGTTTTTTGCCCCAGGACTACCTGCAAGCACAGAAAGAATTAAATTATTGACCCATACCATTTTCCTCCCCTATGCTTGCTGTGCTATATATTTATGCTTTTTCATGATTCATGAAAAAAGACGCAAATGAGACTGCTCAACAATGAGATGCCTGATCTCATGAATCTTTGAATTGGCAGCATTCTTATGCATTCTTATGACACACATGCAGTTTTCATGCAAGTAAAGGGTTGAAGAAAACAGATTTGACAATGTAACGATCCAAATAAGGTGCCTGAACATGACGAGATTTGCACATGCAAGCCTCTAATCGGCAGTTCTTTGAGCTATCGTTGCCTCACAAAGTCACTTGCAATTTTCACCCCTATTTATTGCTCAGTTCTCACCACTTTGGCTGCCCACCTTGCAAATGGATTTCATCTAACTGCTGTAAAAACAAGGAGAAAATGAAGCTTGACCCCTGTGCTTGACCCCGACGTGATTTGAACACGCAACCTTCTGATCTGGAGTCAGACGCGCTACCGTTGCGCCTCGAGGTCACATGGAGGTAGCTGGCCGCTAAAGACCATGCAGACATTGGCCATGATCTTTCATGTAGCTCAGTGTCTAAAGCTACTTTCTGAAATCTTTGTGGAACTTTTGATAAAACCTGCTGCACTTGAGGAAACAGGCAGATGGTATTACAAAGGATCCCTGGAAGAGTAAAGGCTGACAAACAGACATGCAGTTTCCATAATGGCAAGAGGTTGATGAAAGCAGATTTGACAATGGAACTATCCAAAAAAGCTAATGACCCCGACGTGATTTGAACACGCAACCTTCTGATCTGGAGTCAGACGCGCTACCGTTGCGCCACGAGGTCACATGGAGGTAGCAGGCCGCTAAAGACCATGCAGACATTGGCCATGATCTCTCATGTAGCTCAGTGCCTAAAACTACTTTCTGAAAACTATGTGGAAGTTTTGATAAAACCTGCTGCACTTGAGGAAACAGGAAGATGGTATTACAAAGTAGCCCTGGTAGTGTAAAGGCTGGCTAAACAGACATGCAGTTTCCATAGTGGCAAAACATTGATGAAAGCAGATTTGACAATGGAACTATCCAAAAAAGCTAATGACCCCGACGTGATTTGAACACGCAACCTTCTGATGTGGACTCAGACGCGCTACAGTTGCGCCACGAGATCCCACTCAGCATGGAAGTTGCCGATGTTTTTGTTGATTCTCAGCAACAACATGGCTGCCATAAAGGGCGTCACATTGGTTTTTTGCCCCAGGACTACCTGCAAGCACAGAAAGAATTAAATTATTGACCCATACCATTTTCCTTCCCTATGCTTGCTGTGCTATATATTTATGCTTTTTCATGATTCATGAAAAAAGAAGCAAATGAGACTGCTCAACAATGAGATGCCTGATCTCATGAATCTTTGAATTGGCAGCATTCTTATGCATTCTTATGACACACATGCAGTTTTCATGCAAGTAAAGGGTTGAAGAAAACAGATTTGACAATGTAACGATCCAAAAAAGGTGCCTGAACATGACGAGATTTGCACATGCAAGCCTCTAATCGGCAGTTCTTTGAGCTATCGTTGCCTCACAAAGTCGCTTGCAATTTTCACCCCTATTTATTGCTCAGTTCTCACCACTTTGGCTGCCCACCTTGCAAATGGATTTCATCTAACTGCTGTAAAAACAAGGAGAAAATGAAGAGCACCCCTGTGCTTGACCCCGACGTGATTTGAACACGCAACCTTCTGATCTGGAGTCAGACGCGCTACCGTTGCGCCACGAGGTCACATGGAGGTAACTGGCCGCTAAAGACCATGCAGACATTGGCCATGATCTTTCATGTAGCTCAGTGCCTAAAGCTACTTTCTGAAATCTTTGTGGAACTTTTGATAAAACCTGCTGCACTTGAGGAAACAGGCAGATGGTATTACAAAGGATCCCTGGAAGAGTAAAGGCTGGACAAACAGACATGCAGTTTCCATAATGGCAAGATGTTGATGAAAGCAGATTTGACAATGGAACTATCCAAAAAAGCTAATGACCCCGACGTGATTTGAACACGCAACCTTCTGATCTGGAGTCAGACGCGCTACCGTTGCGCCACGAGGTCACATGGAGGTAGCAGGCCGCTAAAGACCATGCAGACATTGGCCATGATCTCTCATGTAGCTCAGTGCCTAAAACTACTTTCTGAAAACTATGTGGAAGTTTTGATAAAACCTGCTGCACTTGAGGAAACAGGAAGATGGTATTACAAAGTAGCCCTGGTAGTGTAAAGGCTGGCTAAACAGACATGCAGTTTCCATAGTGGCAAAACATTGATGAAAGCAGATTTGACAATGGAACTATCCAAAAAAGCTAATGACCCCGACGTGATGTGAACACGCAACCTTCTGATGTGGACTCAGACGCGCTACAGTTGCGCCACGAGATCCCACTCAGCATGGAAGTTGCCGATGTTTTTGTTGATTCTCAGCAACAACATGGCTGCCATAAAGGGCGTCACATTGTTTTTTTGCCCCAGGACTACCTGCAAGCACAGAAAGAATTAAATTATTGACCCATACCATTTTCCTCCCCTATGCTTGCTGTGCTATATATTTATGCTTTTTCATGATTCATGAAAAAAGAAGCAAATGAGACTGCTCAACAATGAGATGCCTGATCTCATGAATCTTTGAATTGGCAGCATTCGTATGCATTCTTATGACACACATGCAGTTTTCATGCAAGTAAAGGGTTGAAGAAAACAGATTTGACAATGTAACGATCCAAAAAAGGTGCCTGAACATGACGAGATTTGCACATGCAAGCCTCTAATCGGCAGTTATTTGAGCTATCGTTGCCTCACAAAGTCACTTGCAATTTTCACCCCTATTTATTGCTCAGTTCTCACCACTTTGGCTGCCCACCTTGCAAATGGATTTCATCTAACTGCTGTAAAAACAAGGAGAAAATGAAGAGCACCCCTGTGCTTGACCCCGACGTGATTTGAACACGCAACCTTCTGATCTGGAGTCAGACGCGCTACCGTTGCGCCACGAGGTCACATGGAGGTAACTGGCCGCTAAAGACCATGCAGACATTGGCCATGATCTTTCATGTAGCTCAGTCCCTAAAGCTACTTTCTGAAATCTTTGTGGAACTTTTGATAAAACCTGCTGCACTTGAGGAAACAGGCAGATGGTATTACAAAGTAGCCCTGGTAGTGTAAAGGCTGGCTAAACAGACATGCAGTTTCCATAGTGGCAAAACATTGATGAAAGCAGATTTGACAATGGAACTATCCAAAAAAGCTAATGACCCCGACGTGATTTGAACACGCAACCTTCTGATCTGGAGTCAGACGCGCTACCGTTGCGCCACGAGGTCACATGGAGGTAGCAGGCCGCTAAAGACCATGCAGACATTGGCCATGATCTCTCATGTAGCTCAGTGCCTAAAACTACTTTCTGAAAACTATGTGGAAGTTTTGATAAAACCTGCTGCACTTGAGCAAACAGGAAGATGGTATTACAAAGTAGCCCTGGTAGTGTAAAGGCTGGCTAAACAGACATGCAGTTTCCATAGTGGCAAAACATTGATGAAAGCAGATTTGACAATGGAACTATCCAAAAAAGCTAATGACCCCGACGTGATTTGAACACGCAACCTTCTGATGTGGACTCAGACGCTCTACAGTTGCGCCACGAGATCCCACTCAGCATGGAAGTTGCCGATGTTTTTGTTGATTCTCAGCAACAACATGGCTGCCATAAAGGGCGTCACATTGGTTTTTTGCCCCAGGACTACCTGCAAGCACAGAAAGAATTAAATTATTGACCCATACCATTTTCCTCCCCTATGCTTGCTGTGCTATATATTTATGCTTTTTCATGATTCATGAAAAAAGAAGCAAATGAGACTGCTTCGAGCAAATGAGACTGCGCCACGAGTTCACATGGAGGTAGCAGGCCGCTAAAGACCATGCAGACATTGGCCATGATCTCTCATGTAGCTCAGTGCCTAAAACTACTTTCTGAAAACTATGTGGAAGTTTTGATAAAACCTGCTGCACTTGAGCAAACAGGAAGATGGTATTACAAAGTAGCCCTGGTAGTGTAAAGGCTGGCTAAACAGACATGCAGTTTCCATAGTGGCAAAACATTGATGAAAGCAGATTTGACAATGGAACTATCCAAAAAAGCTAATGACCCCGACGTGATTTGAACACGCAACCTTCTGATGTGGACTCAGACGCTCTACAGTTGCGCCACGAGATCCCACTCAGCATGGAAGTTGCCGATGTTTTTGTTGATTCTCAGCAACAACATGGCTGCCATAAAGGGCGTCACATTGGTTTTTTGCCCCAGGACTACCTGCAAGCACAGAAAGAATTAAATTATTGACCCATACCATTTTCCTCCCCTATGCTTGCTGTGCTATATATTTATGCTTTTTCATGATTCATGAAAAAAGAAGCAAATGAGACTGCTCAACAATGAGATGCCTGATCTCATGAATCTTTGAATTGGCAGCATTCGTATGCATTCTTATGACACACATGCAGTTTTCATGCAAGTAAAGGGTTGAAGAAAACAGATTTGACAATGTAACAATCCAAAAAAGGTGCCTGAACATGACGAGATTTGCACATGCAAGCCTCTAATCGGCAGTTCTTTGAGCTATCGTTGCCTCACAAAGTCACTTGCAATTTTCACCCCTATTTATTGCTCAGTTCTCACCACTTTGGCTGCCCACCTTGCAAATGGATTTCATCTAACTGCTGTAAAAACAAGGAGAAAATGGAGAGCACCCCTGTGCTTGACCCCGACGTGATTTGAACATGCAACCTTCTGATCTGGAGTCAGACGCGCTACCGTTGCGCCACGAGGTCACATGGAGGTAGCCGACCGCTAAAGACCATGCAGACATTGGCCATAATCTCTCATGTAGCTCAGTGCCTAAAGCTACTTTCTGAAATCTTTGTGGAACTTTTGATAAAACCTGCTGCACTTGAGGAAACAGGCAGATGGTATTACAAAGAATCCCTGGAAGTGTAAAGGCTGGACAAACAGACATGCAGTTTCCATAATGGCAAGATGTTGATGAAAACAGATTTGACAATGGAACTATCCAAAAAAGCTAATGACCCCGACGTGATTTGAACACGCAACCTTCTGATCTGGAGTCAGTCGTGCTACCGTTGCGCCACGAGGTCACATGAAGGTAGCAGGCCGCTAAAGACCATGCAGACATTGGCCATGATCTCTCATGTAGCTCAGTGCCTAAAACTACTTTCTGAAAACTTTGTGGAAGTTTTGATAAGACCTGCTGCACTTGAGGAAACAGGAAGATGGTATTACAAAGTAGCCCTGGTAGTGTAAAGGCTGGCTAAACAGACATGCAGTTTCCATAGTGGCAAAACATTGATGAAAGCAGATTTGACAATGGAACTATCCAAAAAAGCTAATTACCCCGACGTGATTTGAACACGCAACCTTCTGATCCGGAGTCAGACGCGCTACAGTTGCGCCATGAGATCCCACTCAGCATGGAAGTTGCCGATGTTTTTGTTGATTCTCAGCAACAACATGGCTGCCATAAAGGGCGTCACATTGGTTTTTTGCCCCAGGACTACCTGCAAGCACAGAAAGAATTAAATTATTGACCCATACCATTTTCCTCCCCTATGCTTGCTGTGCTATATATTTATGCTTTTTCATGATTCATGAAAAAAGAAGCAAATGAGACTGCTCAACAATGAGATGCCTGATCTCATGAATCTTTGAATTGGCAGCATTCTTATGCATTCTTATGACACACATGCAGTTTTCATGCAAGTAAAGGGTTGAAGAAAACAGATTTGACAATGTAACGATCCAAAAAAGGTGCCTGAACATGACGAGATTTGCACATGCAAGCCTCTAATCGGCAGTTCTTTGAGCTATCGTTGCCTCACAAAGTCACTTGCAATTTTCACCCCTATTTATTGCTCAGTTCTCACCAATTTGGCAGCCCACCTTGCAAATGGATTTCATCTAACTGCTGTAAAAACAAGGAGAAAATGAAGCTTCACCCCTGTGCTTGACCCCGACGTGATTTGAACACGCAACCTTCTGATCTGGAGTCAGACGCGCTACCGTTGCGCCACGAGGTCACATGGAGATAGCTGGCCGCTAAAGACCATGCAGACATTGGCCATGATCTTTCATGTAGCTCAGTGCCTAAAGCTACTTTCTGAAATCTTTGTGGAACTTTTGATAAAACCTGCTGCACTTGAGGAAACAGGCAGATGGTATTACAAAAGATCCCTGGAAGAGTAAAGGCTGGACAAACAGACATGCAGTTTCCATAATGGCAAGATGTTGATGAAAGCAGATTTGACAATGGAACTATCCAAAAAAGCTAATGACCCCGACGTGATTTGAACACGCAACCTTCTGATCTGGAGTCAGACGCGCTACCGTTGCGCCACGAGGTCACATGAAGTTAGCAGGCCGCTAAAGACCATGCAGACATTGGCCATGATCTCTCATGTAGCTCAGTGCCTAAAACTACTTTCTGAAAACTATGTGGAAGTTTTGATAAAACCTGCTGCACTTGAGGAAACAGGAAGATGGTATTACAAAGTAGCCCTGGTAGTGTAAAGGCTGGCTAAACAGACATGCAGTTTCCATAGTGGCAAAATATTGATGAAAGCAGATTTGACAATGGAACTATCCAAAAAAGCTAATGACCCCGACGTGATTTGAACACGCAACCTTCTGATGTGGACTCAGACGCGCTACAGTTGCGCCACGAGATCCCATCTCAGCATGGAAGTTGCCGATGTTTTTGTTGATTCTCAGCAACAACATGGCTGCCATAAAGGGCGTCACATTGGTTTTTTGCCCCAGGACTACCTGCAAGCACAGAAAGAATTAAATTATTGACCCATACCATTTTCCTCCCCTATGCTTGCTGTGCTATATATTTATGCTTTTTCATGATTCATGAAAAAAGAAGCAAATGAGACTGCTCAACAATGAGATGCCTGATCTCATGAATCTTTGAATTGGCAGCATTCTTATGCATTCTTATGACACACATGCAGTTTTCATGCAAGTAAAGGGTTGAAGAAAACAGATTTGACAATGTAACGATCCAAAAAAGGTGCCTGAACATGACGAGATTTGCACATGCAAGCCTCTAATCGGCAGTTCTTTGAGCTATCGTTGCCTCACAAGGTCACTTGCAATTTTCACCCCTATTTATTGCTCAGTTCTCACCACTTTGGCTGCCCAACTTGCAAATGGATTTCATCTAACTGCTGTAAAAACAATGAGAAAATGGAGAGCACCCCTGTGCTTGACCCCGACGTGATTCGAACATGCAGCCTTCTGATCTGGAGTCAGACGCGCTACCGTTGCGCCACGAGGTCACATGGAGGTAGCAGGCCGCTAAAGACCATGCAGACTTTGGCCATGATCTCTCATGTAGCTCATTGCCTAAAGCTACTTTCTGAAATCTTTGTGGAACTTTTGATAAAACCTGCTGCACTTGAGGAAACAGGCAGATGGTATTACAAAGAATCCCTGGAAGTGTAAAGGCTGGACAAACAGACATGCAGTTTCCATAATGGCAAGATGTTGATGAAAGCAGATTTGACAATGGAACTATCCAAAAAAGCTAATGACCCCGACGTGATTTGAACACGCAACCTTCTGATCTGGAGTCAGACGCGCTACCGTTGCGCCACGAGGTCACATGGAGGTAGCAGGCCGCTAAAGACCATGCAGACATTGGCCATGATCTCTCATGTAGCTCAGTGCCTAAAACTACTTTCTGAAAACTATGTGGAAGTTTTGATAAAACCTGCTGCACTTGAGCAAACAGGAAGATGGTATTACAAAGTAGCCCTGGTAGTGTAAAGGCTGGCTAAACAGACATGCAGTTTCCATAGTGGCAAAACATTGATGAAAGCAGATTTGACAATGGAACTATCCAAAAAAGCTAATGACCCCGACGTGATTTGAACACGCAACCTTCTGATGTGGACTCAGACGCGCTACAGTTGCGCCACGAGATCCCACTCAGCATGGAAGTTGCCGATGTTTTTGTTGATTCTCAGCAACAACATGGCTGCCATAAAGGGCGTCACATTGGTTTTTTGCCCCAGGACTACCTGCAAGCACAGAAAGAATTAAATTATTGACCCATACCATTTTCCTCCCCTATGCTTGCTGTGCTATATATTTATGCTTTTTCATGATTCATGAAAAAAGAAGCAAATGAGACTGCTCAACAATGAGATGCCTGATCTCATGAATCTTTGAATTGGCAGCATTCGTATGCATTCTTATGACACACATGCAGTTTTCATGCAAGTAAAGGGTTGAAGAAAACAGATTTGACAATGTAACAATCCAAAAAAGGTGCCTGAACATGACGAGATTTGCACATGCAAGCCTCTAATCGGCAGTTCTTTGAGCTATCGTTGCCTCACAAAGTCACTTGCAATTTTCACCCCTATTTATTGCTCAGTTCTCACCACTTTGGCTGCCCACCTTGCAAATGGATTTCATCTAACTGCTGTAAAAACAAGGAGAAAATGGAGAGCACCCCTGTGCTTGACCCCGACGTGATTTGAACATGCAACCTTCTGATCTGGAGTCAGACGCGCTACCGTTGCGCCACGAGGTCACATGGAGGTAGCCGGCCGCTAAAGACCATGCAGACATTGGCCATAATCTCTCATGTAGCTCAGTGCCTAAAGCTACTTTCTGAAATCTTTGTGGAACTTTTGATAAAACCTGCTGCACTTGAGGAAACAGGCAGATGGTATTACAAAGAATCCCTGGAAGTGTAAAGGCTGGACAAACAGACATGCAGTTTCCATAATGGCAAGATGTTGATGAAAACAGATTTGACAATGGAACTATCCAAAAAAGCTAATGACCCCGACGTGATTTGAACACGCAACCTTCTGATCTGGAGTCAGACGCGCTACCGTTGCGCCACGAGGTCACATGGAGGTAGCAGGCCGCTAAAGACCATGCAGACATTGGCCATGATCTCTCATGTAGCTCAGTGCCTAAAACTACTTTCTGAAAACTTTGTGGAAGTTTTGATAAGACCTGCTGCACTTGAGGAAACAGGAAGATGGTATTACAAAGTAGCCCTGGTAGTGTAAAGGCTGGCTAAACAGACATGCAGTTTCCATAGTGGCAAAACATTGATGAAAGCAGATTTGACAATGGAACTATCCAAAAAAGCTAATTACCCCGACGTGATTTGAACATGCAACCTTCTGATCCGGAGTCAGACGCGCTACAGTTGCGCCATGAGATCCCACTCAGCATGGAAGTTGCCGATGTTTTTGTTGATTCTCAGCAACAACATGGCTGCCATAAAGGGCGTCACATTGGTTTTTTGCCCCAGGACTACCTGCAAGCACAGAAAGAATTAAATTATTGACCCATACCATTTTCCTCCCCTATGCTTGCTGTGCTATATATTTATGCTTTTTCATGATTCATGAAAAAAGACGCAAATGAGACTGCTCAACAATGAGATGCCTGATCTCATGAATCTTTGAATTGGCAGCATTCTTATGCATTCTTATGACACACATGCAGTTTTCATGCAAGTAAAGGGTTGAAGAAAACAGATTTGACAATGTAACGATCCAAAAAAGGTGCCTGTACATGACGAGATTTGCACATGCAAGCCCCTAATCGGCAGTTCTTTGAGCTATCGTTGCCTCACAAAGTCACTTGCAATTTTCACCCCTATTTATTGCTCAGTTCTCACCACTTTGGCTGCCCACCTTGCAAATGGATTTCATCTAACTGCTGTAAAAACAAGGAGAAAATGAAGAGCACCCCTGTGCTTGACCCCGACGTGATTTGAACACGCAACCTTCTGATCTGGAGTCAGACGCGCTACCGTTGCGCCACGAGGTCACATGGAGGTAACTGGCCGCTAAAGACCATGCAGACATTGGCCATGATCTTTCATGTAGCTCAGTGCCTAAAGCTACTTTCTGAAATCTTTGTGGAACTTTTGATAAAACCTGCTGCACTTGAGGAAACAGGCAGATGGTATTACAAAGGATCCCTGGAAGAGTAAAGGCTGGACAAACAGACATGCAGTTTCCATAATGGCAAGATGTTGATGAAAGCAGATTTGACAATGGAACTATCCAAAAAAGCTAATGACCCCGACGTGATTTGAACACGCAACCTTCTGATCTGGAGTCAGACGCGCTACCGTTGCGCCACGAGGTCACATGGAGGTAGCAGGCCGCTAAAGACCATGCAGACATTGGCCATGATCTCTCATGTAGCTCAGTGCCTAAAACTACTTTCTGAAAACTATGTGGAAGTTTTGATAAAACCTGCTGCACTTGAGGAAACAGGAAGATGGTATTACAAAGTAGCCCTGGTAGTGTAAAGGCTGGCTAAACAGACATGCAGTTTCCATAGTGGCAAAACATTGATGAAAGCAGATTTGACAATGGAACTATCCAAAAAAGCTAATGACCCCGACGTGATTTGAACACGCAACTTTCTGATCTGGACTCAGACGCGCTACAGTTGCGCCAAGAGATCCCACTCAGCATGGAAGTTGCCGATGTTTTTGTTGATTCTCAGCAACAACATGGCTGCCATAAAGGGCGTCACATTGGTTTTTTGCCCCAGGACTACCTGCAAGCAAAGAAAGAATTAAATTATTGACCCATACCATTTTCCTCCCCTATGCTTGCTGTGCTATATATTTATGCTTTTTCATGATTCATGAAAAAAGAAGCAAATGAGACTGCTCAACAATGAGATGCCTGATCTCATGAATCTTTGAATTGGCAGCATTCTTATGCATTCTTATGACACACATGCAGTTTTCATGCAAGTAAAGGGTTGAAGAAAACAGATTTGACAATGTAACGATCCAAAAAAGGTGCCTGAACATGACGAGATTTGCACATGCAAGCCTCTAATCGGCAGTTCTTTGAGCTATCGTTGCCTCACAAAGTCACTTGCAATTTTCACCCCTATTTATTGCTCAGTTCTCACCACTTTGGCAGCCCACCTTGCAAATGGATTTCATCTAACTGCTGTAAAAACAAGGAGAAAATGAAGCTTGACCTCTGTGCTTGACCCCGACGTGATTTGAACACGCAACCTTCTGATCTGGAGTCAGACGCGCTACCGTTGCGCCACGAGGTCACATGGAGGTAGCTGGCCGCTAAAGACCATGCAGACATTGGCCATGATCTTTCATGTAGCTCAGTGCCTAAAGCTACTTTCTGAAATCTTTGTGGAACTTTTGATAAAACCTGCTGCACTTGAGGAAACAGGCAGATGGTATTACAAAAGATCCCTGGAAGAGTAAAGGCTGGACAAACAGACATGCAGTTTCCATAATGGCAAGATGTTGATGAAAGCAGATTTGACAATGGAACTATCCAAAAAAGGTAATGACCCCGACGTGATTTGAACACGCAACCTTCTGATCTGGAGTCAGACGCGCTACCGTTGCGCCACGAGGTCACATGAAGTTAGCAGGCCGCTAAAGACCATGCAGACATTGGCCATGATCTCTCATGTAGCTCAGTGCCTAAAACTACTTTCTGAAAACTATGTGGAAGTTTTGATAAAACCTGCTGCACTTGAGGAAACAGGAAGATGGTATTACAAAGTAGCCCTGGTAGTGTAAAGGCTGGCTAAACAGACATGCAGTTTCCATAGTGGCAAAATATTGATGAAAGCAGATTTGACAATGGAACTATCCAAAAAAGCTAATGACCCCGACGTGATTTGAACACGCAACCTTCTGATATGGACTCAGACGCGCTACAGTTGCGCCACGAGATCCCACTCAGCATGGAAGTTGCCGATGTTTTTGTTGATTCTCAGCAACAACATGGCTGCCATAAAGGGCGTCACATTGGTTTTTTGCCCCAGGACTACCTGCAAGCACAGAAAGAATTAAATTATTGACCCATACCATTTTCCTCCCCTATGCTTGCTGTGCTATATATTTATGCTTTTTCATGATTCATGAAAAAAGAAGCAAATGAGACTGCTCAACAATGAGATGCCTGATCTCATGAATCTTTGAATTGGCAGCATTCTTATGCATTCTTATGACACACATGCAGTTTTCATGCAAGTAAAGGGTTGAAGAAAACAGATTTGACAATGTAACGATCCAAAAAAGGTGCCTGAACATGACGAGATTTGCACATGCAAGCCTCTAATCGGCAGTTCTTTGAGCTATCGTTGCCTCACAAAGTCACTTGCAATGTTCACCCCTATTTATTGCTCAGTTCTCACCACTTTGGCTGCCCACCTTGCAAATGGATTTCATCTAACTGCTGTAAAAACAAGGAGAAAATGAAGAGCACCCCTGTGCTTGACCCCGACATGATTTGAACACGCAACCTTCTGATCTGGAGTCAGACGCGCTACCGTTGCGCCACGCGGTCACATGGAGGTAGCTGGCCGCTAAAGACCATGCAGACATTGGCCATGATCTTTCATGTAGCTCAGTGCCTAAAGCTACTTTCTGAAATCTTTGTGGAACTTTTGATAAAACCTGCTGCACTTGAGGAAACAGGCAGATGGTATTACAAAGGATCCCTGGAAGAGTAAAGGCTGGACAAACAGACATGAAGTTTCCATAATGGCAAGATGTTGATGAAAGCAGATTTGACAATGGAACTATCCAAAAAAGCTAATGACCCCGACGTGATTTGAACACGCAACCTTCTGATCTGGAGTCAGACGCGCTACCGTTGCGCCACGAGGTCACATGGAGGTAGCAGGCCGCTAAAGACCATGCAGACATTGGCCATGATCTCTCATGTAGCTCAGTGCCTAAAACTATTTTCTGAAAACTATGTGGAAGTTTTGATAAAACCTGCTGCACTTGAGGAAACAGGAAGATGGTATTACAAAGTAGCCCTGGTAGTGTAAAGGCTGGCTAAACAGACATGCAGTTTCCATAGTGGCAAAACATTGATGAAAGCAGATTTGACAATGGAACTATCCAAAAAAGCTAATGACCCCAACGTGATTTGAACACACAACCTTCTGATGTGGACTCAGACGCGCTACAGTTGCGCCACGAGGTCCCACTCAGTATGGAAGTTGCCGATGTTTTTGTTGATTCTCAGCAACAACATGGCTGCCATTAAGGGCGTCAATTGGTTTTTTGCCCCAGGACTACCTGCAAGCCCAGAAAGAATTAAATTATTGACCCATACCATTTTCCTCCCCTATGCTTGCTGTGCTATATATTTATGCTTTTTCATGATTCATGAAAAAAGAAGCAAATGAGACTGCTCAACAATGAGATGCCTGATCTCATGAATCTTTGAATTGGCAGCATTCTTATGCATTCTTATGACACACATGCAGTTTTCATGCAAGTAAAGGGTTGAAGAAAACAGATTTGACAATGTAACGATCCAAAAAAGGTGCCTGAACATGACGAGATTTGCACATGCAAGCCTCTAATCGGCAGTTCTTTGAGCTATCGTTGCCTCACAAGGTCACTTGCAATTTTCACCCCTATTTATTGCTCAGTTCTCACCACTTTGGCTGCCCAACTTGCAAATGGATTTCATCTAACTGCTGTAAAAACAATGAGAAAATGGAGAGCACCCCTGTGCTTGACCCCGACGTGATTCGAACATGCAGCCTTCTGATCTGGAGTCAGACGCGCTACCGTTGCGCCACGAGGTCACATGGAGGTAGCAGGCCGCTAAAGACCATGCAGACTTTGGCCATGATCTCTCATGTAGCTCATTGCCTAAAGCTACTTTCTGAAATCTTTGTGGAACTTTTGATAAAACCTGCTGCACTTGAGGAAACAGGCAGATGGTATTACAAAGAATCCCTGGAAGTGTAAAGGCTGGACAAACAGACATGCAGTTTCCATAATGGCAAGATGTTGATGAAAGCAGATTTGACAATGGAACTATCCAAAAAAGCTAATGACCCCGACGTGATTTGAACACGCAACCTTCTGATCTGGAGTCAGACGCGCTACCGTTGCGCCACGAGGTCACATGGAGGTAGCAGGCCGCTAAAGACCATGCAGACATTGGCCATGATCTCTCATGTAGCTCAGTGCCTAAAACTACTTTCTGAAAACTATGTGGAAGTTTTGATAAAACCTGCTGCACTTGAGCAAACAGGAAGATGGTATTACAAAGTAGCCCTGGTAGTGTAAAGGCTGGCTAAACAGACATGCAGTTTCCATAGTGGCAAAACATTGATGAAAGCAGATTTGACAATGGAACTATCCAAAAAAGCTAATGACCCCGACGTGATTTGAACACGCAACCTTCTGATGTGGACTCAGACGCGCTACAGTTGCGCCACGAGATCCCACTCAGCATGGAAGTTGCCGATGTTTTTGTTGATTCTCAGCAACAACATGGCTGCCATAAAGGGCGTCACATTGGTTTTTTGCCCCAGGACTACCTGCAAGCACAGAAAGAATTAAATTATTGACCCATACCATTTTCCTCCCCTATGCTTGCTGTGCTATATATTTATGCTTTTTCATGATTCATGAAAAAAGAAGCAAATGAGACTGCTCAACAATGAGATGCCTGATCTCATGAATCTTTGAATTGGCAGCATTCGTATGCATTCTTATGACACACATGCAGTTTTCATGCAAGTAAAGGGTTGAAGAAAACAGATTTGACAATGTAACAATCCAAAAAAGGTGCCTGAACATGACGAGATTTGCACATGCAAGCCTCTAATCGGCAGTTCTTTGAGCTATCGTTGCCTCACAAAGTCACTTGCAATTTTCACCCCTATTTATTGCTCAGTTCTCACCACTTTGGCTGCCCACCTTGCAAATGGATTTCATCTAACTGCTGTAAAAACAAGGAGAAAATGGAGAGCACCCCTGTGCTTGACCCCGACGTGATTTGAACATGCAACCTTCTGATCTGGAGTCAGACGCGCTACCGTTGCGCCACGAGGTCACATGGAGGTAGCCGGCCGCTAAAGACCATGCAGACATTGGCCATAATCTCTCATGTAGCTCAGTGCCTAAAGCTACTTTCTGAAATCTTTGTGGAACTTTTGATAAAACCTGCTGCACTTGAGGAAACAGGCAGATGGTATTACAAAGAATCCCTGGAAGTGTAAAGGCTGGACAAACAGACATGCAGTTTCCATAATGGCAAGATGTTGATGAAAACAGATTTGACAATGGAACTATCCAAAAAAGCTAATGACCCCGACGTGATTTGAACACGCAACCTTCTGATCTGGAGTCAGACGCGCTACCGTTGCGCCACGAGGTCACATGGAGGTAGCAGGCCGCTAAAGACCATGCAGACATTGGCCATGATCTCTCATGTAGCTCAGTGCCTAAAACTACTTTCTGAAAACTTTGTGGAAGTTTTGATAAGACCTGCTGCACTTGAGGAAACAGGAAGATGGTATTACAAAGTAGCCCTGGTAGTGTAAAGGCTGGCTAAACAGACATGCAGTTTCCATAGTGGCAAAACATTGATGAAAGCAGATTTGACAATGGAACTATCCAAAAAAGCTAATTACCCCGACGTGATTTGAACATGCAACCTTCTGATCCGGAGTCAGACGCGCTACAGTTGCGCCATGAGATCCCACTCAGCATGGAAGTTGCCGATGTTTTTGTTGATTCTCAGCAACAACATGGCTGCCATAAAGGGCGTCACATTGGTTTTTTGCCCCAGGACTACCTGCAAGCACAGAAAGAATTAAATTATTGACCCATACCATTTTCCTCCCCTATGCTTGCTGTGCTATATATTTATGCTTTTTCATGATTCATGAAAAAAGACGCAAATGAGACTGCTCAACAATGAGATGCCTGATCTCATGAATCTTTGAATTGGCAGCATTCTTATGCATTCTTATGACACACATGCAGTTTTCATGCAAGTAAAGGGTTGAAGAAAACAGATTTGACAATGTAACGATCCAAAAAAGGTGCCTGTACATGACGAGATTTGCACATGCAAGCCCCTAATCGGCAGTTCTTTGAGCTATCGTTGCCTCACAAAGTCACTTGCAATTTTCACCCCTATTTATTGCTCAGTTCTCACCACTTTGGCTGCCCACCTTGCAAATGGATTTCATCTAACTGCTGTAAAAACAAGGAGAAAATGAAGAGCACCCCTGTGCTTGACCCCGACGTGATTTGAACACGCAACCTTCTGATCTGGAGTCAGACGCGCTACCGTTGCGCCACGAGGTCACATGGAGGTAACTGGCCGCTAAAGACCATGCAGACATTGGCCATGATCTTTCATGTAGCTCAGTGCCTAAAGCTACTTTCTGAAATCTTTGTGGAACTTTTGATAAAACCTGCTGCACTTGAGGAAACAGGCAGATGGTATTACAAAGGATCCCTGGAAGAGTAAAGGCTGGACAAACAGACATGCAGTTTCCATAATGGCAAGATGTTGATGAAAGCAGATTTGACAATGGAACTATCCAAAAAAGCTAATGACCCCGACGTGATTTGAACACGCAACCTTCTGATCTGGAGTCAGACGCGCTACCGTTGCGCCACGAGGTCACATGGAGGTAGCAGGCCGCTAAAGACCATGCAGACATTGGCCATGATCTCTCATGTAGCTCAGTGCCTAAAACTACTTTCTGAAAACTATGTGGAAGTTTTGATAAAACCTGCTGCACTTGAGGAAACAGGAAGATGGTATTACAAAGTAGCCCTGGTAGTGTAAAGGCTGGCTAAACAGACATGCAGTTTCCATAGTGGCAAAACATTGATGAAAGCAGATTTGACAATGGAACTATCCAAAAAAGCTAATGACCCCGACGTGATTTGAACACGCAACTTTCTGATCTGGACTCAGACGCGCTACAGTTGCGCCAAGAGATCCCACTCAGCATGGAAGTTGCCGATGTTTTTGTTGATTCTCAGCAACAACATGGCTGCCATAAAGGGCGTCACATTGGTTTTTTGCCCCAGGACTACCTGCAAGCAAAGAAAGAATTAAATTATTGACCCATACCATTTTCCTCCCCTATGCTTGCTGTGCTATATATTTATGCTTTTTCATGATTCATGAAAAAAGAAGCAAATGAGACTGCTCAACAATGAGATGCCTGATCTCATGAATCTTTGAATTGGCAGCATTCTTATGCATTCTTATGACACACATGCAGTTTTCATGCAAGTAAAGGGTTGAAGAAAACAGATTTGACAATGTAACGATCCAAAAAAGGTGCCTGAACATGACGAGATTTGCACATGCAAGCCTCTAATCGGCAGTTCTTTGAGCTATCGTTGCCTCACAAAGTCACTTGCAATTTTCACCCCTATTTATTGCTCAGTTCTCACCACTTTGGCAGCCCACCTTGCAAATGGATTTCATCTAACT
The DNA here is from genome assembly GCA_027917425.1 of Gastrophryne carolinensis. NCBI lineage: Eukaryota > Metazoa > Chordata > Amphibia > Anura > Microhylidae > Gastrophryne > Gastrophryne carolinensis. The sequence continues at coordinate 432,456,131 of CM051238.1, forward strand.
GCTGTAAAAACAAGGAGAAAATGAAGCTTGACCTCTGTGCTTGACCCCGACGTGATTTGAACACGCAACCTTCTGATCTGGAGTCAGACGCGCTACCGTTGCGCCACGAGGTCACATGGAGGTAGCTGGCCGCTAAAGACCATGCAGACATTGGCCATGATCTTTCATGTAGCTCAGTGCCTAAAGCTACTTTCTGAAATCTTTGTGGAACTTTTGATAAAACCTGCTGCACTTGAGGAAACAGGCAGATGGTATTACAAAAGATCCCTGGAAGAGTAAAGGCTGGACAAACAGACATGCAGTTTCCATAATGGCAAGATGTTGATGAAAGCAGATTTGACAATGGAACTATCCAAAAAAGGTAATGACCCCGACGTGATTTGAACACGCAACCTTCTGATCTGGAGTCAGACGCGCTACCGTTGCGCCACGAGGTCACATGAAGTTAGCAGGCCGCTAAAGACCATGCAGACATTGGCCATGATCTCTCATGTAGCTCAGTGCCTAAAACTACTTTCTGAAAACTATGTGGAAGTTTTGATAAAACCTGCTGCACTTGAGGAAACAGGAAGATGGTATTACAAAGTAGCCCTGGTAGTGTAAAGGCTGGCTAAACAGACATGCAGTTTCCATAGTGGCAAAATATTGATGAAAGCAGATTTGACAATGGAACTATCCAAAAAAGCTAATGACCCCGACGTGATTTGAACACGCAACCTTCTGATATGGACTCAGACGCGCTACAGTTGCGCCACGAGATCCCACTCAGCATGGAAGTTGCCGATGTTTTTGTTGATTCTCAGCAACAACATGGCTGCCATAAAGGGCGTCACATTGGTTTTTTGCCCCAGGACTACCTGCAAGCACAGAAAGAATTAAATTATTGACCCATACCATTTTCCTCCCCTATGCTTGCTGTGCTATATATTTATGCTTTTTCATGATTCATGAAAAAAGAAGCAAATGAGACTGCTCAACAATGAGATGCCTGATCTCATGAATCTTTGAATTGGCAGCATTCTTATGCATTCTTATGACACACATGCAGTTTTCATGCAAGTAAAGGGTTGAAGAAAACAGATTTGACAATGTAACGATCCAAAAAAGGTGCCTGAACATGACGAGATTTGCACATGCAAGCCTCTAATCGGCAGTTCTTTGAGCTATCGTTGCCTCACAAAGTCACTTGCAATGTTCACCCCTATTTATTGCTCAGTTCTCACCACTTTGGCTGCCCACCTTGCAAATGGATTTCATCTAACTGCTGTAAAAACAAGGAGAAAATGAAGAGCACCCCTGTGCTTGACCCCGACATGATTTGAACACGCAACCTTCTGATCTGGAGTCAGACGCGCTACCGTTGCGCCACGCGGTCACATGGAGGTAGCTGGCCGCTAAAGACCATGCAGACATTGGCCATGATCTTTCATGTAGCTCAGTGCCTAAAGCTACTTTCTGAAATCTTTGTGGAACTTTTGATAAAACCTGCTGCACTTGAGGAAACAGGCAGATGGTATTACAAAGGATCCCTGGAAGAGTAAAGGCTGGACAAACAGACATGAAGTTTCCATAATGGCAAGATGTTGATGAAAGCAGATTTGACAATGGAACTATCCAAAAAAGCTAATGACCCCGACGTGATTTGAACACGCAACCTTCTGATCTGGAGTCAGACGCGCTACCGTTGCGCCACGAGGTCACATGGAGGTAGCAGGCCGCTAAAGACCATGCAGACATTGGCCATGATCTCTCATGTAGCTCAGTGCCTAAAACTATTTTCTGAAAACTATGTGGAAGTTTTGATAAAACCTGCTGCACTTGAGGAAACAGGAAGATGGTATTACAAAGTAGCCCTGGTAGTGTAAAGGCTGGCTAAACAGACATGCAGTTTCCATAGTGGCAAAACATTGATGAAAGCAGATTTGACAATGGAACTATCCAAAAAAGCTAATGACCCCAACGTGATTTGAACACACAACCTTCTGATGTGGACTCAGACGCGCTACAGTTGCGCCACGAGGTCCCACTCAGTATGGAAGTTGCCGATGTTTTTGTTGATTCTCAGCAACAACATGGCTGCCATTAAGGGCGTCAATTGGTTTTTTGCCCCAGGACTACCTGCAAGCCCAGAAAGAATTAAATTATTGACCCATACCATTTTCCTCCCCTATGCTTGCTGTGCTATATATTTATGCTTTTTCATGATTCATGAAAAAAGAAGCAAATGAGACTGCTCAACAATGAGATGCCTGATCTCATGAATCTTTGAATTGGCAGCATTCTTATGCATTCTTATGACACACATGCAGTTTTCATGCAAGTGAAGGGTTGAAGAAAACAGATTTGACAATGTAACAATCCAAAAAAGGTGCCTGAACATGACGAGATTTGCACATGCAAGCCTCTAATCGGCAGTTCTTTGAGCTATCGTTGCCTCACAAGGTCACTTGCAATTTTCACCCCTATTTATTGCTCAGTTCTCACCACTTTGGCTGCCCAACTTGCAAATGGATTTCATCTAACTGCTGTAAAAACAAGGAGAAAATGGAGAGCACCCCTGTGCTTGACCCCGACATGATTTGAACATGCAGCCTTCTGATCTGGAGTCAGACGCGCTACCGTTGCGCCACGAGGTCACATGGAGGTAGCAGGCCGCTAAAGACCATGCAGACTTTGGCCATGATCTCTCATGTAGCTCATTGCCTAAAGCTACTTTCTGAAATCTTTGTGGAACTTTTGATAAAACCTGCTGCACTTGAGGAAACAGGCAGATGGTATTACAAAGAATCCCTGGAAGTGTAAAGGCTGGACAAACAGACATGCAGTTTCCATAATGGCAAGATGTTGATGAAAGCAGATTTGACAATGGAACTATCCAAAAAAGCTAATGACCCCGACGTGATTTGAACACGCAACCTTCTGATCTGGAGTCAGACGCGCTACCGTTGCGCCACGAGGTCACATGGAGGTAGCAGGCCGCTAAAGACCATGCAGACATTGGCCATGATCTCTCATGTAGCTCAGTGCCTAAAACTACTTTCTGAAAACTATGTGGAAGTTTTGATAAAACCTGCTGCACTTGAGGAAACAGGAAGATGGTATTACAAAGTAGCCCTGGTAGTGTAAAGGCTGGCTAAACAGACATGCAGTTTCCATAGTGGCAAAACATTGATGAAAGCAGATTTGACAATGGAACTATCCAAAAAAGCTAATGACCCCGACGTGATTTGAACACGCAACCTTCTGATCTGGACTCAGACGCGCTACAGTTGCGCCACGAGATCCCACTCAGCATGGAAGTTGCCGATGTTTTTGTTGATTCTCAGCAACAACATGGCTGCCATAAAGGGCGTCACATTGGTTTTTTCCCCCAGGACTACCTGCAAGCACAGAAAGAATTAAATTATTGACCCATACCATTTTCCTCCCCTATGCTTGCTGTGCTATATATTTATGCTTTTTCATGATTCATGAAAAAAGAAGCAAATGAGACTGCTCAACAATGAGATGCCTGATCTCATGAATCTTTGAATTGGCAGCATTCTTATGCATTCTTATGACACACATGCAGTTTTCATGCAAGTAAAGGGTTGAAGAAAACAGATTTGACAATGTAACGATCCAAAAAAGGTGCCTGAACATGACGAGATTTGCACATGCAAGCCTCTAATCGGCAGTTCTTTGAGCTATCGTTGCCTCACAAAGTCACTTGCAATTTTCACCCCTATTTATTGCTCAGTTCTCACCACTTTGGCTGCCCACCTTGCAAATGGATTTCATCTAACTGCTGTAAAAACAAGGAGAAAATGAAGAGCACCCCTGTGCTTGACCACGACATGATTTGAACACGCAACCTTCTGATCTGGAGTCAGACGCGCTACCGTTGCGCCACGAGGTCACATGGAGGTAGCAGGCCGCTAAAGACCATGCAGACTTTGGCCATGATCTCTCATGTAGCTCAGTGCCTAAAGCTACTTTCTGAAATCTTTGTGGAACTTTTGATAAAACCTGCTGCACTTGAGGAAACAGGCAAAGAATCCCTGAAAGTGTAAAGGCTGGACAAACAGACATGCAGTTTCCATAATGGCAAGATGTTGATGAAAGCAGATTTGACAATGGAACTATCCAAAAAAGCTAATGACCCCGACGTGATTTGAACACGCAACCTTCTGATCTGGAGTCAGACGCGCTACCGTTGCGCCACGAGGTCACATGGAGGTAGCAGGCCGCTAAAGACCATGCAGACATTGGCCATGATCTCTCATGTAGCTCAGTGCCTAAAACTACTTTCTGAAAACTTTGTGGAAGTTTTGATAAAACCTGCTGCACTTGAGGAAACAGGAAGATGGTATTACAAAGTAGCCCTGGTAGTGTAAAGGCTGGCTAAACAGACATGCAGTTTCCATAGTGGCAAAACATTGATGAAAGCAGATTTGACAATGGAACTATCCAAAAAAGCTAATGACCCCGACGTGATTTGAACACGCAACCTTCTGATCTGGAGTCAGACGCGCTACAGTTGCGCCACGAGATCCCACTCAGCATGGAAGTTGCCGATGTTTTTGTTGATTCTCAGCAACAACATGGCTGCCATAAAGGGCGTCACATTGGTTTTTTGCCCCAGGACTACCTGCAAGCACAGAAAGAATTAAATTATTGACCCATACCATTTTCCTCCCCTATGCTTGCTGTGCTATATATTTATGCTTTTTCATGATTCATGAAAAAAGAAGCAAATGAGACTGCTCAACAATGAGATGCCTGATCTCATGAATCTTTGAATTGGCAGCATTCTTATGCATTCTTATGACACACATGCAGTTTTCATGCAAGTAAAGGGTTGAAGAAAACAGATTTGACAATGTAACGATCCAAAAAAGGTGCCTGAACATGACGAGATTTGCACATGCAAGCCTCTAATCGGCAGTTCTTTGAGCTATCGTTGCCTCACAAAGTCACTTGCAATTTCACCCCTATTTATTGCTCAGTTCTCACCACTTTGGCTGCCCACCTTGCAAATGGATTTCATCTAACTGCTGTAAAAACAAGGAGAAAATGAAGAGCACCCCTGTGCTTGACCCCGACGTGATTTGAACACGCAACCTTCTGATCTGGAGTCTGACGCGCTACCGTTGTGCCATGAGGTCACATGGAGGTAGCTGGCCGCTAAAGACCATGCAGACATTGGCCATGATCTTTCATGTAGCTCAGTGCCTAAAGCTACTTTCTGAAATCTTTGTGGAACTTTTGATAAAACCTGCTGCACTTGAGGAAACAGGCAGATGGTATTACAAAGGATCCCTGGAAGAGTAAAGGCTGGACAAACAGACATGCAGTTTCCATAATGGCAAGATGTTGATGAAAGCAGATTTGACAATGGAACTATCCAAAAAAGCTAATGACCCCGACGTGATTTGAACACGCAACCTTCTGATCTGGAGTCAGACGCGCTACCGTTGCGCCACGAGGTCACATGGAGATAGCAGGCCGCTAAAGACCATGCAGACATTGGCCATGATCTCTCATGTAGCTCAGTGCCTAAAACTACTTTCTGAAAACTATGTGGAAGTTTTGATAAAACCTGCTGCACTTAAGGAAACAGGAAGATGGTATTACAAAGTAGCCCTGGTAGTGTAAAGGCTGGCTAAACAGACATGCAGTTTCCTTAGTGGCAAAACATTGTTGAAAGCAGATTTGACAATGGAACTATCCAAAAAAGCTAATGACCCCGACGTGATTTGAACACGCAACCTTCTGATGTGGACTCAGACGCGCTACAGTTGCGCCACGAGATCCCACTCAGCATGGAAGTTGCCGATGTTTTTGTTGATTCTCAGCAACAACATGGCTGCCATAAAGGGCGTCACATTGGTTTTTTGCCCCAGGACTACCTGCAAGCACAGAAAGAATTAAATTATTGACCCATACCATTTTCCTCCCCTATGCTTGCTGTGCTATATATTTATGCTTTTTCATAATTCATGAAAAAAGAAGCAAATGAGACTGCTCAACAATGAGATGTCTGATCTCATGAATCTTTGAATTGGCAGCATTCTTATGCATTCTTATGACACACATGCAGTTTTCATGCAAGTGAAGGGTTGAAGAAAACAGATTTGACAATGTAACAATCCAAAAAAGGTGCCTGAACATGACGAGATTTGCACATGCAAGCCTCTAATCGGCAGTTCTTTGAGCTATCGTTGCCTCACAAAGTCACTTGCAATTTTCACCCCTATTTATTGCTCAGTTCTCACCACTTTGGCTGCCCACCTTGCAAATGGATTTCATCTAACTGCTGTAAAAACAAGGAGAAAATGAAGAGCACTCCTGTGCTTGACCCCGACGTGATTTGAACACGCAACCTTCTGATCTGGAGTCAGACGCGCTACCGTTGCGCCACGAGGTCACATGGAGGTAGTTGGCCGCTAAAGACCATGCAGACATTGGCCACGATCTTTCATGTAGCTCAGTGCCTAAAGCTACTTTCTGAAATCTTTGTGGAACTTTTGATAAAACCTGCTGCACTTGAGGAAACAGGCAGATGGTATTACAAAGAATCCCTGGAAGTGTAAAGGCTGGACAAACAGAGATGCAGTTTCCATAATGGCAAGATGTTGATGAAAGCAGATTTGACAATGGAACTATCCAAAAAAAGCTAATGACCCCGACGTGATTTGAACACGCAACCTTCTGATCTGGAGTCAGACACGCTACCGTTGCGCCACGAGGTCACATGGAGATAGCAGGCCGCTAAAGACCATGCAGACATTGGCCATGATCTCTCATGTAGCTCAGTGCCTAAAACTACTTTCTGACGCGCTACCGTTGCGCCACGAGGTCACATGGAGGTAGCAGGCCGCTAAAGACCATGCAGACATTGGCCATGATCTCTCATGTAGCTCAGTGCCTAAAACTACTTTCTGAAAACTTTGTGGAAGTTTTGATAAAACCTGCTGCACTTGAGGAAACAGGAAGATGGTATTACAAAGTAGCCCTGGTAGTGTAAAGGCTGGCTAAACAGACATGCAGTTTCCATAGTGGCAAAACATTGATGAAAGCAGATTTGACAATGGAACTATCCAAAAAAGCTAATGACCCCGACGTGATTTGAACACGCAACCTTCTGATCTGGAGTCAGACGCGCTACAATTGCGCCACGAGATCCCACTCAGCATGGAAGTTGCCGATGTTTTTGTTGATTCTCAGCAACAACATGGCTGCCATAAAGGGCGTCACATTGGTTTTTTGCCCCAGGACTACCTGCAAGCACAGAAAGAATTAAATTATTGACCCATACCATTTTCCTCCCCTATGCTTGCTGTGCTATATATTTATGCTTTTTCATGATTCATGAAAAAAGAAGCAAATGAGACTGCTCAACAATGAGATGCCTGATCTCATGAATCTTTGAATTGGCAGCATTCTTATGCATTCTTATGACACACATGCAGTTTTCATGCAAGTAAAGGGTTGAAGAAAACAGATTTGACAATGTAACGATCCAAAAAAGGTGCCTGAACATGACGAGATTTGCACATGCAAGCCTCTAATCGGCAGTTCTTTGAGCTATCGTTGCCTCACAAAGTCACTTGCAATTTTCACCCCTATTTATTGCTCAGTTCTCACCACTTTGGCTGCCCACCTTGCAAATGGATTTCATCTAACTGCTGTAAAAACAAGGAGAAAATGAAGAGCACTCCTGTGCTTGACCCCGACGTGATTTGAACACGCAACCTTCTGATCTGGAGTCAGACACGCTACCGTTGCGCCACGAGGTCACATGGAGGTAGCTGGCCGCTAAAGACCATGCAGACATTGGCCATGATCTTTCATGTAGCTCAGTGCCTAAAGCTACTTTCTGAAATCTTTGTGGAACTTTTGATAAAACCTGCTGCACTTGAGGAAACAGGCAGATGGTATTACAAAGAATCCCTGGAAGTGTAAAGGCTGGACAAACAGACATGCAGTTTCCATAATGGCAAGATGTTGATGAAAGCAGATTTGACAATGGAACTATCCAAAAAAGCTAATGACCCCGACGTGATTTGAACACGCAACCTTCTGATCTGGAGTCAGACACGATACCGTTGCGTCACATGGAGGTAGCAGGCCGCTAAAGACCATGCAGACATTGGCCATGATCTCTCATGTAGCTCAGTGCCTAAAACTACTTTCTGACGCGCTACCGTTGCGCCACGAGGTCACATGGAGGTAGCAGGCCGCTAAAGACCATGCAGACATTGGCCATGATCTCTCATGTAGCTCAGTGCCTAAAACTACTTTCTGAAAACTTTGTGGAAGTTTTGATAAAACCTGCTGCACTTGAGGAAACAGGAAGATGGTATTACAAAGTAGCCCTGGTAGTGTAAAGGCTGGCTAAACAGACATGCAGTTTCCATAGTGGCAAAACATTGATGAAAGCAGATTTGACAATGGAACTATCCAAAAAAGCTAATGACCCCGACATGATTTGAACACGCAACCTTCTGATCTGGAGTCAGACGCGCTACAGTTGCGCCACGAGATCCCACTCAGCATGGAAGTTGCCGATATTTTTGTTGATTCTCAGCAACAACATGGCTGCCATAAAGGGCGTCGCATTGGTTTTTTGCCCCAGGACTACCTGCAAGCACAGAAAGAATTAAATTATTGACCCATACCATTTTCCTCCCCTATGCTTGCTGTGCTATATATTTATGCTTTTTCATGATTCATGAAAAAAGAAGCAAATGAGACTGCTCAACAATGAGATGCCTGATCTCATGAATCTTTGAATTGGCAGCATTCTTATGCATTCTTATGACACACATGCAGTTTTCATGCAAGTAAAGGGTTGAAGAAAACAGATTTGACAATGTAACGATCCAAAAAAGGTGCCTGAACATGACGAGATTTGCACATGCAAGCCTCTAATCGGCAGTTCTTTGAGCTATCGTTGCCTCACAAGGTCACTTGCAATTTTCACCCCTATTTATTGCTCAGTTCTCACCACTTTGGCTGCCCACTTTGCAAATGGATTTCATCTAACTGCTGTAAAAACAAGGAGAAAATGGAGAGCACCCCTGTGCTTGACCCCGACGTGATTTGAACACGCAACCTTCTGATCTGGAGTCAGAAGCGCTACCGTTGCGCCACGAGGTCACATGGAGGTAGCCGGCCGCTAAAGACCATGCAGACATTGGCCATAATCTCTCATGTAGCTCAGTGCCTAAAGCTACTTTCTGAAATCTTTGTGGAACTTTTGATAAAACCTGCTGCACTTGAGGAAACAGACAGATGGTATTACAAAGAATCCCTGGAAGTGTAAAGGCTGGACAAACAGACATGCAGTTTCCATAATGGCAAGATGTTGATGAAAGCAGATTTGACAATGGAACTATCCAAAAAAGCTAATGACCCCGACGTGATTTGAACACGCAACCTTCTGATCTGGAGTCAGACGCGCTACCGTTGCGCCACGAGGTCACATGGAGGTAGCAGGCCGCTAAAGACCATGCAGACATTGGCCATGATCTCTCATGTAGCTCAGTGCCTAAAACTACTTTCTGAAAACTTTGTGGAAGTTTTGATAAAACCTGCTGCACTTGAGGAAACAGGAAGATGGTATTACAAAGTAGCCCTGGTAGTGTAAAGGCTGGCTAAACAGACATGCAGTTTCCATAGTGGCAAAACATTGATGAAAGCAGATTTGACAATGGAACTATCCAAAAAAGCTAATGACCCCGACGTGATTTGAACACGCAACCTTCTGATCTGGACCCAGACGTGCTACAGTTGCGCCACGAGATCCCACTCAACATGGAAGTTGCCGATGTTTTTGTTGATTCTCAGCAACAACATGGCTGCCATAAAGGGCGTCACATTGGTTTTTTGCCCCAGGACTACCTGCAAGCACAGAAAGAATTAAATTATTGACCCATACCATTTTCCTCCCCTTTGCTTGCTGTGCTATATATTTATGCTTTTTCATGATTCATGAAAAAAGAAGCAAATGAGACTGCTCAACAATGAGATGCCTGATCTCATGAATCTTTGAATTGGCAGCATTCTTATGCATTCTTATGACACACATGCAGTTTTCATGCAAGTAAAGGGTTGAAGAAAACAGATTTGACAATGTAACGATCCAAAAAAGGTGCCTGAACATGACGAGATTTGCACATGCAAGCCTCTAATCGGCAGTTCTTTGAGCTATCGTTGCCTCACAAAGTCACTTGCAATTTTCACCCCTATTTATTGCTCAGTTCTCACCACTTTGGCTGCCCACCTTGCAAATGGATTTCATCTAACTGCTGTAAAAACAAGGAGAAAATGGAGAGCACCCCTGTGCTTGACCCCCGAGGTGATTTGAACACGCAACCTTCTGATCTGGAGTCAGACGCGCTACAGTTGCGCCACGAGATCCCACTCAGCATGGAAGTTGCCGATGTTTTTGTTGATTCTCAGCAACAACATGGCTGCCATAAAGGGCGTCACATTGGTTTTTTGCCCCAGGACTACCTGCAAGCACAGAAAGAATTAAATTATTGACCCATACCATTTTCCTCCCCAATGCTTGCTGTGCTATATATTTATGCTTTTTCATGATTCATGAAAAAAGAAGCAAATGAGACTGCTCAACAATGAGATGCCTGATCTCATGAATCTTTGAATTGGCAGCATTCTTATGCATTCTTATGACACACATGCAGTTTTCATGCAAGTAAAGGGTTGAAGAAAACAGATTTGACAATGTAACAATCCAAAAAAGGTGCCTGAACATGACGAGATTTGTACATGCAAGCCTCTAATCGGCAGTTCTTTGAGCTATCGTTGCCTCACAAAGTCACTTGCAATTTTCACCCCTATTTATTGCTCAGTTCTCACCACTTTGGCTGCCCACCTTGCAAATGGATTTCATCTAACTGCTGTAAAAACAAGGAGAAAATGGAGAGCACCCCTGTGCTTGACCCCGACGTGATTTGAACACGCAACCTTCTGATCTGGAGTCAGACGCGCTACCGTTGCGCCACAAGGTCACATGGAAGTAGCTGGCCTCTAAAGACCATGCAGACATTGGTCATGATCTCTCATGTAGCTCGGTGCCTAAAGCTACTTTCTGAAATCTTTGTGGAACTTTTGATAAAACCTGCTGCACTTGAGGAAACAGGCAGATGGTATTACAAAGAATCCCTGGAAGTGCAAAGGCTGGACAAACAGACATGCAGTTTCCATAATGGCAAGATGTTGATGAAAGCAGATTTGACAATGGAACTATCCAAAAAAGCTAACGACCCCGACGTGATTTGAACACGCAACCTTCTGAGCTGGAGTCAGATGCGCTACCGTTGCGCCACGAGATCCCACTCAGCTTGGAAGTTGCCGATGTTTTTGTTGATTCTCAGCAACAACATGGCTGCCATAAAGGGCGTCACATTGGTTTTTTGCCCCAGGACTACCTGCAAGCCCAGAAAGAATTAAATTGTTGACCCATACCATTTTCCTCCCCTATGCTTGCAGTGCTATATATTTATGCTTTTTCATGATTCATGAAAAAAGAAGCAAATGAGACTGCTCAACAATGAGATGCCTGATCCCATGAATCTTTGAATTGGCAGCATTCTTATGCATTCTTATGACACACATGCAGTTTTCATGCAAGTAAAGGGTTGAAGAAAACAGATTTGACAATGTAACGATCCAAAAAAACCTGATAAAACCTGCTGCACTTGAGGAAACAGGTAGATGGTATTACAAAGAATCCCTGGAAGTGTAAAGGCTGGACAAACAGACATGCAGTTAACATAATAGCAACATGTTGATGAAAGCAGATTTGACAATGGAACTATCCAAAAAAGCCAATGACCCCGATGTGACTTGAACACGCAACCTCCTGATCTGGAGTCAGACGCGCTACCGTTGCACCAAGAGGTCTCATGGAGGTAGCAGGCCGCTAAAGACCATGCAGACATTGGCCCTGATCTCTCATGTAGCTCAGTGCCTAAAGCTACTTTCTGAAATCTTTGTGGAAGTTTTGATAAAACCTGCTGCACTTGAGGAAACAGACAGATGGTATTACAAAGTAGCCCTGGAAGTGTAAAGGCTGGCTAAACAGACATGCAGTTTCCATAGTGGCAAAACATTGATAAAAACAGATTTGACAATGGAACTATCCAAAAAAGCTAACGACCCCGACGTGATTTGAACACGCAACCTTCTGAGCTGGAGTCAGATGCGCTACCGTTGCGCCACGAGATCCCACTCAGCATGGAAGTTGCCGATGTTTTTGTTGATTCTCAGCAACAACATGGCTGCCATAAAGGGCGTCACATTGGTTTTGTGCCCCAGGACTACCTGCAAGCCCAGAAAGAATTAAATTGTTGACCCATACCATTTTCCTCCCCTATGCTTGCTGTGCTATATATTTATGCTTTTTCATGATTCATGAAAAAAGAAGCAAATGAGACTGCTCAACAATGAGATGCCTGATCCCATGAATCTTTGAATTGGCAGCATTCTTATGCATTCTTATGACACACATGCAGTTTTCATGCAAGTAAAGGGTTGAAGAAAACAGATTTGACAATGTAACGATCCAAAAAAGGTGCCTGAACATGACGAGATTTGCACATGCAAGCCTCTAATCAGCAGTTCTTTGAGCTATCGTTGCCTCACAAAGTCACTTGCAATTTTCACCCCTATTTATTGCTCAGTTCTCACCACTTTGGCTGCCCACCTTGCAAATGGATTTCATCTAACTGCTGTAAAAACAAGGAGAAAATGGAGAGCACCCCTGTGCTTGACCCCAACGTGATTTGAACACGCAACCTTCTGATCTGGAGTCAGACGCGCTACCGTTGCGCCACGAGGTCACATGGAAGCAGTCGGCCGCTAAAGACCATGCAGACATCGGCCATGATCTCTCATGTAGCTCAGTGCCTAAAGCTACTTTCTGAAATCTTTGTGGAACTTTTGATAAAACCTGCTGCACTTGAGGAAACAGGCAGATGGTATTACAAAGAATCCCTGGAAGTGTAAAGGCTGGACAAACAGACATGCAGTTTCCATAATGGCAAGATGTTGATGAAAGCAGATTTGACAATGGAACTATCCAAAAAAGCTAATGACCCCGACGTGATTTGAACACGCAACCTTCTGATGTGGACTCAGACGCGCTACAGTTGCGCCACGAGATCCCACTCAGCATGGAAGTTGCCGATGTTTTTGTTGATTCTCAGCAACAACATGGCTGCCATAAAGGGCGTCACATTGGTTTTTTGCCCCAGGACTACCTGCAAGCACAGAAAGAATTAAATTATTGACCCATACCATTTTCCTCCCCTATGCTTGCTGTGCTATATATTTATGCTTTTTCATAATTCATGAAAAAAGAAGCAAATGAGACTGCTCAACAATGAGATGTCTGATCTCATGAATCTTTGAATTGGCAGCATTCTTATGCATTCTTATGACACACATGCAGTTTTCATGCAAGTGAAGGGTTGAAGAAAACAGATTTGACAATGTAACAATCCAAAAAAGGTGCCTGAACATGACGAGATTTGCACATGCAAGCCTCTAATCGGCAGTTCTTTGAGCTATCGTTGCCTCACAAAGTCACTTGCAATTTTCACCCCTATTTATTGCTCAGTTCTCACCACTTTGGCTGCCCACCTTGCAAATGGATTTCATCTAACTGCTGTAAAAACAAGGAGAAAATGAAGAGCACTCCTGTGCTTGACCCCGACGTGATTTGAACACGCAACCTTCTGATCTGGAGTCAGACGCGCTACCGTTGCGCCACGAGGTCACATGGAGGTAGCTGGCCGCTAAAGACCATGCAGACATTGGCCACGATCTTTCATGTAGCTCAGTGCCTAAAGCTACTTTCTGAAATCTTTGTGGAACTTTTGATAAAACCTGCTGCACTTGAGGAAACAGGCAGATGGTATTACAAAGAATCCCTGGAAGTGTAAAGGCTGGACAAACAGAGATGCAGTTTCCATAATGGCAAGATGTTGATGAAAGCAGATTTGACAATGGAACTATCCAAAAAAAGCTAATGACCCCGACGTGATTTGAACACGCAACCTTCTGATCTGGAGTCAGACACGCTACCGTTGCGCCACGAGGTCACATGGAGATAGCAGGCCGCTAAAGACCATGCAGACATTGGCCATGATCTCTCATGTAGCTCAGTGCCTAAAACTACTTTCTGACGCGCTACCGTTGCGCCACGAGGTCACATGGAGGTAGCAGGCCGCTAAAGACCATGCAGACATTGGCCATGATCTCTCATGTAGCTCAGTGCCTAAAACTACTTTCTGAAAACTTTGTGGAAGTTTTGATAAAACCTGCTGCACTTGAGGAAACAGGAAGATGGTATTACAAAGTAGCCCTGGTAGTGTAAAGGCTGGCTAAACAGACATGCAGTTTCCATAGTGGCAAAACATTGATGAAAGCAGATTTGACAATGGAACTATCCAAAAAAGCTAATGACCCCGACGTGATTTGAACACGCAACCTTCTGATCTGGAGTCAGACGCGCTACAATTGCGCCACGAGATCCCACTCAGCATGGAAGTTGCCGATGTTTTTGTTGATTCTCAGCAACAACATGGCTGCCATAAAGGGCGTCACATTGGTTTTTTGCCCCAGGACTACCTGCAAGCACAGAAAGAATTAAATTATTGACCCATACCATTTTCCTCCCCTATGCTTGCTGTGCTATATATTTATGCTTTTTCATGATTCATGAAAAAAGAAGCAAATGAGACCGCTCAACAATGAGATGCCTGATCTCATGAATCTTTGAATTGGCAGCATTCTTATGCATTCTTATGACACACATGCAGTTTTCATGCAAGTAAAGGGTTGAAGAAAACAGATTTGACAATGTAACGATCCAAAAAAGGTGCCTGAACATGACGAGATTTGCACATGCAAGCCTCTAATCGGCAGTTCTTTGAGCTATCGTTGCCTCACAAAGTCACTTGCAATTTTCACCCCTATTTATTGCTCAGTTCTCACCACTTTGGCTGCCCACCTTGCAAATGGATTTCATCTAACTGCTGTAAAAACAAGGAGAAAATGAAGAGCACTCCTGTGCTTGACCCCGACGTGATTTGAACACGCAACCTTCTGATCTGGAGTCAGACACGCTACCGTTGCGCCACGAGGTCACATGGAGGTAGCTGGCCGCTAAAGACCATGCAGACATTGGCCATGATCTTTCATGTAGCTCAGTGCCTAAAGCTACTTTCTGAAATCTTTGTGGAACTTTTGATAAAACCTGCTGCACTTGAGGAAACAGGCAGATGGTATTACAAAGAATCCCTGGAAGTGTAAAGGCTGGACAAACAGACATGCAGTTTCCATAATGGCAAGATGTTGATGAAAGCAGATTTGACAATGGAACTATCCAAAAAAGCTAATGACCCCGACGTGATTTGAACACGCAACCTTCTGATCTGGAGTCAGACACGATACCGTTGCGTCACATGGAGGTAGCAGGCCGCTAAAGACCATGCAGACATTGGCCATGATCTCTCATGTAGCTCAGTGCCTAAAACTACTTTCTGACGCGCTACCGTTGCGCCACGAGGTCACATGGAGGTAGCAGGCCGCTAAAGACCATGCAGACATTGGCCATGATCTCTCATGTAGCTCAGTGCCTAAAACTACTTTCTGAAAACTTTGTGGAAGTTTTGATAAAACCTGCTGCACTTGAGGAAACAGGAAGATGGTATTACAAAGTAGCCCTGGTAGTGTAAAGGCTGGCTAAACAGACATGCAGTTTCCATAGTGGCAAAACATTGATGAAAGCAGATTTGACAATGGAACTATCCAAAAAAGCTAATGACCCCGACATGATTTGAACACGCAACCTTCTGATCTGGAGTCAGACGCGCTACAGTTGCGCCACGAGATCCCACTCAGCATGGAAGTTGCCGATATTTTTGTTGATTCTCAGCAACAACATGGCTGCCATAAAGGGCGTCGCATTGGTTTTTTGCCCCAGGACTACCTGCAAGCACAGAAAGAATTAAATTATTGACCCATACCATTTTCCTCCCCTATGCTTGCTGTGCTATATATTTATGCTTTTTCATGATTCATGAAAAAAGAAGCAAATGAGACTGCTCAACAATGAGATGCCTGATCTCATGAATCTTTGAATTGGCAGCATTCTTATGCATTCTTATGACACACATGCAGTTTTCATGCAAGTAAAGGGTTGAAGAAAACAGATTTGACAATGTAACGATCCAAAAAAGGTGCCTGAACATGACGAGATTTGCACATGCAAGCCTCTAATCGGCAGTTCTTTGAGCTATCGTTGCCTCACAAGGTCACTTGCAATTTTCACCCCTATTTATTGCTCAGTTCTCACCACTTTGGCTGCCCACTTTGCAAATGGATTTCATCTAACTGCTGTAAAAACAAGGAGAAAATGGAGAGCACCCCTGTGCTTGACCCCGACGTGATTTGAACACGCAACCTTCTGATCTGGAGTCAGAAGCGCTACCGTTGCGCCACGAGGTCACATGGAGGTAGCCGGCCGCTAAAGACCATGCAGACATTGGCCATAATCTCTCATGTAGCTCAGTGCCTAAAGCTACTTTCTGAAATCTTTGTGGAACTTTTGATAAAACCTGCTGCACTTGAGGAAACAGACAGATGGTATTACAAAGAATCCCTGGAAGTGTAAAGGCTGGACAAACAGACATGCAGTTTCCATAATGGCAAGATGTTGATGAAAGCAGATTTGACAATGGAACTATCCAAAAAAGCTAATGACCCCGACGTGATTTGAACACGCAACCTTCTGATCTGGAGTCAGACGCGCTACCGTTGCGCCACGAGGTCACATGGAGGTAGCAGGCCGCTAAAGACCATGCAGACATTGGCCATGATCTCTCATGTAGCTCAGTGCCTAAAACTACTTTCTGAAAACTTTGTGGAAGTTTTGATAAAACCTGCTGCACTTGAGGAAACAGGAAGATGGTATTACAAAGTAGCCCTGGTAGTGTAAAGGCTGGCTAAACAGACATGCAGTTTCCATAGTGGCAAAACATTGATGAAAGCAGATTTGACAATGGAACTATCCAAAAAAGCTAATGACCCCGACGTGATTTGAACACGCAACCTTCTGATCTGGACCCAGACGTGCTACAGTTGCGCCACGAGATCCCACTCAACATGGAAGTTGCCGATGTTTTTGTTGATTCTCAGCAACAACATGGCTGCCATAAAGGGCGTCACATTGGTTTTTTGCCCCAGGACTACCTGCAAGCACAGAAAGAATTAAATTATTGACCCATACCATTTTCCTCCCCTTTGCTTGCTGTGCTATATATTTATGCTTTTTCATGATTCATGAAAAAAGAAGCAAATGAGACTGCTCAACAATGAGATGCCTGATCTCATGAATCTTTGAATTGGCAGCATTCTTATGCATTCTTATGACACACATGCAGTTTTCATGCAAGTAAAGGGTTGAAGAAAACAGATTTGACAATGTAACGATCCAAAAAAGGTGCCTGAACATGACGAGATTTGCACATGCAAGCCTCTAATCGGCAGTTCTTTGAGCTATCGTTGCCTCACAAAGTCACTTGCAATTTTCACCCCTATTTATTGCTCAGTTCTCACCACTTTGGCTGCCCACCTTGCAAATGGATTTCATCTAACTGCTGTAAAAACAAGGAGAAAATGGAGAGCACCCCTGTGCTTGACCCCCGAGGTGATTTGAACACGCAACCTTCTGATCTGGAGTCAGACGCGCTACAGTTGCGCCACGAGATCCCACTCAGCATGGAAGTTGCCGATGTTTTTGTTGATTCTCAGCAACAACATGGCTGCCATAAAGGGCGTCACATTGGTTTTTTGCCCCAGGACTACCTGCAAGCACAGAAAGAATTAAATTATTGACCCATACCATTTTCCTCCCCAATGCTTGCTGTGCTATATATTTATGCTTTTTCATGATTCATGAAAAAAGAAGCAAATGAGACTGCTCAACAATGAGATGCCTGATCTCATGAATCTTTGAATTGGCAGCATTCTTATGCATTCTTATGACACACATGCAGTTTTCATGCAAGTAAAGGGTTGAAGAAAACAGATTTGACAATGTAACAATCCAAAAAAGGTGCCTGAACATAACGAGATTTGTACATGCAAGCCTCTAATCGGCAGTTCTTTGAGCTATCGTTGCCTCACAAAGTCACTTGCAATTTTCACCCCTATTTATTGCTCAGTTCTCACCACTTTGGCTGCCCACCTTGCAAATGGATTTCATCTAACTGCTGTAAAAACAAGGAGAAAATGGAGAGCACCCCTGTGCTTGACCCCGACGTGATTTGAACACGCAACCTTCTGATCTGGAGTCAGACGCGCTACCGTTGCGCCACAAGGTCACATGGAAGTAGCTGGCCTCTAAAGACCATGCAGACATTGGTCATGATCTCTCATGTAGCTCGGTGCCTAAAGCTACTTTCTGAAATCTTTGTGGAACTTTTGATAAAACCTGCTGCACTTGAGGAAACAGGCAGATGGTATTACAAAGAATCCCTGGAAGTGCAAAGGCTGGACAAACAGACATGCAGTTTCCATAATGGCAAGATGTTGATGAAAGCAGATTTGACAATGGAACTATCCAAAAAAGCTAACGACCCCGACGTGATTTGAACACGCAACCTTCTGAGCTGGAGTCAGATGCGCTACCGTTGCGCCACGAGATCCCACTCAGCTTGGAAGTTGCCGATGTTTTTGTTGATTCTCAGCAACAACATGGCTGCCATAAAGGGCGTCACATTGGTTTTTTGCCCCAGGACTACCTGCAAGCCCAGAAAGAATTAAATTGTTGACCCATACCATTTTCCTCCCCTATGCTTGCAGTGCTATATATTTATGCTTTTTCATGATTCATGAAAAAAGAAGCAAATGAGACTGCTCAACAATGAGATGCCTGATCCCATGAATCTTTGAATTGGCAGCATTCTTATGCATTCTTATGACACACATGCAGTTTTCATGCAAGTAAAGGGTTGAAGAAAACAGATTTGACAATGTAACGATCCAAAAAAACCTGATAAAACCTGCTGCACTTGAGGAAACAGGTAGATGGTATTACAAAGAATCCCTGGAAGTGTAAAGGCTGGACAAACAGACATGCAGTTAACATAATAGCAACATGTTGATGAAAGCAGATTTGACAATGGAACTATCCAAAAAAGCCAATGACCCCGATGTGACTTGAACACGCAACCTCCTGATCTGGAGTCAGACGCGCTACCGTTGCACCAAGAGGTCTCATGGAGGTAGCAGGCCGCTAAAGACCATGCAGACATTGGCCCTGATCTCTCATGTAGCTCAGTGCCTAAAGCTACTTTCTGAAATCTTTGTGGAAGTTTTGATAAAACCTGCTGCACTTGAGGAAACAGACAGATGGTATTACAAAGTAGCCCTGGAAGTGTAAAGGCTGGCTAAACAGACATGCAGTTTCCATAGTGGCAAAACATTGATAAAAACAGATTTGACAATGGAACTATCCAAAAAAGCTAACGACCCCGACGTGATTTGAACACGCAACCTTCTGAGCTGGAGTCAGATGCGCTACCGTTGCGCCACGAGATCCCACTCAGCATGGAAGTTGCCGATGTTTTTGTTGATTCTCAGCAACAACATGGCTGCCATAAAGGGCGTCACATTGGTTTTGTGCCCCAGGACTACCTGCAAGCCCAGAAAGAATTAAATTGTTGACCCATACCATTTTCCTCCCCTATGCTTGCTGTGCTATATATTTATGCTTTTTCATGATTCATGAAAAAAGAAGCAAATGAGACTGCTCAACAATGAGATGCCTGATCCCATGAATCTTTGAATTGGCAGCATTCTTATGCATTCTTATGACACACATGCAGTTTTCATGCAAGTAAAGGGTTGAAGAAAACAGATTTGACAATGTAACGATCCAAAAAAGGTGCCTGAACATGACGAGATTTGCACATGCAAGCCTCTAATCAGCAGTTCTTTGAGCTATCGTTGCCTCACAAAGTCACTTGCAATTTTCACCCCTATTTATTGCTCAGTTCTCACCACTTTGGCTGCCCACCTTGCAAATGGATTTCATCTAACTGCTGTAAAAACAAGGAGAAAATGGAGAGCACCCCTGTGCTTGACCCCAACGTGATTTGAACACGCAACCTTCTGATCTGGAGTCAGACGCGCTACCGTTGCGCCACGAGGTCACATGGAAGCAGTCGGCCGCTAAAGACCATGCAGACATCGGCCATGATCTCTCATGTAGCTCAGTGCCTAAAGCTACTTTCTGAAATCTTTGTGGAACTTTTGATAAAACCTGCTGCACTTGAGGAAACAGGCAGATGGTATTACAAAGAATCCCTGGAAGTGTAAAGGCTGGACAAACAGACATGCAGTTTCCATAATGGCAAGATGTTGATGAAAGCAGATTTGACAATGGAACTATCCAAAAAAGCTAATGACCCCGACGTGATTTGAACACGCAACCTTCTGATCTGGAGTCAGACGCGCTACCGTTGCGCCACGAGGTCACATGGTGGTAGCAGGCCGCTAAAGACCATGCAGACATTGGCCATGATCTCTCATGTAGCTCAGTGCCTAAAACTTCTTTCTGAAAACTTTGTGGAAGTTTTGATAAAACCTGCTGCACTTGAGGAAACAGGAAGATGGTATTACAAAGTAGCCCTGGTAGTGTAAAGGCTGGCTAAACAGACATGCAGTTTCCATAGTGGCAAAACATTGGTGAAACCAGATTTGACAATGGAACTATCCAAAAAAGCTAATGACCCCGACGTGATTTGAACACGCAACCTTCTGATCTGGAGTCAGACGCGCTACCGTTGCGCCACAAGGTCACATGGAGGTAGCCGGCCGCTAAAGACCATGCAGACATTGGCCATGATCACTCATTTAGCTCAGTGCCTAAAGCTACTTTCTGAAATCTTTGTGGAAATTTTGATAAAACCTGCTGCACTTGAGGAAACAGGCAGATGGTATTACAAAGAATCCCTGGAAGTGTAAAGGCTGGACAAACAGACATGCAGTTTCCATAATGGCAAGATGTTGATGAAAGCAGATTTGACAATGGAACTATCCAAAAAAGCTAGTGACCCCGACGTGATTTGAACACGCAACCTTCTGATCTGGAGTCAAACGCGCTACCGTTGCGCCACGAGGTCACATGGAGGTATCAGGCCGCTAAAGACCATGCAGACATTGGCCATGATCTCTCATGTAGCTCAGTGCCTAAAACTACTTTCTGAAAACTTTGTGGAAGTTTTGATAAAACCTGCTGCACTTGAGGAAACAGGAAGATGGTATTACAAAGTAGCCCTGGTAGTGTAAAGGCTGGCTAAACAGACATGCAGTTTCCATAGTGGCAAAACATTGATGAAAGCAGATTTGACAATGGAACTATCCAAATAAGCTAATGACCCCGATGTGATTTGAACACGCAACCTTCTGAGCTGGAGTCAGATGCGCTACCGTTGCGCCACGAGATCCCACTCAGCATGGAAGTTGCCGATGTTTTTGTTGATTCTCAGCAACAACATGGCTGCCATAAAGGGCGTCACATTGGTTTTGTGCCCCAGGACTACCTGCAAGCCCAGAAAGAATTAAATTGTTGACCCATACCATTTTCCTCCCCTATGCTTGCTGTGCTATATATTTATGCTTTTTCATGATTCATGAAAAAAGAAGCAAATGAGACTGCTCAACAATGAGATGCCTGATCCCATGAATCTTTGAATTGGCAGCATTCTTATGCATTCTTATGACACACATGCAGTTTTCATGCAAGTAAAGGGTTGAAGAAAACAGATTTGACAATGTAACGATCCAAAAAAGGTGCCTGAACATGACGAGATTTGCACATGCAAGCCTCTAATCAGCAGTTCTTTGAGCTATCGTTGCCTCACAAAGTCACTTGCAATTTTCACCCCTATTTATTGCTCAGTTCTCACCACTTTGGCTGCCCACCTTGCAAATGGATTTCATCTAACTGCTGTAAAAACAAGGAGAAAATGGAGAGCACCCCTGTGCTTGACCCCAACGTGATTTGAACACGCAACCTTCTGATCTGGAGTCAGACGCGCTACCGTTGCGCCACGAGGTCACATGGAAGTAGTCGGCCGCTAAAGACCATGCAGACATCGGCCATGATCTCTCATGTAGCTCAGTGCCTAAAGCTACTTTCTGAAATCTTTGTGGAACTTTTGATAAAACCTGCTGCACTTGAGGAAACAGGCAGATGGTATTACAAAGAATCCCTGGAAGTGTAAAGGCTGGACAAACAGACATGCAGTTTCCATAATGGCAAGATGTTGATGAAAGCAGATTTGACAATGGAACTATCCAAAAAAGCTAATGACCCCGACGTGATTTGAACACGCAACCTTCTGATCTGGAGTCAGACGCGCTACCGTTGCGCCACGAGGTCACATGGTGGTAGCAGGCCGCTAAAGACCATGCAGACATTGGCCATGATCTCTCATGTAGCTCAGTGCCTAAAACTACTTTCTGAAAACTTTGTGGAAGTTTTGATAAAACCTGCTGCACTTGAGGAAACAGGAAGATGGTATTACAAAGTAGCCCTGGTAGTGTAAAGGCTGGCTAAACAGACATGCAGTTTCCATAGTGGCAAAACATTGGTGAAACCAGATTTGACAATGGAACTATCCAAAAAAGCTAATGACCCCGACGTGATTTGAACACGCAACCTTCTGATCTGGAGTCAGACGCGCTACCGTTGCGCCACAAGGTCACATGGAGGTAGCCGGCCGCTAAAGACCATGCAGACATTGGCCATGATCTCTCATTTAGCTCAGTGCCTAAAGCTACTTTCTGAAATCTTTGTGGAACTTTTGATAAAACCTGCTGCACTTGAGGAAACAGGCAGATGGTATTACAAAGAATCCCTGGAAGTGTAAAGGCTGGACAAACAGACATGCAGTTTCCATAATGGCAAGATGTTGATGAAAGCAGATTTGACAATGGAACTATCCAAAAAAGCTAGTGACCCCGACGTGATTTGAACACGCAACCTTCTGATCTGGAGTCAGACGCGCTACCGTTGCACCACGAGGTCACATGGAGGTATCAGGCCGCTAAAGACCATGCAGACATTGGCCATGATCTCTCATGTAGCTCAGTGCCTAAAACTACTTTCTGAAAACTTTGTGGAAGTTTTGATAAAACCTGCTGCACTTGAGGAAACAGGAAGATGGTATTACAAAGTAGCCCTGGTAGTGTAAAGGCTGGCTAAACAGACATGCAGTTTCCATAGTGGCAAAACATTGATGAAAGCAGATTTGACAATGGAACTATCCAAATAAGCTAATGACCCCGATGTGATTTGAACACGCAACCTTCTGATCTGGAGTCAGACGCGCTACAGTTGCGCCACGAGATCCCACTCAGCATGGAAGTTGCAGATGTTTTTGTTGATTCTCAGCAACAACATGGCTGCCATAAAGGGCGTCACATTGGTTTTTTTGCCCCAGGACTACCTGCAAGCACGGAAAGAATTAAAATATTGACCCATAAAATTTTCCTCCCCTATGCTTGCTGTGCTATATATTTATGCTTTTTCATGATTCATGAAAAAAGAAGCAAATGAGACTGCTCAACAATGAGATGCCTGATCTCATGAATCTTTGAATTGGCAGCATTCTTATGCATTCTTATGACACACATGCAGTTTTCATGCAAGTAAAGGGTTGAAGAAAACAGATTTGACAATGTAACAATCCAAAAAAGGTGCCTGAACATGACGAGATTTGCACATGCAAGCCTCTAATCGGCAGTTCTTTGAGCTATCGTTGCCTCACAAGGTCACTTGCAATTTTCACCCCTATTTATTGCTCAGTTCTCACCACTTTGGCTGCCCACCTTGCAAATGGATTTCATCTAACTGCTGTAAAAACAAGGAGAAAATGGAGAGCACCCCTGTGCTTGACCCCGACGTGATTTGAACACGCAACCTTCTGATCTGGAGTCAGACGCGCTACCGTTGCGCCACGAGGTCACATGGAGGTAGCAGGCCGCTAAAGACCATGCAGACTTTGGCCATGATCTCTCATGTAGCACATTGCCTAAAACTACTTTCTGAAAACTTTGTGGAAGTTTTGATAAAACCTGCTGCACTTGAGGAAACAGGAAGATGGTATTACAAAGTAGCCCTGGTAGTGTAAAGGCTGGCTGAACAGACATGCAGTTTCCATAGTGGCAAAACATTGATGAAAGCAGATTTGACAATGGAACTATCCAAAAAAGCTAATGACCCCGACGTGATTTGAACACGCAACCTTCTGATCTGGAGTCAGACGCGCTACAGTTGTGCCACGAGATGCCACTCAGCATGAAAATTGCCGATGTTTTTGTTTATTCTCAGCAACAACATGGCTGCCATAAAGGGCGTCACATTGGTTTTTTGCCCCAGGACTACCTGCAAGCACAGAAAGAATTAAATTATTGACCCATACCATTTTCCTCCCCTATGCTTGCTGTGCTATATATTTATGCTTTTTCATGATTCATGAAAAAAGAAGCAAATGAGACTGCTCAACAATGAGATGCCTGATCTCATGAATCTTTGAATTGGCAGCATTCTTATGCATTCTTATGACACACATGCAGTTTTCATGCAAGTAAAGGGTTGAAGAAAACAGATTTGACAATGTAACGATCCAAAAAAGGTGCCTGAACATGACGAGATTTGCACATGCAAGCCTCTAATCGGCAGTTCTTTGAGCTATCGTTGCCTCACAAAGTCACTTGCAATTTTCACCCCTATTTATTGCTCAGTTCTCACCACTTTGGCTGCCCACCTTGCAAATGGATTTCATCTAACTGCTGTAAAAACAAGGAGAAAATGAAGAGCACCCCTGTGCTTGACCCCGACGTGATTTGAACACGCAACCTTCTGATCTGGAGTCAGACGCGCTACCGTTGCGCCACAAGGTCACATGGAGGTAGCTGGCCGCTAAAGACCATGCAGACATCGGCCATGATCTTTCATGTAGCTCAGTGCCTAAAGCTACTTTCTGAAATCTTTGTGGAACTTTTGATAAAACCTGCTGCACTTGAGGAAACAGTCAGATGGTATTACAAAGAATCCCTGGAAGTGTAAAGGCTGGACAAACAGACATGCAGTTTCCATAATGGCAAGATGTTGATGAAAGCAGATTTGACAATGGAACTATCCAAAAAAGCTAGTGACCCCGACGTGATTTGAACACGCAACCTTCTGATCTGGAGTCAGACGCGCTACCGTTGCGCCACGAGGTCACATGGAGGTAGCAGGCCGCTAAAGACCATGCAGACATTGGCCATGATCTCTCATGTAGCTCAGTGCCTAAAACTACTTTCTGAAAACTATGTGGAAGTTTTGATAAAACCTGCTGCACTTGAGGAAACAGGAAGATGGTATTACAAAGTAGCCCTGGTAGTGTAAAGGCTGGCTAAACAGACATGCAGTTTCCATAGTGGCAAAACATTGATGAAAGCAGATTTGACAATGGAACTATCCAAAAAAGCTAATGACCCCGACGTGATTTGAACACGCAACCTTCTGATCTGGAGTCAGACGCGCTACAGTTGCACCACGAGATCACACTCAGCATGGAAGTTGCCGATGTTTTTGTTGATTCTCAGCAACAACATGGCTGCCATAAAGGGCGTCACATTGGTTTTTTGCCCCAGGACTACCTGCAAGCACAGAAAGAATTAAATTATTGACCCATACCATTTTCCTCCCCTATGCTTGCTGTGCTATATATTTATGCTTTTTCATGATTCATGAAAAAAGAAGCAAATGAGACTGCTCAACAATGAGATGCCTGATCTCATGAATCTTTGAATTGGCAGCATTCTTATGCATTCTTATGACACACATGCAGTTTTCATGCAAGTAAAGGGTTGAAGAAAACAGATTTGACAATGTAACAATCCAAAAAAGGTGCCTGAACATGACGAGATTTGCACATGCAAGCCTCTAATCGGCAGTTCTTTGAGCTATCGTTGCCTCACAAGGTCACTTGCAATTTTCACCCCTATTTATTGCTCAGTTCTCACCACTTTGGCTGCCCACCTTGCAAATGGATTTCATCTAACTGCTGTAAAAACAAGGAGAAAATGGAGAGCACCCCTGTGCTTGACCCCGACATGATTTGAACACGCAACCTTCTGATCTGGAGTCAGACGCGCTACCGTTGCGACACGAGGTCACATGGAGGTAGCAGGCCGCTAAAGACCATGCAGACTTTGGCCATGATCTCTCATGTAGCTCATTGCCTAAAGCTACTTTCTGAAATCTTTGTGGAACTTTTGATAAAACCTGCTGCACTTGAGGAAACAAGCAGATGGTATTACAAAGAATCCCTGGAAGTGTAAAGGCTGGACAAACAGACATGCAGTTTCCATAATGGCAAGATGTTGATGAAAGCAGATTTGACAATGGAACTATCCAAAAAAGCTAATCACCCCGACGTGATTTGAACACGCAACCTTCTGATCTGGAGTCAGACGCACTACCGTTGCGCCACGAGGTCACATGGAGGTAGCAGGCCGCTAAAGACCATGCAGACATTGGCCATGATCTCTCATGTAGCTCAGTGCCTAAAACTACTTTCTGAAAACTTTGTGGAAGTTTTGATAAAACCTGCTGCACTTGAGGAAACAGGAAGATGGTATTACAAAGTAGCCCTGGTAGTGTAAAGGCTGGCTAAACAGACATGCAGTTTCCATAGTGGCAAAACATTGATGAAAGCAGATTTGACAATGGAACTATCCAAATAAGCTAATGACCCCGATGTGATTTGAACACGCAACCTTCTGAGCTGGAGTCAGATGCGCTACCGTTGCGCCACGAGATCCCACTCAGCATGGAAGTTGCCGATGTTTTTGTTGATTCTCAGCAACAACATGGCTGCCATAAAGGGCGTCTCATTGGTTTTGTGCCCCAGGACTACCTGCAAGCCCAGAAAGAATTAAATTGTTGACCCATACCATTTTCCTCCCCTATGCTTGCTGTGCTATATATTTATGCTTTTTCATGATTCATGAAAAAAGAAGCAAATGAGACTGCTCAACAATGAGATGCCTGATCCCATGAATCTTTGAATTGGCAGCATTCTTATGCATTCTTATGACACACATGCAGTTTTCATGCAAGTAAAGGGTTGAAGAAAACAGATTTGACAATGTAACGATCCAAAAAAGGTGCCTGAACATGACGAGATTTGCACATGCAAGCCTCTAATCAGCAGTTCTTTGAGCTATCGTTGCCTCACAAAGTCACTTGCAATTTTCACCCCTATTTATTGCTCAGTTCTCACCACTTTGGCTGCCCACATTGCAAATGGATTTCATCTAACTGCTGTAAAAACAAGGAGAAAATGGAGAGCACCCCTGTGCTTGACCCCAACGTGATTTGAACACGCAACCTTCTGATCTGGAGTCAGACGCGCTACCGTTGCGCCACGAGGTCACATGGAAGTAGTCGGCCGCTAAAGACCATGCAGACATCGGCCATGATCTCTCATGTAGCTCAGTGCCTAAAGCTACTTTCTGAAATCTTTGTGGAACTTTTGATAAAACCTGCTGCACTTGAGGAAACAGGCAGATGGTATTACAAAGAATCCCTGGAAGTGTAAAGGCTGGACAAACAGACATGCAGTTTCCATAATGGCAAGATGTTGATGAAAGCAGATTTGACAATGGAACTATCCAAAAAAGCTAATGACCCCGACGTGATTTGAACACGCAACCTTCTGATCTGGAGTCAGACGCGCTACCGTTGCGCCACGAGGTCACATGGTGGTAGCAGGCCGCTAAAGACCATGCAGACATTGGCCATGATCTCTCATGTAGCTCAGTGCCTAAAACTACTTTCTGAAAACTTTGTGGAAGTTTTGATAAAACCTGCTGCACTTGAGGAAACAGGAAGATGGTATTACAAAGTAGCCCTGGTAGTGTAAAGGCTGGCTAAACAGACATGCAGTTTCCATAGTGGCAAAACATTGGTGAAACCAGATTTGACAATGGAACTATCCAAAAAAGCTAATGACCCCGACGTGATTTGAACACGCAACCTTCTGATCTGGAGTCAGACGCGCTACCGTTGCGCCACAAGGTCACATGGAGGTAGCCGGCCGCTAAAGACCATGCAGACATTGGCCATGATCTCTCATTTAGCTCAGTGCCTAAAGCTACTTTCTGAAATCTTTGTGGAACTTTTGATAAAACCTGCTGCACTTGAGGAAACAGGCAGATGGTATTACAAAGAATCCCTGGAAGTGTAAAGGCTGGACAAACAGACATGCAGTTTCCATAATGGCAAGATGTTGATGAAAGCAGATTTGACAATGGAACTATCCAAAAAAGCTAGTGACCCCGACGTGATTTGAACACGCAACCTTCTGATCTGGAGTCAGACGCGCTACCGTTGCACCACGAGGTCACATGGAGGTATCAGGCCGCTA
Organism: Gastrophryne carolinensis; assembly: GCA_027917425.1. Taxonomy (NCBI): domain Eukaryota; kingdom Metazoa; phylum Chordata; class Amphibia; order Anura; family Microhylidae; genus Gastrophryne; species Gastrophryne carolinensis. The sequence goes on from CM051238.1 coordinate 432,484,645, forward strand.
AAGACCATGCAGACATTGGCCATGATCTCTCATGTAGCTCAGTGCCTAAAACTACTTTCTGAAAACTTTGTGGAAGTTTTGATAAAACCTGCTGCACTTGAGGAAACAGGAAGATGGTATTACAAAGTAGCCCTGGTAGTGTAAAGGCTGGCTAAACAGACATGCAGTTTCCATAGTGGCAAAACATTGATGAAAGCAGATTTGACAATGGAACTATCCAAATAAGCTAATGACCCCGATGTGATTTGAACACGCAACCTTCTGATCTGGAGTCAGACACGCTACAGTTGCGCCACGAGATCCCACTCAGCATGGAAGTTGCAGATGTTTTTGTTGATTCTCAGCAACAACATGGCTGCCATAAAGGGCGTCACATTGGTTTTTTTGCCCCAGGACTACCTGCAAGCACGGAAAGAATTAAAATATTGACCCATAAAATTTTCCTCCCCTATGCTTGCTGTGCTATATATTTATGCTTTTTCATGATTCATGAAAAAAGAAGCAAATGAGACTGCTCAACAATGAGATGCCTGATCTCATGAATCTTTGAATTGGCAGCATTCTTATGCATTCTTATGACACACATGCAGTTTTCATGCAAGTAAAGGGTTGAAGAAAACAGATTTGACAATGTAACAATCCAAAAAAGGTGCCTGAACATGACGAGATTTGCACATGCAAGCCTCTAATCGGCAGTTCTTTGAGCTATCGTTGCCTCACAAGGTCACTTGCAATTTTCACCCCTATTTATTGCTCAGTTCTCACCACTTTGGCTGCCCACCTTGCAAATGGATTTCATCTAACTGCTGTAAAAACAAGGAGAAAATGGAGAGCACCCCTGTGCTTGACCCCGACGTGATTTGAACACGCAACCTTCTGATCTGGAGTCAGACGCGCTACCGTTGCGCCACGAGGTCACATGGAGGTAGCAGGCCGCTAAAGACCATGCAGACTTTGGCCATGATCTCTCATGTAGCACATTGCCTAAAACTACTTTCTGAAAACTTTGTGGAAGTTTTGATAAAACCTGCTGCACTTGAGGAAACAGGAAGATGGTATTACAAAGTAGCCCTGGTAGTGTAAAGGCTGGCTGAACAGACATGCAGTTTCCATAGTGGCAAAACATTGATGAAAGCAGATTTGACAATGGAACTATCCAAAAAAGCTAATGACCCCGACGTGATTTGAACACGCAACCTTCTGATCTGGAGTCAGACGCGCTACAGTTGTGCCACGAGATGCCACTCAGCATGAAAATTGCCGATGTTTTTGTTTATTCTCAGCAACAACATGGCTGCCATAAAGGGCGTCACATTGGTTTTTTGCCCCAGGACTACCTGCAAGCACAGAAAGAATTAAATTATTGACCCATACCATTTTCCTCCCCTATGCTTGCTGTGCTATATATTTATGCTTTTTCATGATTCATGAAAAAAGAAGCAAATGAGACTGCTCAACAATGAGATGCCTGATCTCATGAATCTTTGAATTGGCAGCATTCTTATGCATTCTTATGACACACATGCAGTTTTCATGCAAGTAAAGGGTTGAAGAAAACAGATTTGACAATGTAACGATCCAAAAAAGGTGCCTGAACATGACGAGATTTGCACATGCAAGCCTCTAATCGGCAGTTCTTTGAGCTATCGTTGCCTCACAAAGTCACTTGCAATTTTCACCCCTATTTATTGCTCAGTTCTCACCACTTTGGCTGCCCACCTTGCAAATGGATTTCATCTAACTGCTGTAAAAACAAGGAGAAAATGAAGAGCACCCCTGTGCTTGACCCCGACGTGATTTGAACACGCAACCTTCTGATCTGGAGTCAGACGCGCTACCGTTGCGCCACAAGGTCACATGGAGGTAGCTGGCCGCTAAAGACCATGCAGACATCGGCCATGATCTTTCATGTAGCTCAGTGCCTAAAGCTACTTTCTGAAATCTTTGTGGAACTTTTGATAAAACCTGCTGCACTTGAGGAAACAGTCAGATGGTATTACAAAGAATCCCTGGAAGTGTAAAGGCTGGACAAACAGACATGCAGTTTCCATAATGGCAAGATGTTGATGAAAGCAGATTTGACAATGGAACTATCCAAAAAAGCTAGTGACCCCGACGTGATTTGAACACGCAACCTTCTGATCTGGAGTCAGACGCGCTACCGTTGCGCCACGAGGTCACATGGAGGTAGCAGGCCGCTAAAGACCATGCAGACATTGGCCATGATCTCTCATGTAGCTCAGTGCCTAAAACTACTTTCTGAAAACTATGTGGAAGTTTTGATAAAACCTGCTGCACTTGAGGAAACAGGAAGATGGTATTACAAAGTAGCCCTGGTAGTGTAAAGGCTGGCTAAACAGACATGCAGTTTCCATAGTGGCAAAACATTGATGAAAGCAGATTTGACAATGGAACTATCCAAAAAAGCTAATGACCCCGACGTGATTTGAACACGCAACCTTCTGATCTGGAGTCAGACGCGCTACAGTTGCACCACGAGATCACACTCAGCATGGAAGTTGCCGATGTTTTTGTTGATTCTCAGCAACAACATGGCTGCCATAAAGGGCGTCACATTGGTTTTTTGCCCCAGGACTACCTGCAAGCACAGAAAGAATTAAATTATTGACCCATACCATTTTCCTCCCCTATGCTTGCTGTGCTATATATTTATGCTTTTTCATGATTCATGAAAAAAGAAGCAAATGAGACTGCTCAACAATGAGATGCCTGATCTCATGAATCTTTGAATTGGCAGCATTCTTATGCATTCTTATGACACACATGCAGTTTTCATGCAAGTAAAGGGTTGAAGAAAACAGATTTGACAATGTAACAATCCAAAAAAGGTGCCTGAACATGACGAGATTTGCACATGCAAGCCTCTAATCGGCAGTTCTTTGAGCTATCGTTGCCTCACAAGGTCACTTGCAATTTTCACCCCTATTTATTGCTCAGTTCTCACCACTTTGGCTGCCCACCTTGCAAATGGATTTCATCTAACTGCTGTAAAAACAAGGAGAAAATGGAGAGCACCCCTGTGCTTGACCCCGACGTGATTTGAACACGCAACCTTCTGATCTGGAGTCAGACGCGCTACCGTTGCGCCACGAGGTCACATGGAGGTAGCAGGCCGCTAAAGACCATGCAGACTTTGGCCATGATCTCTCATGTAGCTCATTGCCTAAAGCTACTTTCTGAAATCTTTGTGGAACTTTTGATAAAACCTGCTGCACTTGAGGAAACAAGCAGATGGTATTACAAAGAATCCCTGGAAGTGTAAAGGCTGGACAAACAGACATGCAGTTTCCATAATGGCAAGATGTTGATGAAAGCAGATTTGACAATGGAACTATCCAAAAAAGCTAATCACCCCGACGTGATTTGAACACGCAACCTTCTGATCTGGAGTCAGACGCACTACCGTTGCGCCACGAGGTCACATGGAGGTAGCAGGCCGCTAAAGACCATGCAGACATTGGCCATGATCTCTCATGTAGCTCAGTGCCTAAAACTACTTTCTGAAAACTTTGTGGAAGTTTTGATAAAACCTGCTGCACTTGAGGAAACAGGAAGATGGTATTACAAAGTAGCCCTGGTAGTGTAAAGGCTGGCTGAACAGACATGCAGTTTCCATAGTGGCAAAACATTGATGAAAGCAGATTTGACAATGGAACTATCCAAAAAAGCTAATGACCCCGACGTGATTTGAACACGCAACCTTCTGATCTGGAGTCAGACGCGCTACAGTTGCGCCACGAGATCACACTCAGCATGGAAGTTGCCGATGTTTTTGTTGATTCTCAGCAACAACATGGCTGCCATAAAGGGCGTCACATTGGTTTTTTGCCCCAGGACTACCTGCAAGCACAGAAAGAATTAAATTATTGACCCATACCATTTTCCTCCCCTATGCTTGCTGTGCTATATATTTATGCTTTTTCATGATTCATGAAAAAAGAAGCAAATGAGACTGCTCAACAATGAGATGCCTGATCTCATGAATCTTTGAATTGGCAGCATTCTTATGCATTCTTATGACACACATGCAGTTTTCATGCAAGTAAAGGGTTGAAGAAAACAGATTTGACAATGTAACAATCCAAAAAAGGTGCCTGAACATGACAAGATTTGCACATGCAAGCCTCTAATCGGCAGTTCTTTGAGCTATCGTTGCCTCACAAAGTCACTTGCAATTTTCACCCCTATTTATTGCTCAGTTCTCACCACTTTGGCTGCCCACCTTGCAAATGGATTTCATCTAACTGCTGTAAAAACAAGGAGAAAATGAAGCTTGACCCCTGTGCTTGACCCCGACGTGATTTGAACACGCAACCTTCTGATCTGGAGTCAGACGCGCTACCGTTGCGCCACAAGGTCACATGGCGGTAGCTGGCCGCTAAAGACCATGCAGACATTGGCCATGATCTCTCATGTAGCTCGGTGCCTAAAGCTACTTTCTGAAATCTTTGTGGAACTTTTGATAAAACCTGTTGCACTTGAGGAAACAGGCAGATGGTATTACAAAGAATCCCTGGAAGTGTAAAGGCTGGACAAACAGACATGCAGTTTCCATAATGGCAAGATGTTGATGAAAGCATATTTGACAATGGAACTATCCAAAAAAGCTAATGACCCCAACGTGATTTGAACACGCAACCTTCTGATCTGGAGTCAGACGCGCTACCGTTGCGCCACGAGGTCACATGGAGGTAGCAGGCCGCTAAAGACCATGCAGACATTGGCCATGATCTCTCATGTAGCTCAGTGCCTAAAACTACTTTCTGAAAACTTTGTGGAAGTTTTGATAAAACCTGCTGCACTTGAGGAAACAGACAGATGGTATTACAAAGTAGCCCTGGAAGTGTAAAGGTTGGACAAACAGACATGCAGTTTCCATAATGGCAAGATGTTGATGAAAGCATATTTGACAATGGAATTATCCAAAAAAGCTAATGACCCCGACGTGATTTGAACACGCAACCTTCTGATCTGAAGTCAGACGCACTACCATTGCACCATGAGGTCACATGGAGGTAGCAGCCCGCTAAAGACCATGCAGACATTGGCCATGATCTCTCATATAGCTCAGTGCCTAAAACTACTTTCTGAAAACTTTGTGGAAGTTTTGATAAAACCTGCTGCACTTGAGGAAACAGACAGATGGTATTACAAAGTAGCCCTGGAAGTGTAAAGGCTGGCTAAACAGACATGCAGTTTCCATAGTGGCAAAACATTGGTGAAAGCAGATTTGACAATGGAACTATCCAAAAAAGCTAATGACCCCGACGTGATTTGAACACGCAACCTTCTGATCTGGAGTCGGACGCGCTACAGTTGCGCCACGAGATCCCACTCAGCATGGAAGTTGCCGATGTTTTTGTTGATTCTCAGCAACAACATGGCTGCCATAAAGGGCGTCACATTGGTTTTTTGCCCCAAGACTACCTGCAAGCACAGAAAGAATTAAATTATTGACCCATACCATTTTCCTCCCCTATGCTTGCTGTGCTATATATTTATGCTTTTTCATGATTCATGAAAAAAGAAGCAAACGAGACTGCTCAACAATGAGATGCCTGATCTCATGAATCTTTGAATAGGCAGCATTCTTATGCATTCTTATGACACACATGCAGTTTTCATGCAAGTAAAGGGTTGAAGAAAACAGATTTGACAATGTAACAATCCAAAAAAGGTGCCTGAACATGACGAGATTTGCACATGCAAGCCTCTAATCGGCAGTTCTTTGAGCTATCGTTGCCTCACAAGGTCACTTGCAATTTTCACCCCTATTTATTGCTCAGTTCTCACCACTTTGGCTGCCCACCTTGCAAATGGATTTCATCTAACTGCTGTAAAAACAAGGAGAAAATGGAGAGCACCACTGTGCTTGACCCCGACGTGATTTGAACACGCAACCTTCTGATCTGGAGTCAGACACGCTACCGTTGCGCCACAAGGTCACATGGAGGTAGCTGGCCGCTAAAGACCATGCAGACATTGGCCATGATCTCTCATGTAGCTCGGTGCCTAAAGCTACTTTCTGAAATCTTTGTGGAACTTTTGATAAAACCTGTTGCACTTGAGGAAACAGGCAGATGGTATTACAAAGAATCCCTGGAAGTGTAAAGGCTGGACAAACAGACATGCAGTTTCCATAATGGCAAGATGTTGATGAAAGCATATTTGACAATGGAACTATCCAAAAAAGCTAATGACCCCGACGTGATTTGAACACGCAACCTTCTGATCTGGAGTCAGACGCGCTACCGTTGCGCCACGAGGTCACATGGAGGTAGCAGGCCGCTAAAGACCATGCAGACATTGGCCCTGATCTCTCATGTAGCTCAGTGCCTAAAGCTACTTTCTGAAATCTTTGCGGAAGTTTTGATAAAACCTGCTGCACTTGAGGAAACAGACAGATGGTATTACAAAGTAGCCCTGGAAGTGTAAAGGCTGGCTAAACAGACATGCAGTTTCCATAGTGGCAAAACATTGATAAAAGCAGATTTGACAATGGAACTATCCAAAAAAGATAACGACCCCGACGTGATTTGAACACGCAACCTTCTGATCTGGAGTCAGATGCGCTACCGTTGCGCCACGAGATCCCACTCAGCATGGAAGTTGCCGATGTTTTTGTTGATTCTCAGCAACAACATGGCTGCCATAAAGGGCGTCACATTGGTTTTGTGCCCCAGGACTACCTGCAAGCCCAGAAAGAATTAAATTGTTGACCCATACCATTTTCCTCCCCTATGCTTGCTGTGCTATATATTTATGCTTTTTCATGATTCATGAAAAAAGAAGCAAATGAGACTGCTCAACAATGAGATGCCTGATCCCATGAATCTTTGAATTGGCAGCATTCTTATGCATTCTTATGACACACATGCAGTTTTCATGCAAGTAAAGGGTTGAAGAAAACAGATTTGACAATGTAACGATCCAAAAAAGATGCCTGAACATGACGAGATTTGCACATACAAGCCTCTAATCGGCAGTTCTTTGAGCTATCGTTGCCTCACAAAGTCACTTGCAATTTTAACCCCTATTTATTGCTCAGTTCTCACCACTTTGGATGCCCACCTTGCAAATGGATTTCATCTAACTGCTGTAAAAACAAGGAGAAAATGGAGAGCAACACTGTGCTTGACCCCGACGTGATTTGAACACGCAACCTTCTGATCTGGAGTCAGACGCGCCACGAGATCCCACTCAGCATGGAAGTTGCCGATGTTTTTGTTGATTCTCAGCAACAACATGGCTGCCATAAAGGGCGTCACATTGTTTTTTTGCCCCAGGACTACCTGCAAGCACAGAAAGAATTAAATTATTGACCCATACCATTTTCCTCCCCTATGCTTGCTGTGCTATATATTTATGCTTTTTCATGATTCATGAAAAAAGAAGCAAATGAGACTGCTCAACAATGAGATGCCTGATCTCATGAATCTTTGAATTGGCAGCATTCTTATGCATTCTTATGACACACATGCAGTTTTCATGCAAGTAAAGGGTTGAAGAAAACAGATTTGACAATGTAACAATCCAAAAAAGGTGCCTGAACATGACGAGATTTGCACATGCAAGCCTCTAATCGGCAGTTCTTTGAGCTATCGTTGCCTCACAAGGTCACTTGCGATTTTCACCCCTATTTATTGCTCAGTTCTCACCACTTTGGCTGCCCACCTTGCAAATGGATTTCATCTAACTGCTGTAAAAACAAGGAGAAAATGGAGAGCACCCCTGTGCTTGACCCCGACGTGACTTGAACACGCAACCTTCTGATCTGGAGTCAGACGCGCTACCGTTGCGCCACGAGGTCACATTGCGGTAGCTGGCCGCTAAAGACCATGCAGACATTGGCCATGATCTCTCATGTAGCTCGGTGCCTAAAGCTACTTTCTGAAATCTTTGTGGAACTTTTGATAAAACCTGTTGCACTTGAGGAAACAGGCAGATGGTATTACAAAGAATCCCTGGAAGTGTAAAGGCTGGACAAACAGACATGCAGTTTCCATAATGGCAAGATGTTGATGAAAGCATATTTGACAATGGAACTATCCAAAAAAGCTAATGACCCCAACGTGATTTGAACACGCAACCTTCTGATCTGGAGTCAGACGCGCTACCGTTGCGCCACGAGGTCACATGGAGGTAGCAGGCCGCTAAAGACCATGCAGACATTGGCCATGATCTCTCATGTAGCTCAGTGCCTAAAACTACTTTCTGAAAACTTTGTGGAAGTTTTGATAAAACCTGCTGCACTTGAGGAAACAGACAGATGGTATTACAAAGTAGCCCTGGAAGTGTAAAGGTTGGACAAACAGACATGCAGTTTCCATAATGGCAAGATGTTGATGAAAGCATATTTGACAATGGAATTATCCAAAAAAGCTAATGACCCCGACGTGATTTGAACACGCAACCTTCTGATCTGAAGTCAGACGCACTACCGTTGCGCCATGAGGTCACATGGAGGTAGCAGCCCGCTAAAGACCATGCAGACATTGGCCATGATCTCTCATATAGCTCAGTGCCTAAAACTACTTTCTGAAAACTTTGTGGAAGTTTTGATAAAACCTGCTGCACTTGAGGAAACAGACAGATGGTATTACAAAGTAGCCCTGGAAGTGTAAAGGCTGGCTAAACAGACATGCAGTTTCCATAGTGGCAAAACATTGGTGAAAGCAGATTTGACAATGGAACTATCCAAAAAAGCTAATGACCCCGACGTGATTTGAACACGCAACCTTCTGATCTGGAGTCGGACGCGCTACAGTTGCGCCACGAGATCCCACTCAGCATGGAAGTTGCCGATGTTTTTGTTGATTCTCAGCAACAACATGGCTGCCATAAAGGGCGTCACATTGGTTTTTTGCCCCAAGACTACCTGCAAGCACAGAAAGAATTAAATTATTGACCCATACCATTTTCCTCCCCTATGCTTGCTGTGCTATATATTTATGCTTTTTCATGATTCATGAAAAAAGAAGCAAACGAGACTGCTCAACAATGAGATGCCTGATCTCATGAATCGTTGAATAGGCAGCATTCTTATGCATTCTTATGACACACATGCAGTTTTCATGCAAGTAAAGGGTTGAAGAAAACAGATTTGACAATGTAACAATCCAAAAAAGGTGCCTGAACATGACGAGATTTGCACATGCAAGCCTCTAATCGGCAGTTCTTTGAGCTATCGTTGCCTCACAAGGTCACTTGCAATTTTCACCCCTATTTATTGCTCAGTTCTCACCACTTTGGCTGCCCACCTTGCAAATGGATTTCATCTAACTGCTGTAAAAACAAGGAGAAAATGGAGAGCACCACTGTGCTTGACCCCGACGTGATTTGAACACGCAACCTTCTGATCTGGAGTCAGACACGCTACCGTTGCGCCACAAGGTCACATGGAGGTAGCTGGCCGCTAAAGACCATGCAGACATTGGCCATGATCTCTCATGTAGCTCGGTGCCTAAAGCTACTTTCTGAAATCTTTGTGGAACTTTTGATAAAACCTGTTGCACTTGAGGAAACAGGCAGATGGTATTACAAAGAATCCCTGGAAGTGTAAAGGCTGGACAAACAGACATGCAGTTTCCATAATGGCAAGATGTTGATGAAAGCATATTTGACAATGGAACTATCCAAAAAAGCTAATGACCCCGACGTGATTTGAACACGCAACCTTCTGATCTGGAGTCAGACGCGCTACCGTTGCGCCACGAGGTCACATGGAGGTAGCAGGCCGCTAAAGACCATGCAGACATTGGCCATGATCTCTCATGTAGCTCAGTGCCTAAAACTACTTTCTGAAAACTTTGTGGAAGTTTTGATAAAACCTGCTGCACTTGAGGAAACAGACAGATGGTATTACAAAGTAGCCCTGGAAGTGTAAAGGCTGGACAAACAGACATGCAGTTTCCATAATGGCAAGATGTTGATGAAAGCATATTTGACAATGGAACTATCCAAAAAAGCTAACGACCCCGACGTGATTTGAACACGCAACCTTCTGATCTGGAGTCAGACGCACTACCGTTGCGCCACGAGGTCACATGGAGGTAGCAGGCCGCTAAAGACCATGCAGACATTGGCCATGATCTCTCATGTAGCTCGGTGCCTAAAGCTACTTTCTGAAATCTTTGTGGAACTTTTGATAAAACCTGCTGCACTTGAGGAAACAGGCAGATGGTATTACAAAGAATCCCTGGAAGTGTAAAGGCTGGACAAACAGACATGCAGTTTCCATAATGGCAAGATGTTGATGAAAGCAGATTTGACAATGGAACTATCCAAAAAACCTAATGACCCCGACGTGATTTGAACACGCAACCTTCTGATCTGGAGTCAGACGCGCTACCGTTGCGCCACGAGGTCACATGGAGGTAGCAGGCCGCTAAAGACCATGCAGACATTGGCCATGATCTCTCATGTAGCTCAGTGCCTAAAACTACTTTCTGAAAACTTTGTGGAAGTTTTGATAAAACCTGCTGCACTTGAGGAAACAGACAGATGGTATTACAAAGTAGCCCTGGAAGTGTAAAGGCTGGCTAAACAGACATGCAGTTTCCATAGTGGCAAAACATTGGTGAAAGCAGATTTGACAATGGAACTATCCAAAAAAGCTATTGACCCCGACGTGATTTGAACACGCAACCTTCTGATCTGGAGTCAGACGCGCTACAGTTGCGCCACGAAATCCCACTCAGCATGGAAGTTGCCGATGTTTTTGTTGATTCTCAGCAACAACATGGCTGCCATAATGGGCGTCACATTGGTTTTTTGCCCCAGGACTACCTGCCAGCACAGAAAGAATTAAATTATTGACCCATACCATTTTCCTCCCCTATGCTTGATGTGCTATATATTTATGCTTTTTCATGATTCATGAAAAAAGAAGCAAATGAGACTGCTCAACAATGAGATGCCTGATCTCATGAATCTTTGAATTGGCAGCATTCTTATGCATTCTTATGACACACATGCAGTTTTCATGCAAGTAAAGGGTTGAAGAAAACAGATTTGACAATGTAACAATCCAAAAAAGGTGCCTGAACATGACGAGATTTGCACATGCAAGCCTCTAATCGGCAGTTCTTTGAGCTATCGTTGCCTCACAAGGTCACTTGCAATTTTCACCCCTATTTATTGCTCAGTTCTCACCACTTTGGCTGCCCACCTTGCAAATGGATTTCATCTAACTGCTGTAAAAACAAGGAGAAAATGGAGAGCACCCCTGTGCTTGACCCCGACGTGATTTGAACACGCAACCTTCTGATCTGGAGTCAGACGCGCTACCGTTGCGCCACAAGGTCACATGGAGGTAGCTGGCCGCTAAAGACCATGCAGACATTGGCCATGATCTCTCATTTAGCTCGGTGCCTAAAGCTACTTTCTGAAATCTTTGTGGAACTTTTGATAAAACCTGTTGCACTTGAGGAAACAGGCAGATGGTATTACAAAGAATCCCTGGAAGTGTAAAGGCTGGACAAACAGACATGCAGTTTCCATAATGGCAAGATGTTGATGAAAGCATATTTGACAATGGAACTATCCAAAAAAGCTAATGACCCCGACGTGATTTGAACACGCAACCTTCTGATCTGGAGTCAGACGCGCTACCGTTGCGCCACGAGGTCACATGGAGGTAGCAGGCCGCTAAAGACCATGCAGACATTGGCCATGATCTCTCATGTAGCTCGGTGCCTAAAGCTACTTTCTGAAATCTTTGTGGAACTTTTGATAAAACCTGTTGCACTTGAGGAAACAGGCAGATGGTATTACAAAGAATCCCTGGAAGTGTAAAGGCTGGACAAACAGACATGCAGTTTCCATAATGGCAAGATGTTGATGAAAGCATATTTGACAATGGAACTATCCAAAAAAGCTAATGACCCCGACGTGATTTGAACACGCAACCTTCTGATCTGGAGTCAGATGCGCTACCGTTGCGCCACGAGGTCACATGGAGGTAGCAGGCCGCTAAAGACCATGCAGACATTGGCCATGATCTCTCATGTAGCTCAGTGCCTAAAACTACTTTCTGAAAACTTTGTGGAAGTTTTGATAAAACCTGCTGCACTTGAGGAAACAGACAGACGGTATTACAAAGTAGCCCTGGAAGTGTAAAGGCTGGCTAAACAGACATGCAGTTTCCATAGTGGCAAAACATTGGTGAAAGCAGATTTGACAATGGAACTATCCAAAAAAGCTAATGACCCCGACGTGATTTGAACACGCACCCTTCTGATCTGGAGTCAGACGCGCTACAGTTGCGCCTCGAGATCCCACTCAGCATGGAAGTTGCCGATGTTTTTGTTGATTCTCAGCAACAACATGGCTGCCATAAAGGGCGTCACATTGGTTTTTTGCCCCAAGACTACCTGCAAGCACAGAAAGAATTAAATTATTGACCCATACCATTTTCCTCCCCTATGCTTGCTGTGCTATATATTTATGCTTTTTCATGATTCATGAAAAAAGAAGCAAACGAGACTGCTCAACAATGAGATGCCTGATCTCATGAATCTTTGAATTGGCAGCATTCTTATGCATTCTTATGACACACATGCAGTTTTCATGCAAGTAAAGGGTTGAAGAAAACAGATTTGACAATGTAACAATCCAAAAAAGGTGCCTGAACATGACGAGATTTGCACATGCAAGCCTCTAATCGGCAGTTCTTTGAGCTATCGTTGCCTCACAAGGTCACTTGCAATTTTCACCCCTATTTATTGCTCAGTTCTCACCACTTTGGCTGCCCACCTTGCAAATGGATTTCATCTAACTGCTGTAAAAACAAGGAGAAAATGGAGAGCACCCCTGTGCTTGACCCCGACGTGATTTGAACACGCAACCTTCTGATCTGGAGTCAGACGCGCTACCGTTGCGCCACAAGGTCACATGGAGGTAGCTGGCCGCTAAAGACCATGCAGACATTGGCCATGATCTCTCATTTAGCTCGGTGCCTAAAGCTACTTTCTGAAATCTTTGTGGAACTTTTGATAAAACCTGTTGCACTTGAGGAAACAGGCAGATGGTATTACAAAGAATCCCTGGAAGTGTAAAGGCTGGACAAACAGACATGCAGTTTCCATAATGGCAAGATGTTGATGAAAGCATATTTGACAATGGAACTATCCAAAAAAGCTAATGACCCCGACGTGATTTGAACACGCAACCTTCTGATCTGGAGTCAGACGCGCTACCGTTGCGCCACGAGGTCACATGGAGGTAGCAGGCCGCTAAAGACCATGGAGACATTGGCCCTGATCTCTCATGTAGCTCAGTGCCTAAAGCTACTTTCTGAAATCTTTGCGGAAGTTTTGATAAAACCTGCTGCACTTGAGGAAACAGACAGATGGTATTACAAAGTAGCCCTGGAAGTGTAAAGGCTGGCTAAACAGACATGCAGTTTCCATAGTGGCAAAACATTGATAAAAGCATATTTGACAATGGAACTATCCAAAAAAGCTAATGACCCCGATGTGATTTGAAAACGCAACCTTCGGATCTGGAGTCAGACGCGCTACCGTTGCGCCACGAGATCCCACTCAGCATGGAAGTTGCCGATGTTTTTGTTGATTCTCAGCAACAACATGGCTGCCATAAAGGGCGTCACATTGGTTTTTTGCCCCAGGACTACCTGCAAGCCCAGAAAGAATTAAATTGTTGACCCATACAATTTTCCTCCCCTATGCTTGCTGTGCTATATATTTATGCTTTTTCATGATTCATGAAAAAAGAAGCAAATGAGACTGCTCAACAATGAGATGCCTGATCCCATGAATCTTTGAATTGGCAGCATTCTTATGCATTCTTATGACACACATGCAGTTTTCATGCAAATAAAGGGTTGAAGAAAACAGATTTGACAATGTAACGATCCAAAAAAGGTGCCTGAACATGACGAGATTTGCACATGCAAGCCTCTAATCGGCAGTTCTTTGAGCTATCGTTGCCTCACAAAGTCACTTGCAATTTTCACCCCTATTTTTTGCTCAGTTCTCACCACTTTGGCTGCCCACCTTGCAAATGGATTTCATCTAACTGCTGTAAAAACAAGGAGAAAATGGAGAGCACCCCTGTGCTTGACCCCGACGTGATTTGAACACGCAACCTTCTGATCTGAAGTCAGACGCGCTACCGTTGCGCCACGAGGTCACATGGAGGTAGCTGGCCGCTAAAGACCATGCAGACATCGGCCATGATCTTTCATGTAGCTCAGTGCCTAAAGCTACTTTCTGAAATCTTTGTGGAACTTTTGATAAAACCTGCTGCACTTGAGGAAACAGGCAGATGGTATTACAAAGAATCCCTGGAAGTGTAAAGGCTGGACAAACAGACATGCAGTTTCCATAATGGCAAGATGTTGATGAAAGCAGATTTGACAATGGAACTATCCAAAAAAGCTAGTGACCCCGACGTGATTTGAACACGCAACCTTCTGATCTGGAGTCAGATGCGCTACCGTTGCGCCACGAGGTCACATGGAGGTAGCAGGCCGCTAAAGACCATGCAGACATTGGCCATGATCTCTCATGTAGCTCAGTGCCTAAAACTACTTTCTGAAAACTTTGTGGAAGTTTTGATAAAACCTGCTGCACTTGAGGAAACAGGCAGATGGTATTACAAAGAATCCCTGAAAGTGTAAAGGCTGGACAAACAGACATGCAGTTTCCATAATGGCAAGATGTTGATGAAAGCAGATTTGACAATGGAACTATCCAAAAAAGCTAGTGACCCCGACGTGATTTGAACACGCAACCTTCTGATCTGGAGTCAGACGCGCTACCGTTGCGCCACGAGGTCACATGGAGGTAGCAGGCCGCTAAAGACCATGCAGACATTGGCCATGATCTCTCATGTAGCTCAGTGCCTAAAACTACTTTCTGAAAACTTTGTGGAAGTTTTGATAAAACCTGCTGCACTTGAGGAAACAGGAAGATGGTATTACAAAGTAGCCCTGGTAGTGTAAAGGCTGGCTAAACAGACATGCAGTTTCCATAGTGGCAAAACATTGGTGAAAGCAGATTTGACAATGGAACTATCCAAAAAAGCTAATGACCCCGACGTGATTTGAACACGCAACCTTCTGATCTGGAGTCAGACGCGCTACCGTTGCGCCACGAGGTCACATGGAGGTAGCCGGCCGCTAAAGACCATGCAGACATTGGCCATGATCTCTCATGTAGCTCAGTGCCTAAAGCTACTTTCTGAAATCTTTGTGGAACTTTTGATAAAACCTGCTGCACTTGAGGAAACAGGCAGATGGTATTACAAAGAATCCCTGGAAGTGTAAAGGCTGGACAAACAGACATGCAGTTTCCATAATGGCAAGATGTTGATGAAAGCAGATTTGACAATGGAACTATCCAAAAAAGCCAACGACCCCGACGTGATTTGAACACGCAACCTTCTGATCTGGAGTCAGGCGCGCTACAGTTGCGCCACGAGATCCCACTCAGCATGGAAGTTGCCGATGTTTTTGTTGATTCTCAGCAACAACATGGCGGCCATAAAGGGCGTCACATTGGTTTTTTGCCCCAGGACTACCTGCAAGCACAGAAAGAATTAAATTATTGACCCATACCATTTTCCTCCCCTATGCTTGCTGTGCTATATATTTATGCTTTTTCATGATTCATGAAAAAAGAAGCAAATGAGACTGCTCAACAATGAGATGCCTGATCTCATGAATCTTTGAATTGGCAGCATTCTTATGCATTCTTATGACACACATGTAGTTTTCATGCAAGTAAAGGGTTGAAGAAAACAGATTTGACAATGTAACGATCCAAAAAAGGTGCCTGAACATGACGAGATTTGCACATGCAAGCCTCTAATCGGCAGTTCTTTGAGCTATCGTTGCCTCACAAAGTCATTGCAATTTTCACCCCTATTTATTGCTCAGTTCTCACCACTTTGGCTGCCCACCTTGCAAATGGATTTCATCTAACTGCTGTAAAAACAAGGAGAAAATGAAGAGCACCCCTGTGCTTGACCCCGATGTGATTTGAACACGCAACCTTCTGATCTGGAGTCAGACGCGCTACCGTTGCGCCACGAGGTCACATGGAGGTAGCTGGCCGCTAAAGACCATGCAGACATCGGCCATGATCTTTCATGTAGCTCAGTGCATAAAGCTACTTTCTGAAATCTTTGTGGAACTTTTGATAAAACCTGCTGCACTTGAGGAAACAGGCAGATGGTATTACAAAGAATCCCTGGAAGTGTAAAGGCTGGACAAACAGACATGCAGTTTCCATAATGGCAAGATGTTGATGAAAGCAGATTTGACAATGGAACTATCCAAAAAAGCTAGTGACCCCGACGTGATTTGAACACGCAACCTTCTGATCTGGAGTCAGACGCGCTACCGTTGCGCCACGAGGTCACATGGAGGTAGCCGGCCGCTAAAGACCATGCAGACATTGGCCATGATCTCTCATGTAGCTCAGTGCCTAAAACTACTTTCTGAAAACTTTGTGGAAGTTTTGATAAAACCTGCTGCACTTGAGGAAACAGGAAGATGGTATTACAAAGTAGCCCTGGTAGTGTAAAGGCTGGCTAAACAGACATGCAGTTTCCATAGTGGCAAAACATTGGTGAAAGCAGATTTGACAATGGAACTATCCAAAAAAGCTAATGACCCCGACGTGATTTGAACACGCAACCTTCTGATCTGGAGTCAGACGCGCTACCGTTGCGCCACGAGGTCACATGGAGGTAGCTGGCCGCTAAAGACCATGCAGACATTGGCCATGATCTCCCATGTAGCTCGGTGCCTAAAGCTACTTTCTGAAATCTTTGTGGAACTTTTGATAAAACCTGCTGCACTTGAGGAAACAGGCAGATGGTATTACAAAGAATCCCTGGAAGTGTAAAGGCTGGACAAACAGACATGCAGTTTCCATAATGGCAAGATGTTGATGAAAGCAGATTTGACAATGGAACTATCCAAAAAAGCTAATAACCCCGACGTGATTTGAACACGCAACCTTCTGATCTGGAGTCAGACGCGCTACCGTTGCGCCACGAGGTCACATGGAGGTAGCAGGCCGCTAAAGACCATGCAGACATTGGCCATGATCTCTCATGTAGCTCAGTGCCTAAAACAACTTTCTGAAAACTTTGTGGAAGTTTTGATAAAACCTGCTGCACTTGAGGAAACAGACAGATGGTATTACAAAGTAGCCCTGGAAGTGTAAAGGCTGGCTAAACAGACATGCAGTTTCCATAGTGGCAAAACATTGGTGAAAGCAGATTTGACAATGGAACTATCCAAAAAAGCTAATGACCCCGACGTGATTTGAACACGCAACCTTCTGATCTGGAGTCAGACGCGCTACAGTTGCGCCACGAGATCCCACTCAGCATGGAAGTTGCCGATGTTTTTGTTCATTCTCAGCAACAACATGGCTGCCATAAAGGGCGTCACATTGGTTTTTTGCCCCAGGACTACCTGCAAGCACAGAAAGAATTAAATTATTGACCCATACCATTTTCCTCCCCTATGCTTGCTGTGCTATATATTTATGCTTTTTCATGATTCATGAAAAAAGAAGCAAATGAGACTGCTCAACAATGAGATGCCTGATCTCATGAATCTTTGAATTGGCAGCATTCTTATGCATTCTTATGACACACATGCAGTTTTCATGCAAGTAAAGGGTTGAAGAAAACAGATTTGACAATGTAACAATCCAAAAAAGGTGCCTGAACATGACGAGATTTGCACATGCAAGCCTCTAATCGGCAGTTCTTTGAGCTATCGTTGCCTCACAAGGTCACTTGCAATTTTCACCCCTATTTATTGCTCAGTTCTCACCACTTTGGCTGCCCACCTTGCAAATGGATTTCATCTAACTGCTGTAAAAACAAGGAGAAAATGGAGAGCACCCCTGTGCTTGACCCCGACGTGATTTGAACACACAACCTTCTGATCTGGAGTCAGACGCGCTACCGTTGCGCCACGAGGTCACATGGAGGTAGCCGGCCGCTAAAGACCATGCAGACATTGGCCATGATCTCTCATGTAGCTCAGTGCCTAAAGCTACTTTCTGAAATCTTTGTGGAACTTTTGATAAAACCTGCTGCACTTGAGGAAACAGGCAGATGGTATTACAAAGAATCCCTGGAAGTGTAAAGGCTGGACAAACAGACATGCAGTTTCCATAATGGCAAGATGTTGATGAAAGCAGATTTGACAATGGAACTATCCAAAAAAGCTAATGACCCCGACGTGATTTGAACACACAACCTTCTGACCTGGAGTCAGACGCGCTACCGTTGCGCCACAAGGTCACATGGAGGTAGCAGGCCGCTAAAGACCATGCAGACATTGGCCCTGATCTCTCATGTAGCTCAGTGCCTAAAGCTACTTTCTGAAATCTTTGAGGAAGTTTTGATAAAACCTGCTGCACTTGAGGAAACAGACAGATGGTATTACAAAGTAGCCCTGGAAGTGTAAAGGCTGGCTAAACAGACATGCAGTTTCCATAGTGGCAAAACATTGATAAAAGCAGATTTGACAATGGAACTATCCAAAAAAGCTAACGACCCCGACGTGATTTGAACACGCAACTTTCTGATCTGGAGTCAGATGCGCTATCGTTGCACCACGAGATCCCACTCAGCATGGAAGTTGCCGATGTTTTTGTTGATTCTCAGCAACAACATGGCTGCCATAAAGGGCGTCACATTGGTTTTTTGCCCCAGGACTACCTGCAAGCCCAGAAAGAATTAAATTGTTGACCCATACAATTTTCCTCCCCTATGCTTGCTGTGCTATATATTTATGCTTTTTCATGATTCATGAAAAAAGAAGCAAATGAGACTGCTCAACAATGAGATGCCTGATCCCATGAATCTTTGAATTGGCAGCATTCTTATGCATTCTTATGACACACATGCAGTTTTCATGCAAATAAAGGGTTGAAGAAAACAGATTTGACAATGTAACGATCCAAAAAAGGTGCCTGAACATGACGAGATTTGCACATGCAAGCCTCTAATCGGCAGTTCTTTGAGCTATCGTTGCCTCACAAAGTCACTTGCAATTTTCACCCCTATTTATTGCTCAGTTCTCACCACTTTGGCTGCCCACCTTGCAAATGGATTTCATCTAACTGCTGTAAAAACAAGGAGAAAATGGAGAGCACCCCTGTGCTTGACCCCGACGTGATTTGAACACGCAACCTTCTGATCTGGAGTCAGACGCGCTACCGTTGCGCCACGAGGTCACATGGAGGTAGCTGGCCGCTAAAGACCATGCAGACATCGGCCATGATCTTTCATGTAGCTCAGTGCCTAAAGCTACTTTCTGAAATCTTTGTGGAACTTTTGATAAAACCTGCTGCACTTGAGGAAACAGGCAGATGGTATTACAAAGAATCCCTGGAAGTGTAAAGGCTGGACAAACAGACATGCAGTTTCCATAATGGCAAGATGTTGATGAAAGCAGATTTGACAATGGAACTATCCAAAAAAGCTAGTGACCCCGACGTGATTTGAACACGCAACCTTCTGATCTGGAGTCAGATGCGCTACCGTTGCGCCACGAGGTCACATGGAGGTAGCAGGCTGCTAAAGACCATGCAGACATTGGCCATGTAGCTCAGTGCCTAAAACTACTTTCTGAAAACTTTGTGGAAGTTTTGATAAAACCTGCTGCACTTGAGGAAACAGGCAGATGGTATTACAAAGAATCCCTGGAAGTGTAAAGGCTGGACAAACAGACATGCAGTTTCCATAATGGCAAGATGTTGATGAAAGCAGATTTGACAATGGAACTATCCAAAAAAGCTAGTGACCCCGACGTGATTTGAACACGCAACCTTCTGATCTGGAGTCAGACGCGCTACCGTTGCGCCACGAGGTCACATGGAGGTAGCAGGCCGCTAAAGACCATGCAGACATTGGCCATGATCTCTCATGTAGCTCAGTGCCTAAAACTACTTTCTGAAAACTTTGTGGAAGTTTTGATAAAACCTGCTGCACTTGAGGAAACAGGAAGATGGTATTACAAAGTAGCCCTGGTAGTGTAAAGGCTGGCTAAACAGACATGCAGTTTCCATAGTGGCAAAACATTGGTGAAAGCAGATTTGACAATGGAACTATCCAAAAAAGCTAATGACCCCGACGTGATTTGAACACGCAACCTTCTGATCTGGAGTCAGACGCGCTACCGTTGCGCCACGAGGTCACATGGAGGTAGCCGGCCGCTAAAGACCATGCAGACATTGGCCATGATCTCTCATGTAGCTCAGTGCCTAAAGCTACTTTCTGAAATCTTTGTGGAACTTTTGATAAAACCTGCTGCACTTGAGGAAACAGGCAGATGGTATTACAAAGAATCCCTGGAAGTGTAAAGGCTGGACAAACAGACATGCAGTTTCCATAATGGCAAGATGTTGATGAAAGCAGATTTGACAATGGAACTATCCAAAAAAGCCAACGACCCCGACGTGATTTGAACACGCAACCTTCTGATCTGGAGTCAGGCGCGCTACAGTTGCGCCACGAGATCCCACTCAGCATGGAAGTTGCCGATGTTTTTGTTGATTCTCAGCAACAACATGGCGGCCATAAAGGGCGTCACATTGGTTTTTTGCCCCAGGACTACCTGCAAGCACAGAAAGAATTAAATTATTGACCCATACCATTTTCCTCCCCTATGCTTGCTGTGCTATATATTTATGCTTTTTCATGATTCATGAAAAAAGAAGCAAATGAGACTGCTCAACAATGAGATGCCTGATCTCATGAATCTTTGAATTGGCAGCATTCTTATGCATTCTTATGACACACATGTAGTTTTCATGCAAGTAAAGGGTTGAAGAAAACAGATTTGACAATGTAACGATCCAAAAAAGGTGCCTGAACATGACGAGATTTGCACATGCAAGCCTCTAATCGGCAGTTCTTTGAGCTATCGTTGCCTCACAAAGTCATTGCAATTTTCACCCCTATTTATTGCTCAGTTCTCACCACTTTGGCTGCCCACCTTGCAAATGGATTTCATCTAACTGCTGTAAAAACAAGGAGAAAATGAAGAGCACCCCTGTGCTTGACCCCGACGTGATTTGAACACGCAACCTTCTGATCTGGAGTCAGACGCGCTACCGTTGCGCCACGAGGTCACATGGAGGTAACTGGCCGCTAAAGACCATGCAGACATCGGCCATGATCTTTCATGTAGCTCAGTGCATAAAGCTACTTTCTGAAATCTTTGTGGAACTTTTGATAAAACCTGCTGCACTTGAGGAAACAGGCAGATGGTATTACAAAGAATCCCTGGAAGTGTAAAGGCTGGACAAACAGACATGCAGTTTCCATAATGGCAAGATGTTGATGAAAGCAGATTTGACAATGGAACTATCCAAAAAAGCTAGTGACCCCGACGTGATTTGAACACGCAACCTTCTGATCTGGAGTCAGACGCGCTACCGTTGCGCCACGAGATCACATGGAGGTAGCCGGCCGCTAAAGACCATGCAGACATTGGCCATGATCTCTCATGTAGCTCAGTGCCTAAAACTACTTTCTGAAAACTTTGTGGAAGTTTTGATAAAACCTGCTGCACTTGAGGAAACAGGAAGATGGTATTACAAAGTAGCCCTGGTAGTGTAAAGGCTGGCTAAACAGACATGCAGTTTCCATAGTGGCAAAACATTGGTGAAAGCAGATTTGACAATGGAACTATCCAAAAAAGCTAATGACCCCGACGTGATTTGAACACGCAACCTTCTGATCTGGAGTCAGACGCGCTACCGTTGCGCCACGAGGTCACATGGAGGTAGCTGGCCGCTAAAGACCATGCAGACATTGGCCATGATCTCCCATGTAGCTCGGTGCCTAAAGCTACTTTCTGAAATCTTTGTGGAACTTTTGATAAAACCTGCTGCACTTGAGGAAACAGGCAGATGGTATTACAAAGAATCCCTGGAAGTGTAAAGGCTGGACAAACAGACATGCAGTTTCCATAATGGCAAGATGTTGATGAAAGCAGATTTGACAATGGAACTATCCAAAAAAGCTAATGACCCCGACGTGATTTGAACACGCAACCTTCTGATCTGGAGTCAGACGCGCTACCGTTGCGCCATGAGGTCACATGGAGGTAGCAGGCCGCTAAAGACCATGCAGACATTGGCCATGATCTCTCATGTAGCTCAGTGCCTAAAACAACTTTCTGAAAACTTTGTGGAAGTTTTGATAAAACCTGCTGCACTTGAGGAAACAGACAGATGGTATTACAAAGTAGCCCTGGAAGTGTAAAGGCTGGCTAAACAGACATGCAGTTTCCATAGTGGCAAAACATTGGTGAAAGCAGATTTGACAATGGAACTATCCAAAAAAGCTAATGACCCCGACGTGATTTGAACACGCAACCTTCTGATCTGGAGTCAGACGCGCTACAGTTGCGCCACGAGATCCCACTCAGCATGGAAGTTGCCGATGTTTTTGTTCATTCTCAGCAACAACATGGCTGCCATAAAGGGCGTCACATTGGTTTTTTGCCCCAGGACTACCTGCAAGCACAGAAAGAATTAAATTATTGACCCATACCATTTTCCTCCCCTATGCTTGCTGTGCTATATATTTATGCTTTTTCATGATTCATGAAAAAAGAAGCAAATGAGACTGCTCAACAATGAGATGCCTGATCTCATGAATCTTTGAATTGGCAGCATTCTTATGCATTCTTATGACACACATGCAGTTTTCATGCAAGTAAAGGGTTGAAGAAAACAGATTTGACAATGTAACAATCCAAAAAAGGTGCCTGAACATGACGAGATTTGCCCATGCAAGCCTCTAATCGGCAGTTCTTTGAGCTATCGTTGCCTCACAAGGTCACTTGCAATTTTCACCCCTATTTATTGCTCAGTTCTCACCACTTTGGCTGCCCACCTTGCAAATGGATTTCATCTAACTGCTGTAAAAACAAGGAGAAAATGGAGAGCACCCCTGTGCTTGACCCCGACGTGATTTGAACACACAACCTTCTGATCTGGAGTCAGACGCGCTACCGTTGCGCCACGAGGTCACATGGAGGTAGCCGGCCGCTAAAGACCATGCAGACATTGGCCATGATCTCTCATGTAGCTCAGTGCCTAAAGCTACTTTCTGAAATCTTTGTGGAACTTTTGATAAAACCTGCTGCACTTGAGGAAACAGGCAGATGGTATTACAAAGAATCCCTGGAAGTGTAAAGGCTGGACAAACAGACATGCAGTTTCCATAATGGCAAGATGTTGATGAAAGCAGATTTGACAATGGAACTATCCAAAAAAGCTAATGACCCCGACGTGATTTGAACACACAACCTTCTGACCTGGAGTCAGACGCGCTACCGTTGCGCCACAAGGTCACATGGAGGTAGCAGGCCGCTAAAGACCATGCAGACATTGGCCCTGATCTCTCATGTAGCTCAGTGCCTAAAGCTACTTTCTGAAATCTTTGAGGAAGTTTTGATAAAACCTGCTGCACTTGAGGAAACAGACAGATGGTATTACAAAGTAGCCCTGGAAGTGTAAAGGCTGGCTAAACAGACATGCAGTTTCCATAGTGGCAAAACATTGATAAAAGCAGATTTGACAATGGAACTATCCAAAAAAGCTAACGACCCCGACGTGATTTGAACACGCAACTTTCTGATCTGGAGTCAGATGCGCTATCGTTGCACCACGAGATCCCACTCAGCATGGAAGTTGCCGATGTTTTTGTTGATTCTCAGCAACAACATGGCTGCCATAAAGGGCGTCACATTGGTTTTTTGCCCCAGGACTACCTGCAAGCCCAGAAAGAATTAAATTGTTGACCCATACAATTTTCCTCCCCTATGCTTGCTGTGCTATATATTTATGCTTTTTCATGATTCATGAAAAAAGAAGCAAATGAGACTGCTCAACAATGAGATGCCTGATCCCATGAATCTTTGAATTGGCAGCATTCTTATGCATTCTTATGACACACATGCAGTTTTCATGCAAATAAAGGGTTGAAGAAAACAGATTTGACAATGTAACGATCCAAAAAAGGTGCCTGAACATGACGAGATTTGCACATGCAAGCCTCTAATCGGCAGTTCTTTGAGCTATCGTTGCCTCACAAAGTCACTTGCAATTTTCACCCCTATTTATTGCTCAGTTCTCACCACTTTGGCTGCCCACCTTGCAAATGGATTTCATCTAACTGCTGTAAAAACAAGGAGAAAATGGAGAGCACCCCTGTGCTTGACCCCGACGTGATTTGAACACGCAACCTTCTGATCTGGAGTCAGACGCGCTACCGTTGCGCCACGAGGTCACATGGAGGTAGCTGGCCGCTAAAGAGCATGCAGACATCGGCCATGATCTTTCATGTAGCTCAGTGCCTAAAGCTACTTTCTGAAATCTTTGTGGAACTTTTGATAAAACCTGCTGCACTTGAGGAAACAGGCAGATGGTATTACAAAGAATCCCTGGAAGTGTAAAGGCTGGACAAACAGACATGCAGTTTCCATAATGGCAAGATGTTGATGAAAGCAGATTTGACAATGGAACTATCCAAAAAAGCTAGTGACCCCGACGTGATTTGAACACGCAACCTTCTGATCTGGAGTCAGATGCGCTACCGTTGCGCCACGAGGTCACATGGAGGTAGCAGGCCGCTAAAGACCATGCAGACATTGGCCATGATCTCTCATGTAGCTCAGTGCCTAAAACTACTTTCTGAAAACTTTGTGGAAGTTTTGATAAAACCTGCTGCACTTGAGGAAACAGGAAGATGGTATTACAAAGTAGCCCTGGTAGTGTAAAGGCTGGCTAAACAGACATGCAGTTTCCATAGTGGCAAAACATTGGTGAAAGCAGATTTGACAATGGAACTATCCAAAAAAGCTAATGACCCCGACGTGATTTGAACACGCAACCTTCTGATCTGGAGTCAGACACGCTACCATTGCGCCACGAGGTCACATGGAGGTAGCCAGCCGCTAAAGACCATGCAGACATTGGCCATGATCTCTCATGTAGCTCAGTGCCTAAAGCTACTTTCTGAAATCTTTGTGGAACTTTTGATAAAACCTGCTGCACTTGAGGAAACAGGCAGATGGTATTACAAAGAATCCCTGGAAGTGTAAAGGCTGGACAAACAGACATGCAGTTTCCATAATGGCAAGATGTTGATGAAAGCAGATTTGACAATGAAACTATCCAAAAAAGCTAATGACCCCGACGTGATTTGAACACGCAACCTTCTGATCTGGAGTCAGACGCGCTACCGTTGCGCCACGAGGTCACATGGAGGTAGCAGGCCGCTAAAGACCATGCAGACATTGGCCATGATCTCTCATGTAGCTCAGTGCCTAAAACAACTTTCTGAAAACTTTGTGGAAGTTTTGATAAAACCTGCTGCACTTGAGGAAACAGGAAGATGGTATTACAAATTAGCCCTGGTAGTGTAAAGGCTGGCTAAACAGACATGCAGTTTCCATAGTGGCAAAACATTGGTGAAAGCAGATTTGACAATGGAACTATCCAAAAAAGCTAATGACCCCGACGTGATTTGAACACGCAACCTTCTGATCTGGAGTCAGACGCGCTACAGTTGCGCCACGAGATCCAACTCAGCATGGAAGTTGCCGATGTTTTTGTTGATTCTCAGCAACAACATGGCTGCCATAAAGGGCGTCACATTGGTTTTTTGCCCCAGGACTACCTGCAAGCACAGAAAGAATTAAATTATTGACCCATACCATTTTCCTCCCCTATGCTTGCTGTGCTATATATTTATGCTTTTTCATGATTCATGAAAAAAGAAGCAAATGAGACTGCTCAACAATGAGATGCCTGATCTCATGAATCTTTGAATTGGCAGCATTCTTATGCATTCTTATGACACACATGCAGTTTTCATGCAAGTAAAGGGTTGAAGAAAACAGATTTGACAATGTAACAATCCAAAAAAGGTGCCTGAACATGACGAGATTTGCACATGCAAGCCTCTAATCGGCAGTTCTTTGAGCTATCGTTGCCTCACAAGGTCACTTGCAATTTTCACCCCTATTTATTGCTCAGTTCTCATCACTTTGGCTGCCCACCTTGCAAATGGATTTCATCTAACTGCTGTAAAAACATGGAGAAAATGGAGAGCACCCCTGTGCTTGACCCCGACGTGATTTGAACACGCAACCTTCTGATCTGGAGTCAGACGCGCTACCGTTGCGCCACGAGGTCACATGGAGGTAGCTGGCCGCTAAAGACCATGCAGACATTGGCCATGATCTCTCATGTAGCTCAGTGCCTAAAGCTACTTTCTGAAATCTTTGTGGAACTTTTGATATAACCTGCTGCACTTGAGGAAACAGGCAGATGGTATTACAAAGAATCCCTGGAAGTGTAAAGGCTAGACAAACAGACATGCAGTTTCCATAATGGCAAGATGTTGATGAAAGCAGATTTGACAATGGAACTATACAAAAAAAGCTAATGACCCCAACGTGATTTGAACACGCAACCTTCTGATCTAGAGTCAGACGCGCTACCGTTGCGCCACGAGGTCACATGGAGGTAGCATGGAGGTAGCATGCCGCTAAAGACCATGCAGACATTGGCCATGATCTCTCATGTAGCTCAGTGCCTAAAACTACTTTCTGAAAACTTTGTGGAAGTTTTGATAAAACCTGCTGCACTTGAGGAAACAGACAGATGGTATTACAAAGTAGCCCTGGAAGTGTAAAGGCTGGCTAAACAGACATGCAGTTTCCATAGTGGCAAAACATTGGTGAAAGCAGATTTGACAATGGAACTATCCAAAAAAGCTAATGACCCCGACGTGATTTGAACACGCAACCTTCTGATCTGGAGTCAGACGCGCTACAGTTGCGCCACGAGATCCCACTCAGCATGGAAGTTGCCGATGTTTTTGTTCATTCTCAGCAACAACATGGCTGCCATAAAGGGCGTCACATTGGTTTTTTGCCCCAGGACTACCTGCAAGCACAGAAAGAATTAAATTATTGACCCATACCATTTTCCTCCCCTATGCTTGCTGTGCTATATATTTATGCTTTTTCATGATTCATGAAAAAAGAAGCAAATGAGACTGCTCAACAATGAGATGCCTGATCTCATGAATCTTTGAATTGGCAGCATTCTTATGCATTCTTATGACACACATGCAGTTTTCATGCAAGTAAAGGGTTGAAGAAAACAGATTTGACAATGTAACAATCCAAAAAAGGTGCCTGAACATGACGAGATTTGCACATGCAAGCCTCTAATCGGCAGTTCTTTGAGCTATCGTTGCCTCACAAGGTCACTTGCAATTTTCACCCCTATTTATTGCTCAGTTCTCACCACTTTGGCTGCCCACCTTGCAAATGGATTTCATCTAACTGCTGTAAAAACAAGGAGAAAATGGAGAGCACCCCTGTGCTTGACCCCGACGTGATTTGAACACACAACCTTCTGATCTGGAGTCAGACGCGCTACCGTTGCGCCACGAGGTCACATGGAGGTAGCCGGCCGCTAAAGACCATGCAGACATTGGCCATGATCTCTCATGTAGCTCAGTGCCTAAAGCTACTTTCTGAAATCTTTGTGGAACTTTTGATAAAACCTGCTGCACTTGAGGAAACAGGCAGATGGTATTACAAAGAATCCCTGGAAGTGTAAAGGCTGGACAAACAGACATGCAGTTTCCATAATGGCAAGATGTTGATGAAAGCAGATTTGACAATGGAACTATCCAAAAAAGCTAACGACCCCGACGTGATTTGAACACGCAACCTTCTGACCTGGAGTCAGACGCGCTACCGTTGCGCCACAAGGTCACATGGAGGTAGCAGGCCGCTAAAGACCATGCAGACATTGGCCCTGATCTCTCATGTAGCTCAGTGCCTAAAGCTACTTTCTGAAATCTTTGAGGAAGTTTTGATAAAACCTGCTGCACTTGAGGAAACAGACAGATGGTATTACAAAGTAGCCCTGGAAGTGTAAAGGCTGGCTAAACAGACATGCAGTTTCCATAGTGGCAAAACATTGATAAAAGCAGATTTGACAATGGAACTATCCAAAAAAGCTAACGACCCCGACGTGATTTGAACACGCAACTTTCTGATCTGGAGTCAGATGCGCTATCGTTGCACCACGAGATCCCACTCAGCATGGAAGTTGCCGATGTTTTTGTTGATTCTCAGCAACAACATGGCTGCCATAAAGGGCGTCACATTGGTTTTTTGCCCCAGGACTACCTGCAAGCCCAGAAAGAATTAAATTGTTGACCCATACAATTTTCCTCCCCTATGCTTGCTGTGCTATATATTTATGCTTTTTCATGATTCATGAAAAAAGAAGCAAATGAGACTGCTCAACAATGAGATGCCTGATCCCATGAATCTTTGAATTGGCAGCATTCTTATGCATTCTTATGACACACATGCAGTTTTCATGCAAATAAAGGGTTGAAGAAAACAGATTTGACAATGTAACGATCCAAAAAAGGTGCCTGAACATGACGAGATTTGCACATGCAAGCCTCTAATCGGCAGTTCTTTGAGCTATCGTTGCCTCACAAAGTCACTTGCAATTTTCACCCCTATTTATTGCTCAGTTCTCACCACTTTGGCTGCCCACCTTGCAAATGGATTTCATCTAACTGCTGTAAAAACAAGGAGAAAATGGAGAGCACCCCTGTGCTTGACCCCGACGTGATTTGAACACGCAACCTTCTGATCTGGAGTCAGACGCGCTACCGTTGCGCCACGAGGTCACATGGAGGTAGCCGGCCGCTAAAGACCATGCAGACATCGGCCATGATCTTTCATGTAGCTCAGTGCCTAAAGCTACTTTCTGAAATCTTTGTGGAACTTTTGATAAAACCTGCTGCACTTGAGGAAACAGGCAGATGGTATTACAAAGAATCCCTGGAAGTGTAAAGGCTGGACAAACAGACATGCAGTTTCCATAATGGCAAGATGTTGATGAAAGCAGATTTGACAATGGAACTATCCAAAAAAGCTAGTGACCCCGACGTGATTTGAACACGCAACCTTCTGATCTGGAGTCAGATGCGCTACCGTTGCGCCACGAGGTCACATGGAGGTAGCAGGCCGCTAAAGACCATGCAGACATTGGCCATGATCTCTCATGTAGCTCAGTGCCTAAAACTACTTTCTGAAAACTTTGTGGAAGTTTTGATAAAACCTGCTGCACTTGAGGAAACAGGAAGATGGTATTACAAAGTAGCCCTGGTAGTGTAAAGGCTGGCTAAACAGACATGCAGTTTCCATAGTGGCAAAACATTGGTGAAAGCAGATTTGACAATGGAACTATCCAAAAAAGCTAATGACCCCGACGTGATTTGAACACGCAACCTTCTGATCTGGAGTCAGACACGCTACCATTGCGCCACGAGGTCACATAGAGGTAGCCAGCCGCTAAAGACCATGCAGACATTGGCCATGATCTCTCATGTAG
Source organism: Gastrophryne carolinensis (assembly GCA_027917425.1). Classification (NCBI taxonomy): domain Eukaryota; kingdom Metazoa; phylum Chordata; class Amphibia; order Anura; family Microhylidae; genus Gastrophryne; species Gastrophryne carolinensis. The sequence goes on from CM051238.1 coordinate 432,514,125, forward strand.
CTCAGTGCCTAAAGCTACTTTCTGAAATCTTTGTGGAACTTTTGATAAAACCTGCTGCACTTGAGGAAACAGGCAGATGGTATTACAAAGAATCCCTGGAAGTGTAAAGGCTGGACAAACAGACATGCAGTTTCCATAATGGCAAGATGTTGATGAAAGCAGATTTGACAATGGAACTATCCAAAAAAGCTAAAGACCCCGACGTGATTTGAACACGCAACCTTCTGATCTGGAGTCAGACGCGCTACCGTTGCGCCACGAGGTCACATGGAGGTAGCAGGCCGCTAAAGACCATGCAGACATTGGCCATGATCTCTCATGTAGCTCAGTGCCTAAAACTACTTTCTGAAAACTTTGTGGAAGTTTTGATAAAACCTGTGCTATATATTTATGCTTTTTCATGATTCATGAAAAAAGAAGCAAATGAGACTGCTCAACAATGAGATGCCTGATCTCATGAATCTTTGAATTGGCAGCATTCTTATGCATTCTTATGACACACATGCAGTTTTCATGCAAGTAAAGGGTTGAAGAAAACAGATTTGACAATGTAACGATCCAAAAAAGGTGCCTGAACATGACGAGATTTGCACATGCAAGCCTCTAATCGGCAGTTCTTTGAGCTATCGTTGCCTCACAAAGTCACTTGCAATTTTCACCCCTATTTATTGCTCAGTTCTCACCACTTTGGCTGCCCACCTTGCAAATGGATTTCATCTAACTGCTGTAAAAACAAGGAGAAAATGAAGAGCACCCCTGTGCTTGACCCCGACGTGATTTGAACATGCAACCTTCTGATCCTGGAGTCAGACGCGCTACCGTTGCACCACGAAGTCACATGGAGGTAGCTGGCCGCTAAAGACCATGCAGACATCGGCCATGATCTTTCATGTAGCTCAGTGCCTAAAGCTACTTTCTGAAATCTTTGTGGAACTTTTGATAAAACCTGCTGCACTTGAGGAAACAGGCAGATGGTATTACAAAGAATCCCTGGAAGTGTAAAGGCTGGACAAACAGACATGAAGTTTCCATAATGGCAAGATGTTGATGAAAGCAGATTTGACAATGGAACTATCCAAAAAAGGTAGTGACCCCGACGTGATTTGAACACGCAACCTTCTGATCTGGAGTCAGACACGCTACCGTTGCGCCACGAGTTCACATGGAGGTAACAGGCCGCTAAAGACCATGCAGACATTGGCCATGATCTCTCATGTAGCTCAGTGCCTAAAACTACTTTCTGAAAACTTTGTGGAAGTTTTGATAAAACCTGCTGCACTTGAGGAAACAGGAAGATGGTATTACAAAGTAGCCCTGGTAGTGTAAAGGCTGGCTAAACAGACATGCAGTTTCCATAGTGGCAAAACATTGGTGAAAGCAGATTTGACAATGGAACTATCCAAAAAAGCTAATGACCCCGACGTGATTTGAACACGCAACCTTCTGATCTGGAGTCAGACGCGCTACCGTTGCGCCACGAGGTCACATGGAGGTAGCCGGCCGCTAAAGACCATGCAGACATTGGCCATGATCTCTCATGTAGCTCAGTGCCTAAAGCTACTTTCTGAAATCTTTGTGGAACTTTTGATAAAACCTGCTGCACTTGAGGAAACAGGCAGATGGTATTACAAAGAATCCCTGGAAGTGTAAAGGCTGGACAAACAGACATGCAGTTTCCATAATGGCAAGATGTTGATGAAAGCAGATTTGACAATGGAACTATCCAAAAAAGCCAACGACCCCGACGTGATTTGAACACGCAACCTTCTGATCTGGAGTCAGGCGCGCTACAGTTGCGCCACGAGATCCCACTCAGCATGGAAGTTGCCGATGTTTTTGTTGATTCTCAGCAACAACATGGCTGCCATAAAGGGCGTCACATTGGTTTTTTGCCCCAGGACTACCTGCAAGCACAGAAAGAATTAAATTATTGACCCATACCATTTTCCTCCCCTATGCTTGCTGTGCTATATATTTATGCTTTTTCATGATTCATGAAAAAAGAAGCAAATGAGACTGCTCAACAATGAGATGCCTGATCTCATGAATCTTTGAATTGGCAGCATTCTTATGCATTCTTATGACACACATGCAGTTTTCATGCAAGTAAAGGGTTGAAGAAAACAGATTTGACAATGTAACGATCCAAAAAAGGTGCCTGAACATGACGAGATTTGCACATGCAAGCCTCTAATCGGCAGTTCTTTGAGCTATCGTTGCCTCACAAAGTCATTGCAATTTTCACCCCTATTTATTGCTCAGTTCTCACCACTTTGGCTGCCCACCTTGCAAATGGATTTCATCTAACTGCTGTAAAAACAAGGAGAAAATGAAGAGCACCCCTGTGCTTGACCCCGACGTGATTTGAACACGCAACCTTCTGATCTGGAGTCAGACGCGCTACCGTTGCGCCACGAGGTCACATGGAGGTAGCTGGCCGCTAAAGACCATGCAGACATCGGCCATGATCTTTCATGTAGCTCAGTGCCTAAAGCTACTTTCTGAAATCTTTGTGGAACTTTTGATAAAACCTGCTGCACTTGAGGAAACAGGCAGATGGTATTACAAAGAATCCCTGGAAGTGTAAAGGCTGGACAAACAGACATGCAGTTTCCATAATGGCAAGATGTTGATGAAAGCAGATTTGACAATGGAACTATCCAAAAAAGCTAGTGACCCCGACGTGATTTGAACACGCAACCTTCTGATCTGGAGTCAGACGCGCTACCGTTGCGCCACGAGGTCACATGGAGGTAGCAGGCCGCTAAAGACCATGCAGACATTGGCCATGATCTCTCATGTAGCTCAGTGCCTAAAACTACTTTCTGAAAACTTTGTGGAAGTTTTGATAAAACCTGCTGCACTTGAGGAAACAGGAAGATGGTATTACAAAGTAGCCCTGGTAGTGTAAAGGCTGGCTAAACAGACATGCAGTTTCCATAGTGGCAAAACATTGGTGAAAGCAGATTTGACAATGGAACTATCCAAAAAAGCTAATGACCCCGACGTGATTTGAACACGCAACCTTCTGATCTGGAGTCAGACGCGCTACCGTTGCGCCACGAGGTCACATGGAGGTAGCCGGCCGCTAAAGACCATGCAGACATTGGCCATGATCTCTCATGTAGCTCAGTGCCTAAAGCTACTTTCTGAAATCTTTGTGGAACTTTTGATAAAACCTGCTGCACTTGAGGAAACAGGCAGATGGTATTACAAAGAATCCCTGGAAGTGTAAAGGCTGGACAAACAGACATGCAGTTTCCATAATGGCAAGATGTTGATGAAAGCAGATTTGACAATGGAACTATCCAAAAAAGCCAACGACCCCCGACGTGATTTGAACACGCAACCTTCTGATCTGGAGTCAGACGCGCTACCGTTGCGCCACAAGGTCACATGGAGGTAGCAGGCCGCTAAAGACCATGCAGACATTGGCCATGATCTCTCATGTAGCTCAGTGCCTAAAACTACTTTCTGAAAACTATGTGGAAGTTTTGATAAAACCTGCTGCGCTTGAGGAAACAGGAAGATGGTATTACAAAGTAGCCCTGGTAGTGTAAAGGCTGGCTAAACAGACATGCAGTTTCCATAGTGGCAAAACATTGATGAAAGCAGATTTGACAATGGAACTATCCAAAAAAGCTAATGACCCCGACGTGATTTGAACACGCAACCTTCTGATGTGGACTCAGACGCGCTACAGTTGCGCCACGAGATCCCACTCAGCATGGAAGTTGCCGATGTTTTTGTTGATTCTCAGCAACAACATGGCTGCCATAAAGGGCGTCACATTGTTTTTTTGCCCCAGGACTACCTGCAAGCACAGAAAGAATTAAATTATTGACCCATACCATTTTCCTCCCCTATGCTTGCTGTGCTATATATTTATGCTTTTTCATGATTCATGAAAAAAGAAGCAAATGAGACTGCTCAACAATGAGATGCCTGATCTCATGAATCTTTGAATTGGCAGCATTCTTATGCATTCTTATGACACACATGCAGTTTTCATGCAAGTAAAGGGTTGAAGAAAACAGATTTGACAATGTAACGATCCAAAAAAGGTGCCTGAACATGACGAGATTTGCACATGCAAGCCTCTAATCGGCAGTTCTTTGAGCTATCGTTGCCTCACAAAGTCATTGCAATTTTCACCCCTATTTATTGCTCAGTTCTCACCACTTTGGCTGCCCACCTTGCAAATGGATTTCATCTAACTGCTGTAAAAACAAGGAGAAAATGAAGAGCACCCCTGTGCTTGACCCCGACGTGATTTGAACACGCAACCTTCTGATCTGGAGTCAGACGCGCTACCGTTGCGCCACGAGGTCACATGGAGGTAGCTGGCCGCTAAAGACCATGCAGACATCGGCCATGATCTTTCATGTAGCTCAGTGCCTAAAGCTACTTTCTGAAATCTTTGTGGAACTTTTGATAAAACCTGCTGCACTTGAGGAAACAGGCAGATGGTATTACAAAGAATCCCTGGAAGTGTAAAGGCTGGACAAACAGACATGCAGTTTCCATAATGGCAAGATGTTGATGAAAGCAGATTTGACAATGGAACTATCCAAAAAAGCTAGTGACCCCGACGTGATTTGAACACGCAACCTTCTGATCTGGAGTCAGACGCGCTACCGTTGCGCCACGAGGTCACATGGAGGTAGCAGGCCGCTAAAGACCATGCAGACATTGGCCATGATCTCTCATGTAGCTCAGTGCCTAAAACTACTTTCTGAAAACTTTGTGGAAGTTTTGATAAAACCTGCTGCACTTGAGGAAACAGGAAGATGGTATTACAAAGTAGCCCTGGTAGTGTAAAGGCTGGCTAAACAGACATGCAGTTTCCATAGTGGCAAAACATTGGTGAAAGCAGATTTGACAATGGAACTATCCAAAAAAGCTAATGACCCCGACGTGATTTGAACACGCAACCTTCTGATCTGGAGTCAGACGCGCTACCGTTGCGCCACGAGGTCACATGGAGGTAGCCGGCCGCTAAAGACCATGCAGACATTGGCCATGATCTCTCATGTAGCTCAGTGCCTAAAGCTACTTTCTGAAATCTTTGTGGAACTTTTGATAAAACCTGCTGCACTTGAGGAAACAGGCAGATGGTATTACAAAGAATCCCTGGAAGTGTAAAGGCTGGACAAACAGACATGCAGTTTCCATAATGGCAAGATGTTGATGAAAGCAGATTTGACAATGGAACTATCCAAAAAAGCCAACGACCCCCGACGTGATTTGAACACGCAACCTTCTGATCTGGAGTCAGACGCGCTACCGTTGCGCCACAAGGTCACATGGAGGTAGCAGGCCGCTAAAGACCATGCAGACATTGGCCATGATCTCTCATGTAGCTCAGTGCCTAAAACTACTTTCTGAAAACTATGTGGAAGTTTTGATAAAACCTGCTGCGCTTGAGGAAACAGGAAGATGGTATTACAAAGTAGCCCTGGTAGTGTAAAGGCTGGCTAAACAGACATGCAGTTTCCATAGTGGCAAAACATTGATGAAAGCAGATTTGACAATGGAACTATCCAAAAAAGCTAATGACCCCGACGTGATTTGAACACGCAACCTTCTGATGTGGACTCAGACGCGCTACAGTTGCGCCACGAGATCCCACTCAGCATGGAAGTTGCCGATGTTTTTGTTGATTCTCAGCAACAACATGGCTGCCATAAAGGGCGTCACATTGTTTTTTTGCCCCAGGACTACCTGCAAGCACAGAAAGAATTAAATTATTGACCCATACCATTTTCCTCCCCTATGCTTGCTGTGCTATATATTTATGCTTTTTCATGATTCATGAAAAAAGAAGCAAATGAGACTGCTCAACAATGAGATGCCTGATCTCATGAATCTTTGAATTGGCAGCATTCTTATGCATTCTTATGACACACATGCAGTTTTCATGCAAGTAAAGGGTTGAAGAAAACAGATTTGACAATGTAACAATCCAAAAAAGGTGCCTGAACATGACGAGATTTGCACATGCAAGCCTCTAATCGGCAGTTCTTTGAGCTATCGTTGCCTCACAAAGTCACTTGCAATTTTCACCCCTATTTATTGCTCAGTTCTCACCACTTTGGCTGCCCACCTTGCAAATGGATTTTATCTAACTGCTGTAAAAACAAGGAGAAAATGGAGAGCAACACTGTGCTTGACCCCGACGTGATTTGAACACGCAACCTTCTGATCTGGAGTCAGACGCGCCACGAGATCCCACTCAGCATGGAAGTTGCCGATGTTTTTGTTGATTCTCAGCAACAACATGGCTGCCATAAAGGGCGTCACATTGTTTTTTTGCCCCAGGACTACCTGCAAGCACAGAAAGAATTAAATTATTGACCCATACCATTTTCCTCCCCTATGCTTGCTGTGCTATATATTTATGCTTTTTCATGATTCATGAAAAAAGAAGCAAATGAGACTGCTCAACAATGAGATGCCTGATCTCATGAATCTTTGAATTGGCAGCATTCTTATGCATTCTTATGATACACATGCAGTTTTCATGCAAGTAAAGGGTTGAAGAAAACAGATTTGACAATGTAACAATCCAAAAAAGGTGCCTGAACATGACGAGATTTGCACATGCAAGCCTCTAATCGGCAGTTCTTTGAGCTATCGTTGCCTCACAAGGTCACTTGCAATTTTCACCCCTATTTATTGCTCAGTTCTCACCACTTTGGCTGCCCACCTTGCAATTGGATTTCATCTAACTGCTGTAAAAACAAGGAGAAAATGGAGAGCACCCCTGTGCTTGACCCCGACGTGATTTGAACACGCAACCTTCTGATCTGGAGTCAGACGCGCTACCGTTGCGCCACGAGTTGTCATGGAGGTAGCTGGCCGCTAAAGACCATGCAGACATTGGCCATGATCTCTCATGTAGCTCGGTGCCTAAAGCTACTTTCTGAAATCTTTGTGGAACTTTTGATAAAACCTGCTGCACTTGAGGAAACAGGCAGATGGTATTACAAAGAATCCCTGAAAGTGTAAAGGCTGGACAAACAGACATGCAGTTTCCATAATGGCAAGATGTTGATGAAAGCAGATTTGACAATGGAACTATCCAAAAAAGCTAATGACCCCGATGTAATTTGAACACGCAACCTTCTGATCTGGAGTCAGACGCGCTACCGTTGCCCCACGAGGTCACATGGAGGTAGCAGGCCGCTAAAGACCATGCAGACATTGGCCATGATCTCTCATGTAGCTCAGTGCCTAAAACTACTTTCTGAAAACTTTGCGGAAGTTTTGATAAAACCTGCTGCACTTGAGGAAACAGACAGATGGTATTACAAAGTAGCCCTGGAAGTGTAAAGGCTGGCTAAACAGACATGCAGTTTCCATAGTGGCAAAACATTGATAAAAGCAGATTTGACAATGGAACTATCCAAAAAAGCTAACGACCCCGACGTGATTTGAACACGCAACCTTCTGATCTGGAGTCAGATGCGCTACCGTTGCGCCACGAGATCCCACTCAGCATGGAAGTTGCCGATGTTTTTGTTGATTCTCAGCAACAACATGGCTGCCATAAAGGGCGTCACATTGGTTTTGTGCCCCAGGACTACCTGCAAGCACAGAAAGAATTAAATTGTTGACCCATACCATTTTCCTCCCCTATGCTTGCTGTGCTATATATTTATGCTTTTTCATGATTCATGAAAAAAGAAGCAAATGAGACTGCTCAACAATGAGATGCCTGATCTCATGAATCTTTGAATTGGCAGCATTCTTATGCATTCTTATGACACACATGCAGTTTTCATGCAAGTAAAGGGTTGAAGAAAACAGATTTGACAATGTAACAATCCAAAAAAGGTGCCTGAACATGACGAGATTTGCACATGCAAGCCTCTAATCGGCAGTTCTTTGAGCTATCGTTGCCTCACAAAGTCACTTGCAATTTTCACCCCTATTTATTGCTCAGTTCTCACCACTTTGGCTGCCCACCTTGCAAATGGATTTCATCTAACTGCTGTAAAAACAAGGAGAAAATGGAGAGCACCCCTGTGCTTGACCCCGACGTGATTTGAACACGCAACCTTCTGATCTGGAGTCAGACGCGCTACAGTTACGCCACGAGATCCCACTCAGCATGGAAGTTGCCGATGTTTTTGTTGATTCTCAGCAACAACATGGCTGCCATAAAGGGCGTCACATTGTTTTTTTGCCCCAGGACTACCTGCAAGCACAGAAAGAATTAAATTATTGACCCATACCATTTTCCTCCCCTATGCTTGCTGTGCTATATATTTATGCTTTTTCATGATTCATGAAAAAAGAAGCAAATGAGACTGCTCAACAATGAGATGCCTGATCTCATGAATCTTTGAATTGGCAGCATTCTTATGCATTCTTATGACACACATGCAGTTTTCATGCAAGTAAAGGGTTGAAGAAAACAGATTTGACAATGTAACAATCCAAAAAAGGTGCCTGAACATGACGAGATTTGCACATGCAAGCCTCTAATCGGAAGTTCTTTGAGCTATCGTTGCCTCACAAGGTCACTTGCAATTTTCACCCCTATTTATTGCTCAGTTCTCACCACTTTGGCTGCCCACCTTGCAAATGGATTTCATCTAACTGCTGTAAAAACAAGGAGAAAATGGAGAGCACCCCTGTGCTTGACCCCGACGTGATTTGAACACGCAACCTTCTGATCTGGAGTCAGACGCGCTACCGTTGCGCCACGAGGTCACATGGAGGTAGCTGGCCGCTAAAGACCATGCAGACATTGGCCATGATCTCTCATGTAGCTCGGTGCCTAAAGCTACTTTCTGAAAACTTTGTGGAAGTTTTGATAAAACCTGCTGCACTTGAGGAAACAGACAGATGGTATTACAAAGTAGCCCTGGAAGTGTAAAGGCTGGACAAACAGACATGCAGTTTCCATAATGGCAAGATGTTGATGAAAGCATATTTGACAATGGAACTATCCAAAAAAAGCTAATGACCCCGACGTGATTTGAACACGCAACCTTCTGATCTGGAGTCAGACGCGCTACCGTTGCGCCACGAGGTCACATGGAGATAGCTGGCCGCTAAAGACCATGCAGACATTGGCCATGATCTCTCATGTAGCTCGGTGCCTAAAGCTACTTTCTGAAATCTTTGTGGAACTTTTGATAAAACCTATTGCACTTGAGGAAACAGGCAGATGGTATTACAAAGAATCCCTGGAAGTGTAAAGGCTGGACAAACAGACATGCAGTTTCCATAATGGCAAGATGTTGATGAAAGCATATTTGACAATGGAACTATCCAAAAAAACTAATGACCCCGACGTGATTTGAACACGCAACCTTCTGATCTGGAGTCAGACGCGCTACCGTTGCGCCACGAGGTCACATGGAGGTAGCAGGCCGCTAAAGACCATGCAGACATTGGCCATGATCTCTCATGTAGCTCAGTGCCTAAAGCTACTTTCTGAAATCTTTGTGGAAGTTTTGATAAAACCTGCTGCACTTGAGGAAACAGGCAGATGGTATTACAAAGAATCTCTGGAAGTGTAAAGGCTGGACAAACAGACATGCAGTTTCCATAATGGCAAGATGTTGATGAAAGCAGATTTGACAATGGAACTATCCACAAAAAAGCTAATGACCCCGACGTGATTTGAACACGCAACCTTCTGATCTGGAGTCAGACGCGCTACCGTTGCGCCACGAGGTCACATGGAGCTAGCAGGCCGCTAAAGACCATGCAGACATTGGCCCTGATCTCTCATGTAGCTCAGTGCCTAAAGCTACTTTCTGAAATCTTTGCGGAAGTTTTGATAAAACCTGCTGCACTTGAGGAAACAGACAGATGGTATTACAAAGTAGCCCTGGAAGTGTAAAGGCTGGCTAAACAGACATGCAGTTTCCATAGTGGCAAAACATTGATAAAAGCAGATTTGACAATGGAACTATCCAAAAAAGATAACGACCCAGACGTGATTTGAACACGCAACCTTCTGATCTGGAGTCAGATGCGCTACCGTTGCGCCACGAGATCCCACTCAGCATGGAAGTTGCCGATGTTTTTGTTGATTCTCAGCAACAACATGGCTGCCATAAAGGGCGTCACATTGGTTTTGTGCCCCAGGACTACCTGCAAGCCCAGAAAGAATTAAATTGTTGACCCATACCATTTTCCTCCCCTATGCTTGCTGTGCTATATATTTATGCTTTTTCATGATTCATGAAAAAAGAAGCAAATGAGACTGCTCAACAATGAGATGCCTGATCCCATGAATCTTTGAATTGGCAGCATTCTTATGCATTCTTATGACACACATGCAGTTTTCATGCAAGTAAAGGGTTGAAGAAAACAGATTTGACAATGTAACGATCCAAAAAAGATGCCTGAACATGACGAGATTTGCACATACAAGCCTCTAATCGGCAGTTCTTTGAGCTATCGTTGCCTCACAAAGTCACTTGCAATTTTAACCCCTATTTATTGCTCAGTTCTCACCACTTTGGCTGCCCACCTTGCAAATGGATTTCATCTAACTGCTGTAAAAACAAGGAGAAAATGGAGAGCAACACTGTGCTTGACCCCGACGTGATTTGAACACGCAACCTTCTGATCTGGAGTCAGACGCGCCACGAGATCCCACTCAGCATGGAAGTTGCCGATGTTTTTGTTGATTCTCAGCAACAACATGGCTGCCATAAAGGGCGTCACATTGTTTTTTTGCCCCAGGACTACCTGCAAGCACAGAAAGAATTAAATTATTGACCCATACCATTTTCCTCCCCTATGCTTGCTGTGCTATATATTTATGCTTTTTCATGATTCATGAAAAAAGAAGCAAATGAGACTGCTCAACAATGAGATGCCTGATCTCATGAATCTTTGAATTGGCAGCATTCTTATGCATTCTTATGACACACATGCAGTTTTCATGCAAGTAAAGGGTTGAAGAAAACAGATTTGACAATGTAACAATCCAAAAAAGGTGCCTGAACATGACGAGATTTGCACATGCAAGCCTCTAATCGGCAGTTCTTTGAGCTATCGTTGCCTCACAAGGTCACTTGCGATTTTCACCCCTATTTATTGCTCAGTTCTCACCACTTTGGCTGCCCACCTTGCAAATGGATTTCATCTAACTGCTGTAAAAACAAGGAGAAAATGGAGAGCACCCCTGTGCTTGACCCCGACGTGACTTGAACACGCAACCTTCTGATCTGGAGTCAGACGCGCTACCGTTGCGCCACGAGGTCACATTGCGGTAGCTGGCCGCTAAAGACCATGCAGACATTGGCCATGATCTCTCATGTAGCTCGGTGCCTAAAGCTACTTTCTGAAATCTTTGTGGAACTTTTGATAAAACCTGTTGCACTTGAGGAAACAGGCAGATGGTATTACAAAGAATCCCTGGAAGTGTAAAGGCTGGACAAACAGACATGCAGTTTCCATAATGGCAAGATGTTGATGAAAGCATATTTGACAATGGAACTATCCAAAAAAGCTAATGACCCCAACGTGATTTGAACACGCAACCTTCTGATCTGGAGTCAGACGCGCTACCGTTGCGCCACGAGGTCACATGGAGGTAGCAGGCCGCTAAAGACCATGCAGACATTGGCCATGATCTCTCATGTAGCTCAGTGCCTAAAACTACTTTCTGAAAACTTTGTGGAAGTTTTGATAAAACCTGCTGCACTTGAGGAAACAGACAGATGGTATTACAAAGTAGCCCTGGAAGTGTAAAGGTTGGACAAACAGACATGCAGTTTCCATAATGGCAAGATGTTGATGAAAGCATATTTGACAATGGAATTATCCAAAAAAGCTAATGACCCCGACGTGATTTGAACACGCAACCTTCTGATCTGAAGTCAGACGCACTACCATTGCACCATGAGGTCACATGGAGGTAGCAGCCCGCTAAAGACCATGCAGACATTGGCCATGATCTCTCATATAGCTCAGTGCCTAAAACTACTTTCTGAAAACTTTGTGGAAGTTTTGATAAAACCTGCTGCACTTGAGGAAACAGACAGATGGTATTACAAAGTAGCCCTGGAAGTGTAAAGGCTGGCTAAACAGACATGCAGTTTCCATAGTGGCAAAACATTGGTGAAAGCAGATTTGACAATGGAACTATCCAAAAAAGCTAATGACCCCGACGTGATTTGAACACGCAACCTTCTGATCTGGAGTCGGACGCGCTACAGTTGCGCCACGAGATCCCACTCAGCATGGAAGTTGCCGATGTTTTTGTTGATTCTCAGCAACAACATGGCTGCCATAAAGGGCGTCACATTGGTTTTTTGCCCCAAGACTACCTGCAAGCACAGAAAGAATTAAATTATTGACCCATACCATTTTCCTCCCCTATGCTTGCTGTGCTATATATTTATGCTTTTTCATGATTCATGAAAAAAGAAGCAAACGAGACTGCTCAACAATGAGATGCCTGATCTCATGAATCTTTGAATAGGCAGCATTCTTATGCATTCTTATGACACACATGCAGTTTTCATGCAAGTAAAGGGTTGAAGAAAACAGATTTGACAATGTAACAATCCAAAAAAGGTGCCTGAACATGACGAGATTTGCACATGCAAGCCTCTAATCGGCAGTTCTTTGAGCTATCGTTGCCTCACAAGGTCACTTGCAATTTTCACCCCTATTTATTGCTCAGTTCTCACCACTTTGGCTGCCCACCTTGCAAATGGATTTCATCTAACTGCTGTAAAAACAAGGAGAAAATGGAGAGCACCACTGTGCTTGACCCCGACGTGATTTGAACACGCAACCTTCTGATCTGGAGTCAGACACGCTACCGTTGCGCCACAAGGTCACATGGAGGTAGCTGGCCGCTAAAGACCATGCAGACATTGGCCATGATCTCTCATGTAGCTCGGTGCCTAAAGCTACTTTCTGAAATCTTTGTGGAACTTTTGATAAAACCTGTTGCACTTGAGGAAACAGGCAGATGGTATTACAAAGAATCCCTGGAAGTGTAAAGGCTGGACAAACAGACATGCAGTTTCCATAATGGCAAGATGTTGATGAAAGCATATTTGACAATGGAACTATCCAAAAAAGCTAATGACCCCGACGTGATTTGAACACGCAACCTTCTGATCTGGAGTCAGACGCGCTACCGTTGCGCCACGAGGTCACATGGAGGTAGCAGGCCGCTAAAGACCATGCAGACATTGGCCCTGATCTCTCATGTAGCTCAGTGCCTAAAGCTACTTTCTGAAATCTTTGCGGAAGTTTTGATAAAACCTGCTGCACTTGAGGAAACAGACAGATGGTATTACAAAGTAGCCCTGGAAGTGTAAAGGCTGGCTAAACAGACATGCAGTTTCCATAGTGGCAAAACATTGATAAAAGCAGATTTGACAATGGAACTATCCAAAAAAGATAACGACCCCGACGTGATTTGAACACGCAACCTTCTGATCTGGAGTCAGATGCGCTACCGTTGCGCCACGAGATCCCACTCAGCATGGAAGTTGCCGATGTTTTTGTTGATTCTCAGCAACAACATGGCTGCCATAAAGGGCGTCACATTGGTTTTGTGCCCCAGGACTACCTGCAAGCCCAGAAAGAATTAAATTGTTGACCCATACCATTTTCCTCCCCTATGCTTGCTGTGCTATATATTTATGCTTTTTCATGATTCATGAAAAAAGAAGCAAATGAGACTGCTCAACAATGAGATGCCTGATCCCATGAATCTTTGAATTGGCAGCATTCTTATGCATTCTTATGACACACATGCAGTTTTCATGCAAGTAAAGGGTTGAAGAAAACAGATTTGACAATGTAACGATCCAAAAAAGATGCCTGAACATGACGAGATTTGCACATACAAGCCTCTAATCGGCAGTTCTTTGAGCTATCGTTGCCTCACAAAGTCACTTGCAATTTTAACCCCTATTTATTGCTCAGTTCTCACCACTTTGGATGCCCACCTTGCAAATGGATTTCATCTAACTGCTGTAAAAACAAGGAGAAAATGGAGAGCAACACTGTGCTTGACCCCGACGTGATTTGAACACGCAACCTTCTGATCTGGAGTCAGACGCGCCACGAGATCCCACTCAGCATGGAAGTTGCCGATGTTTTTGTTGATTCTCAGCAACAACATGGCTGCCATAAAGGGCGTCACATTGTTTTTTTGCCCCAGGACTACCTGCAAGCACAGAAAGAATTAAATTATTGACCCATACCATTTTCCTCCCCTATGCTTGCTGTGCTATATATTTATGCTTTTTCATGATTCATGAAAAAAGAAGCAAATGAGACTGCTCAACAATGAGATGCCTGATCTCATGAATCTTTGAATTGGCAGCATTCTTATGCATTCTTATGACACACATGCAGTTTTCATGCAAGTAAAGGGTTGAAGAAAACAGATTTGACAATGTAACAATCCAAAAAAGGTGCCTGAACATGACGAGATTTGCACATGCAAGCCTCTAATCGGCAGTTCTTTGAGCTATCGTTGCCTCACAAGGTCACTTGCGATTTTCACCCCTATTTATTGCTCAGTTCTCACCACTTTGGCTGCCCACCTTGCAAATGGATTTCATCTAACTGCTGTAAAAACAAGGAGAAAATGGAGAGCACCCCTGTGCTTGACCCCGACGTGACTTGAACACGCAACCTTCTGATCTGGAGTCAGACGCGCTACCGTTGCGCCACGAGGTCACATTGCGGTAGCTGGCCGCTAAAGACCATGCAGACATTGGCCATGATCTCTCATGTAGCTCGGTGCCTAAAGCTACTTTCTGAAATCTTTGTGGAACTTTTGATAAAACCTGTTGCACTTGAGGAAACAGGCAGATGGTATTACAAAGAATCCCTGGAAGTGTAAAGGCTGGACAAACAGACATGCAGTTTCCATAATGGCAAGATGTTGATGAAAGCATATTTGACAATGGAACTATCCAAAAAAGCTAATGACCCCAACGTGATTTGAACACGCAACCTTCTGATCTGGAGTCAGACGCGCTACCGTTGCGCCACGAGGTCACATGGAGGTAGCAGGCCGCTAAAGACCATGCAGACATTGGCCATGATCTCTCATGTAGCTCAGTGCCTAAAACTACTTTCTGAAAACTTTGTGGAAGTTTTGATAAAACCTGCTGCACTTGAGGAAACAGACAGATGGTATTACAAAGTAGCCCTGGAAGTGTAAAGGTTGGACAAACAGACATGCAGTTTCCATAATGGCAAGATGTTGATGAAAGCATATTTGACAATGGAATTATCCAAAAAAGCTAATGACCCCGACGTGATTTGAACACGCAACCTTCTGATCTGGAGTCGGACGCGCTACAGTTGCGCCACGAGATCCCACTCAGCATGGAAGTTGCCGATGTTTTTGTTGATTCTCAGCAACAACATGGCTGCCATAAAGGGCGTCACATTGGTTTTTTGCCCCAAGACTACCTGCAAGCACAGAAAGAATTAAATTATTGACCCATACCATTTTCCTCCCCTATGCTTGCTGTGCTATATATTTATGCTTTTTCATGATTCATGAAAAAAGAAGCAAACGAGACTGCTCAACAATGAGATGCCTGATCTCATGAATCTTTGAATAGGCAGCATTCTTATGCATTCTTATGACACACATGCAGTTTTCATGCAAGTAAAGGGTTGAAGAAAACAGATTTGACAATGTAACAATCCAAAAAAGGTGCCTGAACATGACGAGATTTGCACATGCAAGCCTCTAATCGGCAGTTCTTTGAGCTATCGTTGCCTCACAAGGTCACTTGCAATTTTCACCCCTATTTATTGCTCAGTTCTCACCACTTTGGCTGCCCACCTTGCAAATGGATTTCATCTAACTGCTGTAAAAACAAGGAGAAAATGGAGAGCACCACTGTGCTTGACCCCGACGTGATTTGAACACGCAACCTTCTGATCTGGAGTCAGACACGCTACCGTTGCGCCACAAGGTCACATGGAGGTAGCTGGCCGCTAAAGACCATGCAGACATTGGCCATGATCTCTCATGTAGCTCGGTGCCTAAAGCTACTTTCTGAAATCTTTGTGGAACTTTTGATAAAACCTGTTGCACTTGAGGAAACAGGCAGATGGTATTACAAAGAATCCCTGGAAGTGTAAAGGCTGGACAAACAGACATGCAGTTTCCATAATGGCAAGATGTTGATGAAAGCATATTTGACAATGGAACTATCCAAAAAAGCTAATGACCCCGACGTGATTTGAACACGCAACCTTCTGATCTGGAGTCAGACGCGCTACCGTTGCGCCACGAGGTCACATGGAGGTAGCAGGCCGCTAAAGACCATGCAGACATTGGCCATGATCTCTCATGTAGCTCAGTGCCTAAAACTACTTTCTGAAAACTTTGTGGAAGTTTTGATAAAACCTGCTGCACTTGAGGAAACAGACAGATGGTATTACAAAGTAGCCCTGGAAGTGTAAAGGCTGGACAAACAGACATGCAGTTTCCATAATGGCAAGATGTTGATGAAAGCATATTTGACAATGGAACTATCCAAAAAAGCTAACGACCCCGACGTGATTTGAACACGCAACCTTCTGATCTGGAGTCAGACGCACTACCGTTGCGCCACGAGGTCACATGGAGGTAGCAGGCCGCTAAAGACCATGCAGACATTGGCCATGATCTCTCATGTAGCTCGGTGCCTAAAGCTACTTTCTGAAATCTTTGTGGAACTTTTGATAAAACCTGCTGCACTTGAGGAAACAGGCAGATGGTATTACAAAGAATCCCTGGAAGTGTAAAGGCTGGACAAACAGACATGCAGTTTCCATAATGGCAAGATGTTGATGAAAGCAGATTTGACAATGGAACTATCCAAAAAACCTAATGACCCCGACGTGATTTGAACACGCAACCTTCTGATCTGGAGTCAGACGCGCTACCGTTGCGCCACGAGGTCACATGGAGGTAGCAGGCCGCTAAAGACCATGCAGACATTGGCCATGATCTCTCATGTAGCTCAGTGCCTAAAACTACTTTCTGAAAACTTTGTGGAAGTTTTGATAAAACCTGCTGCACTTGAGGAAACAGACAGATGGTATTACAAAGTAGCCCTGGAAGTGTAAAGGCTGGCTAAACAGACATGCAGTTTCCATAGTGGCAAAACATTGGTGAAAGCAGATTTGACAATGGAACTATCCAAAAAAGCTATTGACCCCGACGTGATTTGAACACGCAACCTTCTGATCTGGAGTCAGACGCGCTACAGTTGCGCCACGAAATCCCACTCAGCATGGAAGTTGCCGATGTTTTTGTTGATTCTCAGCAACAACATGGCTGCCATAATGGGCGTCACATTGGTTTTTTGCCCCAGGACTACCTGCCAGCACAGAAAGAATTAAATTATTGACCCATACCATTTTCCTCCCCTATGCTTGATGTGCTATATATTTATGCTTATTCATGATTCATGAAAAAAGAAGCAAATGAGACTGCTCAACAATGAGATGCCTGATCTCATGAATCTTTGAATTGGCAGCATTCTTATGCATTCTTATGACACACATGCAGTTTTCATGCAAGTAAAGGGTTGAAGAAAACAGATTTGACAATGTAACAATCCAAAAAAGGTGCCTGAACATGACGAGATTTGCACATGCAAGCCTCTAATCGGCAGTTCTTTGAGCTATCGTTGCCTCACAAGGTCACTTGCAATTTTCACCCCTATTTATTGCTCAGTTCTCACCACTTTGGCTGCCCACCTTGCAAATGGATTTCATCTAACTGCTGTAAAAACAAGGAGAAAATGGAGAGCACCCCTGTGCTTGACCCCGACGTGATTTGAACACGCAACCTTCTGATCTGGAGTCAGACGCGCTACCGTTGCGCCACAAGGTCACATGGAGGTAGCTGGCCGCTAAAGACCATGCAGACATTGGCCATGATCTCTCATTTAGCTCGGTGCCTAAAGCTACTTTCTGAAATCTTTGTGGAACTTTTGATAAAACCTGTTGCACTTGAGGAAACAGGCAGATGGTATTACAAAGAATCCCTGGAAGTGTAAAGGCTGGACAAACAGACATGCAGTTTCCATAATGGCAAGATGTTGATGAAAGCATATTTGACAATGGAACTATCCAAAAAAGCTAATGACCCCGACGTGATTTGAACACGCAACCTTCTGATCTGGAGTCAGACGCGCTACCGTTGCGCCACGAGGTCACATGGAGGTAGCAGGCCGCTAAAGACCATGCAGACATTGGCCATGATCTCTCATGTAGCTCGGTGCCTAAAGCTACTTTCTGAAATCTTTGTGGAACTTTTGATAAAACCTGTTGCACTTGAGGAAACAGGCAGATGGTATTACAAAGAATCCCTGGAAGTGTAAAGGCTGGACAAACAGACATGCAGTTTCCATAATGGCAAGATGTTGATGAAAGCATATTTGACAATGGAACTATCCAAAAAAGCTAATGACCCCGACGTGATTTGAACACGCAACCTTCTGATCTGGAGTCAGATGCGCTACCGTTGCGCCACGAGGTCACATGGAGGTAGCAGGCCGCTAAAGACCATGCAGACATTGGCCATGATCTCTCATGTAGCTCAGTGCCTAAAACTAC
The DNA here is from genome assembly GCA_027917425.1 of Gastrophryne carolinensis. Lineage (NCBI taxonomy): Eukaryota > Metazoa > Chordata > Amphibia > Anura > Microhylidae > Gastrophryne > Gastrophryne carolinensis. Next base: position 432,532,710 of record CM051238.1, read on the forward strand.
TTTCTGAAAACTTTGTGGAAGTTTTGATAAAACCTGCTGCACTTGAGGAAACAGACAGACGGTATTACAAAGTAGCCCTGGAAGTGTAAAGGCTGGCTAAACAGACATGCAGTTTCCATAGTGGCAAAACATTGGTGAAAGCAGATTTGACAATGGAACTATCCAAAAAGCTAATGACCCCGACGTGATTTGAACACGCACCCTTCTGATCTGGAGTCAGACGCGCTACAGTTGCGCCTCGAGATCCCACTCAGCATGGAAGTTGCCGATGTTTTTGTTGATTCTCAGCAACAACATGGCTGCCATAAAGGGCGTCACATTGGTTTTTTGCCCCAAGACTACCTGCAAGCACAGAAAGAATTAAATTATTGACCCATACCATTTTCCTCCCCTATGCTTGCTGTGCTATATATTTATGCTTTTTCATGATTCATGAAAAAAGAAGCAAACGAGACTGCTCAACAATGAGATGCCTGATCTCATGAATCTTTGAATTGGCAGCATTCTTATGCATTCTTATGACACACATGCAGTTTTCATGCAAGTAAAGGGTTGAAGAAAACAGATTTGACAATGTAACAATCCAAAAAAGGTGCCTGAACATGACGAGATTTGCACATGCAAGCCTCTAATCGGCAGTTCTTTGAGCTATCGTTGCCTCACAAGGTCACTTGCAATTTTCACCCCTATTTATTGCTCAGTTCTCACCACTTTGGCTGCCCACCTTGCAAATGGATTTCATCTAACTGCTGTAAAAACAAGGAGAAAATGGAGAGCACCCCTGTGCTTGACCCCGACGTGATTTGAACACGCAACCTTCTGATCTGGAGTCAGACGCGCTACCGTTGCGCCACAAGGTCACATGGAGGTAGCTGGCCGCTAAAGACCATGCAGACATTGGCCATGATCTCTCATTTAGCTCGGTGCCTAAAGCTACTTTCTGAAATCTTTGTGGAACTTTTGATAAAACCTGTTGCACTTGAGGAAACAGGCAGATGGTATTACAAAGAATCCCTGGAAGTGTAAAGGCTGGACAAACAGACATGCAGTTTCCATAATGGCAAGATGTTGATGAAAGCATATTTGACAATGGAACTATCCAAAAAAGCTAATGACCCCGACGTGATTTGAACACGCAACCTTCTGATCTGGAGTCAGACGCGCTACCGTTGCGCCACGAGGTCACATGGAGGTAGCAGGCCGCTAAAGACCATGGAGACATTGGCCCTGATCTCTCATGTAGCTCAGTGCCTAAAGCTACTTTCTGAAATCTTTGCGGAAGTTTTGATAAAACCTGCTGCACTTGAGGAAACAGACAGATGGTATTACAAAGTAGCCCTGGAAGTGTAAAGGCTGGCTAAACAGACATGCAGTTTCCATAGTGGCAAAACATTGATAAAAGCATATTTGACAATGGAACTATCCAAAAAAGCTAATGACCCCGATGTGATTTGAAAACGCAACCTTCGGATCTGGAGTCAGACGCGCTACCGTTGCGCCACGAGATCCCACTCAGCATGGAAGTTGCCGATGTTTTTGTTGATTCTCAGCAACAACATGGCTGCCATAAAGGGCGTCACATTGGTTTTTTGCCCCAGGACTACCTGCAAGCCCAGAAAGAATTAAATTGTTGACCCATACAATTTTCCTCCCCTATGCTTGCTGTGCTATATATTTATGCTTTTTCATGATTCATGAAAAAAGAAGCAAATGAGACTGCTCAACAATGAGATGCCTGATCCCATGAATCTTTGAATTGGCAGCATTCTTATGCATTCTTATGACACACATGCAGTTTTCATGCAAATAAAGGGTTGAAGAAAACAGATTTGACAATGTAACGATCCAAAAAAGGTGCCTGAACATGACGAGATTTGCACATGCAAGCCTCTAATCGGCAGTTCTTTGAGCTATCGTTGCCTCACAAAGTCACTTGCAATTTTCACCCCTATTTTTTGCTCAGTTCTCACCACTTTGGCTGCCCACCTTGCAAATGGATTTCATCTAACTGCTGTAAAAACAAGGAGAAAATGGAGAGCACCCCTGTGCTTGACCCCGACGTGATTTGAACACGCAACCTTCTGATCTGGAGTCAGACGCGCTACCGTTGCGCCACGAGGTCACATGGAGGTAGCTGGCCGCTAAAGACCATGCAGACATCGGCCATGATCTTTCATGTAGCTCAGTGCCTAAAGCTACTTTCTGAAATCTTTGTGGAACTTTTGATAAAACCTGCTGCACTTGAGGAAACAGGCAGATGGTATTACAAAGAATCCCTGGAAGTGTAAAGGCTGGACAAACAGACATGCAGTTTCCATAATGGCAAGATGTTGATGAAAGCAGATTTGACAATGGAACTATCCAAAAAAGCTAGTGACCCCGACGTGATTTGAACACGCAACCTTCTGATCTGGAGTCAGATGCGCTACCGTTGCGCCACGAGGTCACATGGAGGTAGCAGGCCGCTAAAGACCATGCAGACATTGGCCATGATCTCTCATGTAGCTCAGTGCCTAAAACTACTTTCTGAAAACTTTGTGGAAGTTTTGATAAAACCTGCTGCACTTGAGGAAACAGGCAGATGGTATTACAAAGAATCCCTGAAAGTGTAAAGGCTGGACAAACAGACATGCAGTTTCCATAATGGCAAGATGTTGATGAAAGCAGATTTGACAATGGAACTATCCAAAAAAGCTAGTGACCCCGACGTGATTTGAACACGCAACCTTCTGATCTGGAGTCAGACGCGCTACCGTTGCGCCACGAGGTCACATGGAGGTAGCAGGCCGCTAAAGACCATGCAGACATTGGCCATGATCTCTCATGTAGCTCAGTGCCTAAAACTACTTTCTGAAAACTTTGTGGAAGTTTTGATAAAACCTGCTGCACTTGAGGAAACAGGAAGATGGTATTACAAAGTAGCCCTGGTAGTGTAAAGGCTGGCTAAACAGACATGCAGTTTCCATAGTGGCAAAACATTGGTGAAAGCAGATTTGACAATGGAACTATCCAAAAAAGCTAATGACCCCGACGTGATTTGAACACGCAACCTTCTTGATCTGGAGTCAGACGCGCTACCGTTGCGCCACGAGGTCACATGGAGGTAGCCGGCCGCTAAAGACCATGCAGACATTGGCCATGATCTCTCATGTAGCTCAGTGCCTAAAGCTACTTTCTGAAATCTTTGTGGAACTTTTGATAAAACCTGCTGCACTTGAGGAAACAGGCAGATGGTATTACAAAGAATCCCTGGAAGTGTAAAGGCTGGACAAACAGACATGCAGTTTCCATAATGGCAAGATGTTGATGAAAGCAGATTTGACAATGGAACTATCCAAAAAAGCCAACGACCCCGACGTGATTTGAACACGCAACCTTCTGATCTGGAGTCAGGCGCGCTACAGTTGCGCCACGAGATCCCACTCAGCATGGAAGTTGCCGATGTTTTTGTTGATTCTCAGCAACAACATGGCGGCCATAAAGGGCGTCACATTGGTTTTTTGCCCCAGGACTACCTGCAAGCACAGAAAGAATTAAATTATTGACCCATACCATTTTCCTCCCCTATGCTTGCTGTGCTATATATTTATGCTTTTTCATGATTCATGAAAAAAGAAGCAAATGAGACTGCTCAACAATGAGATGCCTGATCTCATGAATCTTTGAATTGGCAGCATTCTTATGCATTCTTATGACACACATGTAGTTTTCATGCAAGTAAAGGGTTGAAGAAAACAGATTTGACAATGTAACGATCCAAAAAAGGTGCCTGAACATGACGAGATTTGCACATGCAAGCCTCTAATCGGCAGTTCTTTGAGCTATCGTTGCCTCACAAAGTCATTGCAATTTTCACCCCTATTTATTGCTCAGTTCTCACCACTTTGGCTGCCCACCTTGCAAATGGATTTCATCTAACTGCTGTAAAAACAAGGAGAAAATGAAGAGCACCCCTGTGCTTGACCCCGATGTGATTTGAACACGCAACCTTCTGATCTGGAGTCAGACGCGCTACCGTTGCGCCACAAGGTCACATGGAGGTAGCTGGCCGCTAAAGACCATGCAGACATCGGCCATGATCTTTCATGTAGCTCAGTGCATAAAGCTACTTTCTGAAATCTTTGTGGAACTTTTGATAAAACCTGCTGCACTTGAGGAAACAGGCAGATGGTATTACAAAGAATCCCTGGAAGTGTAAAGGCTGGACAAACAGACATGCAGTTTCCATAATGGCAAGATGTTGATGAAAGCAGATTTGACAATGGAACTATCCAAAAAAGCTAGTGACCCCGACGTGATTTGAACACGCAACCTTCTGATCTGGAGTCAGACGCGCTACCGTTGCGCCACGAGGTCACATGGAGGTAGCCGGCCGCTAAAGACCATGCAGACATTGGCCATGATCTCTCATGTAGCTCAGTGCCTAAAACTACTTTCTGAAAACTTTGTGGAAGTTTTGATAAAACCTGCTGCACTTGAGGAAACAGGAAGATGGTATTACAAAGTAGCCCTGGTAGTGTAAAGGCTGGCTAAACAGACATGCAGTTTCCATAGTGGCAAAACATTGGTGAAAGCAGATTTGACAATGGAACTATCCAAAAAAGCTAATGACCCCGACGTGATTTGAACACGCAACCTTCTGATCTGGAGTCAGACGCGCTACCGTTGCGCCACGAGGTCACATGGAGGTAGCTGGCCGCTAAAGACCATGCAGACATTGGCCATGATCTCCCATGTAGCTCGGTGCCTAAAGCTACTTTCTGAAATCTTTGTGGAACTTTTGATAAAACCTGCTGCACTTGAGGAAACAGGCAGATGGTATTACAAAGAATCCCTGGAAGTGTAAAGGCTGGACAAACAGACATGCAGTTTCCATAATGGCAAGATGTTGATGAAAGCAGATTTGACAATGGAACTATCCAAAAAAGCTAATAACCCCGACGTGATTTGAACACGCAACCTTCTGATCTGGAGTCAGACGCGCTACCGTTGCGCCACGAGGTCACATGGAGGTAGCAGGCCGCTAAAGACCATGCAGACATTGGCCATGATCTCTCATGTAGCTCAGTGCCTAAAACAACTTTCTGAAAACTTTGTGGAAGTTTTGATAAAACCTGCTGCACTTGAGGAAACAGACAGATGGTATTACAAAGTAGCCCTGGAAGTGTAAAGGCTGGCTAAACAGACATGCAGTTTCCATAGTGGCAAAACATTGGTGAAAGCAGATTTGACAATGGAACTATCCAAAAAAGCTAATGACCCCGACGTGATTTGAACACGCAACCTTCTGATCTGGAGTCAGACGCGCTACAGTTGCGCCACGAGATCCCACTCAGCATGGAAGTTGCCGATGTTTTTGTTCATTCTCAGCAACAACATGGCTGCCATAAAGGGCGTCACATTGGTTTTTTGCCCCAGGACTACCTGCAAGCACAGAAAGAATTAAATTATTGACCCATACCATTTTCCTCCCCTATGCTTGCTGTGCTATATATTTATGCTTTTTCATGATTCATGAAAAAAGAAGCAAATGAGACTGCTCAACAATGAGATGCCTGATCTCATGAATCTTTGAATTGGCAGCATTCTTATGCATTCTTATGACACACATGCAGTTTTCATGCAAGTAAAGGGTTGAAGAAAACAGATTTGACAATGTAACAATCCAAAAAAGGTGCCTGAACATGACGAGATTTGCACATGCAAGCCTCTAATCGGCAGTTCTTTGAGCTATCGTTGCCTCACAAGGTCACTTGCAATTTTCACCCCTATTTATTGCTCAGTTCTCACCACTTTGGCTGCCCACCTTGCAAATGGATTTCATCTAACTGCTGTAAAAACAAGGAGAAAATGGAGAGCACCCCTGTGCTTGACCCCGACGTGATTTGAACACACAACCTTCTGATCTGGAGTCAGACGCGCTACCGTTGCGCCACGAGGTCACATGGAGGTAGCCGGCCGCTAAAGACCATGCAGACATTGGCCATGATCTCTCATGTAGCTCAGTGCCTAAAGCTACTTTCTGAAATCTTTGTGGAACTTTTGATAAAACCTGCTGCACTTGAGGAAACAGGCAGATGGTATTACAAAGAATCCCTGGAAGTGTAAAGGCTGGACAAACAGACATGCAGTTTCCATAATGGCAAGATGTTGATGAAAGCAGATTTGACAATGGAACTATCCAAAAAAGCTAATGACCCCGACGTGATTTGAACACACAACCTTCTGACCTGGAGTCAGACGCGCTACCGTTGCGCCACAAGGTCACATGGAGGTAGCAGGCCGCTAAAGACCATGCAGACATTGGCCCTGATCTCTCATGTAGCTCAGTGCCTAAAGCTACTTTCTGAAATCTTTGAGGAAGTTTTGATAAAACCTGCTGCACTTGAGGAAACAGACAGATGGTATTACAAAGTAGCCCTGGAAGTGTAAAGGCTGGCTAAACAGACATGCAGTTTCCATAGTGGCAAAACATTGATAAAAGCAGATTTGACAATGGAACTATCCAAAAAAGCTAACGACCCCGACGTGATTTGAACACGCAACTTTCTGATCTGGAGTCAGATGCGCTATCGTTGCACCACGAGATCCCACTCAGCATGGAAGTTGCCGATGTTTTTGTTGATTCTCAGCAACAACATGGCTGCCATAAAGGGCGTCACATTGGTTTTTTGCCCCAGGACTACCTGCAAGCCCAGAAAGAATTAAATTGTTGACCCATACAATTTTCCTCCCCTATGCTTGCTGTGCTATATATTTATGCTTTTTCATGATTCATGAAAAAAGAAGCAAATGAGACTGCTCAACAATGAGATGCCTGATCCCATGAATCTTTGAATTGGCAGCATTCTTATGCATTCTTATGACACACATGCAGTTTTCATGCAAATAAAGGGTTGAAGAAAACAGATTTGACAATGTAACGATCCAAAAAAGGTGCCTGAACATGACGAGATTTGCACATGCAAGCCTCTAATCGGCAGTTCTTTGAGCTATCGTTGCCTCACAAAGTCACTTGCAATTTTCACCCCTATTTATTGCTCAGTTCTCACCACTTTGGCTGCCCACCTTGCAAATGGATTTCATCTAACTGCTGTAAAAACAAGGAGAAAATGGAGAGCACCCCTGTGCTTGACCCCGACGTGATTTGAACACGCAACCTTCTGATCTGGAGTCAGACGCGCTACCGTTGCGCCACGAGGTCACATGGAGGTAGCTGGCCGCTAAAGACCATGCAGACATCGGCCATGATCTTTCATGTAGCTCAGTGCCTAAAGCTACTTTCTGAAATCTTTGTGGAACTTTTGATAAAACCTGCTGCACTTGAGGAAACAGGCAGATGGTATTACAAAGAATCCCTGGAAGTGTAAAGGCTGGACAAACAGACATGCAGTTTCCATAATGGCAAGATGTTGATGAAAGCAGATTTGACAATGGAACTATCCAAAAAAGCTAGTGACCCCGACGTGATTTGAACACGCAACCTTCTGATCTGGAGTCAGATGCGCTACCGTTGCGCCACGAGGTCACATGGAGGTAGCAGGCTGCTAAAGACCATGCAGACATTGGCCATGTAGCTCAGTGCCTAAAACTACTTTCTGAAAACTTTGTGGAAGTTTTGATAAAACCTGCTGCACTTGAGGAAACAGGCAGATGGTATTACAAAGAATCCCTGGAAGTGTAAAGGCTGGACAAACAGACATGCAGTTTCCATAATGGCAAGATGTTGATGAAAGCAGATTTGACAATGGAACTATCCAAAAAAGCTAGTGACCCCGACGTGATTTGAACACGCAACCTTCTGATCTGGAGTCAGACGCGCTACCGTTGCGCCACGAGGTCACATGGAGGTAGCAGGCCGCTAAAGACCATGCAGACATTGGCCATGATCTCTCATGTAGCTCAGTGCCTAAAACTACTTTCTGAAAACTTTGTGGAAGTTTTGATAAAACCTGCTGCACTTGAGGAAACAGGAAGATGGTATTACAAAGTAGCCCTGGTAGTGTAAAGGCTGGCTAAACAGACATGCAGTTTCCATAGTGGCAAAACATTGGTGAAAGCAGATTTGACAATGGAACTATCCAAAAAAGCTAATGACCCCGACGTGATTTGAACACGCAACCTTCTGATCTGGAGTCAGACGCGCTACCGTTGCGCCACGAGGTCACATGGAGGTAGCCGCCCGCTAAAGACCATGCAGACATTGGCCATGATCTCTCATGTAGCTCAGTGCCTAAAGCTACTTTCTGAAATCTTTGTGGAACTTTTGATAAAACCTGCTGCACTTGAGGAAACAGGCAGATGGTATTACAAAGAATCCCTGGAAGTGTAAAGGCTGGACAAACAGACATGCAGTTTCCATAATGGCAAGATGTTGATGAAAGCAGATTTGACAATGGAACTATCCAAAAAAGCCAACGACCCCGACGTGATTTGAACACGCAACCTTCTGATCTGGAGTCAGGCGCGCTACAGTTGCGCCACGAGATCCCACTCAGCATGGAAGTTGCCGATGTTTTTGTTGATTCTCAGCAACAACATGGCGGCCATAAAGGGCGTCACATTGGTTTTTTGCCCCAGGACTACCTGCAAGCACAGAAAGAATTAAATTATTGACCCATACCATTTTCCTCCCCTATGCTTGCTGTGCTATATATTTATGCTTTTTCATGATTCATGAAAAAAGAAGCAAATGAGACTGCTCAACAATGAGATGCCTGATCTCATGAATCTTTGAATTGGCAGCATTCTTATGCATTCTTATGACACACATGTAGTTTTCATGCAAGTAAAGGGTTGAAGAAAACAGATTTGACAATGTAACGATCCAAAAAAGGTGCCTGAACATGACGAGATTTGCACATGCAAGCCTCTAATCGGCAGTTCTTTGAGCTATCGTTGCCTCACAAAGTCATTGCAATTTTCACCCCTATTTATTGCTCAGTTCTCACCACTTTGGCTGCCCACCTTGCAAATGGATTTCATCTAACTGCTGTAAAAACAAGGAGAAAATGAAGAGCACCCCTGTGCTTGACCCCGACGTGATTTGAACACGCAACCTTCTGATCTGGAGTCAGACGCGCTACCGTTGCGCCACGAGGTCACATGGAGGTAACTGGCCGCTAAAGACCATGCAGACATCGGCCATGATCTTTCATGTAGCTCAGTGCATAAAGCTACTTTCTGAAATCTTTGTGGAACTTTTGATAAAACCTGCTGCACTTGAGGAAACAGGCAGATGGTATTACAAAGAATCCCTGGAAGTGTAAAGGCTGGACAAACAGACATGCAGTTTCCATAATGGCAAGATGTTGATGAAAGCAGATTTGACAATGGAACTATCCAAAAAAGCTAGTGACCCCGACGTGATTTGAACACGCAACCTTCTGATCTGGAGTCAGACGCGCTACCGTTGCGCCACGAGATCACATGGAGGTAGCCGGCCGCTAAAGACCATGCAGACATTGGCCATGATCTCTCATGTAGCTCAGTGCCTAAAACTACTTTCTGAAAACTTTGTGGAAGTTTTGATAAAACCTGCTGCACTTGAGGAAACAGGAAGATGGTATTACAAAGTAGCCCTGGTAGTGTAAAGGCTGGCTAAACAGACATGCAGTTTCCATAGTGGCAAAACATTGGTGAAAGCAGATTTGACAATGGAACTATCCAAAAAAGCTAATGACCCCGACGTGATTTGAACACGCAACCTTCTGATCTGGAGTCAGACGCGCTACCGTTGCGCCACGAGGTCACATGGAGGTAGCTGGCCGCTAAAGACCATGCAGACATTGGCCATGATCTCCCATGTAGCTCGGTGCCTAAAGCTACTTTCTGAAATCTTTGTGGAACTTTTGATAAAACCTGCTGCACTTGAGGAAACAGGCAGATGGTATTACAAAGAATCCCTGGAAGTGTAAAGGCTGGACAAACAGACATGCAGTTTCCATAATGGCAAGATGTTGATGAAAGCAGATTTGACAATGGAACTATCCAAAAAAGCTAATGACCCCGACGTGATTTGAACACGCAACCTTCTGATCTGGAGTCAGACGCGCTACCGTTGCGCCACGAGGTCACATGGAGGTAGCAGGCCGCTAAAGACCATGCAGACATTGGCCATGATCTCTCATGTAGCTCAGTGCCTAAAACAACTTTCTGAAAACTTTGTGGAAGTTTTGATAAAACCTGCTGCACTTGAGGAAACAGACAGATGGTATTACAAAGTAGCCCTGGAAGTGTAAAGGCTGGCTAAACAGACATGCAGTTTCCATAGTGGCAAAACATTGGTGAAAGCAGATTTGACAATGGAACTATCCAAAAAAGCTAATGACCCCGACGTGATTTGAACACGCAACCTTCTGATCTGGAGTCAGACGCGCTACAGTTGCGCCACGAGATCCCACTCAGCATGGAAGTTGCCGATGTTTTTGTTCATTCTCAGCAACAACATGGCTGCCATAAAGGGCGTCACATTGGTTTTTTGCCCCAGGACTACCTGCAAGCACAGAAAGAATTAAATTATTGACCCATACCATTTTCCTCCCCTATGCTTGCTGTGCTATATATTTATGCTTTTTCATGATTCATGAAAAAAGAAGCAAATGAGACTGCTCAACAATGAGATGCCTGATCTCATGAATCTTTGAATTGGCAGCATTCTTATGCATTCTTATGACACACATGCAGTTTTCATGCAAGTAAAGGGTTGAAGAAAACAGATTTGACAATGTAACAATCCAAAAAAGGTGCCTGAACATGACGAGATTTGCCCATGCAAGCCTCTAATCGGCAGTTCTTTGAGCTATCGTTGCCTCACAAGGTCACTTGCAATTTTCACCCCTATTTATTGCTCAGTTCTCACCACTTTGGCTGCCCACCTTGCAAATGGATTTCATCTAACTGCTGTAAAAACAAGGAGAAAATGGAGAGCACCCCTGTGCTTGACCCCGACGTGATTTGAACACACAACCTTCTGATCTGGAGTCAGACGCGCTACCGTTGCGCCACGAGGTCACATGGAGGTAGCCGGCCGCTAAAGACCATGCAGACATTGGCCATGATCTCTCATGTAGCTCAGTGCCTAAAGCTACTTTCTGAAATCTTTGTGGAACTTTTGATAAAACCTGCTGCACTTGAGGAAACAGGCAGATGGTATTACAAAGAATCCCTGGAAGTGTAAAGGCTGGACAAACAGACATGCAGTTTCCATAATGGCAAGATGTTGATGACAGCAGATTTGACAATGGAACTATCCAAAAAAGCTAATGACCCCGACGTGATTTGAACACACAACCTTCTGACCTGGAGTCAGACGCGCTACCGTTGCGCCACAAGGTCACATGGAGGTAGCAGGCCGCTAAAGACCATGCAGACATTGGCCCTGATCTCTCATGTAGCTCAGTGCCTAAAGCTACTTTCTGAAATCTTTGAGGAAGTTTTGATAAAACCTGCTGCACTTGAGGAAACAGACAGATGGTATTACAAAGTAGCCCTGGAAGTGTAAAGGCTGGCTAAACAGACATGCAGTTTCCATAGTGGCAAAACATTGATAAAAGCAGATTTGACAATGGAACTATCCAAAAAAGCTAACGACCCCGACGTGATTTGAACACGCAACTTTCTGATCTGGAGTCAGATGCGCTATCGTTGCACCACGAGATCCCACTCAGCATGGAAGTTGCCGATGTTTTTGTTGATTCTCAGCAACAACATGGCTGCCATAAAGGGCGTCACATTGGTTTTTTGCCCCAGGACTACCTGCAAGCCCAGAAAGAATTAAATTGTTGACCCATACAATTTTCCTCCCCTATGCTTGCTGTGCTATATATTTATGCTTTTTCATGATTCATGAAAAAAGAAGCAAATGAGACTGCTCAACAATGAGATGCCTGATCCCATGAATCTTTGAATTGGCAGCATTCTTATGCATTCTTATGACACACATGCAGTTTTCATGCAAATAAAGGGTTGAAGAAAACAGATTTGACAATGTAACGATCCAAAAAAGGTGCCTGAACATGACGAGATTTGCACATGCAAGCCTCTAATCGGCAGTTCTTTGAGCTATCGTTGCCTCACAAAGTCACTTGCAATTTTCACCCCTATTTATTGCTCAGTTCTCACCACTTTGGCTGCCCACCTTGCAAATGGATTTCATCTAACTGCTGTAAAAACAAGGAGAAAATGGAGAGCACCCCTGTGCTTGACCCCGACGTGATTTGAACACGCAACCTTCTGATCTGGAGTCAGACGCGCTACCGTTGCGCCACGAGGTCACATGGAGGTAGCTGGCCGCTAAAGAGCATGCAGACATCGGCCATGATCTTTCATGTAGCTCAGTGCCTAAAGCTACTTTCTGAAATCTTTGTGGAACTTTTGATAAAACCTGCTGCACTTGAGGAAACAGGCAGATGGTATTACAAAGAATCCCTGGAAGTGTAAAGGCTGGACAAACAGACATGCAGTTTCCATAATGGCAAGATGTTGATGAAAGCAGATTTGACAATGGAACTATCCAAAAAAGCTAGTGACCCCGACGTGATTTGAACACGCAACCTTCTGATCTGGAGTCAGATGCGCTACCGTTGCGCCACGAGGTCACATGGAGGTAGCAGGCCGCTAAAGACCATGCAGACATTGGCCATGATCTCTCATGTAGCTCAGTGCCTAAAACTACTTTCTGAAAACTTTGTGGAAGTTTTGATAAAACCTGCTGCACTTGAGGAAACAGGAAGATGGTATTACAAAGTAGCCCTGGTAGTGTAAAGGCTGGCTAAACAGACATGCAGTTTCCATAGTGGCAAAACATTGGTGAAAGCAGATTTGACAATGGAACTATCCAAAAAAGCTAATGACCCCGACGTGATTTGAACACGCAACCTTCTGATCTGGAGTCAGACACGCTACCATTGCGCCACGAGGTCACATGGAGGTAGCCAGCCGCTAAAGACCATGCAGACATTGGCCATGATCTCTCATGTAGCTCAGTGCCTAAAGCTACTTTCTGAAATCTTTGTGGAACTTTTGATAAAACCTGCTGCACTTGAGGAAACAGGCAGATGGTATTACAAAGAATCCCTGGAAGTGTAAAGGCTGGACAAACAGACATGCAGTTTCCATAATGGCAAGATGTTGATGAAAGCAGATTTGACAATGAAACTATCCAAAAAAGCTAATGACCCCGACGTGATTTGAACACGCAACCTTCTGATCTGGAGTCAGACGCGCTACCGTTGCGCCACGAGGTCACATGGAGGTAGCAGGCCGCTAAAGACCATGCAGACATTGGCCATGATCTCTCATGTAGCTCAGTGCCTAAAACAACTTTCTGAAAACTTTGTGGAAGTTTTGATAAAACCTGCTGCACTTGAGGAAACAGGAAGATGGTATTACAAATTAGCCCTGGTAGTGTAAAGGCTGGCTAAACAGACATGCAGTTTCCATAGTGGCAAAACATTGGTGAAAGCAGATTTGACAATGGAACTATCCAAAAAAGCTAATGACCCCGACGTGATTTGAACACGCAACCTTCTGATCTGGAGTCAGACGCGCTACAGTTGCGCCACGAGATCCAACTCAGCATGGAAGTTGCCGATGTTTTTGTTGATTCTCAGCAACAACATGGCTGCCATAAAGGGCGTCACATTGGTTTTTTGCCCCAGGACTACCTGCAAGCACAGAAAGAATTAAATTATTGACCCATACCATTTTCCTCCCCTATGCTTGCTGTGCTATATATTTATGCTTTTTCATGATTCATGAAAAAAGAAGCAAATGAGACTGCTCAACAATGAGATGCCTGATCTCATGAATCTTTGAATTGGCAGCATTCTTATGCATTCTTATGACACACATGCAGTTTTCATGCAAGTAAAGGGTTGAAGAAAACAGATTTGACAATGTAACAATCCAAAAAAGGTGCCTGAACATGACGAGATTTGCACATGCAAGCCTCTAATCGGCAGTTCTTTGAGCTATCGTTGCCTCACAAGGTCACTTGCAATTTTCACCCCTATTTATTGCTCAGTTCTCACCACTTTGGCTGCCCACCTTGCAAATGGATTTCATCTAACTGCTGTAAAAACATGGAGAAAATGGAGAGCACCCCTGTGCTTGACCCCGACGTGATTTGAACACGCAACCTTCTGATCTGGAGTCAGACGCGCTACCGTTGCGCCACGAGGTCACATGGAGGTAGCTGGCCGCTAAAGACCATGCAGACATTGGCCATGATCTCTCATGTAGCTCAGTGCCTAAAGCTACTTTCTGAAATCTTTGTGGAACTTTTGATATAACCTGCTGCACTTGAGGAAACAGGCAGATGGTATTACAAAGAATCCCTGGAAGTGTAAAGGCTAGACAAACAGACATGCAGTTTCCATAATGGCAAGATGTTGATGAAAGCAGATTTGACAATGGAACTATACAAAAAAAGCTAATGACCCCAACGTGATTTGAACACGCAACCTTCTGATCTAGAGTCAGACGCGCTACCGTTGCGCCACGAGGTCACATGGAGGTAGCATGGAGGTAGCATGCCGCTAAAGACCATGCAGACATTGGCCATGATCTCTCATGTAGCTCAGTGCCTAAAACTACTTTCTGAAAACTTTGTGGAAGTTTTGATAAAACCTGCTGCACTTGAGGAAACAGACAGATGGTATTACAAAGTAGCCCTGGAAGTGTAAAGGCTGGCTAAACAGACATGCAGTTTCCATAGTGGCAAAACATTGGTGAAAGCAGATTTGACAATGGAACTATCCAAAAAAGCTAATGACCCCGACGTGATTTGAACACGCAACCTTCTGATCTGGAGTCAGACGCGCTACAGTTGCGCCACGAGATCCCACGCAGCATGGAAGTTGCCGATGTTTTTGTTCATTCTCAGCAACAACATGGCTGCCATAAAGGGCGTCACATTGGTTTTTTGCCCCAGGACTACCTGCAAGCACAGAAAGAATTAAATTATTGACCCATACCATTTTCCTCCCCTATGCTTGCTGTGCTATATATTTATGCTTTTTCATGATTCATGAAAAAAGAAGCAAATGAGACTGCTCAACAATGAGATGCCTGATCTCATGAATCTTTGAATTGGCAGCATTCTTATGCATTCTTATGACACACATGCAGTTTTCATGCAAGTAAAGGGTTGAAGAAAACAGATTTGACAATGTAACAATCCAAAAAAGGTGCCTGAACATGACGAGATTTGCACATGCAAGCCTCTAATCGGCAGTTCTTTGAGCTATCGTTGCCTCACAAGGTCACTTGCAATTTTCACCCCTATTTATTGCTCAGTTCTCACCACTTTGGCTGCCCACCTTGCAAATGGATTTCATCTAACTGCTGTAAAAACAAGGAGAAAATGGAGAGCACCCCTGTGCTTGACCCCGACGTGATTTGAACACACAACCTTCTGATCTGGAGTCAGACGCGCTACCGTTGCGCCACGAGGTCACATGGAGGTAGCCGGCCGCTAAAGACCATGCAGACATTGGCCATGATCTCTCATGTAGCTCAGTGCCTAAAGCTACTTTCTGAAATCTTTGTGGAACTTTTGATAAAACCTGCTGCACTTGAGGAAACAGGCAGATGGTATTACAAAGAATCCCTGGAAGTGTAAAGGCTGGACAAACAGACATGCAGTTTCCATAATGGCAAGATGTTGATGAAAGCAGATTTGACAATGGAACTATCCAAAAAAGCTAACGACCCCGACGTGATTTGAACACGCAACCTTCTGACCTGGAGTCAGACGCGCTACCGTTGCGCCACAAGGTCACATGGAGGTAGCAGGCCGCTAAAGACCATGCAGACATTGGCCCTGATCTCTCATGTAGCTCAGTGCCTAAAGCTACTTTCTGAAATCTTTGAGGAAGTTTTGATAAAACCTGCTGCACTTGAGGAAACAGACAGATGGTATTACAAAGTAGCCCTGGAAGTGTAAAGGCTGGCTAAACAGACATGCAGTTTCCATAGTGGCAAAACATTGATAAAAGCAGATTTGACAATGGAACTATCCAAAAAAGCTAACGACCCCGACGTGATTTGAACACGCAACTTTCTGATCTGGAGTCAGATGCGCTATCGTTGCACCACGAGATCCCACTCAGCATGGAAGTTGCCGATGTTTTTGTTGATTCTCAGCAACAACATGGCTGCCATAAAGGGCGTCACATTGGTTTTTTGCCCCAGGACTACCTGCAAGCCCAGAAAGAATTAAATTGTTGACCCATACAATTTTCCTCCCCTATGCTTGCTGTGCTATATATTTATGCTTTTTCATGATTCATGAAAAAAGAAGCAAATGAGACTGCTCAACAATGAGATGCCTGATCCCATGAATCTTTGAATTGGCAGCATTCTTATGCATTCTTATGACACACATGCAGTTTTCATGCAAATAAAGGGTTGAAGAAAACAGATTTGACAATGTAACGATCCAAAAAAGGTGCCTGAACATGACGAGATTTGCACATGCAAGCCTCTAATCGGCAGTTCTTTGAGCTATCGTTGCCTCACAAAGTCACTTGCAATTTTCACCCCTATTTATTGCTCAGTTCTCACCACTTTGGCTGCCCACCTTGCAAATGGATTTCATCTAACTGCTGTAAAAACAAGGAGAAAATGGAGAGCACCCCTGTGCTTGACCCCGATGTGATTTGAACACGCAACCTTCTGATCTGGAGTCAGACGCGCTACCGTTGCGCCACGAGGTCACATGGAGGTAGCCGGCCGCTAAAGACCATGCAGACATCGGCCATGATCTTTCATGTAGCTCAGTGCCTAAAGCTACTTTCTGAAATCTTTGTGGAACTTTTGATAAAACCTGCTGCACTTGAGGAAACAGGCAGATGGTATTACAAAGAATCCCTGGAAGTGTAAAGGCTGGACAAACAGACATGCAGTTTCCATAATGGCAAGATGTTGATGAAAGCAGATTTGACAATGGAACTATCCAAAAAAGCTAGTGACCCCGACGTGATTTGAACACGCAACCTTCTGATCTGGAGTCAGATGCGCTACCGTTGCGCCACGAGGTCACATGGAGGTAGCAGGCCGCTAAAGACCATGCAGACATTGGCCATGATCTCTCATGTAGCTCAGTGCCTAAAACTACTTTCTGAAAACTTTGTGGAAGTTTTGATAAAACCTGCTGCACTTGAGGAAACAGGAAGATGGTATTACAAAGTAGCCCTGGTAGTGTAAAGGCTGGCTAAACAGACATGCAGTTTCCATAGTGGCAAAACATTGGTGAAAGCAGATTTGACAATGGAACTATCCAAAAAAGCTAATGACCCCGACGTGATTTGAACACGCAACCTTCTGATCTGGAGTCAGACACGCTACCATTGCGCCACGAGGTCACATAGAGGTAGCCAGCCGCTAAAGACCATGCAGACATTGGCCATGATCTCTCATGTAGCTCAGTGCCTAAAGCTACTTTCTGAAATCTTTGTGGAACTTTTGATAAAACCTGCTGCACTTGAGGAAACAGGCAGATGGTATTACAAAGAATCCCTGGAAGTGTAAAGGCTGGACAAACAGACATGCAGTTTCCATAATGGCAAGATGTTGATGAAAGCAGATTTGACAATGGAACTATCCAAAAAAGCTAAAGACCCCGACGTGATTTGAACACGCAACCTTCTGATCTGGAGTCAGACGCGCTACCGTTGCGCCACGAGGTCACATGGAGGTAGCAGGCCGCTAAAGACCATGCAGACATTGGCCATGATCTCTCATGTAGCTCAGTGCCTAAAACTACTTTCTGAAAACTTTGTGGAAGTTTTGATAAAACCTGTGCTATATATTTATGCTTTTTCATGATTCATGAAAAAAGAAGCAAATGAGACTGCTCAACAATGAGATGCCTGATCTCATGAATCTTTGAATTGGCAGCATTCTTATGCATTCTTATGACACACATGCAGTTTTCATGCAAGTAAAGGGTTGAAGAAAACAGATTTGACAATGTAACGATCCAAAAAAGGTGCCTGAACATGACGAGATTTGCACATGCAAGCCTCTAATCGGCAGTTCTTTGAGCTATCGTTGCCTCACAAAGTCACTTGCAATTTTCACCCCTATTTATTGCTCAGTTCTCACCACTTTGGCTGCCCACCTTGCAAATGGATTTCATCTAACTGCTGTAAAAACAAGGAGAAAATGAAGAGCACCCCTGTGCTTGACCCCGACGTGATTTGAACATGCAACCTTCTGATCCTGGAGTCAGACGCGCTACCGTTGCACCACGAAGTCACATGGAGGTAGCTGGCCGCTAAAGACCATGCAGACATCGGCCATGATCTTTCATGTAGCTCAGTGCCTAAAGCTACTTTCTGAAATCTTTGTGGAACTTTTGATAAAACCTGCTGCACTTGAGGAAACAGGCAGATGGTATTACAAAGAATCCCTGGAAGTGTAAAGGCTGGACAAACAGACATGAAGTTTCCATAATGGCAAGATGTTGATGAAAGCAGATTTGACAATGGAACTATCCAAAAAAGGTAGTGACCCCGACGTGATTTGAACACGCAACCTTCTGATCTGGAGTCAGACACGCTACCGTTGCGCCACGAGTTCACATGGAGGTAACAGGCCGCTAAAGACCATGCAGACATTGGCCATGATCTCTCATGTAGCTCAGTGCCTAAAACTACTTTCTGAAAACTTTGTGGAAGTTTTGATAAAACCTGCTGCACTTGAGGAAACAGGAAGATGGTATTACAAAGTAGCCCTGGTAGTGTAAAGGCTGGCTAAACAGACATGCAGTTTCCATAGTGGCAAAACATTGGTGAAAGCAGATTTGACAATGGAACTATCCAAAAAAGCTAATGACCCCGACGTGATTTGAACACGCAACCTTCTGATCTGGAGTCAGACGCGCTACCGTTGCGCCACGAGGTCACATGGAGGTAGCCGGCCGCTAAAGACCATGCAGACATTGGCCATGATCTCTCATGTAGCTCAGTGCCTAAAGCTACTTTCTGAAATCTTTGTGGAACTTTTGATAAAACCTGCTGCACTTGAGGAAACAGGCAGATGGTATTACAAAGAATCCCTGGAAGTGTAAAGGCTGGACAAACAGACATGCAGTTTCCATAATGGCAAGATGTTGATGAAAGCAGATTTGACAATGGAACTATCCAAAAAAGCCAACGACCCCGACGTGATTTGAACACGCAACCTTCTGATCTGGAGTCAGGCGCGCTACAGTTGCGCCACGAGATCCCACTCAGCATGGAAGTTGCCGATGTTTTTGTTGATTCTCAGCAACAACATGGCTGCCATAAAGGGCGTCACATTGGTTTTTTGCCCCAGGACTACCTGCAAGCACAGAAAGAATTAAATTATTGACCCATACCATTTTCCTCCCCTATGCTTGCTGTGCTATATATTTATGCTTTTTCATGATTCATGAAAAAAGAAGCAAATGAGACTGCTCAACAATGAGATGCCTGATCTCATGAATCTTTGAATTGGCAGCATTCTTATGCATTCTTATGACACACATGCAGTTTTCATGCAAGTAAAGGGTTGAAGAAAACAGATTTGACAATGTAACGATCCAAAAAAGGTGCCTGAACATGACGAGATTTGCACATGCAAGCCTCTAATCGGCAGTTCTTTGAGCTATCGTTGCCTCACAAAGTCATTGCAATTTTCACCCCTATTTATTGCTCAGTTCTCACCACTTTGGCTGCCCACCTTGCAAATGGATTTCATCTAACTGCTGTAAAAACAAGGAGAAAATGAAGAGCACCCCTGTGCTTGACCCCGACGTGATTTGAACACGCAACCTTCTGATCTGGAGTCAGACGCGCTACCGTTGCGCCACGAGGTCACATGGAGGTAGCTGGCCGCTAAAGACCATGCAGACATCGGCCATGATCTTTCATGTAGCTCAGTGCCTAAAGCTACTTTCTGAAATCTTTGTGGAACTTTTGATAAAACCTGCTGCACTTGAGGAAACAGGCAGATGGTATTACAAAGAATCCCTGGAAGTGTAAAGGCTGGACAAACAGACATGCAGTTTCCATAATGGCAAGATGTTGATGAAAGCAGATTTGACAATGGAACTATCCAAAAAAGCTAGTGACCCCGACGTGATTTGAACACGCAACCTTCTGATCTGGAGTCAGACGCGCTACCGTTGCGCCACGAGGTCACATGGAGGTAGCAGGCCGCTAAAGACCATGCAGACATTGGCCATGATCTCTCATGTAGCTCAGTGCCTAAAACTACTTTCTGAAAACTTTGTGGAAGTTTTGATAAAACCTGCTGCACTTGAGGAAACAGGAAGATGGTATTACAAAGTAGCCCTGGTAGTGTAAAGGCTGGCTAAACAGACATGCAGTTTCCATAGTGGCAAAACATTGGTGAAAGCAGATTTGACAATGGAACTATCCAAAAAAGCTAATGACCCCGACGTGATTTGAACACGCAACCTTCTGATCTGGAGTCAGACGCGCTACCGTTGCGCCACGAGGTCACATGGAGGTAGCCGGCCGCTAAAGACCATGCAGACATTGGCCATGATCTCTCATGTAGCTCAGTGCCTAAAGCTACTTTCTGAAATCTTTGTGGAACTTTTGATAAAACCTGCTGCACTTGAGGAAACAGGCAGATGGTATTACAAAGAATCCCTGGAAGTGTAAAGGCTGGACAAACAGACATGCAGTTTCCATAATGGCAAGATGTTGATGAAAGCAGATTTGACAATGGAACTATCCAAAAAAGCCAACGACCCCCGACGTGATTTGAACACGCAACCTTCTGATCTGGAGTCAGACGCGCTACCGTTGCGCCACAAGGTCACATGGAGGTAGCAGGCCGCTAAAGACCATGCAGACATTGGCCATGATCTCTCATGTAGCTCAGTGCCTAAAACTACTTTCTGAAAACTATGTGGAAGTTTTGATAAAACCTGCTGCGCTTGAGGAAACAGGAAGATGGTATTACAAAGTAGCCCTGGTAGTGTAAAGGCTGGCTAAACAGACATGCAGTTTCCATAGTGGCAAAACATTGATGAAAGCAGATTTGACAATGGAACTATCCAAAAAAGCTAATGACCCCGACGTGATTTGAACACGCAACCTTCTGATGTGGACTCAGACGCGCTACAGTTGCGCCACGAGATCCCACTCAGCATGGAAGTTGCCGATGTTTTTGTTGATTCTCAGCAACAACATGGCTGCCATAAAGGGCGTCACATTGTTTTTTTGCCCCAGGACTACCTGCAAGCACAGAAAGAATTAAATTATTGACCCATACCATTTTCCTCCCCTATGCTTGCTGTGCTATATATTTATGCTTTTTCATGATTCATGAAAAAAGAAGCAAATGAGACTGCTCAACAATGAGATGCCTGATCTCATGAATCTTTGAATTGGCAGCATTCTTATGCATTCTTATGACACACATGCAGTTTTCATGCAAGTAAAGGGTTGAAGAAAACAGATTTGACAATGTAACAATCCAAAAAAGGTGCCTGAACATGACGAGATTTGCACATGCAAGCCTCTAATCGGCAGTTCTTTGAGCTATCGTTGCCTCACAAAGTCACTTGCAATTTTCACCCCTATTTATTGCTCAGTTCTCACCACTTTGGCTGCCCACCTTGCAAATGGATTTTATCTAACTGCTGTAAAAACAAGGAGAAAATGAAGAGCACCCCTGTGCTTGACCCCGACGTGATTTGAACACGCAACCTTCTGATCTGGAGTCAGACGCGCTACCGTTGCGCCACGAGGTCACATGGAGGTAACTGGCCGCTAAAGACCATGCAGACATTGGCCATGATCTTTCATGTAGCTCAGTGCCTAAAGCTACTTTCTGAAATCTTTGTGGAACTTTTGATAAAACCTGCTGCACTCGAGGAAACAGGCAGATGGTATTACAAAGGATCCCTGGAAGTGTAAAGGCTGGACAAACAGACATGCAGTTTCCATAATGGCAAGATGTTGATGAAAGCAGATTTGACAATGGAACTATCCAAAAAAGCTAATGACCCTGACGTGATTTGAACACGCAACCTTCTGATCTGGAGTCAGACGCGCTACCGTTGCGCCACAAGTTCACATGGAGGTCGCAGGCCGCTAAAGACCATGCAGACATTGGCCATGATCTCTCATGTAGCTCAGTGCCTAAAACTACTTTCTGAAAACTATGTGGAAGTTTTGATAAAACCTGCTGCGCTTGAGGAAACAGGAAGATGGTATTACAAAGTAGCCCTGGTAGTGTAAAGGCTGGCTAAACAGACATGCAGTTTCCATAGTGGCAAAACATTGATGAAAGCAGATTTGACAATGGAACTATCCAAAAAAGCTAATGACCCCGACGTGATTTGAACACGCAACCTTCTGATGTGGACTCAGACGCGCTACAGTTGCGCCACGAGATCCCACTCAGCATGGAAGTTGCCGATGTTTTTGTTGATTCTCAGCAACAACATGGCTGCCATAAAGGGCGTCACATTGTTTTTTTGCCCCAGGACTACCTGCAAGCACAGAAAGAATTAAATTATTGACCCATACCATTTTCCTCCCCTATGCTTGCTGTGCTATATATTTATGCTTTTTCATGATTCATGAAAAAAGAAGCAAATGAGACTGCTCAACAATGAGATGCCTGATCTCATGAATCTTTGAATTGGCAGCATTCTTATGCATTCTTATGACACACATGCAGTTTTCATGCAAGTAAAGGGTTGAAGAAAACAGATTTGACAATGTAACAATCCAAAAAAGGTGCCTGAACATGACGAGATTTGCACATGCAAGCCTCTAATCGGCAGTTCTTTGAGCTATCGTTGCCTCACAAGGTCACTTGCAATTTTCACCCCTATTTATTGCTCAGTTCTCACCACTTTGGCTGCCCACCTTGCAAATGGATTTCATCTAACTGCTGTAAAAACAAGGAGAAAATGGAGAGCACCCCTGTGCTTGACCCCGACGTGATTTGAATACGCAACCTTCTGATCTGGAGTCAGACGCGCTACCGTTGCGCCACGAGGTCACGTGGAGGTAGCCGGCCGCTAAAGACCATGCAGACATTGGCCATGATCTCTCATGTAGCTCAGTGCCTAAAGCTACTTTCTGAAATCTTTGTGGAACTTTTGATAAAACCTGCTGCACTTGAGGAAACAGGCAGATGGTATTACAAAGAATCCCTGGAAGTGTAAAGGCTGGACAAACAGACATGCAGTTTCCATAATGGCAAGATGTTGATGAAAGCAGATTTGACAATGGAACTATCCAAAAAAGCTAATGACCCCGACGTGATTTGAACACGCAACCTTCTGATCTGGAGTCAGACGCGCTACCGTTGCGCCACGAGGTCACATGGAGGTAGCAGGCCGCTTAAGACCATGCAGACATTGGCCCTGATCTCTCATGTAGCTCAGTGCCTAAAGCTACTTTCTGAAATCTTTGTGGAAGTTTTGATAAAACCTGCTGCACTTGAGGAAACAGGAAGATGGTATTACAAAGTAGCCCTGGTAGTGTAAAGGCTGGCTAAACAGACATGCAGTTTCCATAGTGGCAAAACATTGGTGAAAGCAGATTTGACAATGGAACTATCCAAAAAAGCTAATGACCCCGACGTGATTTGAACATGCAACCTTCTGATCTGGAGTCAGGCGCACTACCGTTGCGCCACGAGATCCCACTCAGCATGGAAGTTGCCGATGTTTTTGTTGATTCTCAGCAACAACATGGCTGCCATAAAGGGCGTCACATTGGTTTTTTTGCCCCAGGACTACCTGCAAGCACAGAAAGAATTAAATTATTGACTGATACCATTTTCCTCCCCTATGCTTGCTGTGCTATATATTTATGCTTTTTCATGATTCATGAAAAAAGAAGCAAATGAGACTGCTCAACAATGAGATGCCTGATCTCATGAATCTTTGAATTGGCAGCATTCTTATGCATTCTTATGACACACATGCAGTTTTCATGCAAGTAAAGGGTTGAAGAAAACAGATTTGACAATGTAACAATCCAAAAAAGGTGCCTGAACATGACGAGATTTGCACATGCAAGCCTCTAATTGGCAGTTCTTTGAGCTATCGTTGCCTCACAAGGTCACTTGCAATTTTCACCCCTATTTATTGCTCAGTTCTCACCACTTTGGCTGCCCACCTTGCAAATGGATTTCATCTAACTGCTGTAAAAACAAGGAGAAAATGGAGAGCACCCCTGTGCTTGACCCCGACGTGATTTGAACACGCAACCTTCTGATCTGGAGTCAGACGCGCTACCGTTGCGCCACGAGGTCACATGGAGGTAGCCAGCCGCTAAAGACCTGGCAGACATTGGCCATGATCTCTCATGTAGCTCAGTGCCTAAAGCTACTTTCTGAAATCTTTGTGGAACTTTTGATAAAACCTGCTGCACTTGAGGAAACAGACAGATGGTATTACAAAGTAGCCCTGGAAGTGTATAGGCTGGCTAAACAGACATGCAGTTTCCATAGTGGCAAAACATTGATAAAAGCAGATTTGACAATGGAACTATCCAAAAAAGCTAACGACCCCAACGTGATTTGAACACGCAACCTTCTGATCTAGAGTCAGATGCGCTATCGTTGCGCCACGAGATCCCACTCAGCATGGAAGTTGCCGATGTTTTTGTTGATTCTCAGCAACAACATGGCTGCCATAAAGGGCGTCACATTGGTTTTGTGCCCCAGGACTACCTGCAAGCCCAGGAAGAATTAAATTGTTGACCCATGCCATTTTTCTCCCCTATGCTTGCTGTGCTATATATTTATGCTTTTTCATGATTCATGAAAAAAGAAGCAAATGAGACTGCTCAACAATGAGATGCCTGATCCCATGAATCTTTGAATTGGCAGCATTCTTATGCATTCTTATGACACACATGCAGTTTTCATGCAAATAAAGGGTTGAAGAAAACAGATTTGACAATGTAACGATCCAAAAAAGGTGCCTGAACATGACGAGATTTGCACATGCAAGCCTCTAATCGCCAGTTCTTTGAGCTATCGTTGCCTCACAAAATCACTTGCAATTTTCACCCCTATTTATTGCTCAGTTCTCACCACTTTGGCTGCCCACCTTGCAAATGGATTTCATCTAACTGCTGTAAAAACAAGGAGAAAATGGAGAGCACCCCTGTGCTTGACCCCGACGTGATTTGAACACGCAACCTTCTGATCTGGAGTCAGACGCGCTACAGTTGCGCCACGAGATCCCACTCAGCATGGAAGTTGCCGATGTTTTTGTTGATTCTCAGCAACAACATGGCTGCCATAAAGGGCGTCACATTGGTTTTTTGCCCCAGGACTACCTGCAAGCACAGAAAGAATTAAATTATTGACCCATACCATTTTCCTCCCCTATGCTTGCTGTGCTATATATTTATGCTTTTTCATGATTCATGAAAAAAGAAGCAAATGAGACTGCTCAACAATGAGATGCCTGATCTCATGAATCTTTGAATTGGCAGCATTCTTATGCATTCTTATGACACACATGCAGTTTTCATGCAAGTAAAGGGTTGAAGAAAACAGATTTGACAATGTAACAATCCAAAAAAGGTGCCTGAACATGACGAAATTTGCACATGCAAGCCTCTAATCGGCAGTTCTTTGAGCTATCGTTGCCTCACAAGGTCACTTGCAATTTTCACCCCTATTTATTGCTCAGTTCTCACCACTTTGGCTGCCCACCTTGCAAATGAATTTCATCTAACTGCTGTAAAAACAAGGAGAAAATGGAGAGCACCCCTGTGCTTGACCCCGACGTGATTTGAACACGCAACCTTCTGAACTGGAGTCAGACGCGCTACCGTTGCGCCACGAGGTCACATGGAGGTAGCAGGTCGCTAAAGACCATGCAGACATTGGCCATGATCTCTCATGTAGCTCAGTGCCTAAAACTACTTTCTGAAATCTTTGTGGAACTTTTGATAAAACCTGCTGCACTTGAGGAAACAGGCAGATGGTATTACAGAGGATCCCTGGAAGTGTAAAGGCTGGACAAACAGACATGCAGTTTCCATAATGGCAAGATGTTGATGAAAGCAGATTTGACAATGGAACTATCCAAAAAAGCTAGTGACCCCGACGTGATTCGAACACGCAAACTTCTGATCTGGAGTCAGACGCGCTACCGTTGCGCCACAAGGTCACATGGAGGTAGCAGGCCGCTAAAGACCATGCAGACATTTGCCATGATCTCTCATGTAGCTCAGTGCCTAAAACTACTTTCTGAAAACTATGTGGAAGTTTTGATAAAACCTGCTGCACTTGAGGAAACAGGAAGATGGTATTACAAAGTAGCCCTGGTAGTGTAAAGGCTGGCTAAACAGACATGCAGTTTCCATAGTGGCAAAACATTGATGAAAGCAGATTTGACAATGGAACTATCCAAAAAAGCTAATGACCCCGACGTGATTTGAACACGCAACCTTCTGATCTGGAGTCTGGAGTTTTGCCCCAGGACTACCTGCAAGCACAGAAAGAATTAAATTATTGACCCATACCATTTTCCTCCCCTATGCTTGCTGTGCTATATATTTATGCTTTTTCATGATTCATGAAAAAAGAAGCAAATGAGACTGCTCAACAATGAGATGCCTGATCTCATGAATCTTTGAATTGGCAGCATTCTTATGCATTCTTATGACACACATGCAGTTTTCATGCAAGTAAAGGGTTGAAGAAAACAGATTTGACAATGTAACAATCCAAAAAAGGTGCCTGAACATGACGAGATTTGCACATGCAAGCCTCTAATCGGCAGTTCTTTGAGCTATCGTTGCCTCACAAGGTCACTTGCAATTTTCACCCCTATTTATTGCTCAGTTCTCACCACTTTGGCTGCCCACCTTGCAAATGGATTTCATCTAACTGCTGTAAAAACAAGGAGAAAATGGAGAGCACCCCTGTGCTTGACCCCGACGTGATTTGAACACGCAACCTTCTGATCTGGAGTCAGACGCGCTACCGTTGCGCCACGAGGTCACATGGAGGTAGCTGGCCGCTAAAGACCATGCAGACATTGGCCATGATCTCTCATGTAGCTCGGTGCCTAAAGCTACTTTCTGAAATTTTTGTGGAACTTTTGATAAAACCTGCTGCACTTGAGGAAACAGGCAGATGGTATTACAAAGAATCCCTGGAAGTGTAAAGGCTGGACAAACAGACATGCAGTTTCCATAATGGCAAGATGTTGATGAAAGCAGATTTGACAATGGAACTATCCAAAAAAGCTAATGACCCCAACGTGATTTGAACACGCAACCTTCTGATCTGGAGTCGGACGCGCTACCGTTGCGCCACGAGGTCACATGGAGGTTGCAGGCCGCTAAAGACCATGCAGACATTGGCCATGATCTCTCATGTAGCTCAGTGCCTAAAGCTACTTTCTGAAATCTTTGTGGAACTTTTGATAAAACCTGCTGCACTTGAGGAAACAAGCAGATGGTATTACAAAGAATCCCTGGAAGTGTAAAGGCTGGACAAACAGACATGCAGTTTCCATAATGGCAAGATGTTGATGAAAGCAGATTTGACAATGGAACTATCCAAAAAAGCTAATGACCCCGACGTGATTTGAACACGCAACCTTCTGATCTGGAGTCAGACGCGCTACCGTTGCGCCACGAGGTCACATGGAGGTAGCAGGCCGCTAAAGACCATGCAGACATTGGCCATGATCTCTCATGTAGCTCAGTGCCTAAAACTACTTTCTGAAAACTATGTGGAAGTTTTGATAAAACCTGCTGCACTTGAGGAAACAGGAAGATGGTATTACAAAGTAGCCCTGGTAGTGTAAAGGCTGGCTAAACAGACATGCAGTTTCCATAGTGGCAAAACATTGATGAAAGCAGATTTGACAATGGAACTATCCAAAAAAGCTAACGACCCCGACGTGATTTGAACACGCAACCTTCTGATCTGGACTCAGACGTGCTACAGTTGCGCCACGAGATCCCACTCAGCATGGAAGTTGCCGATGTTTTTGTTGATTCTCAGCAACAACATGGCTGCCATAAAGGGCGTCACATTGTTTTTTTTGCCCCAGGACTACCTGCAAGCACAGAAAGAATTAAATTATTGACTGATACCATTTTCCTCCCCTATGCTTGCTGTGCTATATATTTATGCTTTTTCATGATTCATGAAAAAAGAAGCAAATGAGACTGCTCAACAATGAGATGCTTGATCTCATGAATCTTTGAATTGGCAGCATTCTTATGCATTCTTTTTTTTTTTATATATTCTTTATTTATCGTTTTCCAAAACATAAAGGAGAAACAGATACATGGCACTGACAATGTGCAATAGCTGAACAAGAATAGAGCTGTACAGTCAACTGTCTGCTTATACTGCGCCGACGGGGGTCTTAAGGTGACAGATGGTGTCATCGTGCGTACTTCGGGGCACGCATCGCTTCTCTAGGACGCTTCGCTCTTTGCTGGGCCCTTCGCCGGGGATGACGTTGCCCCGGCCAGTCCTCCTCAGTAAGGGACCACAATGCCCGGCAGTGTCTAAGGGCCTGTCCTGTGAAAATGGACCAGGGACCGGCCATATCCGGGACCCCTGCGTCAGTCGCTTACAACACTAGTCTGCTCTTTCGGCATTCAGGCAGTTGCTGTATTATCAATAGAACAGAAAACCTAGAATATTCCTGACAACAGTTAGAGCAAAACAACATTTAATTATGCAGTAAACAGACAGACAGGGGGGAGACAAACAAGGCGGGGAAGGCAGGACGGAAAGGAAGGGTGGAGGAAAGAGCTGGGGGGGATGGGCGCGGGGGGGGGGGGGGGGCGGAACTTAACGGGGTACGATTTAGGTCTCTGTAGGCTTGTGACAACGTAAACTCGACCCAGTGGGCCCATTTATTCCTGTGCTGCTCCTCAGACTCATTTCGGGCTGCAATCATCCCTTCATATCTCTCGATTTCGCCCACCCTAGCCATCCACTGTGCCATGCTTGGAGGCGTCTGGCTCTTCCAACGTGAGGGGATACACGCTTTGGCAGCATTGATCAGCTGACACACTACAGATCTCTGATAGCTCTTAGTAGGGAAGGCCGAGTGGTGGAGAAGGAAGAAAGCCGGGTCCCATGGTATCTCTCTCTCAGTCATGCGCTGCGTTACCTCGCTCACCCCCCTCCAGAATGGCTGTAGGGCCGGACACGACCAGAAGACGTGTAGGAGGTCGCCCTGCTCGGAGTTACACCTCCAACACAGCGAGGAGGCCCCAGGGAACCATTTATTGAGCTGTGCCGGGACTCTGTACCAACGCATTAACACTTTATAATTACACTCCTTATATCTAGTACATATGGAGGTCTTGTGGGCCAGCTCAACAATTCTCTTACACTGCTTTGGCGTGAAGGCAACCCCCAGGTCTCTCTCCCATTTGGCGAAGCAGGGGAGGGCTCCTTGGTCCCGAGTACTTATCAGTGACTTGTAGGCCAGGGAGAGGGTGTGTCTAGCAGGACCCTCTTCAACGCACAGCCTCTCAAAGCCAGTGAGCTCTCTCAGGCAGCACAACCTGGTTCTGAGTGATTGAAGGAAGTGGTTGAGCTGTCTCCACCGCCAGGCGTCCCACCTCGGGAGGCCATGCATCTCCGACAATCTCTCCATCGATTCATAATTATTGATGTGGGAGAATTGTCTGGCTCGGCAGATTCCTTTTTTAATCCACTGATCGGCCACCCCATTGCCCATTCCCGGGGTAAATTCTGGGTTTCCCAATACTGGGTATAGTGGGGAGAAGGAGGGAGAAAGCTCTTCCCACTGGAAGAACTTATGGCACACCTTGAGCGTGGCCCCTATTGTTGGGTGTGAGAGCTCCCGCCCTACAGATTTCTTCGCTATCCATGGGAGTCCTCGCAGAGGGAACGTCGAGTTATTTTGTTCAATCTGAACCCACTGCTTGTGTGAGGCGTGTCTATTCCAGTCGACCACCCTGGTGAGGTGGGCAGCGACATAGTACATTTCAGGGTCTGGCACCCCGAGTCCTCCCCCCTCTCTGGGTCTTGTCAATAGGTCTTTGCTGATTCTCGGGCTCCTTCCCTGCCAAATGAAGTTGGAGAAAACACTTCCAACCCTCCGGAGGAAAGAGCAAGGGATCTCAATCGGGAGAGCTTGTAGTAAGTATAGTAGGCGGGGCAAGAGGGCCATCTTCAGGGAGTTGCATCTCCCGAACCAGGATAGGTTTTTATGTGCCCAGGCGCCTGTGTCCTTAGTGAAAGCACGCAAGAGCGGGGGGAAATTAAGGTCAAAGAGCCTGTTTGGTGACCTGCTTATCTTCACACCCAGATATGTAATATGGTCCTTAGTCCATTTGAACGGGAAAGATTGGCTAAGGTTGGTCTCCCTAGAAGCCGAGAGATTTACATTGAGGATCTCAGACTTCTGCATGTTTATTTTGTAGCTGGAGAGGCTTTTGTACCTCTCCAGCTCCATCACTAGGTTTGGGAGAGAGACCTCCGGGCAAGTCACGAAGAACAGCAGGTCATCCGCGTACGCTGCTATTTTACAATTACCAGAGGGCAAGGGGATTCCCTGAATGTTCTGGTTTTTCCTAACCCAACAAAGCAAAGGCTCCAGGGTTAGTATGAAGATTAGTGGGGACAAGGGGCATCCCTGCCTCGTCCCGTTACCGATGCAGAAAGGCCTCGAGGTTGAGCCATTGACTCTCACGACTGCGGAAGGGCCGTGATACAGGCTAGCTATCCGGCCCAGCATGCTGTCACCTAGTCCAATGTGCCGTAGGACTCCGAACATGAAGTCCCACTGCACTCTATCGAACGCCTTTTCTGCATCGGTTGACAGGAGCAGCGCAGGAAGGTTCCGCTGGGCTGCCAAATTAATGAGGTTTAGTGTCTTTGTGGTGTTGTCACGTGCTTCTCTATAGGGCATGAAGCCCACCTGATCCAAGTGCACTACATGGTGAAGATGTGATACTAGTCGCGAGGCCAATATTTTGGCGAAAAGTTTAATATCCGCATTAAGGAGGGATATTGGCCTGTAGCTGGAGCTAATGGTAGGGTCCCTGCCTTCTTTTGGTATTACAGCTATTTGGGCAGAGAGGCTATCCCGTGGGAACGTGTTACCCGAGCCCATGGAGTTAAATACCTCCAGCATTCTAGGCGAGAGAATCTCAGCAAAAGTTTTGTAGTAGATAAGGGGAAATCCGTCGGGCCCCGGCGCCTTCCCGGCAGCCGAGTCTTTCAATGCTGCCTCCAGTTCCTCGTGAGAGATCGGGTCTTCCAGTTTGCCCAGAACCTCAGACGGGAGTCTGGGGAGCCCAGAGTGCCGGAGGTAAGCTGTGATGTCGGAAGCCCTTGTGCCTGACTCATCTGAGGGTAAGTTATATAGGTCCTCATAATACTGTCTGAAGGCTTCGGCGATCTCTTCAGCCTTGTGTTTCATGGTTCCTGCCCTATCCTGTATTTTGGGGACATATGTTTTGGCTCTTTCCCCCCTCAGGGCCATGGCCAGCAGGCGACCACATTTGTCTCCTGACTCATAATATGTTTTCCTACACTTGATGAGCTGGAGTTTAGCCGAGTCGCTACTGATTCTGCGTAGCCGGTCCCTGAGGGCGGTCAGCGCCGCCAGATGCTCAGAGGCCAGAGACTGTTTGTGCAACGCCTCCAGTCTGTGGATCTCCCCCACCAGTTCGCTAGTAATCTTCCCTTTTTCCTTTTTGATTCTGGCCCCTTCCTGTATCAGGAGGCCTCTCACCACACATTTATGTGCCTCCCAAGTCACTGCAGGGTTTGAGTCTGGTGTATTATTCCTAATGAAATATTCCCTGAGCTCTTGTTTTAGGGTTTCCCTGAAGCCCATATCTTGAATAAGCGAGTTATTCATCTTCCACGCCCAGGAGCGAGGCATCGGGGTGTGTGCAGATAGCGTAAGACTAATTGGAGCGTGGTCGGACAGCACAATGTTGCCAATGTCTGCTTTTTTAACTCTCTGCAGTGTATGATGTTGGATGAGAAACATGTCCAGTCTGGAGTACATGTTATGTGGGGGGGAGTAGTA
The DNA here is from genome assembly GCA_027917425.1 of Gastrophryne carolinensis. NCBI lineage: Eukaryota > Metazoa > Chordata > Amphibia > Anura > Microhylidae > Gastrophryne > Gastrophryne carolinensis. Next base: position 432,564,754 of record CM051238.1, read on the forward strand.
TGTATAATCTCTATCGTGTGGGTGGAAGATGCGCCAGGGATCTACAAGCTGATGACTGTGCAGGAGCCTTTTGAGCCTTCTAAGTTTGGTGTAGGGGAGGTAGGTGTGCCCCTTGGAAGTGTCAATCAGTGGGTCCAGGGTGAGGTTAAAGTCTCCAGCGATCACTACCCTTCCCTCTGCGAACTCCGCCACCCTAGAAAAAACCTCCTCTAGGAAGTCAACCTGTCTCGTGTTTGGGCAGTAAATGTTAACAAAGGTGAAAGGCTCCGTCCAGAGCCTCCCTTTAACCAGAAGCCACCTTCCCTCCCCACCACCCAACACCCCAACCTCCTCCCAGTGAACTGACCTGGAGATCAGCAGGCTTACCCCTCTTGATCTGGAGTCTGGAGAATAACTGTGATAGGAGACCGGGAACGTCCTGTCTCTCATTGTTGGCGGATTTGCCGACCTGAAGTGCGTTTCTTGGAGAAAGGCCACGCTGGCCTTTAGTGCCCTGAGGTTTCTCAGGATCGCCTTTCTTTTCTCTGGTGTGTTCAGACCCTTCACGTTGAAAGAAACCAGGCCGGGTTCACCCATCGTTGTCTATTTGGACCAGTCGCGGGAGGGGGGTCAGCGAGAGCAGGGAATTCTTATGCATTCTTATGACACACATGCAGTTTTCATGCAAGTAAAGGGTTGAAGAAAACAGATTTGACAATGTAACAATCCAAAAAAGGTGCCTGAACATGACGAGATTTGCACATGCAAGCCTCTAATCGGCAGTTCTTTGAGCTATCGTTGCCTCACAAGGTCACTTGCAATTTTCACCCCTATTTCTTGCTCTGTTCTCACCACTTTGGCTGCCCACCTTGCAAATGGATTTCATCTAACTGCTGTAAAAACAAGGAGAAAATGGAGAGCACCCCTGTGCTTGACCCCGACGTGATTTGAACACGCAACCTTCTGATCTGGAGTCAGACGCGCTACCGTTGCGCCACGAGATCCCACTCAGCTTGGAAGTTGCCGATGTTTTTGTTGATTCTCAGCAACAACATGGCTGCCATAAAGGGCGTCACATTGGTTTTTTGCCCCAGGACTACCTGCAAGCACAGAAAGAATTAAATTATTGACCCATACCATTTTCCTCCCCTATGCTTGCTGTGCTATATATTTATGCTTTTTCATGATTCATGAAAAAAGAAGCAAATGAGACTGCTCAACAATGAGATGCCTGATCTCATGAATCTTTGAATTGGCAGCATTCTTATGCATTCTTATGACACACATGCAGTTTTCATGCAAGTAAAGGGTTGAAGAAAACAGATTTGACAATGTAACAATCCAAAAAAGGTGCTTGAACATGACGAGATTTGCACATGCAAGCCTCTAATCGGCAGTTCTTTGAGCTATCGTTGCCTCACAAGGTCACTTGCAATTTTCACCCCTATTTATTGCTCAGTTCTCACCACTTTGGCTGCCCACCTTGCAAATGGATTTCATCTAACTGCTGTAAAAACAAAGAGACAATGGAGAGCACCCCTGTGCTTGACCCCGACGTGATTTGAACACGCAACCTTCTGATCTGGAGTCAGACGCGCTACCGTTGCGCCACGAGGTCACATGGAAGTAGCTGGCCGCTAAAGACCATGCAGACATTGGCCATGATCTCTCATGTAGCTCGGTGCCTAAAGCTACTTTCTGAAATCTTTGTGGAGCTTTTGATAAAACCTGCTGCACTTGAGGAAACAGGCAGATGGTATTACAAAGAATCCCTGGAAGTGTAAAGGCTGGACAAACAGACATGCAGTTTCCATAATGGCAAGATGTTGATGAAAGCAGATTTGACAATGGAACTATCCAAAAAAGTTAATGACCCCAACGTGATTTGAACACGCAACCTTCTGATCTGGAGTCGGACGCGCTACCGTTGCGCCACGAGGTCACATGGAGGTAGTAGGCCGCTAAAGACCATGCAGACATTGGCCCTGATCTCTCATGTAGCTCAGTGCCTAAAGCTACTTTCTGAAATCTTTGTGGAACTTTTGATAAAACCTGCTGCACTTGAGGAAACAGACAGATGGTATTACAAAGTAGCCCTGGAAGTGTATAGGCTGGCTAAACAGACATGCAGTTTCCATAGTGGCAAAACATTGATAAAAGCAGATTTGACAATGTAACTATCCAAAAAAGCTAACGACCCCAACGTGATTTAAACACGCAACCTTCTGATCTGGAGTCAGATGCGCTATCGTTGCGCCACGAGATCCCACTCAGCATGGAAGTTGCCGATGTTTTTGTTGATTCTCAGCAACAACATGGCTGCCATAAAGGGCGTCACATTGGTTTTGTGCCCAAGGACTACCTGCAAGCCCAGAAAGAATTAAATTGTTGACCCATACCATTTTCCTCCCCTATGCTTGCTGTGCTATATATTTATGCTTTTTCATGATTCATGAAAAAAGAAGCAAATGAGACTGCTCAACAATGAGATGCCTGATCCCATGAATCTTTGAATTGGCAGCATTCTTATGCATTCTTATGACACACATGCAGTTTTCATGCAAATAAAGGGTTGAAGAAAACAGATTTGACAATGTAACGATCCAAAAAAGATGCCTGAACATGACGAGATTTGCACATGCAAGCCTCTAATCGGCAGTTCTTTGAGCTATCGTTGCCTCACAAAGTCACTTGCAATTTTCACCCCTATTTATTGCTCAGTTCTCACCACTTTGGCTGCCCACCTTGCAAATGGATTTCATCTAACTGCTGTAAAAACAAGGAGAAAATGGAGAGCACCACTGTGCTTGACCCCGACGTGATTTGAACACGCAACCTTCTGATCTGGAGTCAGACGCGCTACCGTTGCGCCACGAGATCCAACTCAGCATGGAAGTTGCCGATGTTTTTGTTGATTCTCAGCAACAACATGGCTGCCATAAAGGGCGTCACATTGGTTTTTTGCCCCAGGACTACCTGCAAGCACAGAAAGAATTAAATTATTGACCCATACCATTTTCCTCCCCTATGCTTGCTGTGCTATATATTTATGCTTTTTCATGATTCATGAAAAAAGAAGCAAATGAGACTGCTCAACAATGAGATGCCTGATCTAATGAATCTTTGAATTGGCAGCATTCTTATGCATTCTTATGACACACATGCAGTTTTCATGCAAGTAAAGGGTTGAAGAAAACAGATTTGACAATGTAACAATCCAAAAAAGGTGCCTGAACATTACGAGATTTGCACATGCAAGCCTCTAATCGGCAGTTCTTTGAGCTATCGTTGCCTCACAAGGTCACTTGCAATTTTCACCCCTATTTATTGCTCAGTTCTCACCACTTTGGCTGCCCACCTTGCAAATGGATTTTTAATCTAACTGCTGTAAAAACAAGGAGAAAATGGAGAGCACCCCTGTGCTTGACCCCGACGTGATTTGAACACGCAACCTTCTGATCTGGAGTCAGACGCGCTACCGTTACGCCACGAGGTCACATTGAAGTAGCTGGCCGCTAAAGACCATGCAGACATTGGCCATGATCTCTCATGTAGCTCGGTGCCTAAAGCTACTTTCTGAAATCTTTGTGGAACTTTTGATAAAACCTGCTGCACTTGAGGAAACAGGCAGATGGTATTACAAAGAATCCCTGGAAGTGTAAAGGCTGGACAAACAGACATGCAGTTTCCATAATGGCAAGATGTTGATGAAAGCAGATTTGACAATGGAACTATCCAAAAAAAGCTAATGACCCCGACGTGATTTGAACACGCAACCTTCTGATCTGGAGTCAGACGCGCTACCGTTGCGCCACGAGGTCACATGGAGGCGGCAGGCCGCTAAAGACCATGCAGACATTGGCCATGATCTCTCATGTAGCTCAGTGCCTAAAACAACTTTCTGAAAACTTTGTGGAAGTTTTGATAAAACCTGCTGCACTTGAGGAAACAGGAAGATGGTATTACAAAGTAGCCCTGGTAGTGTAAAGGCTGGCTAAACAGACATGCAGTTTCCATAGTGGCAAAACATTGGTGAAAGCAGATTTGACAATGGAACTATCCAAAAAAGCTAATGACCCCGACGTGATTTGAACACGCAACCTTCTGATCTGGAGTCAGACGCGCTACAGTTGCGCCACGAGATCCCACTCAGCATGGAAGTTGCCGATGTTTTTGTTGATTCTCAGCAACAACATGGCTGCCATAAAGGGCGTCACATTGTTTTTTTTGCCCCAGGACTACCTGCAAGCACAGAAAGAATTAAATTATTGACTGATACCATTTTCCTCCCCTATGCTTGCTGTGCTATATATTTATGCTTTTTCATGATTCATGAAAAAAGAAGCAAATGAGACTGCTCAACAATGAGATGCTTGATCTCATGAATCTTTGAATTGGCAGCATTCTTATGCATTCTTATGACACACATGCAGTTTTCATGCAAGTAAAGGGTTGAAGAAAACAGATTTGACAATGTAACAATCCAAAAAAGGTGCCTGAACATGACGAGATTTGCACATGCAAGCCTCTAATCGGCAGTTCTTTGAGCTATCGTTGCCTCACAAGGTCACTTGCAATTTTCACCCCTATTTCTTGCTCAGTTCTCACCACTTTGGCTGCCCACCTTGCAAATGGATTTCATCTAACTGCTGTAAAAACAAGGAGAAAATGGAGAGCACCCCTGTGCTTGACCCCGACGTGATTTGAACACGCAACCTTCTGATCTGGAGTCAGACGCGCTACCGTTGCGCCACGAGATCCCACTCAGCTTGGAAGTTGCCGATGTTTTTGTTGATTCTCAGCAACAACATGGCTGCCATAAAGGGCGTCACATTGGTTTTTTGCCCCAGGACTACCTGCAAGCACAGAAAGAATTAAATTATTGACCCATACCATTTTCCTCCCCTATGCTTGCTGTGCTATATATTTATGCTTTTTCATGATTCATGAAAAAAGAAGCAAATGAGACTGCTCAACAATGAGATGCCTGATCTCATGAATCTTTGAATTGGCAGCATTCTTATGCATTCTTAGGACACACATGCAGTTTTCATGCAAGTAAAGGGTTGAAGAAAACAGATTTGACAATGTAACAATCCAAAAAAGGTGCTTGAACATGACGAGATTTGCACATGCAAGCCTCTAATCGGCAGTTCTTTGAGCTATCGTTGCCTCACAAGGTCACTTGCAATTTTCACCCCTATTTATTGCTCAGTTCTCACCACTTTGGCTGCCCACCTTGCAAATGGATTTCATCTAACTGCTGTAAAAACAAGGAGAAAATGGAGAGCACCCCTGTGCTTGACCCCGACGTGATTTGAACACGCAACCTTCTGATCTGGAGTCAGACGCGCTACCGTTGCGCCACGAGGTCACATGGAAGTAGCTGGCCGCTAAAGACCATGCAGACATTGGCCATGATCTCTCATGTAGCTCGGTGCCTAAAGCTACTTTCTGAAATCTTTGTGGAGCTTTTGATAAAACCTGCTGCACTTGAGGAAACAGGCAGATGGTATTACAAAGAATCCCTGGAAGTGTAAAGGCTGGACAAACAGACATGCAGTTTCCATAATGGCAAGATGTTGATGAAAGCAGATTTGACAATGGAACTATCCAAAAAAGTTAATGACCCCAACGTGATTTGAACACGCAACCTTCTGATCTGGAGTCGGACGCGCTACCGTTGCGCCACGAGGTCACATGGAGGTAGTAGGCCGCTAAAGACCATGCAGACATTGGCCCTGATCTCTCATGTAGCTCAGTGCCTAAAGCTACTTTCTGAAATCTTTGTGGAAGTTTTGATAAAACCTGCTGCACTTGAGGAAACAGACAGATGGTATTACAAAGTAGCCCTGGAAGTGTAAAGGCTGGCTAAACAGACATGCAGTTTCCATAGTGGCAAAACATTGATAAAAGCAGATTTGACAATGGAACTATCCAAAAAAGCTAACGACCCCGACGTGATTTGAACACGCAACCTTCTGATCTGGAGTCAGATGCGCTATCGTTGCGCCACGAGATCCCACTCAGCATGGAAGTTGCCGATGTTTTTGTTGATTCTCAGCAACAACATAGCTGCCATAAAGGGCGTCACATTGGTTTTGTGCCCCAGGATTACCTGCAAGCCCAGGAAGAATTAAATTGTTGACCCATACCATTTTTCTCCCCTATGCTTGCTGTGCTATATATTTATGCTTTTTCATGATTCATGAAAAAAGAAGCAAATGAGACTGCTCAACAATGAGATGCCTGATCCCATGAATCTTTGAATTGGCAGCATTCTTATGCATTCTTATGACACACATGCAGTTTTCATGCAAATAAGGGGTTGAAGAAAACAGATTTGACAATGTAACGATCCAAAAAAGGTGCCTGAACATGACGAGATTTGCACATGCAAGCCTCTAATCGGCAGTTCTTTGAGCTATCGTTGCCTCACAAAGTCACTTGCAATTTTCACCCCTATTTATTGCTCAGTTCTCACCACTTTGGCTGCCCACCTTGCAAATGGATTTCATCTAACTGCTGTAAAAACAAGGAGAAAATGGAGAGCACCCCTGTGCTTGACCCCGACGTGATTTGAACACGCAACCTTCTGATCTGGAGTCAGACGCGCTACCGTTGCGCCACGAGATCCCACTCAGCATGGAAGTTGCCGATGTTTTTGTTGATTCTCAGCAACAACATGGCTGCCATAAAGGGCGTCACATTGGTTTTTTGCCCCAGGACTACCTGCAAGCACAGAAAGAATTAAATTATTGACCCATACCATTTCCTCCCCTATGCTTGCTGTGCTATATATTTATGCTTTTTCATGATTCATGAAAAAAGAAGCAAATGAGACTGCTCAACAATGAGATGCCTGATCTCATGAATCTTTGAATTGGCAGCATTCTTATGCATTCTTATGACACACATGCAGTTTTCATGCAAGTAAAGGGTTGAAGAAAACAGATTTGACAATGTAACAATCCAAAAAAGGTGCCTGAACATGACGAGATTTGCACATGCAAGCCTCTAATCGGCAGTTCTTTGAGCTATCGTTGCCTCACAAGGTCACTTGCAATTTTCACCCCTATTTATTGCTCAGTTCTCACCACTTTGGTTGCCCACCTTGCAAATGGATTTCATCTAACTGCTGTAACAACAAGGAGAAAATGGAGAGCACCCCTGTGCTTGACCCCGACGTGATTTGAACACGCAACCTTCTGATCTGGAGTCAGACGCGCTACCGTTGCGCCACGAGGTCACATGGAAGTAGCTGGCCGCTAAAGACCATGCAGACATTGGCCATGATCTCTCATGTAGCTCGGTGCCTAAAGCTACTTTCTGAAATCTTTGTGGAGCTTTTGATAAAACCTGCTGCACTTGAGGAAACAGGCAGATGGTATTACAAAGAATCCCTGGAAGTGTAAAGGCTGGACAAACAGACATGCAGTTTCCATAATGGCAAGATGTTGATGAAAGCAGATTTGACAATGGAACTATCCAAAAAAGTTAATGACCCCAACGTGATTTGAACACGCAACCTTCTGATCTGGAGTCGGACGCGCTACCGTTGCGCCACGAGGTCACATGGAGGTAGTAGGCCGCTAAAGACCATGCAGACATTGGCCCTGATCTCTCATGTAGCTCAGTGCCTAAAGCTACTTTCTGAAATCTTTGTGGAAGTTTTGATAAAACCTGCTGCACTTGAGGAAACAGACAGATGGTATTACAAAGTAGCCCTGGAAGTGTAAAGGCTGGCTAAACAGACATGCAGTTTCCATAGTGGCAAAACATTGATAAAAGCAGATTTGACAATGGAACTATCCAAAAAAGCTAACGACCCCGACGTGATTTGAACACGCAACCTTCTGATCTGGAGTCAGATGCGCGATCGTTGCGCCACGAGATCCCACTCAGCATGGAAGTTGCCGATGTTTTTGTTGATTCTCAGCAACAACATGGCTGCCATAAAGGGCGTCACATTGGTTTTGTGCCCCAGGACTACCTGCAAGCCCAGGAAGAATTAAATTGTTGACCCATACCATTTTTCTCCCCTATGCTTGCTGTGCTATATATTTATGCTTTTTCATGATTCATGAAAAAAGAAGCAAATGAGACTGCTCAACAATGAGATGCCTGATCCCATGAATCTTTGAATTGGCAGCATTCTTATGCATTCTTATGACACACATGCAGTTTTCATGCAAATAAGGGGTTGAAGAAAACAGATTTGACAATGTAACGATCCAAAAAAGGTGCCTGAACATGACGAGATTTGCACATGCAAGCCTCTAATCGGCAGTTCTTTGAGCTATCGTTGCCTCACAAAGTCACTTGCAATTTTCACCCCTATTTATTGCTCAGTTCTCACCACTTTGGCTGCCCACCTTGCAAATGGATTTCATCTAACTGCTGTAAAAACAAGGAGAAAATGGAGAGCACCCCTGTGCTTGACCCCGCATGATTTGAACACGCAACCTTCTGATCTGGAGTCAGACACGCTACCGTTGCGCCACGAGATCCCACTCAGTATGGAAGTTGCCGATGTTTTTGTTGATTCTCAGCAACAACATGGCTGCCATAAAGGGCGTCACATTGGTTTTGTGCCCCAGGACTACCTGCAAGCCCAGGAAGAATTAAATTGTTGACCCATACCATTTTTCTCCCCTATGCTTGCTGTGCTATATATTTATGCTTTTTCATGATTCATGAAAAAAAGAAGCAAATGAGACTGCTCAACAATGAGATGCCTGATCCCATGAATCTTTGAATTGGCAGCATTCTTATGCATTCTTATGACACACATGCAGTTTTCATGCAAATAAGGGGTTGAAGAAAACAGATTTGACAATGTAACGATCCAAAAAAGGTGCCTGAACATGACGAGATTTGCACATGCAAGCCTCTAATCGGCAGTTCTTTGAGCTATCGTTGCCTCACAAAGTCACTTGCAATTTTCACCCCTATTTATTGCTCAGTTCTCACCACTTTGGCTGCCCACCTTGCAAATGGATTTCATCTAACTGCTGTAAAAACAAGGAGAAAATGGAGAGCACCCCTGTGCTTGACCCCGCATGATTTGAACACGCAACCTTCTGATCTGGAGTCAGACGCGCTACCGTTGCGCCACGAGATCCCACTCAGCATGGAAGTTGCCGATGTTTTTGTTGATTCTCAGCAACAACATGGCTGCCATAAAGGGCGTCACATTGGTTTTTTGCCCCAGGACTACCTGCAAGCACAGAAAGAATTAAATTATTGACCCATACCATTTTCCTCCCCTATGCTTGCTGTGCTATATATTTATGCTTTTTCATGATTCATGAAAAAAGAAGCAAATGAGACTGCTCAACAATGAGATGCCTGATCTCATGAATCTTTGAATTGGCAGCATTCTTATGCATTCTTATGACACACATGCAGTTTTCATGCAAGTAAAGGGTTGAAGAAAACAGATTTGACAATGTAACAATCCAAAAAAGGTGCCTGAACATGACGAGATTTGCACATGCAAGCCTCTAATCGGCAGTTCTTTGAGCTATCGTTGCCTCACAAGGTCACTTGCAATTTTCACCCCTATTTATTGCTCAGTTCTCACCACTTTGGCTGCCCACCTTGCAAATGGATTTTTAATCTAACTGCTGTAAAAACAAGGAGAAAATGGAGAGCACCCCTGTGCTTGACCCCGACGTGATTTGAACACGCAACCTTCTGATCTGGAATCAGACGCGCTACCGTTGCGCCACGAGGTCACATTGAAGTAGCTGGCCGCTAAAGACCATGCAGACATTGGCCATGATCTCTCATGTAGCTCGGTGCCTAAAGCTACTTTCTGAAATCTTTGTGGAACTTTTGATAAAACCTGCTGCACTTGAGGAAACAGGCAGATGGTATTACAAAGAAACCCTGGAAGTGTAAAGGCTGGACAAACAGACATGCAGTTTCCATAATGGCAAGATGTTGATGAAAGCAGATTTGACAATGGAACTATCCAAAAAAAAGCTAATGACCCCGACGTGATTTGAACACGCAACCTTCTGATCTGGAGTCAGACGCGCTACCGTTGCGCCACGAGATCCCACTCAGCATGAAAGTTGCCGATGTTTTTGTTGATTCTCAGCAACAACATGGCTGCCATAAAGGGCGTCACATTGGTTTTTTGCCCCAGGACTACCTGCAAGCACAGAAAGAATTAAATTATTGACCCATACCATTTCCTCCCCTATGCTTGCTGTGCTATATATTTATGCTTTTTCATGATTCATGAAAAAAGAAGCAAATGAGACTGCTCAACAATGAGATGCCTGATCTCATGAATCTTTGAATTGGCAGCATTCTTATGCATTCTTATGACACACATGCAGTTTTCATGCAAGTAAAGGGTTGAAGAAAACAGATTTGACAATGTAACAATCCAAAAAAGGTGCCTGAACATGACGAGATTTGCACATGCAAGCCTCTAATCGGCAGTTCTTTGAGCTATCGTTGCCTCACAAGGTCACTTGCAATTTTAACCCCTATTTATTGCTCAGTTCTCACCACTTTGGTTGCCCACCTTGCAAATGGATTTCATCTAACTGCTGTAACAACAAGGAGAAAATGGAGAGCACCCCTGTGCTTGACCCCGACGTGATTTGAACACGCAACCTTCTGATCTGGAGTCAGACGCGCTACCGTTGCGCCACGAGGTCACATGGAAGTAGCTGGCCGCTAAAGACCATGCAGACATTGGCCATGATCTCTCATGTAGCTCGGTGCCTAAAGCTACTTTCTGAAATCTTTGTGGAGCTTTTGATAAAACCTGCTGCACTTGAGGAAACAGGCAGATGGTATTACAAAGAATCCCTGGAAGTGTAAAGGCTGGACAAACAGACATGCAGTTTCCATAATGGCAAGATGTTGATGAAAGCAGATTTGACAATGGAACTATCCAAAAAAGCTAATGACCCCGACGTGATTTGAACACGCAACCTTCTGATCTGGAGTCAGACGCGCTACAGTTGCGCCACGAGATCCCACTCAGCATGGAAGTTGCCGATGTTTTTGTTGATTCTCAGCAACAACATGGCTGCCATAAAGGGCGTCACATTGGTTTTTTTGCCCCAGGACTACCTGCAAGCACAGAATTAAATTATTGACTGATACCATTTTCCTTCCCTATGCTTGCTGTACTATATATTTATGCTTTTTCATGATTCATGAAAAAAGAAGCAAATGAGACTGCTCAACAATGAGATGCCTGATCCCATGAATCTTTGAATTGGCAGCATTCTTATGCATTCTTATGACACACATGCAGTTTTCATGCAAATAAAGGGTTGAAGAAAACAGATTTGACAATGTAACGATCCAAAAAAGGTGCCTGAACATGACGAGATTTGCACATGCAAGCCTCTAATCGGCAGTTCTTTGAGCTATCGTTGCCTCACAAAGTCACTTGCAATTTTCACCCCTATTTATTGCTCAGTTCTCACCACTTTGGCTGCCCACCTTGCAAATGGATTTCATCTAACTGCTGTAAAAACAAGGAGAAAATGGAGAGCACCCCTGTGCTTGACCCCGCATGATTTGAACACGCAACCTCCTGATCTGGAGTCAGACGCACTACCGTTGCGCCACGAGATCCCACTCAGCATGGAAGTTGCCGATGTTTTTGTTGATTCTCAGCAACAACATGGCTGCCATAAAGGGCGTCACATTGGTTTTTTGCCCCAGGACTACCTGCAAGCACAGAAAGAATTAAATTATTGACCCATACCATTTTCCTCCCCTATGCTTGCTGTGCTATATATTTATGCTTTTTCATGATTCATGAAAAAAGAAGCAAATGAGACTGCTCAACAATGAGATGCCTGATCTCATGAATCTTTGAATTGGCAGCATTCTTATGCATTCTTATGACACACATGCAGTTTTCATGCAAGTAAAGGGTTGAAGAAAACAGATTTGACAATGTAACAATCCAAAAAAGGTGCCTGAACATGACGAGATTTGCACATGCAAGCCTCTAATCGGCAGTTCTTTGAGCTATCGTTGCCTCACAAGGTCACTTGCAATTTTCACCCCTATTTATTGCTCAGTTCTCACCACTTTGGCTGCCCACCTTGCAAATGGATTTTTAATCTAACTGCTGTAAAAACAAGGAGAAAATGGAGAGCACCCCTGTGCTTGACCCCGACGTGATTTGAACACGCAACCTTCTGATCTGGAGTCAGACGCGCTACCGTTGCGCCACGAGATCCCACTCAGCATGGAAGTTGCCGATGTTTTTGTTGATTCTCAGCAACAACATGGCTGCCATAAAGGGCGTCACATTGGTTTTTTGCCCCAGGACTACCTGCAAGCACAGAAAGAATTAAATTATTGACCCATACCATTTCCTCCCCTATGCTTGCTGTGCTATATATTTATGCTTTTTCATGATTCATGAAAAAAGAAGCAAATGAGACTGCTCAACAATGAGATGCCTGATCTCATGAATCTTTGAATTGGCAGCATTCTTATGCATTCTTATGACACACATGCAGTTTTCATGCAAGTAAAGGGTTGAAGAAAACAGATTTGACAATGTAACAATCCAAAAAAGGTGCCTGAACATGACGAGATTTGCACATGCAAGCCTCTAATCGGCAGTTCTTTGAGCTATCGTTGCCTCACAAGGTCACTTGCAATTTTCACCCCTATTTATTGCTCAGTTCTCACCACTTTGGTTGCCCACCTTGCAAATGGATTTCATCTAACTGCTGTAACAACAAGGAGAAAATGGAGAGCAACCCTGTGCTTGACCCCGACGTGATTTGAACACGCAACCTTCTGATCTGGAGTCAGACGCGCTACCGTTGCGCCACGAGGTCACATGGAAGTAGCTGGCCGCTAAAGACCATGCAGACATTGGCCATGATCTCTCATGTAGCTCGGTGCCTAAAGCTACTTTCTGAAATCTTTGTGGAGCTTTTGATAAAACCTGCTGCACTTGAGGAAACAGGCAGATGGTATTACAAAGAATCCCTGGAAGTGTAAAGGCTGGACAAACAGACATGCAGTTTCCATAATGGCAAGATGTTGATGAAAGCAGATTTGACAATGGAACTATCCAAAAAAGTTAATGACCCCAACGTGATTTGAACACGCAACCTTCTGATCTGGAGTCGGACGCGCTACCGTTGCGCCACGAGGTCACATGGAGGTAGTAGGCCGCTAAAGACCATGCAGACATTGGCCCTGATCTCTCATGTAGCTCAGTGCCTAAAGCTACTTTCTGAAATCTTTGTGGAAGTTTTGATAAAACCTGCTGCACTTGAGGAAACAGACAGATGGTATTACAAGGTAGCCCTGGAAGTGTAAAGGCTGGCTAAACAGACATGCAGTTTCCATAGTGGCAAAACATTGATAAAAGCAGATTTGACAATGGAACTATCCAAAAAAGCTAACGACCCCGACGTGATTTGAACACGCAACCTTCTGATCTGGAGTCAGATGCGCTATCGTTGCGCCACGAGATCCCACTCAGCATGGAAGTTGCCGATGTTTTTGTTGATTCTCAGCAACAACATGGCTGCCATAAAGGGCGTCACATTGGTTTTGTGCCCCAGGACTACCTGCAAGCCCAGGAAGAATTAAATTGTTGACCCATACCATTTTTCTCCCCTATGCTTGCTGTGCTATATATTTATGCTTTTTCATGATTCATGAAAAAAGAAGCAAATGAGACTGCTCAACAATGAGATGCCTGATCCCATGAATCTTTGAATTGGCAGCATTCTTATGCATTCTTATGACACACATGCAGTTTTCATGCAAATAAGGGGTTGAAGAAAACAGATTTGACAATGTAACGATCCAAAAAAGGTGCCTGAACATGGCGAGATTTGCACATGCAAGCCTCTAATCGGCAGTTCTTTGAGCTATCGTTGCCTCACAAAGTCACTTGCAATTTTCACCCCTATTTATTGCTCAGTTCTCACCACTTTGGCTGCCCACCTTGCAAATGGATTTCATCTAACTGCTGTAAAAACAAGGAGAAAATGGAGAGCACCCCTGTGCTTGACCCCGCAACCTTCTGATCTGGAGTCAGACGCGCTACCGTTGCGCCACGAGATCCCACTCAGCATGGAAGTTGCCGATGTTTTTGTTGATTCTCAGCAACAACATGGCTGCCATAAAGGGCGTCACATTGGTTTTTTGCCCCAGGACTACCTGCAAGCACAGAAAGAATTAAATTATTGACCCATACCATTTTCCTCCCCTATGCTTGCTGTGCTATATATTTATGCTTTTTCATGATTCATGAAAAAAGAAGCAAATGAGACTGCTCAACAATGAGATGCCTGATCTCATGAATCTTTGAATTGGCAGCATTCTTATGCATTCTTATGACACACATGCAGTTTTCATGCAAGTAAAGGGTTGAAGAAAACAGATTTGACAATGTAACAATCCAAAAAAGGTGCCTGAACATGACGAGATTTGCACATGCAAGCCTCTAATCGGCAGTTCTTTGAGCTATCGTTGCCTCACAAGGTCACTTGCAATTTTCACCCCTATTTATTGCTCAGTTCTCACCACTTTGGCTGCCCACCTTGCAAATGGATTTTTAATCTAACTGCTGTAAAAACAAGGAGAAAATGGAGAGCACCCCTGTGCTTGACCCCGACGTGATTTGAACACGCAACCTTCTGATCTGGAGTCAGACGCGCTACCGTTGCGCCACGAGGTCACATGGAAGTAGCTGGCCGCTAAAGACCATGCAGACATTGGCCATGATCTCTCATGTAGCTCGGTGCCTAAAGCTACTTTCTGAAATCTTTGTGGAGCTTTTGATAAAACCTGCTGCACTTGAGGAAACAGGCAGATGGTATTACAACGAATCCCTGGAAGTGTAAAGGCTGGACAAACAGACATGCAGTTTCCATAATGGCAAGATGTTGATGAAAGCAGATTTGACAATGGAACTATCCAAAAAAGCTAATGACCCCGACGTGATTTGAACACGCAACCTTCTGATCTGGAGTCAGACGCGCTACAGTTGCGCCACGAGATCCCACTCAGCATGGAAGTTGCCGATGTTTTTGTTGATTCTCAGCAACAACATGGCTGCCATAAAGGGCGTCACATTGGTTTTTTTGCCCCAGGACTACCTGCAAGCACAGAATTAAATTATTGACTGATACCATTTTCCTCCCCTATGCTTGCTGTGCTATATATTTATGCTTTTTCATGATTCATGAAAAAAGAAGCAAATGAGACTGCTCAACAATGAGATGCCTGATCCCATGAATCTTTGAATTGGCAGCATTCTTATGCATTCTTATGACACACATGCAGTTTTCATGCAAATAAAGGGTTGAAGAAAACAGATTTGACAATGTAACGATCCAAAAAAGGTGCCTGAACATGACGAGATTTGCACATGCAAGCCTCTAATCGGCAGTTCTTTGAGCTATCGTTGCCTCACAAAGTCACTTGCAATTTTCACCCCTATTTATTGCTCAGTTCTCACCACTTTGGCTGCCCACCTTGCAAATGGATTTCATCTAACTGCTGTAAAAACAAGGAGAAAATGGAGAGCACCCCTGTGCTTGACCCCGCATGATTTGAACACGCAACCTTCTGATCTGGAGTCAGACGCGCTACCGTTGCGCCACGAGATCCCACTCAGCATGGAAGTTGCCGATGTTTTTGTTGATTCTCAGCAACAACATGGCTGCCATAAAGGGCGTCACATTGGTTTTTTTGCCCCAGGACTACCTGCAAGCACAGAAAGAATTAAATTATTGACCCATACCATTTTCCTCCCCTATGCTTGCTGTGCTATATATTTATGCTTTTTCATGATTCATGAAAAAAGAAGCAAATGAGACTGCTCAACAATGAGATGCCTGATCTCATGAATCTTTGAATTGGCAGCATTCTTATGCATTCTTATGACACACATGCAGTTTTCATGCAAGTAAAGGGTTGAAGAAAACAGATTTGACAATGTAACAATCCAAAAAAGGTGCCTGAACATGACGAGATTTGCACATGCAAGCCTCTAATCGGCAGTTCTTTGAGCTATCGTTGCCTCACAAGGTCACTTGCAATTTTCACCCCTATTTATTGCTCAGTTCTCACCACTTTGGCTGCCCACCTTGCAAATGGATTTCATCTAACTGCTGTAAAAACAAGGAGAAAATGGAGAGCACCCCTGTGCTTGACCCCGAAGTGATTTGAACACGCAACCTTATGATCTGGACTCAGACGCGCTACCGTTGCGCCACGAGATCCCACTCAGCATGGAAGTTGCCGATGTTTTTGTTGATTCTCAGCAACAACATGGCTGCCATAAAGGGTGTCACATTGGTTTTTTGCCTCAGGACTACCTGCAAGCACAGAAAGAATTAAATTATTGACCCATACCATTTTCCTCCCCTATGCTTGCTGTGCTATATATTTATGCTTTTTCATGATTCATGAAAAAAGAAGCAAATGAGACTGCTCAACAATGAGATGCCTGATCTCATGAATCTTTGAATTGGCAGCATTCTTATGCATTCTTATGACACACATGCAGTTTTCATGCAAGTAAAGGGTTGAAGAAAACAGATTTGACAATGTAACAATCCAAAAAAGGTGCCTGAACATGACGAGATTTGCACATGCAAGCCTCTAATCGGCAGTTCTTTGAGCTATCGTTGCCTCACAAGGTCACTTGCAATTTTCACCCCTATTTATTGCTCAGTTCTCACCACTTTGGCTGCCCACCTTGCAAATGGATTTCATCTAACTGCTGTAAAAACAAGGAGAAAATGGAGAGCACCCCTGTGCTTGACCCCGACGTGATTTGAACACGCAACCTTCTGATCTGGAGTCAGACGCGCTACCGTTGCGCCACGAGGTCACATGGAAGTAGCTGGCCGCTAAAGACCATGCAGACATTGGCCATGATCTCTCATGTAGCTCGGTGCCTAAAGCTACTTTCTGAAATCTTTGTGGAACTTTTGATAAAACCTGCTGCACTTGAGGAAACAGGCAGATGGTATTACAAAGAATCCCTGGAAGTGTAAAGACTGGACAAACAGACATGCAGTTTCCATAATGGCAAGATGTTGATGAAAGCAGATTTGACAATGGAACTATCCAAAAAAGCTAATGACCCCGACGTGAGTTGAACACGCAACCTTCTGATCTGGAGTCAGACGCGCTACCGTTGCGCCACGAGGTCACATGGACGTAGCAGGCCGCTAAAGACCATGCAGACATTGGCCATGATCTCTCATGTAGCTCAGTGCCTAAAACAACTTTCTGAAAACTTTGTGGAAGTTTTGATAAAACCTGCTGCACTTGAGGAAACAGGAAGATGGTATTACAAAGTAGCCCTGGTAGTGTAAAGGCTGGCTAAACAGACATGCAGTTTCCATAGTGGCAAAACATTGGTGAAAGCAGATTTGACAATGGAACTATCCAAAAAAGCTAATGACCCCGACGTGATTTGAACACGCAACCTTCTGATCTGGAGTCAGACGCGCTACAGTTGCGCCACGAGATCCCACTCAGCATGGAGGTTGCCGATGTTTTTGTTGATTCTCAGCAACAACATGGCTGCCATAAAGGGCGTCACATTGGTTTTTTTGCCCCAGGACTACCTGCAAGCACAGAAAGAATTAAATTATTGACCCATACCATTTTCCTCCCCTATGCTTGCTGTGCTATATATTTATGCTTTTTCATGATTCATGAAAAAAGAAGCAAATGAGACTGCTCAACAATGAGATGCCTGATCTCATGAATCTTTGAATTGGCAGCATTCTTATGCATTCTTATGACACACATGCAGTTTTCATGCAAGTAAAGGGTTGAAGAAAACAGATTTGACAATGTAACAATCCAAAAAAGGTGCCTGAACATGACGAGATTTGCACATGCAAGCCTCTAATCGGCAGTTCTTTGAGCTATCGTTGCCTCACAAGGTCACTTGCAATTTTCACCCCTATTTCTTGCTCAGTTCTCACCACTTTGGCTGCCCACCTTGCAAATGGATTTCATCTAACTGCTGTAAAAACAAGGAGAAAATGGAGAGCACCCCTGTGCTTGACCCCGACGTGATTTGAACACGCAACCTTCTGATCTGGAGTCAGACGCGCTACAGTTGCGCCACGAGATCCCACTCAGCATGGAAGTTGCCGATGTTTTTGTTGATTCTCAGCAACAACATGGCTGCCATAAAGGGCGTCACATTGGTTTTTTTGCCCCAGGACTACCTGCAAGCACAGAAAGAATTAAATTATTGACCCATACCATTTTCCTCCCCAATGCTTGCTGTGCTATATATTTATGCTTTTTCATGATTCATGAAAAAAGAAGCAAATGAGACTGCTCAACAATGAGATGCCTGATCTCATGAATCTTTGAATTGGCAGCATTCTTATGCATTCTTATGACACACATGCAGTTTTCATGCAAGTAAAGGGTTGAAGAAAACAGATTTGACAATGTAACAATCCAAAAAAGGTGCCTGAACATGACGAGATTTGCACATGCAAGCCTCTAATCGGCAGTTCTTTGAGCTATCGTTGCCTCACAAGGTCACTTGCAATTTTCACCCCTATTTATTGCTCAGTTCTCACCACTTTGGCTGCCCACCTTGCAAATGGATTTCATCTAACTGCTGTAAAAACAAGGAGAAAATGGAGAGCACCCCTGTGCTTGACCCCGACGTGATTTGAACACGCAACCTTCTGATCTGGAGTCAGACGCGCTACAGTTGCACCACGAGATCCCACTCAGCATGGAAGTTGCCGATGTTTTTGTTGATTCTCAGCAACAACATGGCTGCCATAAAGGGCGTCACATTGGTTTTTTTGCCCCAGGACTACCTGCAAGCACAGAAAGAATTAAATTATTGACCCATACCATTTTCCTCCCCAATGCTTGCTGTGCTATATATTTATGCTTTTTCATGATTCATGAAAAAAGAAGCAAATGAGACTGCTCAACAATGAGATGCCTGATCTCATGAATCTTTGAATTGGCAGCATTCTTATGCATTCTTATGACACACATGCAGTTTTCATGCAAGTAAAGGGTTGAAGAAAACAGATTTGACAATGTAACAATCCAAAAAAGGTGCCTGAACATGACGAGATTTGCACATGCAAGCCTCTAATCGGCAGTTCTTTGAGCTATCGTTGCCTCACAAGATCACTTGCAATTTTCACCCCTATTTATTGCTCAGTTCTCACCACTTTGGCTGCCCACCTTGCAAATGGATTTCATCTAACTGCTGTAAAAACAAGGAGAAAATGGAGAGCACCCCTGTGCTTGACCCCGACGTGATTTGAACACGCAACCTTCTGATCTGGAGTCAGACGCGCTACCGTTGCGCCACGAGGTCACATGGAAGTAGCTGGCCGCTAAAGACCATGCAGACATTGGTCATGATCTCTCATGTAGCTCGGTGCCTAAAGCTACTTTCTGAAATCTTTGTGGAACTTTTGATAAAACCTGCTGCACTTGAGGAAACAGGCAGATGGTATTACAAAGAATCCTTGGAAGTGTAAAGGCTGGACAAACAGACATGCAGTTTCCATAATGGCAAGATGTTGATGAAAGCAGATTTGACAATGGAACTATCCAAAAAAGCCAATGACCCCGATGTGACTTGAACACGCAACCTTCTGATCTGGAGTCAGACGCGCTACCGTTGCGCCAAGAGGTCTCATGGAGGTAGCAGGCCGCTAAAGACCATGCAGACATTGGCCCTGATCTCTCATGTAGCTCAGTGCCTAAAGCTACTTTCTGAAATCTTTGTGGAAGTTTTGATAAAACCTGCTGCACTTGAGGAAACAGACAGATGGTATTACAAAGTAGCCCTGGAAGTGTAAAGGCTGGCTAAACAGACATGCAGTTTCCATAGTGGCAAAACATTGATAAAAGCAGATTTGACAATGGAACTATCCAAAAAAGCTAACGACCCCGACGTGATTTGAACATGCAACCATTCTGAGCAGAAGTCAGATGCACTACCGTTGCGCAACGAGATCCCACTCAGCATGGAAGTTGCCGATGTTTTTGTTGATTCTCAGCAACAACATGGCTGCCATAAAGGGCGTCACATTGGTTTTGTGCCCCAGGACTACCTGCAAGCCCAGAAAGAATTAAATTGTTGACCCATACCATTTTCCTCCCCTATGCTTGCTGTGCTATATATTTATGCTTTTTCATGATTCATGAAAAAAGAAGCAAATGAGACTGCTCAACAATGAGATGCCTGATCCCATGAATCTTTGAATTGGCAGCATTCTTATGCATTCTTATGACACACATGCAGTTTTCATGCAAGTAAAGGGTTGAAGAAAACAGATTTGACTATGTAACGATCCAAAAAAACCTGATAAAACCTGCTGCACTTGATGAAAAAGGCAGATGGTATTACAAAGAATCCCTGGAAGTGTAAAGGCTGGACAAACAGACATGCAGTTTCCATAATGGCAAGATGTTGATGAAAGCTGATTTGACAATGGAACTATCCAAAAAAGCCAATGACCCCGATGTGACTTGAACACGCAACCTTCTGATCTGGAGTCAGACGCGCTACCGTTGCGCCAAGAGGTCTCATTGAGGTAGCAGGCCGCTAAAGACCATGCAGACATTGGCCCTGATCTCTCATGTAGCTCAGTGCCTAAAGCTACTTTCTGAAATCTTTGTGGAAGTTTTGATAAAACCTGCTGCACTTGAGGAAACAGACAGATGGTATTACAAAGTAGCCCTGGAAGTGTAAAGGCTGGCTAAACAGACATGCAGTTTCCATAGTGGCAAAACTTTGATAAAAGCAGATTTGACAATGGAACTATCCAAAAAAGCTAACGACCCCGACGTGATTTGAACACGCAACTTTCTGATCTGGAGTCAGATGCGCTACCGTTGCGCCACGAGATCCCACTCAGCATGGAAATTGCCGATGTTTTTGTTGATTCTCAGCAACAACATGGCTGCCATAAAGGGCGTCACATTGGTTTTGTGCCCCAGGACTACCTGCAAGCCCAGAAAGAATTAAATTGTTGACCCATACCATTTTCCTCCCCTATGCTTGCTGTGCTATATATTTATGCTTTTTCATGATTCATGAAAAAAGAAGCAAATGAGACTGCTCAACAATGAGATGCCTGATCCCATGAATCTTTGAATTGGCAGCATTCTTATGCATTCTTATGACACACATGCAGTTTTCATGCAAGTAAAGGGTTGAAGAAAACAGATTTGACAATGTAACGATCCAAAAAAGGTGCCTGAACATGACGAGATTTGCACATGCAATCCTCTAATCGGCAGTTCTTTGAGCTATCGTTGCCTCACAAAGTCACTTGCAATTTTCACCCCTATTTATTGCTCAGTTCTCACCACTTTGGCTGCCCACCTTGCAAATGGATTTCATCTAACTGCTGTAAAAACAAGGAGAAAATGGAGCGCACCCCTGTGCTTGACCCCAACGTGATTTGAACACGCAACCTTCTGATCTGGAGTCAGACGCGCTACCGTTGCGCCACAAGGTCACATGGAGGTAGCCAGCCGCTAAAGACCATGCAGACATCGGCCATGATCTCTCATGTAGCTCAGTGCCTAAAGCTACTTTCTGAAATCTTTGTGGAACTTTTGATAAAACCTGCTGCACTTGAGGAAACAGGCAGATGGTATTACAAAGAATCCCTGGAAGTGTAAAGGCTGGACAAACAGACATGCAGTTTCCATAGTGGCAAGATGTTGATGAAAGCAGATTTGACAATGGAACTATCCAAAAAAGCTAATGACCCCGACGTGATTTGAACACGCAACCTTCTGATCTGGAGTCAGACGCGCTACCGTTGCGCCACGAGGTCACATGGAGGTAGCAGGCCGCTAAAGACCATGCAGACATTGGCCATGATCTCTCATGTAGCTCAGTGCCTAAAACTACTTTCTGAAAACTTTGTGGAAGTTTTGATAAAACCTGCTGCACTTGAGGAAACAGGAAGATGGTATTACAAAGTAGCCCTGGTAGTGTAAAGGATGGCTAAACAGACATGCAGTTTCCATAGTGGCAAAACATTGATGAAAGCAGATTTGACAATGGAACTATCCAAAAAAGCTAATGACCCCGACGTGATTTGAACACGCAACCTTCTGATCTGGAGTCAGACGCGCTACAGTTGCGCCACGAGATCCCACTCAGCATGGAAGTTGCCGATGTTTTTGTTGATTCTCAGCAACAACATGGCTGCCATAAAGGGCGTCACATTGGTTTTTTGCCCCAGGACTACCTGCAAGCACAGAAAGAATTAAATTATTGACCCATACCATTTTCCTCCCCTATGCTTGCTGTGCTATATATTTATGCTTTTTCATGATTCATGAAAAAAGAAGCAAATGAGACTGCTCAACAATGAGATGCCTGATCTCATGAATCTTTGAATTGGCAGCATTCTTATGCATTCTTATGACACACATGCAGTTTTCATGCAAGTAAAGGGTTGAAGAAAACAGATTTGACAATGTAACGATCCAAAAAAGGTGCCTGAACATGACGAGATTTGCACATGCAAGCCTCAAATCGGCAGTTCTTTGAGCTATCGTTGCCTCACAAAATCACTTGCAATTTTCACCCCTATTTATTGCTCAGTTCTCACCACTTTGGCTGCCCACCTTGCAAATGGATTTCATCTAACTGCTGTAAAACAAGGAGAAAATGAAGAGCACCCCTGTGCTTGACCCCGACGTGATTTGAACACGCAACCTTCTGATCTGGAGTCAGACGCGCTACAGTTGCGCCACGAGATCCCACTCAGCATGGAAGTTGCCGATGTTTTTGTTGATTCTCAGCAACAACATGGCTGCCATAAAGGGCGTCACATTGGTTTTTTGCCCCAGGACTACCTGCAAGCACAGAAAGAATTAAATTATTGACCCATACCATTTTCCTCCCCTATGCTTGCTGTGCTATATAGTTATGCTTTTTCATGATTCATGAAAAAAGAAGCAAATGAGACTGCTCAACAATGAGATGCCTGATCTCATGAATCTTTGAATTGGCAGCATTCTTATGCATTCTTATGACACACATGCAGTTTTCATGCAAGTAAAGGGTTGAAGAAAACAGATTTGACAATGTAACAATCCAAAAAAGGTGCCTGAACATGACGAGATTTGCACATGCAAGCCTCTAATCGGCAGTTCTTTGAGCTATCGTTGCCTCACAAGGTCACTTGCAATTTTTACCCCTATTTATTGCTCAGTTCTCACCACTTTGGCTGCCCACCTTGCAAATGGATTTCATCTAACTGCTGTAAAAACAAGGAGAAAATGGAGAGCACCCCTGTGCTTGACCCCGACGTGATTTGAACACGCAACCTTCTGATCCGGAGTCAGACGTGCTACCGTTGCGCCTCGAGGTCACATGGAGGTAGCAGGCCGCTAAAGACCATGCAGACATTGGCCATGTTCTCTCATGTAGCTCAGTGCCTAAAGCTACTTTCTGAAATCTTTGTGGAACTTTTGATAAAACCTGCTGCACTTGAGGAAACAAGCAGATGGTATTACAAAGAATCCCTGGAAGTGTAAAGGCTGGACAAACAGACATGCAGTTTCCATAATGGCAAGATGTTGATGAAAGCAGATTTGACAATGGAACTATCCAAAAAAGCTAATGACCCCGACGTGATTTGAACACGCAACCTTCTGATCTGGAGTCAGACGCGCTACCGTCGCGCCACGAGGTCACATGGAGGTAGCAGGCCGCTAAAGACCATGCAGACATTGGCCATGATCTCTCATGTAGCTCAGTGCCTAAAACTACTTTCTGAAAACTTTGTGGAAGTTTTGATAAAACCTGCTGCACTTGAGGAAACAGGAAGATGGTATTACAAAGTAGCCCTGGTAGTGTAAAGGATGGCTAAACAGACATGCAGTTTCCATAGTGGCAAAACATTGATGAAAGCAGATTTGACAATGGAACTATCCAAAAAAGCTAATGACCCCGATGTGATTTGAACACGCAACCTTCTGATCTGGAGTCAGACGCGCTACAGTTGCACCACGAGATCCCACTCAGCATGGACGTTGCCGATGTTTTTGTTGATTCTCAGCAACAACATGGCTGCCATAAAGGGCGTCACATTGGTTTTTTGCCCCAGGACTACCTGCAAGCACAGAAAGAATTAAATTATTGACCCATACCATTTTCCTCACCTATGCTTGCTGTGCTATATATTTATGCTTTTTCATGATTCATGAAAAAAGAAGCAAACGAGACTGCTCAATAATGAGATGCCTGATCTCATGAATCTTTGAATTGGCAGCATTCTTATGCATTCTTATGACACACATGCAGTTTTCATGCAAGTAAAGGGTTGAAGAAAACAGATTTGACAATGTAACAATCCAAAAAAGGTGCCTGAACATGACGAGATTTGCACATGCAAGCCTCTAATCGGCAGTTCTTTGAGCTATCGTTGCCTCACAAGGTCCCTTGCAATTTTCACCCCTATTTATTGCTCAGTTCTCACCACTTTGGCTGCCCACCTTGCAAATGGATTTCATCTAACTGCTGTAAAAACAAGGAGAAAATGCAGAGCACCCCTGTGCTTGACCCCGACGTGATTTGAACACGCAACCTTCTGATCTGGAGTCAGACGCGCTACCGTTGTGCCACGAGGTCACATGGAGGTAACCGGCCGCTAAAGACCATGCAGACATTGGCCATGATCTTTCATGTAGCTCAGTGCCTAAATCTACTTTCTGAAATCTTTGTGGAACTTTTGATAAAACCTGCTGCACTGGAGGAAACAGGCAGATGGTATTACAAAGAATCCCTGGAAGTGTAAAGGCTGGACAAACAGACATGCAGTTTCCATAATGGCAAGATGTTGATGAAAGCAGATTTGACAATGGAACTATCCAAAAAAGCTAATGACCCCGACGTGATTTGAACACGCAACCTTCTGATCTGGAGTCAGACGCGCTACCGTTGCGCCACGAGGTCACATGGAGGTAGCAGGCCGCTAAAGACCATGCAGACATTGGCCCTGATCTCTCATGTAGCTCAGTGTCTAAAGCTACTTTCTGAAATCTTTGCGGAAGTTTTGATAAAACCTGCTGCACTTGAGGAAACAGACAGATGGTATTACAAAGTAGCCCTGGAAGTGTAAAGGCTGGCTAAACAGACATGCAGTTTCCATAGTGGCAAAACATTGATAAAAGCAGATTTGACAATGGAACTATCCAAAAAAGCTAACGACCCCGACGTGATTTGAACACGCAACCTTCTGATCTGGAGTCAGACGCGCCACGAGATCCCACTCAGCATGGAAGTTGCCGATGTTTTTGTTGATTCTCAGCAACAACATGGCTGCCATAAAGGGCGTCACATTGTTTTTTTGCCCCAGGACTACCTGCAAGCACAGAAAGAATTAAATTATTGACCCATACCATTTTCCTCCCCTATGCTTGCTGTGCTATATATTTATGCTTTTTCATGATTCATGAAAAGAGAAGCAAATGAGACTGCTCAACAATGAGATGCCTGATCTCATGAATCTTTGAATTGGCAGCATTCTTATGCATTCTTATGACACACATGCAGTTTTCATGCAAGTAAAGGGTTGAAGAAAACAGATTTGACAATGTAACAATCCAAAAAAGGTGCCTGAACATGACGAGATTTGCACATGCAAGCCTCTAATCGGCAGTTCTTTGAGCTATCGTTGCCTCACAAAGTCACTTGCAATTTTCACCCCTATTTATTGCTCAGTTCTCACCACTTTGGCTGCCCACCTTGCAAATGGATTTCATCTAACTGCTGTAAAAACAAGGAGAAAATGGAGAGCACCCCTGTGCTTGACCCCAACGTGATTTGAACACGCAACCTTCTGATCTGGAGTCAGACGCGCTACCGTTGCGCCACAAGGTCACATGGAGGTAGCCAGCCGCTAAAGACCATGCAGACATCGGCCATGATCTCTCATGTAGCTCAGTGCCTAAAGCTACTTTCTGAAATCTTTGTGGAACTTTTGATAAAACCTGCTGCACTTGAGGAAACAGGCAGATGGTATTACAAAGAATCCCTGGAAGTGTAAAGGCTGGACAAACAGACATGCAGTTTCCATAGTGGCAAGATGTTGATGAAAGCAGATTTGACAATGGAACTATCCAAAAAAGCTAATGACCCCGACGTGATTTGAACACGCAACCTTCTGATCTGGAGTCAGACGCGCTACCGTTGCGCCACGAGGTCACATGGAGGTAGCAGGCCGCTAAAGACCATGCAGACATTGGCCATGATCTCTCATGTAGCTCAGTGCCTAAAACTACTTTCTGAAAACTTTGTGGAAGTTTTGATAAAACCTGCTGCACTTGAGGAAACAGGAAGATGGTATTACAAAGTAGCCCTGGTAGTGTAAAGGATGGCTAAACAGACATGCAGTTTCCATAGTGGCAAAACATTGATGAAAGCAGATTTGACAATGGAACTATCCAAAAAAGCTAATGACCCCGACGTGATTTGAACACGCAACCTTCTGATCTGGAGTCAGACGCGCTACAGTTGCGCCACGAGATCCCACTCAGCATGGAAGTTGCCGATGTTTTTGTTGATTCTCAGCAACAACATGGCTGCCATAAAGGGCGTCACATTGGTTTTTTGCCCCAGGACTACCTGCAAGCACAGAAAGAATTAAATTATTGACCCATACCATTTTCCTCCCCTATGCTTGCTGTGCTATATATTTATGCTTTTTCATGATTCATGAAAAAAGAAGCAAATGAGACTGCTCAACAATGAGATGCCTGATCTCATGAATCTTTGAATTGGCAGCATTCTTATGCATTCTTATGACACACATGCAGTTTTCATGCAAGTAAAGGGTTGAAGAAAACAGATTTGACAATGTAACGATCCAAAAAAGGTGCCTGAACATGACGAGATTTGCACATGCAAGCCTCAAATCGGCAGTTCTTTGAGCTATCGTTGCCTCACAAAATCACTTGCAATTTTCACCCCTATTTATTGCTCAGTTCTCACCACTTTGGCTGCCCACCTTGCAAATGGATTTCATCTAACTGCTGTAAAACAAGGAGAAAATGAAGAGCACCCCTGTGCTTGACCCCGACGTGATTTGAACACGCAACCTTCTGATCTGGAGTCAGACGCGCTACAGTTGCGCCACGAGATCCCACTCAGCATGGGAGTTGCCGATGTTTTTGTTGATTCT
Source organism: Gastrophryne carolinensis (assembly GCA_027917425.1). Lineage (NCBI taxonomy): Eukaryota > Metazoa > Chordata > Amphibia > Anura > Microhylidae > Gastrophryne > Gastrophryne carolinensis. The sequence continues at coordinate 432,591,939 of CM051238.1, forward strand.
CAGCAACAACATGGCTGCCATAAAGGGCGTCACATTGGTTTTTTGCCCCAGGACTACCTGCAAGCACAGAAAGAATTAAATTATTGACCCATACCATTTTCCTCCCCTATGCTTGCTGTGCTATATATTTATGCTTTTTCATGATTCATGAAAAAAGAAGCAAATGAGACTGCTCAACAATGAGATGCCTGATCTCATGAATCTTTGAATTGGCAGCATTCTTATGCATTCTTATGACACACATGCAGTTTTCATGCAAGTAAAGGGTTGAAGAAAACAGATTTGACAATGTAACAATCCAAAAAAGGTGCCTGAACATGACGAGATTTGCACATGCAAGCCTCTAATCGGCAGTTCTTTGAGCTATCGTTGCCTCACAAGGTCACTTGCAATTTTTACCCCTATTTATTGCTCAGTTCTCACCACTTTGGCTGCCCACCTTGCAAATGGATTTCATCTAACTGCTGTAAAAACAAGGAGAAAATGGAGAGCACCCCTGTGCTTGACCCCGACGTGATTTGAACACGCAACCTTCTGATCCGGAGTCAGACGTGCTACCGTTGCGCCTCGAGGTCACATGGAGGTAGCAGGCCGCTAAAGACCATGCAGACATTGGCCATGATCTCTCATGTAGCTCAGTGCCTAAAGCTACTTTCTGAAATCTTTGTGGAACTTTTGATAAAACCTGCTGCACTTGAGGAAACAAGCAGATGGTATTACAAAGAATCCCTGGAAGTGTAAAGGCTGGACAAACAGACATGCAGTTTCCATAATGGCAAGATGTTGATGAAAGCAGATTTGACAATGGAACTATCCAAAAAAGCTAATGACCCCGATGTGATTTGAACACGCAACCTTCTGATCTGGAGTCAGACGCGCTACAGTTGCACCACGAGATCCCACTCAGCATGGACGTTGCCGATGTTTTTGTTGATTCTCAGCAACAACATGGCTGCCATAAAGGGCGTCACATTGGTTTTTTGCCCCAGGACTACCTGCAAGCACAGAAAGAATTAAATTATTGACCCATACCATTTTCCTCCCCTATGCTTGCTGTGCTATATATTTATGCTTTTTCATGATTCATGAAAAAAGAAGCAAACGAGACTGCTCAATAATGAGATGCCTGATCTCATGAATCTTTGAATTGGCAGCATTCTTATGCATTCTTATGACACACATGCAGTTTTCATGCAAGTAAAGGGTTGAAGAAAACAGATTTGACAATGTAACAATCCAAAAAAGGTGCCTGAACATGACGAGATTTGCACATGCAAGCCTCTAATCGGCAGTTCTTTGAGCTATCGTTGCCTCACAAGGTCCCTTGCAATTTTCACCCCTATTTATTGCTCAGTTCTCACCACTTTGGCTGCCCACCTTGCAAATGGATTTCATCTAACTGCTGTAAAAACAAGGAGAAAATGCAGAGCACCCCTGTGCTTGACCCCGACGTGATTTGAACACGCAACCTTCTGATCTGGAGTCAGACGCGCTACCGTTGTGCCACGAGGTCACATGGAGGTAACCGGCCGCTAAAGACCATGCAGACATTGGCCATGATCTTTCATGTAGCTCAGTGCCTAAAGCTACTTTCTGAAATCTTTGTGGAACTTTTGATAAAACCTGCTGCACTGGAGGAAACAGGCAGATGGTATTACAAAGAATCCCTGGAAGTGTAAAGGCTGGACAAACAGACATGCAGTTTCCATAATGGCAAGATGTTGATGAAAGCAGATTTGACAATGGAACTATCCAAAAAAGCTAATGACCCCGACGTGATTTGAACACGCAACCTTCTGATCTGGAGTCAGACGCGCTACCGTTGCGCCACGAGGTCACATGGAGGTAGCAGGCCGCTAAAGACCATGCAGACATTGGCCCTGATCTCTCATGTAGCTCAGTGTCTAAAGCTACTTTCTGAAATCTTTGCGGAAGTTTTGATAAAACCTGCTGCACTTGAGGAAACAGACAGATGGTATTACAAAGTAGCCCTGGAAGTGTAAAGGCTGGCTAAACAGACATGCAGTTTCCATAGTGGCAAAACATTGATAAAAGCAGATTTGACAATGGAACTATCCAAAAAAGCTAACGACCCCGACGTGATTTGAACACGCAACCTTCTGATCTGGAGTCAGACGCGCCACGAGATCCCACTCAGCATGGAAGTTGCCGATGTTTTTGTTGATTCTCAGCAACAACATGGCTGCCATAAAGGGCGTCACATTGTTTTTTTGCCCCAGGACTACCTGCAAGCACAGAAAGAATTAAATTATTGACCCATACCATTTTCCTCCCCTATGCTTGCTGTGCTATATATTTATGCTTTTTCATGATTCATGAAAAAAGAAGCAAATGAGACTGCTCAACAATGAGATGCCTGATCTCATGAATCTTTGAATTGGCAGCATTCTTATGCATTCTTATGACACACATGCAGTTTTCATGCAAGTAAAGGGTTGAAGAAAACAGATTTGACAATGTAACAATCCAAAAAAGGTGCCTGAACATGACGAGATTTGCACATGCAAGCCTCTAATCGGCAGTTCTTTGAGCTATCGTTGCCTCACAAGGTCACTTGCAATTTTCACCCCTATTTATTGCTCAGTTCTCACCACTTTGGCTGCCCACCTTGCAAATGGATTTCATCTAACTGCTGTAAAAACAAGGAGAAAATGGAGAGCACCCCTGTGCTTGACCCCGACGTGATTTGAACACGCAACCTTCTGATCTGGAGTCAGACGCGCTACCGTTGCGCCACGAGGTCACATGGACGTAGCCGGCCGCTAAAGACCATGCAGACATTGGCCATGATCTCTCATGTAGCTCAGTGCCTAAAGCTACTTTCTGAAATCTTTGTGGAACTTTTGATAAAACCTGCTGCACTTGAGGAAACAGGCAGATGGTATTACAAAGAATCCCTGGAAGTGTAAAGGCTGGACAAACAGACATGCAGTTTCCATAATGGCAAGATGTTGATGAAAGCAGATTTGACAATGGAACTATCCAAAAAAGTTAATGACCCCGACGTGATTTGAACACGCAACCTTCTGATCTGGAGTCAGACGCGCTACCGTTGCGCCACGAGGTCACATGGAGGTAGCAGGCCGCTAAAGACCATGCAGACATTGGCCCTGATCTCTCATGTAGCTCAGTGCCTAAAGCTACTTTCTGAAATCTTTGCGGAAGTTTTGATAAAACCTGCTGCACTTGAGGAAACAGGAAGATGGTATTACAAAGTAGCCCTGGTAGTGTAAAGGCTGGCTGAACAGACATGCAGTTTCCATAGTGGCAAAACATTGATGAAAGCAGATTTGACAATGGAACTATCCAAAAAAGCTAATGACCCCGACGTGATTTGAACACGCAACCTTCTGATCTGGACTCAGACGCGCTACAGTTGCGCCACGAGATCCCACTCAGCATGGAAGTTGCCGATGTTTTTGTTGATTCTCAGCAACAACATGGCTGCCATAAAGGGCGTCACATTGGTTTTTTGCCCCAGGACTACCTGCAAGCACAGAAAGAATTAAATTATTGACCCATACCATTTTCCTCCCCTATGCTTGCTGTGCTATATATTTATGCTTTTTCATGATTCATGAAAAAAGAAGCAAATGAGACTGCTCAACAATGAGATGCCTGATCTCATGAATCTTTGAATTGGCAACATTCTTATGCATTCTTATGACACACATGCAGTTTTCATGCAAGTAAAGGGTTGAAGAAAACAGATTTGACAATGTAACAATCCAAAAAAGGTGCCTGAACATGACGAGATTTGCACATGCAAGCCTCTAATCGGCAGTTCTTTGAGCTATCGTTGCCTCACAAGGTCACTTGCAATTTTCACCCCTATTTATTGCTCAGTTCTCACCACTTTGGCTGCCCACCTTGCAAATGGATTTCATCTAACTGCTGTAAAAACAAGGAGAAAATGGAGAGCACCCCTGTGCTTGACCCCGACGTGATTTGAACACGCAACCTTCTGATCTGGAGTCAGACGTGCTACCGTTGCGCCACGAGGTCACATGGAGGTAGCTGGCTGCTAAAGACCATGCAGACATTGGCCATGATCTCTCATGTAGCTCAGTGCCTAAAGCTACTTTCTGAAATCTTTGTGGAACTTTTGATAAAACCTGCTGCACTTGAGGAAACAAGCAGATGGTATTACAAAAAATCCCTGGAAGTGTAAAGGCTGGACAAACAGACATGCAGTTTCCATAATGGCAAGATGTTGATGAAAGCAGATTTGACAATGGAACTATCCAAAAAAGCTAATGACCCCGACGTGATTTGAACACGCAACCTTCTGATCTGGAGTCAGACGCGCTACCGTTGCGCCACGAGGTCACATGGAGGTAGCAGGCCGCTAAAGACCATGCAGACATTGGCCATGATCTCTCATGTAGCTCAGTGCCTAAAACTACTTTCTGAAAACTTTGTGGAAGTTTTGATAAAACCTGCTGCACTTGAGGAAACAGGAAGATGGTATTACAAAGTAGCCCTGGTAGTGTAAAGGATGGCTAAACAGACATGCAGTTTCCATAGTGGCAAAACATTGATGAAAGCAGATTTGACAATGGAACTATCCAAAAAAGCTAATGACCCCGACGTGATTTGAACACGCAACCTTCTGATCTGGAGTCAGACGCGCTACAGTTGCGCCACGAGATCCCACTCAGCATGGAAGTTGCCGATGTTTTTGTTGATTCTCAGCAACAACATGGCTGCCATAAAGGGCGTCACATTGGTTTTTTGCCCCAGGACTACCTGCAAGCACAGAAAGAATTAAATTATTGACCCATACCATTTTCCTCCCCTATGCTTGCTGTGCTATATATTTATGCTTTTTCATGATTCATGAAAAAAGAAGCAAATGAGACTGCTCAACAATGAGATGCCTGATCTCATGAATCTTTGAATTGGCAGCATTCTTATGCATTCTTATGACACACATGCAGTTTTCATGCAAGTAAAGGGTTGAAGAAAACAGATTTGACAATGTAACGATCCAAAAAAGGTGCCTGAACATGACGAGATTTGCACATGCAAGCCTCAAATCGGCAGTTCTTTGAGCTATCGTCGCCTCACAAAATCACTTGCAATTTTCACCCCTATTTATTGCTCAGTTCTCACCACTTTGGCTGCCCACCTTGCAAATGGATTTCATCTAACTGCTGTAAAACAAGGAGAAAATGAAGAGCACCCCTGTGCTTGACCCCGACGTGATTTGAACACGCAACCTTCTGATCTGGAGTCAGACGCGCTACAGTTGCGCCACGAGATCCCACTCAGCATGGAAGTTGCCGATGTTTTTGTTGATTCTCAGCAACAACATGGCTGCCATAAAGGGCGTCACATTGGTTTTTTGCCCCAGGACTACCTGCAAGCACAGAAAGAATTAAATTATTGACCCATACCATTTTCCTCCCCTATGCTTGCTGTGCTATATATTTATGCTTTTTCATGATTCATGAAAAAAGAAGCAAATGAGACTGCTCAACAATGAGATGCCTGATCTCATGAATCTTTGAATTGGCAGCATTCTTATGCATTCTTATGACACACATGCAGTTTTCATGCAAGTAAAGGGTTGAAGAAAACAGATTTGACAATGTAACGATCCAAAAAAGGTGCCTGAACATGACGAGATTTGCACATGCAAGCCTCAAATCGGCAGTTCTTTGAGCTATCGTCGCCTCACAAAATCACTTGCAATTTTCACCCCTATTTATTGCTCAGTTCTCACCACTTTGGCTGCCCACCTTGCAAATGGATTTCATCTAACTGCTGTAAAACAAGGAGAAAATGAAGAGCACCCCTGTGCTTGACCCCGACGTGATTTGAACACGCAACCTTCTGATCTGGAGTCAGACGCGCTACAGTTGCGCCACGAGATCCCACTCAGCATGGAAGTTGCCGATGTTTTTGTTGATTCTCAGCAACAACATGGCTGCCATAAAGGGCGTCACATTGTTTTTTTGCCCCAGGACTACCTGCAAGCACAGAAAGAATTAAATTATTGACCCATACCATTTTCCTCCCCTATGCTTGCTGTGCTATATATTTATGCTTTTTCATGATTCATGAAAAAAGAAGCAAATGAGACTGCTCAACAATGAGATGCCTGATCTCATGAATCTTTGAATTGGCAGCATTCTTATGCATTCTTATGACACACATGCAGTTTTCATGCAAGTAAAGGGTTGAAGAAAACAGATTTGACAATGTAACAATCCAAAAAAGGTGCCTGAACATGACGAGATTTGCACATGCAAGCCTCTAATCGGCAGTTCTTTGAGCTATCGTTGCCTCACAAGGTCACTTGCAATTTTCACCCCTATTTATTGCTCAGTTCTCACCACTTTGGCTGCCCACCTTGCAAATGGATTTCATCTAACTGCTGTAAAAACAAGGAGAAAATGGAGAGCACCCCTGTGCTTGACCCCAACGTGATTTGAACACGCAACCTTCTGATCTGGAGTCAGACGCGCTACCGTTGCGCCACGAGGTCACATGGACGTAGCCGGCCGCTAAAGACCATGCAGACATTGGCCATGATCTCTCATGTAGCTCAGTGCCTAAAGCTACTTTCTGAAATCTTTGTGGAACTTTTGATAAAACCTGCTGCACTTGAGGAAACAGGCAGATGGTATTACAAAGAATCCCTGGAAGTGTAAAGGCTGGACAAACAGACATGCAGTTTCCATAATGGCAAGATGTTGATGAAAGCAGATTTGACAATGGAACTATCCAAAAAAGTTAATGACCCTGACGTGATTTGAACACACAACCTTCTGATCTGGAGTCAGACGCGCTACCGTTGCGCCACGAGGTCACATGGAGGTAGCAGGCCGCTAAAGACCATGCAGACATTGGCCCTGATCTCTCATGTAGCTCAGTGCCTAAAGCTACTTTCTGAAATCTTTGCGGAAGTTTTGATAAAACCTGCTGCACTTGAGGAAACAGACAGATGGTATTACAAAGTAGCCCTGGAAGTGTAAAGGCTGGCTAAACAGACATGCAGTTTCCATAGTGGCAAAACATTGATAAAAGCAGATTTGACAATGGAACTATCCAAAAAAGCTAGTGACCCCGACGTGATTTCAACACGCAACCTTCTGATCTGGAGTCAGACGCCTTACCGTTGCGCCACGAGATCCCACTCAGCATGGAAGTTGCCGATGTTTTTGTTGATTCTCAGCAACAACATGGCTGCCATAAAGGGCGTCACATTGGTTTTTTACCCCAGGACTACCTGCAAGCACAGAAAGAATTAAATTATTGACCCATACCATTTTCCTCCCCTATGCTTGCTGTGCTATATATTTATGCTTTTTCATGATTCATGAAAAAAGAAGCAAATGAGACTGCTCAACAATGAGATGCCTGATCTCATGAATCTTTGAATTGGCAGCATTCTTATGCATTCTTATGACACACATGCAGTTTTCATGCAAGTAAAGGGTTGAAGAAAACAGATTTGACAATGTAACAATCCAAAAAAGGTGCCTGAACATGACGAGATTTGCACATGCAAGCCTCTAATCGGCAGTTCTTTGAGCTATCGTTGCCTCACAAAGTCACTTGCAATTTTCACCCCTATTTATTGCTCAGTTCTCACCACTTTGGCTGCCCACCTTGCAAATGGATTTCATCTAACTGCTGTAAAAACAAGGAGAAAATGAAGAGCACCCCTGTGCTTGACCCCGATGTGATTTGAACACGCAACCTTCTGATCTGGAGTCAGACGCGCTACCGTTGCGCCACGAGGTCACATGGAGGTAGCTGGCCGCTAAAGACCATGCAGACATTGGCCATGATCTTTCATGTAGCTCAGTGCCTAAAGCTACTTTCTGAAATCTTTGTGGAACTTTTGATAAAACCTGCTGCACTTGAGGAAACAGGCAGATGGTATTACAAAGAATCCCTGGAAGTGTAAAGGCTGGACAAACAGACATGCAGTTTCCATAATGGCAAGATGTTGATGAAAGCAGATTTGACAATGGAACTATCCAAAAAAGCTAATGACCCCGACGTGATTTGAACACGCAACCTTCTGATCTGGAGTCAGACGCGCTACCGTTGCGCCACGAGGTCACATGGAGGTAACAGGCCGCTAAAGACCATGCAGACATTGGCCATGATCTCTCATGTAGCTCAGTGCCTAAAACTACTTTCTGAAAACTTTGTGAAAGTTTTGATAAAACCTGCTGCACTTGAGGAAACAGGAAGATGGTATTACAAAGTAGCCCTGGTAGTGTAAAGGCTGGCTGAACAGACATGCAGTTTCCATAGTGGCAAAACATTGATGAAAGCAGATTTGACAATGGAACTATCCAAAAAAGCTAATGACCCCGACGTGATTTGAACACGCAACCTTCTGATCTGGACTCAGACGCGCTACAGTTGCGCCACGAGATCCCACTCAGCATGGAAGTTGCCGATGTTTTTGTTGATTCTCAGCAACAACATGGCTGCCATAAAGGGCGTCACATTGGTTTTTTGCCCCAGGACTACCTGCAAGCACAGAAAGAATTAAATTATTGACCCATACCATTTTCCTCCCCTATGCTTGCTGTGCTATATATTTATGCTTTTTCATGATTCATGAAAAAAGAAGCAAATGAGACTGCTCAACAATGAGATGCCTGATCTCATGAATCTTTGAATTGGCAACATTCTTATGCATTCTTATGACACACATGCAGTTTTCATGCAAGTAAAGGGTTGAAGAAAACAGATTTGACAATGTAACAATCCAAAAAAGGTGCCTGAACATGACGAGATTTGCACATGCAAGCCTCTAATCGGCAGTTCTTTGAGCTATCGTTGCCTCACAAGGTCACTTGCAATTTTCACCCCTATTTATTGCTCAGTTCTCACCACTTTGGCTGCCCACCTTGCAAATGGATTTCATCTAACTGCTGTAAAAACAAGGAGAAAATGGAGAGCACCCCTGTGCTTGACCCCGACGTGATTTGAACACGCAACCTTCTGATCTGGAGTCAGACGTGCTACCGTTGCGCCACGAGGTCACATGGAGGTAGCCGGCTGCTAAAGACCATGCAGACATTGGCCATGATCTCTCATGTAGCTCAGTGCCTAAAGCTACTTTCTGAAATCTTTGTGGAACTTTTGATAAAACCTGCTGCACTTGAGGAAACAAGCAGATGGTATTACAAAGAATCCCTGGAAGTGTAAAGGCTGGACAAACAGACATGCAGTTTCCATAATGGCAAGATGTTGATGAAAGCAGATTTGACAATGGAACTATCCAAAAAAGCTAATGACCCCGACGTGATTTGAACACGCAACCTTCTGATCTGGAGTCAGACGCGCTACCGTTGCGCCACGAGGTCACATGGAGGTAGCAGGCCGCTAAAGACCATGCAGACATTGGCCATGATCTCTCATGTAGCTCAGTGCCTAAAACTACTTTCTGAAAACTTTGTGGAAGTTTTGATAAAACCTGCTGCACTTGAGGAAACAGGAAGATGGTATTACAAAGTAGCCCTGGTAGTGTAAAGGATGGCTAAACAGACATGCAGTTTCCATAGTGGCAAAACATTGATGAAAGCAGATTTGACAATGGAACTATCCAAAAAAGCTAATGACCCCGATGTGATTTGAACACGCAACCTTCTGATCTGGAGTCAGACGCGCTACAGTTGCGCCACGAGATCCCACTCAGCATAGAAGTTGCCGATGTTTTTGTTGATTCTCAGCAACAACATGGCTGCCATAAAGGGCGTCACATTGGTTTTTTGCCCCAGGACTACCTGCAAGCACAGAAAGAATTAAATTATTGACCCATACCATTTTCCTCCCCTATGCTTGCTGTGCTATATATTTATGCTTTTTCATGATTCATGAAAAAAGAAGCAAATGAGACTGCTCAACAATGAGATGCCTGATCTCATGAATCTTTGAATTGGCAGCATTCTTATGCATTCTTATGACACACATGCAGTTTTCATGCAAGTAAAGGGTTGAAGAAAACAGATTTGACAATGTAACAATCCAAAAAAGGTGCCTGAACATGACGAGATTTGCACATGCAAGCCTCTAATCGGCAGTTCTTTGAGCTATCGTTGCCTCACAAAGTCACTTGCAATTTTCACCCCTATTTATTGCTCAGTTCTCACCACTTTGGCTGCCCACCTTGCAAATGGATTTCATCTAACTGCTGTAAAAACAAGGAGAAAATGAAGAGCACCCCTGTGCTTGACCCCGATGTGATTTGAACACGCAACCTTCTGATCTGGAGTCAGACGCGCTACCGTTGCGCCACGAGGTCACATGGAGGTAGCTGGCCGCTAAAGACCATGCAGACATTGGCCATGATCTTTCATGTAGCTCAGTGCCTAAAGCTACTTTCTGAAATCTTTGTGGAACTTTTGATAAAACCTGCTGCACTTGAGGAAACAGGCAGATGGTATTACAAAGAATCCCTGGAAGTGTAAAGGCTGGACAAACAGACATGCAGTTTCCATAATGGCAAGATGTTGATGAAAGCAGATTTGACAATGGAACTATCCAAAAAAGCTAATGACCCCGACGTGATTTGAACACGCAACCTTCTGATCTGGAGTCAGACGCGCTACCGTTGCGCCACGAGGTCACATGGAGATAACAAGCCGCTAAAGACCATGCAGACATTGGCCATGATCTCTCATGTAGCTCAGTGCCTAAAACTACTTTCTGAAAACTTTGTGAAAGTTTTGATAAAACCTGCTGCACTTGAGGAAACAGGAAGATGGTATTACAAAGTAGCCCTGGTAGTGTAAAGGCTGGCTGAACAGACATGCAGTTTCCATAGTGGCAAAACATTGATGAAAGCAGATTTGACAATGGAACTATCCAAAAAAGCTAATGACCCCGACGTGATTTGAACACGCAACCTTCTGATCTGGACTCAGACGCGCTACAGTTGCGCCACGAGATCCCACTCAGCATGGAAGTTGCCGATGTTTTTGTTGATTCTCAGCAACAACATGGCTGCCATAAAGGGCGTCACATTGGTTTTTTGCCCCAGGACTACCTGCAAGCACAGAAAGAATTAAATTATTGACCCATACCATTTTCCTCCCCTATGCTTGCTGTGCTATATATTTATGCTTTTTCATGATTCATGAAAAAAGAAGCAAATGAGACTGCTCAACAATGAGATGCCTGATCTCATGAATCTTTGAATTGGCAACATTCTTATGCATTCTTATGACACACATGCAGTTTTCATGCAAGTAAAGGGTTGAAGAAAACAGATTTGACAATGTAACAATCCAAAAAAGGTGCCTGAACATGACGAGATTTGCACATGCAAGCCTCTAATCGGCAGTTCTTTGAGCTATCGTTGCCTCACAAAGTCACTTGCAATTTTCACCCCTATTTATTGCTCAGTTCTCACCACTTTGGCTGCCCACCTTGCAAATGGATTTCATCTAACTGCTGTAAAAACAAGGAGAAAATGGAGAGCACCCCTGTGCTTGACCCCGACGTGATTTGAACACGCAACCTTCTGATCTGGAGTCAGACGCGCTACCGTTGCGCCACGAGGTCACATGGAGGTAGCTGGCCGCTAAAGACCATGCAGACATCGGCCATGATCTTTCATGTAGCTCAGTGCCTAAAGCTACTTTCTGAAATCTTTGTGGAACTTTTGATAAAACCTGCTGCACTTGAGGAAACAGGCAGATGGTATTACAAAGAATCCCTGGAAGTGTAAAGGCTGGACAAACAGACATGCAGTTTCCATAATGGCAAGATGTTGATGAAAGCAGATTTGACAATGGAACTATCCAAAAAAAGCTAGTGACCCCGACGTGATTTGAACACGCAACCTTCTGATCTGGAGTCAGACACGCTACCGTTGCGCCACGAGGTCACATGGAGGTAGCAGGCCGCTAAAGACCATGCAGACATTGGCCATGATCTCTCATGTAGCTCAGTGCCTAAAACTACTTTCTGAAAACTATGTGGAAGTTTTGATAAAACCTGCTGCACTTGAGGAAACAGGAAGATGGTATTACAAAGGAGCCCTGGTAGTGTAAAGGCTGGCTAAACAGACATGCAGTTTCCATAGTGGCAAGACATTGGTGAAAGCAGATTTGACAATGGAACTATCCAAAAAACCTAATGACCCCGACGTGATTTGAACACGCAACCTTCTGATCTGGAGTCAGACGCGCTACAGTTGCGCCACGAGATCCCACTCAGCATGGACGTTGCCGATGTTTTTGTTGATTCTCAGCAACAACATGGCTGCCATAAAGGGCGTCACATTGGTTTTTTGCCCCAGGACTACCTGCAAGCACAGAAAGAATTAAATTATTGACCCATACCATTTTCCTCCCCTATGCTTGCTGTGCTATATATTTATGCTTTTTCATGATTCATGAAAAAAGAAGCAAATGAGACTGCTCAACAATGAGATGCCTGATCTCATGAATCTTTGAATTGGCAGCATTCTTATGCATTCTTATGACACACATGCAGTTTTCATGCAAGTAAAGGGTTGAAGAAAACAGATTTGACAATGTAACAATCCAAAAAAGGTGCCTGAACATGACGAGATTTGCACATGCAAGCCTCTAATCGGCAGTTCTTTGAGCTATCGTTGCCTCACAAGGTCACTTGCAATTTTCACCCCTATTTATTGCTCAGTTCTCACCACTTTGGCTGCCCACCTTGCAAATGGATTTCATCTAGCTGCTGTAAAAACAAGGAGAAAATGGAGAGCACCCCTGTGCTTGACCCCGACGTGATTTGAACACGCAACCTTCTGATCTGGAGTCAGACGCGCTACCGTTGTGCCACGAGGTCACATGGAGGTAACCAGCCGCTAAAGACCATGCAGACATTGGCCATGATCTTTCATGTAGCTCAGTGCCTAAAGCTACTTTCTGAAATCTTTGTGGAACTTTTGATAAAACCTGCTGCACTTGAGGAAACAGGCAGATGGTATTACAAAGAATCCCTGGAAGTGTAAAGGCTGGACAAACAGACATGCAGTTTCCATAATGGCAAGATGTTGATGAAAGCAGATTTGACAATGGAACTATCCAAAAAAGCTAATGACCCCGACGTGATTTGAACACGCAACCTTCTGATCTGGAGTCAGACGCGCTACCGTTGCGCCACGAGGTCACATGGAGGTAGCAGGCCGCTAAAGACCATGCAGACATTGGCCCTGATCTCTCATGTAGCTCAGTGCCTAAAGCTACTTTCTGAAATCTTTGCGGAACTTTTGATAAAACCTGCTGCACTTGAGGAAACATGCAGATGGTATTACAAAGTAGCCCTGGAAGTGTAAAGGCTGGCTAAACAGACATGCAGTTTCCATAGTGGCAAAACATTGATAAAAGCAGATTTGACAATGGAACTATCCAAAAAAGCTAACGACCCCGACGTGATTTGAACACGCAACCTTCTGATCTGGAGTCAGACGCGCTACCGTTGCGCCACGAGATCCCACTCAGCGTGGAAGTTGCCGATGTTTTTGTTGATTCTCAGCAACAACATGGCTGCCATAAAGGGCGTCACATTGGTTTGTTGCCCCAGGACTACCTGCAAGCACAGAAAGAATTAAATTATTGACCCATACCATTTTCCTCCCCTATGCTTGCTGTGCTATATATTTATGCTTTTTCATGATTCATGAAAAAAGAAGCAAATGAGACTGCTCAACAATGAGATGCCTGATCTCATGAATCTTTGAATTGGCAGCATTCTTATGCATTCTTATGACACACATGCAGTTTTCATGCAAGTAAAGGGTTGAAGAAAACAGATTTGACAATGTAACGATCCAAAAAAGGTGCCTGAACATGACGAGATTTGCACATGCAAGCCTCTAATCGGCAGTTCTTTGAGCTATCGTTGCCTCACAAGGTCACTTGCAATTTTCACCCCTATTTATTGCTCAGTTCTCACCACTTTGGCTGCCCACCTTGCAAATGGATTTCATCTAACTGCTGTAAAAACAAGGAGAAAATGGAGAGCACCCCTGTGCTTGACCCCGACGTGATTTGAACACGCAACCTTCTGATCTGGAGTCAGACGCGCTACCGTTGCGCCACGAGGTCACATGGAGGTAGCTGGCCGCTAAAGACCATGCAGACATTGGCCATGATCTTTCATGTAGCTCAGTGCCTAAAGCTACTTTCTGAAATCTTTGTGGAACTTTTGATAAAACCTGCTGCACTTGAGGAAACAGGCAGATGGTATTACAAAGAATTTCTGGAAGTGTAAAGGCTGGACAAACAGACATGCAGTTTCCATAATGGCAAGATGTTGATGAAAGCAGATTTGACAATGGAACTATCCAAAAAAGCTAATGACCCCGACGTGATTTGAACACGCAACCTTCTGATGTGGAGTCAGACGCGCTACCGTTGCGCCACGAGGTCACATGGAGGTAACAAGCCGCTAAAGACCATGCAGACATTGGCCATGATCTCTCATGTAGCTCAGTGCCTAAAACTACTTTCTGAAAACTTTGTGAAAGTTTTGATAAAACCTGCTGCACTTGAGGAAACAGGAAGATGGTATTACAAAGTAGCCCTGGTAGTGTAAAGGCTGGCTGAACAGACATGCAGTTTCCATAGTGGCAAAACATTGATGAAAGCAGATTTGACAATGGAACTATCCAAAAAAGCTAATGACCCCGACGTGATTTGAACACGCAACCTTCTGATCTGGACTCAGACGCGCTACAGTTGCGCCACGAGATCCCACTCAGCATGGAAGTTGCCGATGTTTTTGTTGATTCTCAGCAACAACATGGCTGCCATAAAGGGCGTCACATTGGTTTTTTGCCCCAGGACTACCTGCAAGCACAGAAAGAATTAAATTATTGACCCATACCATTTTCCTCCCCTATGCTTGCTGTGCTATATATTTATGCTTTTTCATGATTCATGAAAAAAGAAGCAAATGAGACTGCTCAACAATGAGATGCCTGATCTCATGAATCTTTGAATTGGCAACATTCTTATGCATTCTTATGACACACATGCAGTTTTCATGCAAGTAAAGGGTTGAAGAAAACAGATTTGACAATGTAACAATCCAAAAAAGGTGCCTGAACATGACGAGATTTGCACATGCAAGCCTCTAATCGGCAGTTCTTTGAGCTATCGTTGCCTCACAAAGTCACTTGCAATTTTCACCCCTATTTATTGCTCAGTTCTCACCACTTTGGCTGCCCACCTTGCAAATGGATTTCATCTAACTGCTGTAAAAACAAGGAGAAAATGGAGAGCACCCCTGTGCTTGACCCCGACGTGATTTGAACACGCAACCTTCTGATCTGGAGTCAGACGCGCTACCGTTGCGCCACGAGGTCACATGGAGGTAGCTGGCCGCTAAAGACCATGCAGACATCGGCCATGATCTTTCATGTAGCTCAGTGCCTAAAGCTACTTTCTGAAATCTTTGTGGAACTTTTGATAAAACCTGCTGCACTTGAGGAAACAGGCAGATGGTATTACAAAGAATCCCTGGAAGTGTAAAGGCTGGACAAACAGACATGCAGTTTCCATAATGGCAAGATGTTGATGAAAGCAGATTTGACAATGGAACTATCCAAAAAAAGCTAGTGACCCCGACGTGATTTGAACACGCAACCTTCTGATCTGGAGTCAGACGCGCTACCGTTGCGCCACGAGGTCACATGGAGGTAGCAGGCCGCTAAAGACCATGCAGACATTGGCCATGATCTCTCATGTAGCTCAGTGCCTAAAACTACTTTCTGAAAACTATGTGGAAGTTTTGATAAAACCTGCTGCACTTGAGGAAACAGGAAGATGGTATTACAAAGGAGCCCTGGTAGTGTAAAGGCTGGCTAAACAGACATGCAGTTTCCATAGTGGCAAGACATTGGTGAAAGCAGATTTGACAATGGAACTATCCAAAAAACCTAATGACCCCGACGTGATTTGAACACGCAACCTTCTGATCTGGAGTCAGACGCGCTACAGTTGCGCCACGAGATCCCACTCAGCATGGACGTTGCCGATGTTTTTGTTGATTCTCAGCAACAACATGGCTGCCATAAAGGGCGTCACATTGGTTTTTTGCCCCAGGACTACCTGCAAGCACAGAAAGAATTAAATTATTGACCCATACCATTTTCCTCCCCTATGCTTGCTGTGCTATATATTTATGCTTTTTCATGATTCATGAAAAAAGAAGCAAACGAGACTGCTCAACAATGAGATGCCTGATCTCATGAATCTTTGAATTGGCAGCATTCTTATGCATTCTTATGACACACATGCAGTTTTCATGCAAGTAAAGGGTTGAAGAAAACAGATTTGACAATGTAACAATCCAAAAAAGGTGCCTGAACATGACGAGATTTGCACATGCAAGCCTCTAATCGGCAGTTCTTTGAGCTATCGTTGCCTCACAAGGTCACTTGCAATTTTCACCCCTATTTATTGCTCAGTTCTCACCACTTTGGCTGCCCACCTTGCAAATGGATTTCATCTAACTGCTGTAAAAACAAGGAGAAAATGGAGAGCACCCCTGTGCTTGACCCCGACGTGATTTGAACATGCAACCTTCTGATCTGGAGTCAGACGCGCTACCGTTGCGCCACGAGGTCACATGGAGGTAGCCGGCCGCTAAAGACCATGCAGACATTGGCCATGATCTCTCATGTAGCTCAGTGCCTAAAGCTACTTTCTGAAATCTTTGTGGAACTTTTGATAAAACCTGCTGCACTTGAGGAAACAGGCAGATGGTATTACAAAGAATCCCTGGAAGTGTAAAGGCTGGACAAACAGACATGCAGTTTCCATAATGGCAAGATGTTGATGAAAGCAGATTTGACAATGGAACTATCCAAAAAAGTTAATGACCCCGACGTGATTTGAACACGCAACCTTCTGATCTGGAGTCAGACGCGCTACCGTTGCGCCACGAGGTCACATGGAGGTAGCAGGCCGCTAAAGACCATGCAGACATTGGCCCTGATCTCTCATGTAGCTCAGTGCCTAAAGCTACTTTCTGAAATCTTTGCGGAAGTTTTGATAAAACCTGCTGCACTTGAGGAAACAGACAGATGGTATTACAAAGTAGCCCTGGAAGTGTAAAGGCTGGCTAAACAGACATGCAGTTTCCATAGTGGCAAAACATTGATAAAAGCAGATTTGACAATGGAACTATCCAAAAAAGCTAACGACCCCGACGTGATTTCAACACGTAACCTTCTGATCTGGAGTCAGACGCGTTACCGTTGCGCCACGAGATCCCACTCAGCATGGAAGTTGCCGATGTTTTTGTTGATTCTCAGCAACAACATGGCTGCCATAAAGGGCGTCACATTGGTTTTTTACCCCAGGACTACCTGCAAGCACAGAAAGAATTAAATTATTGACCCATACCATTTTCCTCCCCTATGCTTGCTGTGCTATATATTTATGCTTTTTCATGATTCATGAAAAAAGAAGCAAATGAGACTGCTCAACAATGAGATGCCTGATCCCATGAATCTTTGAATTGGCAGCATTCTTATGCATTCTTATGCATTCTTATGACACACATGCAGTTTTCATGCAAGTAAAGGGTTGAAGAAAACAGATTTGACAATGTAACAATCCAAAAAAGGTGCCTGAACACGACGAGATTTGCACATGCAAGCCTCTAATCGGCAGTTCTTTGAGCTATCGTTGCCTCACAAGGTCACTTGCAATTTTCACCCCTATTTATTGCTCAGTTCTCACCACTTTGGCTGCCCACCTTGCAAATGGATTTCATCTAACTGCTGTAAAAACAAGGAGAAAATGGAGAGGACCCCTGTGCTTGACCCTGACGTGATTTGAACACGCAACCTTCTGATCTGGAGTCAGACGCGCTACCGTTGCGCCACGAGGTCACATGGAGGTAGCCGGCCGCTAAAGACCATGCAGACATTGGCCATGATCTCTCATGTAGCTCAGTGCCTAAAGCTACTTTCTGAAATCTTTGTGGAACTTTTGATAAAACCTGCTGCACTTGAGGAAACAGGCAGATGGTATTACAAAGAATCCCTGGAAGTGTAAAGGCTGGACAAACAGACATGCAGTTTCCATAATGGCAAGATGTTGATGAAAGCAGATTTGACAATGGAACTATCCAAAAAAGCTAATGACCCCGACGTGATTTGAACACGCAACCTTCTGATCTGGAGTCAGACGCGCTACCGTTGCGCCACGAGGTCACATGGAGGTAGCAGGCCGCTAAAGACCATGCAGACATTGGCCCTGATCTCTCATGTAGCTCAGTGCCTAAAGCTACTTTCTGAAATCTTTGCGGAAGTTTTGATAAAACCTGCTGCACTTGAGGAAACAGACAGATGGTATTACAAAGTAGCCCTGGAAGTGTAAAGGCTGGCTAAACAGACATGCAGTTTCCATAGTGGCAAAACATTGATAAAAGCAGATTTGACAATGGAACTATCCAAAAAAGCTAACGACCCCGACGTGATTTGAACACGCAACCTTCTGATCTGGAGTCAGACGCGCTACCGTTGCGCCACGAGATCCCACTCAGCATGGAAGTTGCCGATGTTTTTGTTGATTCTCAGCAACAACATGGCTGCCATAAAGGGCGTCACATTGGTTTTTTGCCCCAGGACTACCTGCAAGCACAGAAAGAATTAAATTATTGACCCATACCATTTTCCTCCCCTATGCTTGCTGTGCTATATATTTATGCTTTTTCATGATTCATGAAAAAAGAAGCAAATGAGACTGCTCAACAATGAGATGCCTGATCTCATGAATCTTTGAATTGGCAGCATTCTTATGCATTCTTATGACACACATGCAGTTTTCATGCAAGTAAAGGGTTGAAGAAAACAGATTTGACAATGTAACAATCCAAAAAAGGTGCCTGAACATGACGAGATTTGCACATGCAAGCCTCTAATCGGCAGTTCTTTGAGCTATCGTTGCCTCACAAGGTCACTTGCAATTTTCACCCCTATTTATTGCTCAGTTCTCACCACTTTGGCTGCCCACCTTGCAAATGGATTTCATCTAACTGCTGTAAAAACAAGGAGAAAATGGAGAGCACCCCTGTGCTTGACCCCGACGTGATTTGAACACGCAACCTTCTGATCTGGAGTCAGACGCGCTACCGTTGCGCCACGAGGTCACATGGAGGTAGCCGGCCGCTAAAGACCATGCAGACATTGGCCATGATCTCTCATGTAGCTCAGTGCCTAAAGCTACTTTCTGAAATCTTTGTGGAACTTTTGATAAAACCTGCTGCACTTGAGGAAACAGGCAGATGGTATTACAAAGAATCCCTGGAAGTGTAAAGGCTGGACAAACAGACATGCAGTTTCCATAATGGCAAGATGTTGATGAAAGCAGATTTGACAATGGAACTATCCAAAAAAGTTAATGACCCCGACGTGATTTGAACACGCAACCTTCTGATCTGGAGTCAGACGCGCTACCGTTGCGCCACGAGGTCACATGGAGGTAGCAGGCCGCTAAAGACCATGCAGACATTGGCCCTGATCTCTCATGTAGCTCAGTGCCTAAAGCTACTTTCTGAAATCTTTGCGGAAGTTTTGATAAAACCTGCTGCACTTGAGGAAACAGACAGATGGTATTACAAAGTAGCCCTGGAAGTGTAAAGGCTGGCTAAACAGACATGCAGTTTCCATAGTGGCAAAACATTGATAAAAGCAGATTTGACAATGGAACTATCCAAAAAAGCTAACGACCCTGACGTGATTTGAACACGCAACCTTCTGATCTGGAGTCAGACGCGTTACCGTTGCGACACGAGATCCCACTCAGCATGGAAGTTGCCGATGTTTTTGTTGATTCTCAGCAACAACATGGCTGCCATAAAGGGCGTCACATTGGTTTTTTACCCCAGGACTACCTGCAAGCACAGAAAGAATTAAACTATTGACCCATACCAATTTCCTCCCCTATGCTTGCTGTGCTATATATTTATGCTTTTTCATGATTCATGAAAAAAGAAGCAAATGAGACTGCTCAACAATGAGATGCCTGATCTCATGAATCTTTGAATTGGCAACATTCTTATGCATTCTTATGACACACATGCAGTTTTCATGCAAGTAAAGGGTTGAAGAAAACAGATTTGACAATGTAACAATCCAAAAAAGGTGCCTGAACATGACGAGATTTGCACATGCAAGCCTCTAATCGGCAGTTCTTTGAGCTATCGTTGCCTCACAAGGTCACTTGCAATTTTCACCCCTATTTATTGCTCAGTTCTCACCACTTTGGCTGCCCACCTTGCAAATGGATTTCATCTAACTGCTGTAAAAACAAGGAGAAAATGGAAAGCACCTCTGTGCTTGACCCCGACGTGATTTGAACACGCAACCTTCTGATCTGGAGTCAGACGCGCTACCGTTGCGCCACGAGGTCACATGGAGGTAGCTGGCCGCTAAGGACCATGCAGACATTGGCCATGATCTCTCATGTAGCTCGGTGCCTAAAACTACTTTCTGAAAACTTTGTGAAAGTTTTGATAAAACCTGCTGCACTTGAGGAAACAGGAAGATGGTATTACAAAGTAGCCCTGGTAGTGTAAAGGCTGGCTGAACAGACATGCAGTTTCCATAGTGGCAAAACATTGATGAAAGCAGATTTGACAATGGAACTATCCAAAAAAGCTAATGACCCCGACGTGATTTGAACACGCAACCTTCTGATCTGGACTCAGACGCGCTACAGTTGCGCCACGAGATCCCACTCAGCATGGAAGTTGCCGATGTTTTTGTTGATTCTCAGCAACAACATGGCTGCCATAAAGGGCGTCACATTGGTTTTTTGCCCCAGGACTACCTGCAAGCACAGAAAGAATTAAATTATTGACCCATACCATTTTCCTCCCCTATGCTTGCTGTGCTATATATTTATGCTTTTTCATGATTCATGAAAAAAGAAGCAAATGAGACTGCTCAACAATGAGATGCCTGATCTCATGAATCTTTGAATTGGCAACATTCTTATGCATTCTTATGACACACATGCAGTTTTCATGCAAGTAAAGGGTTGAAGAAAACAGATTTGACAATGTAACAATCCAAAAAAGGTGCCTGAACATGACGAGATTTGCACATGCAAGCCTCTAATCGGCAGTTCTTTGAGCTATCGTTGCCTCACAAAGTCACTTGCAATTTTCACCCCTATTTATTGCTCAGTTCTCACCACTTTGGCTGCCCACCTTGCAAATGGATTTCATCTAACTGCTGTAAAAACAAGGAGAAAATGGAGAGCACCCCTGTGCTTGACCCCGACGTGATTTGAACACGCAACCTTCTGATCTGGAGTCAGACGCGCTACCGTTGCGCCACGAGGTCACATGGAGGTAGCTGGCCGCTAAAGACCATGCAGACATCGGCCATGATCTTTCATGTAGCTCAGTGCCTAAAGCTACTTTCTGAAATCTTTGTGGAACTTTTGATAAAACCTGCTGCACTTGAGGAAACAGGCAGATGGTATTACAAAGAATCCCTGGAAGTGTAAAGGCTGGACAAACAGACATGCAGTTTCCATAATGGCAAGATGTTGATGAAAGCAGATTTGACAATGGAACTATCCAAAAAAAGCTAGTGACCCCGACGTGATTTGAACACGCAACCTTCTGATCTGGAGTCAGACACGCTACCGTTGCGCCACGAGGTCACATGGAGGTAGCAGGCCGCTAAAGACCATGCAGACATTGGCCATGATCTCTCATGTAGCTCAGTGCCTAAAACTACTTTCTGAAAACTATGTGGAAGTTTTGATAAAACCTGCTGCACTTGAGGAAACAGGAAGATGGTATTACAAAGGAGCCCTGGTAGTGTAAAGGCTGGCTAAACAGACATGCAGTTTCCATAGTGGCAAGACATTGGTGAAAGCAGATTTGACAATGGAACTATCCAAAAAACCTAATGACCCCGACGTGATTTGAACACGCAACCTTCTGATCTGGAGTCAGACGCGCTACAGTTGCGCCACGAGATCCCACTCAGCATGGACGTTGCCGATGTTTTTGTTGATTCTCAGCAACAACATGGCTGCCATAAAGGGCGTCACATTGGTTTTTTGCCCCAGGACTACCTGCAAGCACAGAAAGAATTAAATTATTGACCCATACCATTTTCCTCCCCTATGCTTGCTGTGCTATATATTTATGCTTTTTCATGATTCATGAAAAAAGAAGCAAACGAGACTGCTCAACAATGAGATGCCTGATCTCATGAATCTTTGAATTGGCAGCATTCTTATGCATTCTTATGACACACATGCAGTTTTCATGCAAGTAAAGGGTTGAAGAAAACAGATTTGACAATGTAACAATCCAAAAAAGGTGCCTGAACATGACGAGATTTGCACATGCAAGCCTCTAATCGGCAGTTCTTTGAGCTATCGTTGCCTCACAAGGTCACTTGCAATTTTCACCCCTATTTATTGCTCAGTTCTCACCACTTTGGCTGCCCACCTTGCAAATGGATTTCATCTAGCTGCTGTAAAAACAAGGAGAAAATGGAGAGCACCCCTGTGCTTGACCCCGACGTGATTTGAACACGCAACCTTCTGATCTGGAGTCAGACGCGCTACCGTTGTGCCACGAGGTCACATGGAGGTAACCAGCCGCTAAAGACCATGCAGACATTGGCCATGATCTTTCATGTAGCTCAGTGCCTAAAGCTACTTTCTGAAATCTTTGTGGAACTTTTGATAAAACCTGCTGCACTTGAGGAAACAGGCAGATGGTATTACAAAGAATCCCTGGAAGTGTAAAGGCTGGACAAACAGACATGCAGTTTCCATAATGGCAAGATGTTGATGAAAGCAGATTTGACAATGGAACTATCCAAAAAAGCTAATGACCCCGACGTGATTTGAACACGCAACCTTCTGATCTGGAGTCAGACGCGCTACCGTTGCGCCACGAGGTCACATGGAGGTAGCAGGCCGCTAAAGACCATGCAGACATTGGCCCTGATCTCTCATGTAGCTCAGTGCCTAAAGCTACTTTCTGAAATCTTTGCGGAACTTTTGATAAAACCTGCTGCACTTGAGGAAACATGCAGATGGTATTACAAAGTAGCCCTGGAAGTGTAAAGGCTGGCTAAACAGACATGCAGTTTCCATAGTGGCAAAACATTGATAAAAGCAGATTTGACAATGGAACTATCCAAAAAAGCTAACGACCCCGACGTGATTTGAACACGCAACCTTCTGATCTGGAGTCAGACGCGCTACCGTTGCGCCACGAGATCCCACTCAGCGTGGAAGTTGCCGATGTTTTTGTTGATTCTCAGCAACAACATGGCTGCCATAAAGGGCGTCACATTGGTTTGTTGCCCCAGGACTACCTGCAAGCACAGAAAGAATTAAATTATTGACCCATACCATTTTCCTCCCCTATGCTTGCTGTGCTATATATTTATGCTTTTTCATGATTCATGAAAAAAGAAGCAAATGAGACTGCTCAACAATGAGATGCCTGATCTCATGAATCTTTGAATTGGCAGCATTCTTATGCATTCTTATGACACACATGCAGTTTTCATGCAAGTAAAGGGTTGAAGAAAACAGATTTGACAATGTAACGATCCAAAAAAGGTGCCTGAACATGACGAGATTTGCACATGCAAGCCTCTAATCGGCAGTTCTTTGAGCTATCGTTGCCTCACAAGGTCACTTGCAATTTTCACCCCTATTTATTGCTCAGTTCTCACCACTTTGGCTGCCCACCTTGCAAATGGATTTCATCTAACTGCTGTAAAAACAAGGAGAAAATGGAGAGCACCCCTGTGCTTGACCCCGACGTGATTTGAACACGCAACCTTCTGATCTGGAGTCAGACGCGCTACCGTTGCGCCACGAGGTCACATGGAGGTAGCTGGCCGCTAAAGACCATGCAGACATTGGCCATGATCTTTCATGTAGCTCAGTGCCTAAAGCTACTTTCTGAAATCTTTGTGGAACTTTTGATAAAACCTGCTGCACTTGAGGAAACAGGCAGATGGTATTACAAAGAATTTCTGGAAGTGTAAAGGCTGGACAAACAGACATGCAGTTTCCATAATGGCAAGATGTTGATGAAAGCAGATTTGACAATGGAACTATCCAAAAAAGCTAATGACCCCGACGTGATTTGAACACGCAACCTTCTGATCTGGAGTCAGACGCGCTACCGTTGCGCCACGAGGTCACATGGAGGTAACAAGCCGCTAAAGACCATGCAGACATTGGCCATGATCTCTCATGTAGCTCAGTGCCTAAAACTACTTTCTGAAAACTTTGTGAAAGTTTTGATAAAACCTGCTGCACTTGAGGAAACAGGAAGATGGTATTACAAAGTAGCCCTGGTAGTGTAAAGGCTGGCTGAACAGACATGCAGTTTCCATAGTGGCAAAACATTGATGAAAGCAGATTTGACAATGGAACTATCCAAAAAAGCTAATGACCCCGACGTGATTTGAACACGCAACCTTCTGATCTGGACTCAGACGCGCTACAGTTGCGCCACGAGATCCCACTCAGCATGGAAGTTGCCGATGTTTTTGTTGATTCTCAGCAACAACATGGCTGCCATAAAGGGCGTCACATTGGTTTTTTGCCCCAGGACTACCTGCAAGCACAGAAAGAATTAAATTATTGACCCATACCATTTTCCTCCCCTATGCTTGCTGTGCTATATATTTATGCTTTTTCATGATTCATGAAAAAAGAAGCAAATGAGACTGCTCAACAATGAGATGCCTGATCTCATGAATCTTTGAATTGGCAACATTCTTATGCATTCTTATGACACACATGCAGTTTTCATGCAAGTAAAGGGTTGAAGAAAACAGATTTGACAATGTAACAATCCAAAAAAGGTGCCTGAACATGACGAGATTTGCACATGCAAGCCTCTAATCGGCAGTTCTTTGAGCTATCGTTGCCTCACAAAGTCACTTGCAATTTTCACCCCTATTTATTGCTCAGTTCTCACCACTTTGGCTGCCCACCTTGCAAATGGATTTCATCTAACTGCTGTAAAAACAAGGAGAAAATGGAGAGCACCCCTGTGCTTGACCCCGACGTGATTTGAACACGCAACCTTCTGATCTGGAGTCAGACGCGCTACCGTTGCGCCACGAGGTCACATGGAGGTAGCTGGCCGCTAAAGACCATGCAGACATCGGCCATGATCTTTCATGTAGCTCAGTGCCTAAAGCTACTTTCTGAAATCTTTGTGGAACTTTTGATAAAACCTGCTGCACTTGAGGAAACAGGCAGATGGTATTACAAAGAATCCCTGGAAGTGTAAAGGCTGGACAAACAGACATGCAGTTTCCATAATGGCAAGATGTTGATGAAAGCAGATTTGACAATGGAACTATCCAAAAAAAGCTAGTGACCCCGACGTGATTTGAACACGCAACCTTCTGATCTGGAGTCAGACGCGCTACCGCTGCGCCACGAGGTCACATGGAGGTAGCAGGCCGCTAAAGACCATGCAGACATTGGCCATGATCTCTCATGTAGCTCAGTGCCTAAAACTACTTTCTGAAAACTATGTGGAAGTTTTGATAAAACCTGCTGCACTTGAGGAAACAGGAAGATGGTATTACAAAGGAGCCCTGGTAGTGTAAAGGCTGGCTAAACAGACATGCAGTTTCCATAGTGGCAAGACATTGGTGAAAGCAGATTTGACAATGGAACTATCCAAAAAACCTAATGACCCCGACGTGATTTGAACACGCAACCTTCTGATCTGGAGTCAGACGCGCTACAGTTGCGCCACGAGATCCCACTCAGCATGGACGTTGCCGATGTTTTTGTTGATTCTCAGCAACAACATGGCTGCCATAAAGGGCGTCACATTGGTTTTTTGCCCCAGGACTACCTGCAAGCACAGAAAGAATTAAATTATTGACCCATACCATTTTCCTCCCCTATGCTTGCTGTGCTATATATTTATGCTTTTTCATGATTCATGAAAAAAGAAGCAAACGAGACTGCTCAACAATGAGATGCCTGATCTCATGAATCTTTGAATTGGCAGCATTCTTATGCATTCTTATGACACACATGCAGTTTTCATGCAAGTAAAGGGTTGAAGAAAACAGATTTGACAATGTAACAATCCAAAAAAGGTGCCTGAACATGACGAGATTTGCACATGCAAGCCTCTAATCGGCAGTTCTTTGAGCTATCGTTGCCTCACAAGGTCACTTGCAATTTTCACCCCTATTTATTGCTCAGTTCTCACCACTTTGGCTGCCCACCTTGCAAATGGATTTCATCTAACTGCTGTAAAAACAAGGAGAAAATGGAGAGCACCCCTGTGCTTGACCCCGACGTGATTTGAACACGCAACCTTCTGATCTGGAGTCAGACGCGCTACCGTTGCGCCACGAGGTCACATGGAGGTAGCTGGCCGCTAAAGACCATGCAGACATCGGCCATGATCTTTCATGTAGCTCAGTGCCTAAAGCTACTTTCTGAAATCTTTGTGGAACTTTTGATAAAACCTGCTGCACTTGAGGAAACAGGCAGATGGTATTACAAAGAATCCCTGGAAGTGTAAAGGCTGGACAAACAGACATGCAGTTTCCATAATGGCAAGATGTTGATGAAAGCAGATTTGACAATGGAACTATCCAAAAAAAGCTAGTGACCCCGACGTGATTTGAACACGCAACCTTCTGATCTGGAGTCAGACGCGCTACCGCTGCGCCACGAGGTCACATGGAGGTAGCAGGCCGCTAAAGACCATGCAGACATTGGCCATGATCTCTCATGTAGCTCAGTGCCTAAAACTACTTTCTGAAAACTATGTGGAAGTTTTGATAAAACCTGCTGCACTTGAGGAAACAGGAAGATGGTATTACAAAGGAGCCCTGGTAGTGTAAAGGCTGGCTAAACAGACATGCAGTTTCCATAGTGGCAAGACATTGGTGAAAGCAGATTTGACAATGGAACTATCCAAAAAACCTAATGACCCCGACGTGATTTGAACACGCAACCTTCTGATCTGGAGTCAGACGCGCTACAGTTGCGCCACGAGATCCCACTCAGCATGGACGTTGCCGATGTTTTTGTTGATTCTCAGCAACAACATGGCTGCCATAAAGGGCGTCACATTGGTTTTTTGCCCCAGGACTACCTGCAAGCACAGAAAGAATTAAATTATTGACCCATACCATTTTCCTCCCCTATGCTTGCTGTGCTATATATTTATGCTTTTTCATGATTCATGAAAAAAGAAGCAAACGAGACTGCTCAACAATGAGATGCCTGATCTCATGAATCTTTGAATTGGCAGCATTCTTATGCATTCTTATGACACACATGCAGTTTTCATGCAAGTAAAGGGTTGAAGAAAACAGATTTGACAATGTAACAATCCAAAAAAGGTGCCTGAACATGACGAGATTTGCACATGCAAGCCTCTAATCGGCAGTTCTTTGAGCTATCGTTGCCTCACAAGGTCACTTGCAATTTTCACCCCTATTTATTGCTCAGTTCTCACCACTTTGGCTGCCCACCTTGCAAATGGATTTCATCTAACTGCTGTAAAAACAAGGAGAAAATGGAGAGCACCCCTGTGCTTGACCCCGACGTGATTTGAACATGCAACCTTCTGATCTGGAGTCAGACGCGCTACCGTTGCGCCACGAGGTCACATGGAGGTAGCCGGCCGCTAAAGACCATGCAGACATTGGCCATGATCTCTCATGTAGCTCAGTGCCTAAAGCTACTTTCTGAAATCTTTGTGGAACTTTTGATAAAACCTGCTGCACTTGAGGAAACAGGCAGATGGTATTACAAAGAATCCCTGGAAGTGTAAAGGCTGGACAAACAGACATGCAGTTTCCATAATGGCAAGATGTTGATGAAAGCAGATTTGACAATGGAACTATCCAAAAAAGTTAATGACCCCGACATGATTTGAACACGCAACCTTCTGATCTGGAGTCAGACGCGCTACCGTTGCGCCACGAGGTCACATGGAGGTAGCAGGCCGCTAAAGACCATGCAGACATTGGCCCTGATCTCTCATGTAGCTCAGTGCCTAAAGCTACTTTCTGAAATCTTTGCGGAAGTTTTGATAAAACCTGCTGCACTTGAGGAAACAGACAGATGGTATTACAAAGTAGCCCTGGAAGTGTAAAGGCTGGCTAAACAGACATGCAGTTTCCATAGTGGCAAAACATTGATAAAAGCAGATTTGACAATGGAACTATCCAAAAAAGCTAACGACCCCGACGTGATTTCAACACGTAACCTTCTGATCTGGAGTCAGACGCGTTACCGTTGCGCCACGAGATCCCACTCAGCATGGAAGTTGCCGATGTTTTTGTTGATTCTCAGCAACAACATGGCTGCCATAAAGGGCGTCACATTGGTTTTTTACCCCAGGACTACCTGCAAGCACAGAAAGAATTAAATTATTGACCCATACCATTTTCCTCCCCTATGCTTGCTGTGCTATATATTTATGCTTTTTCATGATTCATGAAAAAAGAAGCAAATGAGACTGCTCAACAATGAGATGCCTGATCCCATGAATCTTTGAATTGGCAGCATTCTTATGCATTCTTATGCATTCTTATGACACACATGCAGTTTTCATGCAAGTAAAGGGTTGAAGAAAACAGATTTGACAATGTAACAATCCAAAAAAGGTGCCTGAACACGACGAGATTTGCACATGCAAGCCTCTAATCGGCAGTTCTTTGAGCTATCGTTGCCTCACAAGGTCACTTGCAATTTTCACCCCTATTTATTGCTCAGTTCTCACCACTTTGGCTGCCCACCTTGCAAATGGATTTCATCTAACTGCTGTAAAAACAAGGAGAAAATGGAGAGGACCCCTGTGCTTGACCCTGACGTGATTTGAACACGCAACCTTCTGATCTGGAGTCAGACGCGCTACCGTTGCGCCACGAGGTCACATGGAGGTAGCCGGCCGCTAAAGACCATGCAGACATTGGCCATGATCTCTCATGTAGCTCAGTGCCTAAAGCTACTTTCTGAAATCTTTGTGGAACTTTTGATAAAACCTGCTGCACTTGAGGAAACAGGCAGATGGTATTACAAAGAATCCCTGGAAGTGTAAAGGCTGGACAAACAGACATGCAGTTTCCATAATGGCAAGATGTTGATGAAAGCAGATTTGACAATGGAACTATCCAAAAAAGCTAATGACCCCGACGTGATTTGAACACGCAACCTTCTGATCTGGAGTCAGACGCGCTACCGTTGCGCCACGAGGTCACATGGAGGTAGCAGGCCGCTAAAGACCATGCAGACATTGGCCCTGATCTCTCATGTAGCTCAGTGCCTAAAGCTACTTTCTGAAATCTTTGCGGAAGTTTTGATAAAACCTGCTGCACTTGAGGAAACAGACAGATGGTATTACAAAGTAGCCCTGGAAGTGTAAAGGCTGGCTAAACAGACATGCAGTTTCCATAGTGGCAAAACATTGATAAAAGCAGATTTGACAATGGAACTATCCAAAAAAGCTAACGACCCCGACGTGATTTGAACACGCAACCTTCTGATCTGGAGTCAGACGCGCTACCATTGCGCCACGAGATCCCACTCAGCATGGAAGTTGCCGATGTTTTTGTTGATTCTCAGCAACAACATGGCTGCCATAAAGGGCGTCACATTGGTTTTTTGCCCCAGGACTACCTGCAAGCACAGAAAGAATTAAATTATTGACCCATACCATTTTCCTCCCCTATGCTTGCTGTGCTATATATTTATGCTTTTTCATGATTCATGAAAAAAGAAGCAAATGAGACTGCTCAACAATGAGATGCCTGATCTCATGAATCTTTGAATTGGCAGCATTCTTATGCATTCTTATGACACACATGCAGTTTTCATGCAAGTAAAGGGTTGAAGAAAACAGATTTGACAATGTAACAATCCAAAAAAGGTGCCTGAACATGACGAGATTTGCACATGCAAGCCTCTAATCGGCAGTTCTTTGAGCTATCGTTGCCTCACAAGGTCACTTGCAATTTTCACCCCTATTTATTGCTCAGTTCTCACCACTTTGGCTGCCCACCTTGCAAATGGATTTCATCTAACTGCTGTAAAAACAAGGAGAAAATGGAGAGCACCCCTGTGCTTGACCCCGACGTGATTTGAACACGCAACCTTCTGATCTGGAGTCAGACGCGCTACCGTTGCGCCACGAGGTCACATGGAGGTAGCCGGCCGCTAAAGACCATGCAGACATTGGCCATGATCTCTCATGTAGCTCAGTGCCTAAAGCTACTTTCTGAAATCTTTGTGGAACTTTTGATAAAACCTGCTGCACTTGAGGAAACAGGCAGATGGTATTACAAAGAATCCCTGGAAGTGTAAAGGCTGGACAAACAGACATGCAGTTTCCATAATGGCAAGATGTTGATGAAAGCAGATTTGACAATGGAACTATCCAAAAAAGTTAATGACCCCGACGTGATTTGAACACGCAACCTTCTGATCTGGAGTCAGACGCGCTACCGTTGCGCCACGAGGTCACATGGAGGTAGCAGGCCGCTAAAGACCATGCAGACATTGGCCCTGATCTCTCATGTAGCTCAGTGCCTAAAGCTACTTTCTGAAATCTTTGCGGAAGTTTTGATAAAACCTGCTGCACTTGAGGAAACAGACAGATGGTATTACAAAGTAGCCCTGGAAGTGTAAAGGCTGGCTAAACAGACATGCAGTTTCCATAGTGGCAAAACATTGATAAAAGCAGATTTGACAATGGAACTATCCAAAAAAGCTAACGACCCTGACGTGATTTGAACACGCAACCTTCTGATCTGGAGTCAGACGCGTTACCGTTGCGACACGAGATCCCACACAGCATGGAAGTTGCCGATGTTTTTGTTGATTCTCAGCAACAACATGGCTGCCATAAAGGGCGTCACATTGGTTTTTTACCCCAGGACTACCTGCAAGCACAGAAAGAATTAAACTATTGACCCATACCAATTTCCTCCCCTATGCTTGCTGTGCTATATATTTATGCTTTTTCATGATTCATGAAAAAAGAAGCAAATGAGACTGCTCAACAATGAGATGCCTGATCTCATGAATCTTTGAATTGGCAACATTCTTATGCATTCTTATGACACACATGCAGTTTTCATGCAAGTAAAGGGTTGAAGAAAACAGATTTGACAATGTAACAATCCAAAAAAGGTGCCTGAACATGACGAGATTTGCACATGCAAGCCTCTAATCGGCAGTTCTTTGAGCTATCGCTGCCTCACAAGGTCACTTGCAATTTTCACCCCTATTTATTGCTCAGTTCTCACCACTTTGGCTGCCCACCTTGCAAATGGATTTCATCTAACTGCTGTAAAAACAAGGAGAAAATGGAAAGCACCTCTGTGCTTGACCCCGACGTGATTTGAACACGCAACCTTCTGATCTGGAGTCAGACGCGCTACCGTTGCGCCACGAGGTCACATGGAGGTAGCTGGCCGCTAAGGACCATGCAGACATTGGCCATGATCTCTCATGTAGCTCGGTGCCTAAAGCTACTTTCTGAAATCTTTGTGGAACTTTTGATAAAACCTGCTGCACTTGAGGAAACAGGCAGATGGTATTACAAAGAATCCCTGGAAGTGTAAAGGCTGGACAAACAGACATGCAGTTTCCATAATGGCAAGATGTTGATGAAAGCAGATTTGACAATGGAACTATCCAAAAAAGCTAATGACCCCGACGTGATTTGAACACGCAACCATCTGATCTGGAGTCAGACACGCTACCGTTGCGCCACGAGGTCACATGGAGGTAGCAGGCCGCTAAAGACCATGCAGACATCGGCCATGATCTCTCATGTAGCTCAGTGCCTAAAACTACTTTCTGAAAACTTTGTGGAAGTTTTGATAAAACCTGCTGCACTTGAGGAAACAGGAAGATGGTATTACAAAGTAGCCCTGGTAGTGTAAAGGCTGGCTAAACAGACATGCAGTTTCCATAGTGGCAAAACATTGGTGAAAGCAGATTTGACAATGGAACTATCCAAAAAAGCTAATGACCCTGACGTGATTTGAACACGCAACCGTCTGATCTGGAGTCAGACACGCTACAGTTGCGCCACGAGATCCCACTCAGCATGGAAGTTGCCGATGTTTTTGTTGATTCTCAGCAACAACATGGCTGCCATAAAGGGCGTCACATTGGTTTTTTGCCCCAGGACTACCTGCAAGCACAGAAAGAATTAAATTTTTGACCCATACCATTTTCCTCCCCTATGCTTGCTGTGCTATATATTTATGCTTTTTCATGATTCATGAAAAAAGAAGCAAATGAGACTGCTCAACAATGAGATGCCTGATCTCATGAATCTTTGAATTGGCAACATTCTTTTGCATTCTTATGACACACATGCAGTTTTCATGCAAGTAAAGGGTTGAAGAAAACAGATTTGACAATGTAACAATCCAAAAAAGGTGCCTGAACATGACGAGATTTGCACATGCAAGCCTCTAATCGGCAGTTCTTTGAGCTATCGTTGCCTCACAAGGTCACTTGCAATTTTCACCCCTATTTATTGCTCAGTTCTCACCACTTTGGCTGCCCACCTTGCAAATGGATTTCATCTAACTGCTGTAAAAACAAGGAGAATATGGAGAGCACCTCTGTGCTTGACCCCAACGAGATTTGAACACGCAACCTTCTGATCTGGAGTCAGACGCGCTACCGTTGCGCCACGAGGTCACATGGAGGTAGCTGGCCGCTAAAGACCATGCAGACATTGGCCATGATCTCTCATGTAGCTCGGTGCCTAAAGCTACTTTCTGAAATCTTTGTGGAACTTTTGATAAAACCTGCTGCACTTGAGGAAACAGGCAGATGGTATTACAAAGAATCCCTGGAAGTGTAAAGGCTGGACAAACAGACATGCAGTTTCCATAATGGCAAGATGTTGATGAAAGCATATTTGACAATGGAACTATCCAAAAAAGCTAATGACCCCGACGTGATTTGAACACGCAACCTTCTGATCTGGAGTCAGACGCACTACAGTTGCGCCACGAGATCCCACTCAGCATGGAAGTTGCCGATGTTTTTGTTGATTCTCAGCAACAACATGGCTGCCATAAAGGGCGTCACATTGGATTTTTGCCCCAGGACTACCTGCAAGCACAGAAAGAATTAAATTATTGACCCATACCATTTTCCTCCCCTATGCTTGCTGTGCTATATATTTATGCTTTTTCATGATTCATGAAAAAAGAAGCAAACGAGACTGCTCAACAATGAGATGCCTGATCTCATGAATCTTTGAATTGGCAGCATTCTTATGCATTCTTATGACACACATGCAGTTTTCATGCAAGTAAAGGGTTGAAGAAAACAGATTTGACAATGTAACAATCCAAAAAAGATGCCTGAACATGACGAGATTTGCACATGCAAGCCTCTAATCGCCAGTTCTTTGAGCTATCGTTGCCTCACAAGGTCACTTGCAATTTTCACCCCTATTTATTGCTCAGTTCTCACCACTTTGGCTGCCCACCTTGCAAATGGATTTCATCTAACTGCTGTAAAAACAAGGAGAAAATGGAGAGCACCCCTGTGCTTGACCCCGACGTGATTTGAACACGCAACCTTCTGATCTGGAGTCAGACGCGCTACCGTTGCGCCACAAGGTCACATGGAGGTAGCAGGCCGCTAAAGACCATGCAGACATTGGCCCTGATCTCTCATGTAGCTCAGTGCTTAAAGCTACTTTCTGAAATCTTTGCGGAAGTTTTGATAAAACCTGCTGCACTTGAGGAAACAGACAGATGGTATTACAAAGTAGCCCTGGAAGTGTAAAGGCTGGCTAAACAGACATGCAGTTTCCATAACGGCAAAATGTTGATGAAAGCAGATTTGACAATGGAACTATCCAAAAAAGCTAATGACCCCGACGTGATTTGAACACGCAACCTTCTGATCTGGAGTCAGACGCGCTACCGTTGTGCCACGAGGTCACATGGAGGTAACCGGCCGCTAAAGACCATGCAGACATTGGCCATGATCTTTCATGTAGCTCAGTGCCTAAAGCTACTTTCTGAAATCTTTGTGGAACTTTTGATAAAACCTGCTGCACTTGAGGAAACAGGCAGATGGTATTACAAAGAATCCCTGGAAGTGTAAAGGCTGGACAAACAGACATGCAGTTTCCATAATGGCAAGATGTTGATGAAAGCAGATTTGACAATGGAACTATCCAAAAAAAGCTAATGACCCCGACGTGATTTGAACACGCAACCTTCTGATCTGGAGTCAGACGCGATACCGTTGCGCTACGAGGTCACATGGAGTTAGCAGGCCGCTAAAGACCATGCAGACATTGGCCCTGATCTCTCATGTAGCTCAGTGCCTAAAGCTACTTTCTGAAATCTTTGCGGAAGTTTTGATAAAACCTGCTGCACTTGAGGAAACAGACAGATGGTATTACAAAGTAGCCCTGGAAGTGTAAAGGCTGGCTAAACAGACATGCAGTTTCCATAGTGGCAAAACATTGATAAAAGCAGATTTGACAATGGAACTATCCAAAAAAGCTAACGACACCGACGTGATTTGAACACGCAACCTTCTGATCTGGAGTCAGACGCGCCACGAGATCCCACTCAGCATGGAAGTTGCCGATGTTTTTGTTGATTCTCAGCAACAACATGGCTGCCATAAAGGGCGTCACATTGTTTTTTTGCCCCAGGACTACCTGCAAGCACAGAAAGAATTAAATTATTGACCCATACCATTTTCCTCCCCTATGCTTGCTGTGCTATATATTTATGCTTTTTCATGATTCATGAAAAAAGAAGCAAATGAGACTGCTCAACAATGAGATGCCTGATCTCATGAATCTTTGAATTGGCAGCATTCTTATGCATTCTTATGACACACATGCAGTTTTCATGCAAGTAAAGGGTTGAAGAAAACAGATTTGACAATGTAACAATCCAAAAAAGGTGCCTGAACATGACGAGATTTGCACATGCAAGCCTCTAATCGGCAGTTCTTTGAGCTATCGTTGCCTCACAAGGTCACTTGCAATTTTCACCCCTATTTATTGCTCAGTTCTCACCACTTTGGCTGCCCACCTTGCAAATGGATTTCATCTAACTGCTGTAAAAACAAGGAGAAAATGGAGAGCACCCCTGTGCTTGACCCCGACGTGATTTGAACACGCAACCTTCTGATCTGGAGTCAGACACGCTACCGTTGCGCCACGAGGTCACATGGAGGTAACCGGCCGCTAAAGACCATGCAGACATTGGCCATGATCTCTCATGTAGCTCAGTGCCTAAAGCTACTTTCTGAAATCTTTGTGGAACTTTTGATAAAACCTGCTGCACTTGAGGAAACAGGCAGATGGTATTACAAAGAATCCCTGGAAGTGTAAAGGCTGGACAAACAGACATGCAGTTTCCATAATGGCAAGATGTTGATGAAAGCAGATTTGACAATGGAACTATCCAAAAAAGCTAATGACCCCGACGTGATTTGAACACGCAACCTTCTGATCTGGAGTCAGACGCGCTACCGTTGCGCCACGAGGTCACATGGAGTTAGCAGGCCGCTAAAGACCATGCAGACATTGGCCCTGATCTCTCATGTAGCTCAGTGCCTAAAGCTACTTTCTGAAATCTTTGCGGAAGTTTTGATAAAACCTACTGCACTTGAGGAAACAGACAGATGGTATTACAAAGTAGCCCTGGAAGTGTAAAGGCTGGCTAAACAGACATGCAGTTTCCATAGTGGCAAAACATTGATAAAAGCAGATTTGACAATGGAACTATCCAAAAAAAGCTAACGACCCCGACGTGATTTGAACACGCAACCTTCTGATCTGGAGTCAGACGCGCCACGAGATCCCACTCAGCATGGAAGTTGCCGATGTTTTTGTTGATTCTCAGCAACAACATGGCTGCCATAAAGGGCGTCACATTGTTTTTTTGCCCCAGGACTACCTGCAAGCACAGAAAGAATTAAATTATTGACCCATACCATTTTCCTCCCCTATGCTTGCTGTGCTATATATTTATGCTTTTTCATGATTCATGAAAAAAGAAGCAAATGAGACTGCTCAACAATGAGATGCCTGATCTCATGAATCTTTGAATTGGCAGCATTCTTATGCATTCTTATGACACACATGCAGTTTTCATGCAAGTAAAGGGTTGAAGAAAACAGATTTGACAATGTAACAATCCAAAAAAGGTGCCTGAACATGACGAGATTTGCACATGCAAGCCTCTAATCGGCAGTTCTTTGAGCTATCGTTGCCTCACAAGGTCACTTGCAATTTTCACCCCTATTTATTGCTCAGTTCTCACCACTTTGGCTGCCCACCTTGCAAATGGATTTCATCTAACTGCTGTAAAAACAAGGAGAAAATGGAGAGCACCCCTGTGCTTGACCCCGACGTGATTTGAACACGCAACCTTCTGATCTGGAGTCAGACACGCTACCGTTGCGCCACGAGGTCACATGGAGGTAACCGGCCGCTAAAGACCATGCAGACATTGGCCATGATCTCTCATGTAGCTCAGTGCCTAAAGCTACTTTCTGAAATCTTTGTGGAACTTTTGATAAAACCTGCTGCACTTGAGGAAACAGGCAGATGGTATTACAAAGAATCCCTGGAAGTGTAAAGGCTGGACAAACAGACATGCAGTTTCCATAATGGCAAGATGTTGATGAAAGCAGATTTGACAATGGAACTATCCAAAAAAGCTAATGACCCCGACGTGATTTGAACACGCAACCTTCTGATCTGGAGTCAGACGCGCTACCGTTGCGCCATGAGGTCACATGGAGGTAGCAGGCCGCTAAAGACCATGCAGACATTGGCCCTGATCTCTCATGTAGCTCAGTGCCTAAAGCTACTTTCTGAAATCTTTGCGGAAGTTTTGATAAAACCTACTGCACTTGAGGAAACAGACAGATGGTATTACAAAGTAGCCCTGGAAGTGTAAAGGCTGGCTAAACAGACATGCAGTTTCCATAGTGGCAAAACATTGATAAAAGCAGATTTGACAATGGAACTATCCAAAAAAAGCTAACGACCCCGACGTGATTTGAACACGCAACCTTCTGATCTGGAGTCAGACACGCTATCGTTGCGCCACGAGATCCCACTCAGCATGGAAGTTGCCGATGTTTTTGTTGATTCTCAGCAACAACATGGCTGCCATAAAGGGCGTCACATTGGTTTTTTGCCCCAGGACTACCTGCAAGCACAGAAAGAATTAAATTATTGACCCATACCATTTTCCTCCCCTATGCTTGCTGTGCTATATATTTATGCTTTTTCATGATTCATGAAAAAAGAAGCAAATGAGACTGCTCAACAATGAGATGCCTGATCTCATGAATCTTTTTTTTTTTTTTTTAAAGTTTCTTTTTATTTGCAATTTGCAATTGAACAAACATTAGATACAAATACAAGTCACATATCACATGGAGGTGCCGCGGGCACCCAGCTCAGTAGCATAGTTTCAATTAACATATAGACACGACACCATTCACACAACACATACACACACTTCTGGACTCGAATGTCTAATCAACTATTCACCGGGATGGGAGGGCCAGTCGGGGAGCCCTTCTCCAGGATGCTACTCTCATCTCCTTAATGCCACTTTCCCTTACACAATACCTCAAGCTACCTGGGTGAGCAGCCTTGCCCTTTAAATGGATCTAAACCCTTCCTAATCATCCTCTGAGGCTGTGTCTTGGCTTTGCAGCCAGGGACCCCATATCTTCTCAAACTTATCCGGCACCCCCCTGGCCGTATATGTCAGTTTGTACATAGTGAGTTTCTGGTTAATTAGAGACCTCCACGCCCGTACTGATGGTTTGGCCGGGTGTTTCCAATTAAGCAGAACACATTTCCTTGCATAGAAGAGCAGCAGTCTAAATAATGATTTCAGCGGGCTCGACAGCGACAGTGATTCGACCACCCCTAGAAGACATAATGAAATCGAGCCGGTGATCCGAATGCCCACCACTTCGCCAATCAAGTCCATTACCTCACCCCAATATCCCACCAGAACTTCACAGGACCAGGTCACATGTTCCCATGTACCAGTCTCCCTCTCACACCTGGGGCATAAGTCACTAGCCAGTAATCCCATCTTATGCAACCGTATCGGCGTAATGTAAGCTTGGTGTATCCACTTGGTCTGGATAAATCTGTCTCTGGCTTCTATGACCGATGAATGTAGGTTATCTAAAATTTCCTCCCAGTCGTCTCGGTCCAGGGTTTGGTCCAGGGCCCGCCACCTGCTTTCAATCCTCCCCCTGGGGGATTCCAACCCAGCAACCAGGCACCTGTACAATGTAGAGACAGGTTTCCTCAAGTCCATCCCTCTCACTGCACTCTCCACCTGGGACACCGAAAAGTTCGGACTGATCCTGTGGAACTGAGTTTGCAGAGCGTGCCTGAGTTGCAGGTATCGGAAGAAATCTCGGTGGGAAACTCGAAAGGTCTCTCGGACCTGGTCAAACGACATAAGCACTCCCTCCCTGTACACCTGGCCCAGCGTCTGGAGGCCCTTCCCATCCCAGAACTGTGGGTCCTGCATTGAAACCAACTCAGGGAGCTTGGGATTGTTCCAGAGAGGAGTAAAGGGGGACCAATACTGGACCTCGTCCGGATTCTCGATCAGCTTGGCTACCCTTCCCCATATGTTGCACACTACCCTCATGCATCCGGTAGCCTCCCGGACCCCCCGGACCCCCCTATACACCAAGAGTGATAGTTTCTCGGCAGAACCTAGCACCGCCGCGATCTCATGAATCTTTGAATTGGCAGCATTCTTATGCATTCTTATGACACACATGCAGTTTTCATGCAAGTAAAGGGTTGAAGAAAACAGATTTGACAATGTAACAATCCAAAAAAGGTGCCTGAACATGACGAGATTTGCACATGCAAGCCTCTAATCGGCAGTTCTTTGAGCTATCGTTGCCTCACAAGGTCACTTGCAATTTTCACCCCTATTTATTGCTCAGTTCTCACCACTTTGGCTGCCCACCTTGCAAATGGATTTCATCTAACTGCTGTAAAAACAAGGAGAAAATGGAGAGCACCCCTGTGCTTGACCCCGACGTGATTTGAACACGCAACCTTCTGATCTGGAGTCAGACGCGCTACCGTTGCGCCACGAGGTCACATGGAGGTAGCTGGCCGCTAAAGACCATGCAGACATTGGCCATGATCTCTCATGTAGCTCAGTACCTAAAGCTACTTTCTGAAATCTTTGTGGAACTTTTGATAAAACCTGCTGCACTTGAGGAAACAGGCAGATGGTATTACAAAGAATCCCTGGAAGTGTAAAGGCTGGACAAACAGACATGCAGTTTCCATAATGGCAAGATGTTGATGAAAGCAGATTTGACAATGGAACTATCCAAAAAAGCTAATGACCCCGACGTGATTTGCACACGCAACCTTCTGATCTGGAGTCAGACGCGCTACCTTTGCGCCACAAGGTCACATGGAGGTAGCAGGCCGCTAAAGACCATGCAGACATTGGCCATGATCTCTCATGTAGCTCAGTGCCTAAAGCTACTTTCTGAAATCTTTGTGGTACTTTTGATAAAACCTGCTGCACTTGAGGAAACAGGCAGATGGTATTACAAAGAATCCCTGGAAGTGTAAAGGCTGGACAAACAGACATGCAGTTTCCATAATGGCAAGATGTTGATGAAAGCAGATTTGACAATGGAACTATCCAAAAAAGCTAATGACCCCGACGTGATTTGCACACGCAACCTTCTGATCTGGAGTCAGACGCGCTACCTTTGCGCCACAAGGTCACATGGAGGTAGCAGGCCGCTAAAGACCATGCAGACATTGGCCCTGATCTCTCATGTAGCTCAGTGCCTAAAGCTACTTTCTGAAATCTTTGCGGAAGTTTTGATAAAACCTGCTGCACTTGAGGAAACAGACAGATGGTATTACAAAGTAGCCCTGGAAGTGTAAAGGCTGGCTAAACAGACATGCAGTTTCCATAGTGGCAAAACATTGATAAAAGCAGATTTGACTATGGAACTATCCAAAAAAGCTAACGACACCGACGTGATTTGAACACGCAACCTTCTGATCTGGAATCAGACGCGCTACCGTTGCGCCACGAGATCCCACTCAGCATGAAAGTTGCCGGTGTTTTTGTTGATTCTCAGCAACAACATGGCTGCCATAAAGGGCGTCACATTGTTTTTTTTCCCCAGGACTACCTGCAAGCACAGAAAGAATTAAATTATTGACCCATACCATTTTCCTCCCCTATGCTTGCTGTGCTATATATTTATGCTTTTTCATGATTCATGAAAAAAGAAGCAAATGAGACTGCTCAACAATGAGATGCCTGATCCCATGAATCTTTGAATTGGCAGCATTCTTATGCATTCTTATGACACACATGCAGTTTTCATGCAAGTAAAGGGTTGAAGAAAACAGATTTGACAATGTAACGATCCAAAAAAGGTGCCTGAACATGACGAGATTAGCACATACAAGCCTCTAATCGGCAGTTCTTTGAGCTATCGTTGCCTCACAAAGTCACTTGCAATTTTCACCCCTATTTATTGCTCAGTTCTCACCACTTTGGCTGCCCACCTTGCAAATGGATTTCATCTAACTGCTGTAAAAACAAGGACAAAAATCGAGAGCAACCCTGTGCTTGAACCCGACGTGATTTGAACACGCAACCTTCTGATCTGGAGTCAGACGCGCCACGAGATCCCACTCAGCATGAAAGTTGCCGATTTTGTTGATTCTCAGCAACAACATGGCTGCCATAAAGGGCGTCACATTGGTTTTTTGCCCCAGGACTACCTGCAAGCACAGAAAGAATTAAATTATTGACCCATACCATTTTCCTCCCCTATGCTTGCTGTGCTATATATTTATGCTTTTTCATGATTCATGAAAAAAGAAGCAAATGAGACTGCTCAACAATGAGATGCCTGATCTCATGAATCTTTGAATTGGCAGCATTCTTATGCATTCTTATGACACACATGCAAGTAAAGGGTTGAAGAAAACAGATTTGACAATGTAACAATCCAAAAAAGGTGCCTGAACATGACGAGATTTGCACATGCAAGCCTCTAATCGGCAGTTCTTTGAGCTATCGTTGCCTCACAAGGTCACTTGCAATTTTCACCCCTATTTATTGCTCAGTTCTCACCACTTTGGCTGCCCACCTTGCAAATGGATTTCATCTAACTGCTGTAAAAACAAGGAGAAAACGGAGAGCACCCCTGTGCTTGACCCCGACGTGATTTGAACACGCAACCTTCTGATCTGGAGTCAGACGCGCTACCGTTGCGCCACGAGGTCACATGGAGGTAGCTGGCCGCTAAAGACCATGCAGACATTGGCCATGATCTCTCATGTAGCTTGGTGCCTAAAGCTACTTTCTGAAATCTTTGTGGAACTTTTGATAAAACCTGCTGCACTTGAGGAAACAGGCAGATGGTATTACAAAGAATCCCTGGAAGTGTAAAGGCTGGACAAACAGACATGCAGTTTCCATAATGGCAAGATGTTGATGAAAGCAGATTTGACAATGGAACTATCCAAAATAGCTAATGACCCCGACGTGATTTGAACACGCAACCTTCTGATCTGGAGTCAGATGCGCTACCGTTGCGCCACGAGATCCCACTCAGCATGGAAGTTGCCGATGTTTTTGTTGATTCTCAGCAACAACATGGCTGCCATAAAGGGCGTCACATTGGTTTTGTGCCCCAGGACTACCTGCAAGCCCAGAAAGAATTAAATTGTTGACCCATACCATTTTCCTCCCCTATGCTTGCTGTGCTATATATTTATGCTTTTTCATGATTCATGAAAAAAGAAGCAAATGAGACTGCTCAACAATGAGATGCCTGATCCCATGAATCTTTGAATTGGCAGCATTCTTATGCATTCTTATGACACACATGCAGTTTTCATGCAAGTAAAGGGTTGAAGAAAACAGATTTGACAATGTAACGATCCAAAAAAGGTGCCTGAACATGACGAGATTTGCACATACAAGCCTCTAATCGGCAGTTCTTTGAGCTATCGTTGCCTAACAAAGTCACTTGCAATTTTCACCCCTATTTATTGCTCAGTTCTCACCACTTTGGCTGCCCACCTTGCAAATGGATTTCATCTAACTGCTGTAAAAACAAGGAGAAAATGGAGAGCAACCCTGTGCTTGACCCCGACGTGATTTGAACACGCAACCTTCTGATCTGGAGTCAGACGCGCTACCGTTGCGCCACGAGGTCACATGGAGGTAGCCGGGCGCTAAAGACCATGCAGACATGCAGTTTCCATAGTGGCAAAACATTGATAAAAGCAGATTTGACAATGGAACTATCCAAAAAAGCAAACGACCCCGAAGTGATTTGAACACGCAATCTTCTGATCTGGAGTCAGATGCGCTACCGTTGCGCCACGAGATCCCACTCAGCATGGACGTTGCCGATGTTTTTGTTGATTCTCAGCAACAACATGGCTGCCATAAAGGGCGTCACATTGGTTTTGTGCCCCAGGACTACCTGCAAGCCCAGAAAGAATTAAATTGTTGACCCATACCATTTTCCTCCCCTATGCTTGCTGTGCTATATATTTATGCTTTTTCATGATTCATGAAAAAAGAAGCAAATGAGACTGCTCAACAATGAGATGCCTGATCCCATGAATCTTTGAATTGGCAGCATTCTTATGCATTCTTATGACACACATGCAGTTTTCATGCAAGTAAAGGGTTGAAGAAAACAGATTTGACAATGTAACGATCCTGAACATGACGAGGTTTGCACATGCAAGCCTCTAATCGGCAGTTCTTTGAGCTATCGTTGCCTCACAAGGTCACTTGCAATTTTCACCCCTATTTATTGCTCAGTTCTCACCACTTTGGCTGCCCACCTTGCAAATGGATTTCATCTAACTGCTGTAAAAACAAGAAGAAAATGGAGAGCCCCCCTGTGCTTGACCCCGACGTGATTTGAACACGCAACCTTCTGATCTGGAGTCAGACGCGCTACCGTTGCGCCACGAGGTCACATGGAGGTAGCCAGCCGCTAAAGACCATGCAGACATTGGCCATGATCTCTCATGTAGCTCAGTGCCTAAAGCTACTTTCTGAAATCTTTGTGGAACTTTTTGATAAAACCTGCTGCACTTGAGGAAACAGGCAGATGGTATTACAAAGAATCCCTGGAAGTGTAAAGGCTGGACAAACAGACATGCAGTTTCCATAATGGCAAGATGTTGATGAAAGCATATTTGACAATGGAACTATCCAAAAAGGCTAATGACCCCAACGTGATTTGAACACGCAACCTTCTGATCTGGAGTCAGACGCGCTACCGTTGCGCCACGA
The DNA here is from genome assembly GCA_027917425.1 of Gastrophryne carolinensis. Classification (NCBI taxonomy): domain Eukaryota; kingdom Metazoa; phylum Chordata; class Amphibia; order Anura; family Microhylidae; genus Gastrophryne; species Gastrophryne carolinensis. Next base: position 432,635,326 of record CM051238.1, read on the forward strand.
GGTCACATGGAGGTAGCCGGCCGCTAAAGACCATGCAGACATTGGCCATGATCTCTCATGTAGCTCAGTGCCTAAAGCTACTTTCTGAAATCTTTGTGGAACTTTTGATAAAACCTGCTGCACTTGAGGAAACAGGCAGATGGTATTACAAAGAATCCCTGGAAGTGTAAAGGCTGGACAAACAGACATGCAGTTTCCATAATGGCAAGATGTTGATGAAAGCAGATTTGACAATGGAACTATCCAAAAGTGCTAATGACCCCGACGTGATTTGAACACACAACCTTCTGATCTGGAGTCAGACGTGCTACCGTTGCGCCACGATTTCACATGGAGGTAGCAGGCCGCTAAAGACCATGCAGACATTGGCCCTGATCTCTCATGTAGCTCAGTTCCTAAAGCTACTTTCTGAAATCTTTGCGGCAGTTTTGATAAAACCTGCTGCACTTGAGGAAACAGACAGATGGTATTACAAAGTAGCCCTGGAAGTGTAAAGGCTGGCTAAACAGACATGCAGTTTCCATAGTGGCAAAACATTGATAAAAGCAGATTTGACAATGGAACTATCCAAAAAAGCTAACGACCCCGACGTGATTTGAAAACGCAACCTTCTGATCTGGAGTCAGACGCGCTACCGTTGCGCCACGAGATCCCACTCTGCATGGAAGTTGCCGATGTTTTTGTTGACTCTCAGCAACAACATGGCTGCCATAAAGGGCGTCACATTGTTTTTTTGCCCCAGGACTACCTGCAAGCACAGAAAGAATTAAATTATTGACCCATACCATTTTCCTCCCCTATGCTTGCTGTGCTATATATTTATGCTTTTTCATGATTCATGAAAAAAGAAGCAAATGAGACTGCTCAACAATGAGATGCCTGATCCCATGAATCTTTGAATTGGCAGCATTCTTATGCATTCTTATGACACACATGCAGTTTTCATGCAAGTAAAGGGTTGAAGAAAACAGATTTGACAATGTAACAATCCAAAAAAGGTGCCTGAACATGACGAGATTTGCACATGCAAGCCTCTAATCGGCAGTTCTTTGAGCTATCGTTGCCTCACAAGGTCACTTGCAATTTTCACCCCTATTTATTGCTCAGTTCTCACCACTTTGGCTGCCCACCTTTCAAATGGATTTCATCTAACTGCTGTAAAAACAAGGAGAAAATGGAGAACACCCCTGTGCTTGACCCCGACGTGATTTGAACACGCAACCTTCTGAACTGGAGTCAGACGCGCTACCGTTGCGCCACGAGGTCACATGGAGGTAGCCGGCCGCTAAAGACCATGCAGACATTGGCCATGATCTCTCATGTAGCTTAGTGCCTAAAGCTAATTTCTGAAATCTTTGTGGAACTATTGATAAAACCTGCTGCACGTGAGGAAACAGGCAGATGGTATTACAAAGAATCCCTGGAAGTGTAAAGGCTGGACAAACAGACATGCCGTTTCCATAATGGCAAGATGTTGATGAAAGCAGATTTGACAATGGAACTATCCAAAAAAGCTAATGACCCCGACGTGATTTGAACACGCAACCTTCTGATCTGGAGTCAGACGCGCTACCGTTGCGCCACGAGGTCACATGGAGGTAGCAGGCCGCTAAAGACCATGCAGACATTGGCCCTGATCTCTCATGTAGCTCAGTGCCTAAAGCTACTTTCTGAAATCTTTGCGGAAGTTTTGATAAAACCTGCTGCACTTGAGGAAACAGACAGATGGTATTACAAAGTAACCCTGGAAGTGTAAAGGCTGGCTAAACAGACATGCAGTTTCCATAGTGGCAAAACATTGCTAAAAGCAGATTTGACAATGGAACTATCCAAAAAAGCTAACGACCCCGACGTGATTTGAACACGCAACCTTCTGATCTGGAGTCAGACGCGCTACCGTTGCGCCACGAGATCCCACTCTGCCTGGAAGTTGCCGATGTTTTTGTTGATTCTCAGCAACAACATGGCTGCCATAAAGGGCGTCACATTGGTTTTTTGCCCCAGGACTACCTGCAAGCACAGAAAGAATTAAATTATTGACCCATACCATTTTCCTCCCCTATGCTTGCTGTGCTATATATTTATGCTTTTTCATGATTCATGAAAAAAGAAGCAAATGAGACTGCTCAACAATGAGATGCCTGATCTCATGAATCTTTGAATTGGCAGCATTCTTATGCATTCTTATGACACACATGCAGTTTTCATGCAAGTAAAGGGTTGAAGAAAACAGATTTGACAATGTAACAATCCAAAAAAGGTGCCTGAACATGACGAGATTTGCACATGCAAGCCTCTAATCGGCAGTTCTTTGAGCTATCGTTGCCTCACAAGGTCACTTGCAATTTTCACCCCTATTTATTGCTCAGTTCTCACCACTTTGGCTGCCCACCTTGCAAATGGATTTCATCTAACTGCTGTAAAAACAAGGAGAAAATGGAGAGCACCCCTGTGCTTGACGCCGACGTGATTTGAACACGCAACCTTCTGATCTGGAGTCAGACGCCCTACGGTTGCGCCACGAGGTCACATGGAGGTAGCCGGCCGCTAAAGACCATGCAGACATTGGCCATGATCTCTCATGTAGCTCAGTGCCTAAAGCTACTTTCTGAAATCTTTGTGGAACTTTTGATAAAACCTGCTGCACTTGAGGAAACAGGCAGATGGTATTACAAAGAATCCCTGGAAGTGTAAAGGCTGGACAAACAGACATGCAGTTTCCATAATGGCAAGATGTTGATGAAAGCAGATTTGACAATGGAACTATCCAAAAAAGCTAATGACCCCGACGTGATTTGAACACGCAACCTTCTGATCTGGAGTCAGACGCGCTACCGTTGCGCCACGAGGTCACATGGAGGTAGCAGGCCGCTAAAGACCATGCAGACATTGGCCCTGATCTCTCATGTAGCTCAGTGCCTAAAGCTACTTTCTGAAATCTTTGCGGAAGTTTTGATAAAACCTGCTGCACTTGAGGAAACAGACAGATGGTATTACAAAGTAGCCCTGGAAGTGTAAAGGCTGGCTAAACAGACATGCAGTTTCCATAGTGGCAAAACATTGATAAAAGCAGATTTGACAATGGAACTATCCAAAAAAAGCTAACGACCCTGACGTGATTTGAACACGCAACCTTCTGATCTGGAGTCAGACGCGCTACCGTTGCGCCACGAGATCCCACTCAGCATGGAAGTTGCCGATGTTTTTGTTGATTCTCAGCAACAACATGGCTGCCATAAAGGGCGTCACATTGGTTTTTTGCCCCAGGACTACCTGCAAGCACAGAAAGAATTAAATTATTGACCCATACCATTTTCCTCCCCTATGCTTGCTGTGCTATATATTTATGCTTTTTCATGATTCATGAAAAAAGAAGCAAATGAGACTGCTCAACAATGAGATGCCTGATCTCATGAATCTTTGAATTGGCAACATTCTTATGCATTCTTATGACACACATGCAGTTTTCATGCAAGTAAAGGGTTGAAGAAAACAGATTTGACAATGTAACAATCCAAAAAAGGTGCCTGAACATGACGAGATTTGCACATGCAAGCCTCTAATCGGCAGTTCTTTGAGCTATCGTTGCCTCACAAGGTCACTTGCAATTTTCACCCCTATTTATTGCTCAGTTCTCACCACTTTGGCTGCCCACCTTGCAAATGGATTTCATCTAACTGCTGTAAAAACAAGGAGAAAATGGAGAGCACCTCTGTGCTTGACCCCGACGTGATTTGAACACGCAACCTTCTGATCTGGAGTCAGACGCGCTACCATTGCGCCACGAGGTCACATGGAGGTAGCTGGCCGCTAAAGACCATGCAGATATTGGCCATGATCTCTCATGTAGCTCGGTGCCTAAAGCTACTTTCTGAAATCTTTGTGGAACTTTTTGATAAAACCTGCTGCACTTGAGGAAACAGGCAGATGGTATTACAAAGAATCCCTGGAAGTGTAAAGGCTGGACAAACAGACATGCAGTTTCCATAATGGCAAGATGTTGATGAAAGCATATTTGACAATGGAACTATCCAAAAAGGCTAATGACCCCAACGTGATTTGAACACGCAACCTTCTGATCTCGAGTCAGACGCGCTACCGTTGCGCCACGAGGTCACATGGAGGTAGCAGGCCGCTAAAGACCATGCAGACATTGGCCATGATCTCTCATGTAGCTCAGTGCCTAAAACTACTTTCTGAAAACTTTGTGGAAGTTTTGATAAAACCTGCTGCACTTGAGCAAACAGACAGATGGTATTACAAAGTAGCCCTGGAAGTGTAAAGGCTGGCTAAACAGACATGCAGTTTCCATAGTGGCAAAACATTGGTGAAAGCAGATTTGACAATGGAACTATCCAAAAAAGCTAATGATCCCGACGTGATTTGAACGCGCAACCTTCTGATCTGGAGTCAGACGCGCTACAGTTGCGCCACGAGATCCCACTCAGCATGGAAGTTGCCGATGCTTTTGTTGATTCTCAGCAACAACATGGCTGCCATAAAGGGCGTCACATTGGTCTTTTGCCCCAAGACTACCTGCAAGCACAGAAAGAATTAAATTATTGACCCATACCATTTTCCTCCCCTATGCTTGCTGTGCTATATATTTATGCTTTTTCATGATTCATGAAAAAAGAAGCAAATGAGACTGCTCAACAATGAGATGCCTGATCTCATGAATCTTTGAATTGGCAGCATTCTTATGCATTCTTATGACACACATGCAGTTTTCATGCAAGTAAAGGGTTGAAGAAAACAGATTTGACAATGTAACAATCCAAAAAAGGTGCCTGAACATGACGAGATTTGCACATACAAGCCTCTAATCGGCAATTCTTTGAGCTATCGTTGCCTCACAAAGTTACTTGCAATTTTCACCCCTATTTATTGCTCAGTTCTCACCACTTTGGCTGCCCACCTTGCAAATGGATTTCATCTAACTGCTGTAAAAACAAGGAGAAAATGGAGAGCAACCCTGTGCTTGACCCCGACGTGATTTCAACACGCAACCTTCTGATCTGGAGTCAGACGCGCTACCGTTGCGCCACGAGGTCACATGGAGGTAGCCTGCCGCTAAAGACCATGCAGACATGCAGTTTCCATAGTGGCAAAACATTGATAAAAGCAGATTTGACAATGGAACTATCCAAAAAAGCTAACGACCCCGAAGTGATTTGAACACGCAATCTTCTGATCTGGAGTCAGATGCGCTACCGTTGCGCCACGAGATCCCACTCAGCATGGACGTTGCCGATGTTTTTGTTGATTCTCAGCAACAACATGGCTGCCATAAAGGGCGTCACATTGGTTTTGTGCCCCAGGACTACCTGCAAGCCCAGAAAGAATTAAATTGTTGACCCATACCATTTTCCTCCCCTATGCTTGCTGTGCTATATATTTATGCTTTTTCATGATTCATGAAAAAAGAAGCAAATGAGACTGCTCAACAATGAGATGCCTGATCCCATGAATCTTTGAATTGGCAGCATTCTTATGCATTCTTATGACACACATGCAGTTTTCATGCAAGTAAAGGGTTGAAGAAAACAGATTTGACAATGTAACGATCCTGAACATGACGAGATTTGCACATGCAAGCCTCTAATCGGCAGTTCTTTGAGCTATCGTTGCCTCACAAGGTCACTTGCAATTTTCACCCCTATTTATTGCTCAGTTCTCACCACTTTGGCTGCCCACCATGCAAATGGATTTCATCTAACTGCTGTAAAAACAAGGAGAAAATGGAGAGCACCTCTGTGCTTGACCCCGACGTGATTTGAACACGCAACCTTCTGATCTGGAGTCAGACGCGCTACCGTTGCGCCACGAGGTCACATGGAAGTAGCAGGTCGCTAAAGACCATGCAGACATTGGCCATGATCTCTCATGTAGCTCAGTGCCTAAAACTACTTTCTGAAAACTTTGTGGAAGTTTTGATAAAACCTGCTGCACTTGAGGAAACAGACAGATGGTATTACAAAGTAGCCCTGGAAGTGTAAAGGCTGGACAAACAGACATGCAGTTTCCATAATGGCAAGATGTTGATGAAAGCATATTTGACAATGGAACTATCCAAAAAGGCTAATGACCCCCAACGTGATTTGAACACACAACCTTCTGATCTGGAGTCAGACGCGCTACCGTTGCGCCACGAGGTCACATGGAGGTAGCTGGCCGCTAAAGACCATGCAGACATTGGCCATGATCTCTCATGTAGCTCAGTGCCTAAAGCTACTTTCTGAAATCTTTCTGGAAGTTTTGATAAAACCTGCTGCACTTGAGGAAACAGGCAGATGGTATTACAAAGAATTAATGGAAGTGAAAAGGCTGGACAAACAGACATTCAGTTTCCATAGTGGCAAAATGTTGAGGAAAGCAGATTTGACAATGGAACTATCCAAAAAAGCTAATGACCCCGACGTGATTTGAAGACGCAACCTTCTAATCTGGAGTCAGACGCGCTACCGTTGCGCCACGAGGTCACATGGAGGTAACCGGCCGCTAAAGACCATGCAGACATTGGCCATGATCTCTCATGTAGCTCAGTGCCTAAAGCTACTTTCTGTAATTTTTGTGGAAGTTTTGATAAAACCTGCTGCACTTGAGGAAACAGGCAGATGGTATTACAAAGTAGCCCTGGAAGTGTAAAGGCTGGCTAAACAGACATGTAGTTTCCATAGCGGCAAGATGTTGATGAAAGCAGATTTGACAATGGAACTATCCAAAAAAGCTAATGACCCCGACGTGATTTGAACACGCAACCTTCTGATCTGGAGTCAGACGCGCTACCGTTGAGCCACAAGGTCACACGGAGGTAACCGGCCGCTAAAGACCATGCAGACATTGGCCATGATCTCTCATGTAGCTCAGTGCCTAAAGCTACTTTCTGTAATTTTTGTGGAAGTTTTGATAAAACCTGCTGCACTTGAGGAAACAGGCAGATGGTATTACAAAGAATCCCTGGAAGTGTAAAGGCTGGACAAACAGACATTCAGTTTCCATAGTGGCAAAATGTTGAGGAAAGCAGATTTGACAATGGAACTATCCAAAAAAGCTAATGACCCCGACGTGATTTGAAGACGCAACCTTCTTATCTGGAGTCAGATGCGCTACCGTTGTGCCACGAGGTCACATGGAGGTAGCAGGCCGCTAAAGACCATGCAGACATTGGCCATGGTCTCTCATGTAGCTCAGTGCCTAAAACTACTTTCTGAAATCTTTGTGGAAGTTTTGATAAAACCTGCTGCGCTTGAGGAAACAGGAAGATGGTATTACAAAGTAGCCCTGGAAGTGTAAATGCTGGCTAAACAGACATGTAGTTTCCATAGCGGCAAGATGTTGATGAAAGCAGATTTGACAATGGAACTATCCAAAAAAGCTAATCTCCCCGACAAGATTTGAACACGCAACCTTCTAATCTGGAGTCAGACGCGCTACCGTTGCGCCACGAGGTCACATGGAGGTAGTCGGCCGCTAAAGACCATGCAGACATTGGCCATGATCTCTCATGTAGCTCAGTGCCTAAAGCTACTTTCTGAAATCTTTCTGGAAGTTTTGATAAAACCTGCTACATTTGAGGAAACAGGCAGATGGTATTACAAAGAATTTATGGAAGTGAAAAGGCTGGACAAACAGACATTCAGTTTCCATAGTGGCAAAATGTTGAGGAAAGCAGATTTGACAATGGAACTATCCAAAAAAGCTAATGACCCCGACGTGATTTGAAGACGCAACCTTCTAATCTGGAGTCAGACGCGCTACCGTTGCGCCACGAGGTCACATGGAGGTAACCGGCCGCTAAAGACCATGCAGACATTGGCCATGATCTCTCATGTAGCTCAGTGCCTAAAGCTACTTTCTGTAATTTTTGTGGAAGTTTTGATAAAACCTGCTGCACTTGAGGAAACAGGCAGATGGTATTACAAAGTAGCCCTGGAAGTGTAAAGGCTGGCTAAACAGACATGTAGTTTCCATAGCGGCAAGATGTTGATGAAAGCAGATTTGACAATGGAACTATCCAAAAAAAGCTAATGACCCCGACGTGATTTGAACACGCAACCTTCTGATCTGGAGTCAGACGCGCTACCGTTGAGCCACAAGGTCACACGGAGGTAACCGGCCGCTAAAGACCATGCAGACATTGGCCATGATCTCTCATGTAGCTCAGTGCCTAAAGCTACTTTCTGTAATTTTTGTGGAAGTTTTGATAAAACCTGCTGCACTTGAGGAAACAGGCAGATGGTATTACAAAGAATCCCTGGAAGTGTAAAGGCTGGACAAACAGACATTCAGTTTCCATAGTGGCAAAATGTTGAGGAAAGCAGATTTGACAATGGAACTATCCAAAAAAGCTAATGACCCCGACGTGATTTGAAGACGCAACCTTCTAATCTGGAGTCAGACGCGCTACCGTTGCGCCACGAGGTCACATGGAGGTAACAGGCCGCTAAAGACCATGCAGACATTGGCCATGGTCTCTCATGTAGCTCAGTGCCTAAAACTTCTTTCTGAAATCTTTGTGGAAGATTTGATAAAACCTGCTGCGCTTGAGGAAACAGGAAGATGGTATTACAAAGAATCCCTGGAAGTGTAAAGGCTGGCTAAACAGACATGTAGTATCCATAGCGGCAAGATGTTGATGAAAGCAGATTTGACAATGGAACTATCCAAAAAAGCTAATCTCCCCGACAAGATTTGAACACGCAACCTTCTAATCTGGAGTCAGACGCGCTACCGTTGCGCCACGAGGTCACATGGAGGCAGCTGGCCGCTAAAGACCATGCAGACATTGGCCATGATCTCTCATGTAGCTCAGTGCCTAAAGCTACTTTCTGAAATCTTTCTGGAAGTTTTGATAAAACCTGCTGCACTTGAGGAAACAGGCAGATGGTATTATAAAGAATTAATGGAAGTGTAAAGGCTGGACAAACAGACATTCAGTTTCCATAGTGGCAAGATGTTGAGGAAAGCAGATTTGACAATGGAACTATCCAAAAAAGCTAATGACCTCGACGTGATTTGAACACGCAACCTTTTGATCTGGAGTCAGACGCGCTACCGATGCGCCACGAGGTCACATGGAGGTAGCAGGCTGCTAAAGACCATGCAGACATTGGCCATGGTCTCTCATGTAGCTCAGTGCCTAAAACTTCTTTCTGAAATCTTTGTGGAAGATTTGATAAAACCTGCTGCGCTTGAGGAAACAGGAAGATGGTATTACAAAGAATCCCTGGAAGTGTAAAGGCTGGCTAAACAGACATGTAGTATCCATAGCGGCAAGATGTTGATGAAAGCAGATTTGACAATGGAACTATCCAAAAAAGCTAATGACCCCGACGTGATTTGAACACGCAACCTTCTGCTCTGGAGTCAGACGCGCTACCGTTGCGCCACGAGGTCACACGGAGGTAACCGGCCGCTAAAGACCATGCAGACATTGGCCATGATCTCTCATGTAGCTCAGTGCCTAAAGCTACTATCTGTAATTTTTGTGGAAGTTTTGATAAAACCATCTGCACTTGAGGAAACAGGCAGATGGTATTACAAAGAATCCCTGGAAGTGTAAAGGCTGGACAAACAGACATTCAGTTTCCATAGTGGCAAGATGTTGAGGAAAGCAGATTTGACAATGGAACTATCCAAAAAAGCTAATGACCCCGACGTGATTTGAACACGCAACCTTCTGATCTGGAGTCAGACGCGCTACCGTTGCGCCACGAGGTCACACGGAGATAACTGGCCGCTAAAGACCATGCAGACATTGGCCATGATCTCTCATGTAGCTCAGTGCCTAAAGCTACTTTCTGTAATTTTTGTGGAAGTTTTTATAAAACCTGCTGCACTTGAGGAAACAGGCAGATGGTATTACAAAGAATCCCTGGAAGTGTAAAGGCTGGACAAACAGACATTCAGTTTCCATAGTAGCAAGATGTTGAGGAAAGCAGATTTGACAATGGAACTATCCAAAAAAGCTAATGACCCCGACGTGATTTGAACACGCAACCTTCTGATCTGGAATCAGACGCGCTACCGTTGCGCCACGATGTCACATGGATGTAGCCGGCCGCTAAAGACCATGCAGACATTGGCCATGATCTTCCATGTAGCTCAGTGCCTAAAGCTACTTTCTGAAATCTTTGTGGAAGTTTTGATAAAACCTGCTGCACTTGAGGAAACAGGCAGATGGTATTACAAAGAATTAATGGGGTGTAAAGGCTGGACAAACAGACATTCAGTTTCCATAGTGGCAAAATGTTGAGGAAAGCAGATTTGACAATGGAACTATCCAAAAAAGCTAATGACCCCGACGTGATTTGAAGACGCAACCTTCTGATCTGGAGTCAGATGCGCTACCGTTGTGCCACGAGGTCACATGGAGGTAGCAGGCTGCTAAAGACCATGCAGACATTGGCCATGGTCTCTCATGTAGCTCAGTGCCTAAAACTACTTTCTGAAATCTTTGTGGAAGTTTTGATAAAACCTGCTGCGCTTGAGGAAACAGGAAGATGGTATTACAAAGTAGCCCTGGAAGTGTAAATGCTGGCTAAACAGAAATGTAGTTTCCATAGCGGCAAGATGTTGATGAAAGCAGATTTGACAATGGAACTATCCAAAAAAATAATGACCCCGTCGGGATTTGAAGACACAACCTTCTGATCAGGAGTCAGACGTGCTACCGTTGCGCCACGAGGTCACATGGAAGTAGCCGGCCGCTAAAGACCATGCAGACATTGGCCATGATCTCGCATGTAGCTCAGTGCCTAAAGCTACTTTCTGAAATCTTTGTGGAAGTTTTGATAAAACCTGCTGCACTTGAGGAAACAGGCAGATGGTATTACAAAGAATTAATGGAAGTGTAAAGGCTGGACAAACAGACATTCAGTTTCCATAGTGGCAAAATGTTGAGGAAAGCAGATTTGACAATGGAACTATCCAAAAAAGCTAATGACCCCGACGTGATTTGAAGACGCAACCTTCTGATCTGGAGTCAGACGCGCTACCGTTGCGCCACGAGGTCACATGGAGGTAGCTGGCCGCTAAAGACCATGCAGACATTGGCCATGGTCTCTCATGTAGCTCAGTGCCTAAAACTACTTTCTGAAATCTTTGTGGAAGTTTTGATAAAACCTGCTGTGCTTGAGGAAACAGGAAGATGGTATTATAAAGTAGCCCTGGAAGTGTAAATGCTGGCTAAACAGACATGTAGTTTCCATAGCGGCAAGATGTTGATGAAAGCAGATTTGACAATGGAACTATCCAAAAAAGCTAATGACCCCGACGTGATTTGAACACGCAACCTTCTGATCAGGAGTCAGACACGCTACCGTTGCGCCACAAGGTCACATGGAGGAACCATGCCGCTAAAGACCATGCAGACATTGGCCATGATCTCTCATGTAGCTCAATACCTAAAACTACTTTCCGAAATCTTTGTGGAAGTTTTGATAAAACCTGCTGCGCTTGAGGAAACAGGAAGATGGTATTACAAAGTAGCCATGGAAGTGTAAAGGCTGGCTAAACAGACATGAAGTTTCCATAGCGGCAAGATGTTGATGAAAGCAGATTTGACAATGGAACTATCCAAAAAATTTAATGACCCCGACGTGATTTGAACAAACAAACTTCTGATCTGGAGTCAGACGCCATACCATTGCGCCACGAGGTCACACAGAGGTAGCCGTCCGCTAAAGACCATGCAGACATTGGCCATGATCTCTCATGTAGCTCAGTGCCTAAAGCTACTGTCTGTAATTTTTGTGGAAGTTTTGATAAAACCTGCTGCACTTGAGGAAAAAGGCAGATGGTATTACAAAGAATCCCTGGAAGTGTAAAGGCTGGACAAACAGATATTCAGTTTCCATAGTGGCAAGATGTTGAGGAAAGCAGATTTGACAATGGAACTATCCAAAAAAGCTAATGACCCGGACGTCATTTGAACACGCAACCTTCTGATCTGGAGTCAGATGCGCTACCGTTGCGCCACGAGGTCACATGGATGTAACCGGCCGCTAAAGACCATGCAGACATTGGCCATGATCTCTCATGTAGCTCAGTGCCTAAAGCTACTTTCTGAAATCTTTCTGGAAGTTTTGATAAAACCTGCTGCACTTGAGGAAACAGGCTGATGGTATTACAAAGAATTTATGGAAGTGAAAAGGCTGGACAAACAGACATTCAGTTTCCATAGTGGCAAAATGTTGAGGAAAGCAGATTTGACAATGGAACTATCCAAAAAAGCTAATGACCCCGACGTGATTTGAAGACGCAACCTTCTAATCTGGAGTCAGACGCGCTACCGTTGCGCCACGAGGTCACATGGAGGTAGCAGGCCGCTAAAGACCATGCAGACATTGGCCATGGTCTCTCATGTAGCTCAGTGCCTAAAGCTACTTTCTGAAATCTTTGTGGAAGTTTTGAAAAAACCTGCTGCGCTTGAGGAAGCAGGAAGCTATTATTACAAAGTAGCCCTGGAAGTGTAAAGGCTGGCTAAACAGACATGTAGTTTCCATAGCGGCAAGATGTTGATGAAAGCAGATTTGACAATGGAACTATCCAAAAAAGCTAATGACCCCGACGTGATTTGAACATGCAACCTTCTAATCTGGAGTCAGACGCGCTACCGTTGCGCCACGAGGTCACATGGAGGTAGCAGGCCGCTAAAGACCATGCAGACATTGGCCATGGTCTCTCATGTAGCTCAGTGCCTAAAACTTTTTTCTGAAATCTTTGTGGAAGATTTGATAAAACCTGCTGCGCTTGAGGAAACAGGAAGATGGTATTACAAAGAATCCCTGGAAGTGTAAAGGCTGGCTAAACAGACATGAAGTATCCATAGCGGCAAGATGTTGATGAAAGCAGATTTGACAATGGAACTATCCAAAAAAGCTAATCACCCCGACAAGATTTGAACACGCAACCTTCTAATCTGGAGTCAGACGCGCTACCGTTGCGCCATGAGGTCACATGGAGGTAGCTGGCCGCTAAAGACCATGCAGACATTGGCCATGATCTCTCATGTAGCTCAGTGCCTAAAGCTACTTTCTGAAATCTTTCTGGAAGTTTTGATAAAACCTGCTGCACTTGAGGAAACAGGCAGATGGTATTACAAAGAATTTATGGAAGTGAAAAGGCTGGACAAACAGACATTCAGTTTCCATAGTGGCAAAATGTTGAGGAAAGCAGATTTGACAATGGAACTATCCAAAAAAGCTAATGACCCCGACGTGATTTGAAGACGCAACCTTCTAATCTGGAGTCAGACGCGCTACCGTTGCGCCACGAGGTCACATGGAGGTAGCAGGCCGCTAAAGACCATGCAGACATTGGCCATGGTCTCTCATGTAGCTCAGTGCCTAAAACTTCTTTCTGAAATCTTTGTGGAAGATTTGATAAAACCTGCTGCGCTTGAGGAAACAGGAAGATGGTATTACAAAGAATCCCTGGAAGTGTAAAGGCTGGCTAAACAGACATGTAGTATCCATAGCGGCAAGATGTTGATGAAAGCAGATTTGACAATGGAACTATCCAAAAAAGCTAATCTCCCCGACAAGATTTGAACACGCAACCTTCTAATCTGGAGTCAGACGCACTACCGTTGAGCCACGAGGTCACATGGAGATAGCTGGCCGCTAAAGACCATGCAGACATTGGCCATGATCTCTCATGTAGCTCAGTGCCTAAAGCTACTTTCTGAAATCTTTCTGGAAGTTTTGATAAAACCTGCTGCACTTGAGGAAACAGGCAGATGGTATTATAAAGAATTAATGGAAGTGTAAAGGCTGGACAAACAGACATTCAGTTTCCATAGTGGCAAGATGTTGAGGAAAGCAGATTTGACAATGGAACTATCCAAAAAAGCTAATGACGTCGACGTGATTTGAACACGCAACCTTTCGATCTGGAGTCAGACGCGCTACCGATGCGCCACGAGGTCACATGGAGGTAGCAGGCTGCTAAAGACCATGCAGACATTGGCCATGGTCTCTCATGTAGCTCAGTGCCTAAAACTTCTTTCTGAAATCTTTGTGGAAGATTTGATAAAACCTGCTGCGCTTGAGGAAACAGGAAGATGGTATTACAAAGAATCCCTGGAAGTGTAAAGGCTGGCTAAACAGACATGTAGTATCCATAGCGGCAAGATGTTGATGAAAGCAGATTTGACAATGGAACTATCCAAAAAAGCTAATGACCCCGACGTGATTTGAACACGCAACCTTCTGATCTGGAGTCAGACGCGCTACCGTTGCACCACGAGGTCACACGGAGGTAACCGGCCGCTAAAGACCATGCAGACATTGGCCATGATCTCTCATGTAGCTCAGTGCCTAAAGCTACTATCTGTAATTTTTGTGGAAGTTTTGATAAAACCTGCTGCACTTGAGGAAACAGGCAGATGGTATTACAAAGAATCCCTGGAAGTGTAAAGGCTGGACAAACAGACATTCAGTTTCCATAGTGGCAAGATGTTGAGGAAAGCAGATTTGACAATGGAACTATCCAAAAAAGCTAATGACCCCGACGTGATTTGAACACGCAACCTTCTGATCTGGAGTCAGACGCGCTACCGTTGCGCCACGAGGTCACATGGAGGTAGTTGGCCGCTAAAGACCATGCAGACATTGGCCATGATCTCCCATGTAGCTCAGTGCCTAAAGCTACTTTCTGAAATCTTTGTGGAAGTTTTGATAAAACCTGCTGCACTTGAGGAAACAGGCAGATGGTATTACAAAGAATTAATGGAAGTGTAAAGGCTGGACAAACAGACATTCAGTTTCCATAGTGGCAAAATGTTGAGGAAAGCAGATTTGACAATGGAACTATCCAAAAAAGCTAATGACCCCAACGTGATTTGAAGACGCAACCTTCTGATCTGGAGTCAGATGCGCTACCGTTGTGCCACGAGGTCACATGGAGGTAGCAGGCCGCTAAAGACCATGCAGACATTGGCCATGGTCTCTCATGTAGCTCAGTGCCTAAAAATACTTTCTGAAATCTTTGTGGAAGTTTTGATAAAACCTGCTGCGCTTGAGAAAACAGGAAGATGGTATTACAAAGAATCCCCGGAAGTGTAAAGGCTGGCTAAACAGACATGTAGTTTCCATAGCGGCAAGATGTTGATGAAAGCAGATTTGACAATGGAACTATCCAAAAAAGCTAATGACCCCAACGTGATTTGAACATGCAACCTTCTAATCTGGAGTCAGACGCGCTACCGTTGCGCCACGAGGTCACATGGAGGTAGCAGGCCGCTAAAGACCATGCAGACATTGGCCATGGTCTCTCATGTAGCTCAGTGCCTAAAACTTCTTTCTGAAATCTTTGTGGAAGATTTGATAAAACCTGCTGCGCTTGAGGAAACAGGAAGATGGTATTACAAAGAATCCCTGGAAGTGTAAAGGCTGGCTAAACAGACATGAAGTATCCATAGCGGCAAGATGTTGATGAAAGCAGATTTGACAATGGAACTATCCAAAAAAGCTAATCACCCCGACAGGATTTGAACACGCAACCTTCTAATCTGGAGTCAGACGCGCTACCGTTGCGCCACGAGGTCACATGGAGGTAGCTGGCCGCTAAAGACCATGCAGACATTGGCCATGATCTCTCATGTAGCTCAGTGCCTAAAGCTACTTTCTGAAATCTTTCTGGAAGTTTTGATAAAACCTGCTGCACTTGAGGAAACAGGCAGATGGTATTATAAAGAATTAATGGAAGTGTAAAGGCTGGACAAACAGACATTCAGTTTCCATAGTGGCAAGATGTTGAGGAAAGCAGATTTGACAATGGAACTATCCAAAAAAGCTAATGACGTCGACGTGATTTGAACACGCAACCTTTCGATCTGGAGTCAGACGCGCTACCGATGCGCCACGAGGTCACATGGAGGTAGCAGGCTGCTAAAGACCATGCAGACATTGGCCATGGTCTCTCATGTAGCTCAGTGCCTAAAACTTCTTTCTGAAATCTTTGTGGAAGATTTGATAAAACCTGCTGCGCTTGAGGAAACAGGAAGATGGTATTACAAAGAATCCCTGGAAGTGTAAAGGCTGGCTAAACAGACATGTAGTATCCATAGCGGCAAGATGTTGATGAAAGCAGATTTGACAATGGAACTATCCAAAAAAGCTAATGACCCCGACGTGATTTGAACACGCAACCTTCTGATCTGGAGTCAGACGCGCTACCGTTGCACCACGAGGTCACACGGAGGTAACCGGCCGCTAAAGACCATGCAGACATTGGCCATGATCTCTCATGTAGCTCAGTGCCTAAAGCTACTATCTGTAATTTTTGTGGAAGTTTTGATAAAACCTGCTGCACTTGAGGAAACAGGCAGATGGTATTACAAAGAATCCCTGGAAGTGTAAAGGCTGGACAAACAGACATTCAGTTTCCATAGTGGCAAGATGTTGAGGAAAGCAGATTTGACAATGGAACTATCCAAAAAAGCTAATGACCCCGACGTGATTTGAACACGCAACCTTCTGATCTGGAGTCAGACGCGCTACCGTTGCGCCACGAGGTCACATGGAGGTAGCTGGCCGCTAAAGACCATGCAGACATTGGCCATGATCTCCCATGTAGCTCAGTGCCTAAAGCTACTTTCTGAAATCTTTGTGGAAGTTTTGATAAAACCTGCTGCACTTGAGGAAACAGGCAGATGGTATTACAAAGAATTAATGGAAGTGTAAAGGCTGGACAAACAGACATTCAGTTTCCATAGTGGCAAAATGTTGAGGAAAGCAGATTTGACAATGGAACTATCCAAAAAAGCTAATGACCCCAACGTGATTTGAAGACGCAACCTTCTGATCTGGAGTCAGATGCGCTACCGTTGTGCCACGAGGTCACATGGAGGTAGCAGGCCGCTAAAGACCATGCAGACATTGGCCATGGTCTCTCATGTAGCTCAGTGCCTAAAAATACTTTCTGAAATCTTTGTGGAAGTTTTGATAAAACCTGCTGCGCTTGAGAAAACAGGAAGATGGTATTACAAAGAATCCCTGGAAGTGTAAAGGCTGGCTAAACAGACATGAAGTATCCATAGCGGCAAGATGTTGATGAAAGCAGATTTGACAATGGAACTATCCAAAAAAGCTAATCACCCCGACAAGATTTGAACACGCAACCTTCTAATCTGGAGTCAGACGCGCTACCGTTGCGCCACGAGGTCACATGGAGGTAGCTGGCCGCTAAAGACCATGCAGACATTGGCCATGATCTCTCATGTAGCTCAGTGCCTAAAGCTACTTTCTGAAATCTTTGTGGAAGTTTTGAAAAAACCTGCTGCGCTTGAGGAAGCAGGAAGCTAGTATTACAAAGTAGCCCTGGAAGTGTAAAGGCTGGCTAAACAGACATGTAGTTTCCATAGCGGCAAGATGTTGATGAAAGCAGATTTGACAATGGAACTATCCAAAAAAGCTAATGACCCCAACGTGATTTGAACATGCAACCTTCTAATCTGGAGTCAGACGCGCTACCGTTGCGCCACGAGGTCACATGGAGGTAGCAGGCCGCTAAAGACCATGCAGACATTGGCCATGGTCTCTCATGTAGCTCAGTGCCTAAAACTTCTTTCTGAAATCTTTGTGGAAGATTTGATAAAACCTGCTGCGCTTGAGGAAACAGGAAGATGGTATTACAAAGAATCCCTGGAAGTGTAAAGGCTGGCTAAACAGACATGAAGTATCCATAGCGGCAAGATGTTGATGAAAGCAGATTTGACAATGGAACTATCCAAAAAAGCTAATCACCCCGACAGGATTTGAACACGCAACCTTCTAATCTGGAGTCAGACGCGCTACCGTTGCGCCACGAGGTCACATGGAGGTAGCTGGCCGCTAAAGACCATGCAGACATTGGCCATGATCTCTCATGTAGCTCAGTGCCTAAAGCTACTTTCTGAAATCTTTCTGGAAGTTTTGATAAAACCTGCTGCACTTGAGGAAACAGGCAGATGGTATTATAAAGAATTAATGGAAGTGTAAAGGCTGGACAAACAGACATTCAGTTTCCATAGTGGCAAGATGTTGAGGAAAGCAGATTTGACAATGGAACTATCCAAAAAAGCTAATGACCTCGTCGTGATTTGAACACGCAACCTTTCGATCTGGAGTCAGACGCGCTACCGATGCGCCACGAGGTCACATGGAGATAGCAGGCTGCTAAAGACCATGCAGACATTGGCCATGGTCTCTCATGTAGCTCAGTGCCTAAAACTTCTTTCTGAAATCTTTGTGGAAGATTTGATAAAACCTGCTGCGCTTGAGGAAACAGGAAGATGGTATTACAAAGAATCCCTGGAAGTGTAAAGGCTGGCTAAACAGACATGTAGTATCCATAGCGGCAAGATGTTGATGAAAGCAGATTTGACAATGGAACTATCCAAAAAAGCTAATGACCCCGACGTGATTTGAACACGCAACCTTCTGATCTGGAGTCAGACGCGCTACCGTTGCGCCACGAGGTCACACGGAGGTAACCGGCTGCTAAAGACCATGCAGACATTGGCCATGATCTCTCATGTAGCTCAGTGCCTAAAGCTACTATCTGTAATTTTTGTGGAAGTTTTGATAAAACCTGCTGCACTTGAGGAAACAGGCAGATGGTATTACAAAGAATCCCTGGAAGTGTAAAGGCTGGACAAACAGACATTCAGTTTCCATAGTGGCAAGATGTTGAGGAAAGCAGATTTGACAATGGAACTATCCAAAAAAGCTAATGACCCCGACGTGATTTGAACACGCAACCTTCTGATCTGGAGTCAGACGCGCTACCGTTGCGCCACGAGGTCACATGGAGGTAGCTGGCCGCTAAAGACCATGCAGACATTGGCCATGATCTCCCATGTAGCTCAGTGCCTAAAGCTACTTTCTGAAATCTTTGTGGAAGTTTTGATAAAACCTGCTGCACTTGAGGAAACAGGCAGATGGTATTACAAAGAATTAATGGAAGTGTAAAGGCTGGACAAACAGACATTCAGTTTCCATAGTGGCAAAATGTTGAGGAAAGCAGATTTGACAATGGAACTATCCAAAAAAGCTAATGACCCCAACGTGATTTGAAGACGCAACCTTCTGATCTGGAGTCAGATGCGCTACCGTTGTGCCACGAGGTCACATGGAGGTAGCAGGCCGCTAAAGACCATGCAGACATTGGCCATGGTCTCTCATGTAGCTCAGTGCCTAAAAATACTTTCTGAAATCTTTGTGGAAGTTTTGATAAAACCTGCTGCGCTTGAGAAAACAGGAAGATGGTATTACAAAGAATCCCTGGAAGTGTAAAGGCTGGCTAAACAGACATGAAGTATCCATAGCGGCAAGATGTTGATGAAAGCAGATTTGACAATGGAACTATCCAAAAAAGCTAATCACCCCGACAAGATTTGAACACGCAACGTTCTAATCTGGAGTCAGACGCGCTACCGTTGCGCCACGAGGTCACATGGAGGTAGCTGGCCGCTAAAGACCATGCAGACATTGGCCATGATCTCTCATGTAGCTCAGTGCCTAAAGCTACTTTCTGAAATCTTTGTGGAAGTTTTGAAAAAACCTGCTGCGCTTGAGGAAGCAGGAAGCTAGTATTACAAAGTAGCCCTGGAAGTGTAAAGGCTGGCTAAACAGACATGTAGTTTCCATAGCGGCAAGATGTTGATGAAAGCAGATTTGACAATGGAACTATCCAAAAAAGCTAATGACCCCGACGTGATTTGAACATGCAACCTTCTAATCTGGAGTCAGACGCACTACCGTTGCGCCACGAGGTCACATGGAGGTAGAAGGCCGCTAAAGACCATGCAGACATTGGCCATGGTCTCTCATGTAGCTCAGTGCCTAAAACTTCTTTCTGAAATCTTTGTGGAAGATTTGATAAAACCTGCTGCGCTTGAGGAAACAGGAAGATGGTATTACAAAGAATCCCTGGAAGTGTAAAGGCTGGCTAAACAGACATGAAGTATCCATAGCGGCAAGATGTTGATGAAAGCAGATTTGACAATGGAACTATCCAAAAAAGCTAATCACCCCGACAGGATTTGAACACGCAACCTTCTAATCTGGAGTCAGACGCGCTACCGTTGCGCCACGAGGTCACATGGAGGTAGCTGGCAGCTAAAGACCATGCAGACATTGGCCATGATCTCTCATGTAGCTCAGTGCCTAAAGCTACTTTCTGAAATCTTTCTGGAAGTTTTGATAAAACCTGCTGCACTTGAGGAAACAGGCTGATGGTATTACAAAGAATTTATGGAAGTGAAAAGGCTGGACAAACAGACATTCAGTTTCCATAGTGGCAAAATGTTGAGGAAAGCAGATTTGACAATGGAACTATCCAAAAAAGCTAATGACCCCGACGTGATTTGAAGACGCAACCTTCTAATCTGGAGTCAGACGCGCTACCGTTGCGCCACGAGGTAACATTGAGGTAGCAGGCCGCTAAAGACCATGCAGACATTGGCCATGGTCTCTCATGTAGCTCAGTGCCTAAAACTTCTTTCTGAAATCTTTGTGGAAGATTTGATAAAACCTGCTGCGCTTGAGGAAACAGGAAGATGGTATTACAAAGAATCCCTGGAAGTGTAAAGGCTGGCTAAACAGACATGTAGTATCCATAGCGGCAAGATGTTGATGAAAGCAGATTTGACAATGGAACTATCCAAAAAAGCTAATCTCCCCGACAAGATTTGAACACGCAACCTTCTAATCTGGAGTCAGACGCGCTACCGTTGCGCCACGAGGTCACATGGAGGTAGCTGGCCGCTAAAGACCATGCAGACAGTGGCCATGATCTCTCATGTAGCTCAGTGCCTAAAGCTACTTTCTGAAATCTTTCTGGAAGTTTTGATAAAACCTGCTGCACTTGAGGAAACAGGCAGATGGTATTATAAAGAATTAATGGAAGTGTAAAGGCTGGACAAACAGACATTCAGTTTCCATAGTGGCAAGATGTTGAGGAAAGCAGATTTGACAATGGAACTATCCAAAAAAGCTAATGACCTCGACGTGATTTGAACACGCAACCTTTCGATCTGGAGTCAGACGCGCTACCGATGCGCCACGAGGTCACATGGAAATAGCAGGCTGCTAAAGACCATGCAGACATTGGCCATGGTCTCTCATGTAGCTCAGTGCCTAAAACTTCTTTCTGAAATCTTTGTGGAAGATTTGATAAAACCTGCTGCGCTTGAGGAAACAGGAAGATGGTATTACAAAGAATCCCTGGAAGTGTAAAGGCTGGCTAAACAGACATGTAGTATCCATAGCGGCAAGATGTTGATGAAAGCAGATTTGACAATGGAACTATCCAAAAAAGCTAATGACCCCGACGTGATTTGAACACGCAACCTTCTGATCTGGAGTCAGACGCGCTACCGTTGCGCCACGAGGTCACACGGAGGTAACCGGCCGCTAAAGACCATGCAGACATTGGCCATGATCTCTCATGTAGCTCAGTGCCTAAAGCTACTATCTGTAATTTTTGTGGAAGTTTTGATAAAACCTGCTGCACTTGAGGAAACAGGCAGATGGTATTACAAAGAATCCCTGGAAGTGTAAAGGCTGGACAAACAGACATTCAGTTTCCATAGTGGCAAGATGTTGAGGAAAGCAGATTTGACAATGGAACTATCCAAAAAAGCTATTGACCCCGACGTGATTTGAACACGCAACCTTCTGATCTGGAGTCAGACGCGCTACCGTTGCGCCACGAGGTCACATGGAGGTAGCTGGCCGCTAAAGACCATGCAGACATTGGCCATGATCTCCCATGTAGCTCAGTGCCTAAAGCTACTTTCTGAAATCTTTGTGGAAGTTTTGATAAAACCTGCTGCACTTGAGGAAACAGGCAGATGGTATTACAAAGAATTAATGGAAGTGTAAAGGCTGGACAAACAGACATTCAGTTTCCATAGTGGCAAAATGTTGAGGAAAGCAGATTTGACAATGGAACTATCCAAAAAAGCTAATGACCCCAACGTGATTTGAAGACGCAACCTTCTGATCTGGAGTCAGATGCGCTACCGTTGTGCCATGAGGTCACATGGAGGTAGCAGGCCGCTAAAGACCATGCAGACATTGGCCATGGTCTCTCATGTAGCTCAGTGCCTAAAAATACTTTCTGAAATCTTTGTGGAAGTTTTGATAAAACCTGCTGCGCTTGAGGAAACAGAAAGATGGTATTACAAAGTAGCCCTGGAAGTGTAAATGCTGGCTAAACAGACATGTAGTTTCCATAGCGGCAAGATGTTGATGAAAGCAGATTTGACAATGGAACTATCCAAAAAAGCTAATGACCCCGACGTGATTTGAAGACACAACCTTCTGATCAGGAGTCAGACGTGCTACCGTTGCGCCACGAGGTCACATGGAGGCAACCGGCCGCTAAAGACCATGCAGACATTGGCCATGATCTCGCATGTAGCTCAGTGCCTAAAGCTACTTTCTGAAATCTTTGTGGAAGTTTTGATAAAACCTGCTGCACTTGAGGAAACAGGCAGATGGTATTACAAAGAATTAATGGAAGTGTAAAGGCTGGACAAACAGACATTCAGTTTCCATAGTGGCAAAATGTTGAGGAAAGCAGATTTGACAATGGAACTATCCAAAAAAGCTAATGACCCCGACGTGATTTGAAGACGCAACCTTCTGATCTGGAGTCAGACGCGCTACCGTTGTGCCACGAGGTCACATGGAGATAGCAGGCCGCTAAAGACCATGCAGACATTGGCCATGGTCTCTCATGTAGCTCAGTGCCTAAAACTACTTTCTGAAATCTTTGTGGAAGTTTTGATAAAACCTGCTGCGCTTGAGAGAACAGGAAGATGGTATTACAAAGTAGCCCTGGAAGTGTAAATGCTGGCTAAACAGACATGTAGTTTCCATAGCGGCAGGATGTTGATGAAAGCAGATTTGACAATGGAACTATCCAAAAAAGCTAATGACCCCGACGTGATTTGAACACGCAACTTTCTGATCTGGAGTCAGACGCGCTACCGTTGGGCAACGAGGTCACATGCAGTAAGCATGCCGCTAAAGACCATGCAGACATTGGCCATGATCTCTCATGTAGCTCAATACCTAAAACTACTTTCCGAAATCTTTGTGGAAGTTTTGATAAAACCTGCTGCGCTTGAGGAAACAGGAAGATGGTATTACAAAGTAGCCATGGAAGTGTAAAGGCTGGCTAAACAGACATGAAGTTTCCATAGCGGCAAGATGTTGATGAAAGCAGATTTGACAATGGAACTATCCAAAAAAAGCTAATGACCCCGACGTGATTTGAACAAGCAACCTTCTGATCTGGAGTCAGACGTCATACCATTGCGCCACGAGGTCACACGGAGGTAGCTGTCCGCTAAAGACCATGCAGACATTGGCCATGATCTCTCATGTAGCTCAGTGCCTAAAGCTACTTTCTGTAATTTTTGTGGAAGTTTTGATAAAACCTGCTGCACTTGAGGAAAAAGGCAGATGGTATTACAAAGAATCCCTGGAAGTGTAAAGGCTGGACAAACAGACATTCAGTTTCCATAGTGGCAAGTTGTTGATGAAAGCAGATTTGACAATGGAACTATCCAAAAAAGCTAATGACCCCGACGTGATTTGAACACGCAACCTTCTGATCTGGAGTCAGACGCGCTACCGTTGCGCCACGAGGTCACATGGAGGTAGCCGGCCGCTAAAGACCATGCAGACATTGGCCATGATCTCTCATGTAGCTCAGTGCCTAAAGCTACTTTCTGAAATCTTTGTGGAAGTTTTGATAAAACCTGCTGCGCTTGAGTAAAACAGGAAGATGGTATTACAAAGTAGCCCTGGAAGTGTAAAGGCTGGCTAAACAGACATGAAGTTTCCATAGCAGCAAGATGTTGATGAAAGCAGATTTGACAATGGAACTATCCAAAAAAGCTAATGACCCAGACGTGATTTGAACACGCAACCTTCTGATCTTGAGTCAGACGCGCTACCGTTGCGCCACGAGGTCACATGGAGACAGCATGCCGCTAAAGACCATGCAGACATTGGCCATGGTCTCTCATGTAGCTCAGTGCCTAAAACTACTTCCTGAAATCTTTGTGGAAGTTTTGATAAAACCTGCTGCGCTTGAGGAAGCAGGAAGATGGTATTACAAAGTAGCCCTGGAAGTGTAAAGGCTGGCTAAACAGACATGTAGTTTCCATAGCGGCAAGATGTTGATGAAAGCAGATTTGACAATGGAACTATCCAAAAAAGCTAATGACCCCGACGTGATTTGAACACGCAACCTTCTGATCTGGAGTCAGACGCGCTACCGCTGCGCCACGAGGTCACATGGAGGCAACAGGCCGCTAAAGACCATGCAGACATTGGCCATGGTCTCTCATGTAGCTCAGTGCCTAAAACTTCTTTCTGAAATCTTTGTGGAAGATTTGATAAAACCTGCTGCGCTTGAGGAAACAGGAAGATGGTATTACAAAGAATCCCTGGAAGTGTAAAGGCTGGCTAAACAGACATGTAGTATCCATAGCGGCAAGATGTTGATGAAAGCAGATTTGACAATGGAACTATCCAAAAAAGCTAATGACCCAGACGTGATTTGAACACGCAACCTTCTAATCTGCAGTCAGACGCGCTACCGTTGTGCCACAAGGTCACATGGCGGTAATTGGCCGCTAAAGACCATGCAGACATTGGCCATGATCTCTCATGTAGCTCAGTGCCTAAAGCTACTTTCTGAAATCTTTCTGGAAGTTTTGAGAAAACCTGCTGCACTTGAGGAAACAGGCTGATGGTATTACAAAGAATTTATGGAAGTGAAAAGGCTGGACAAACAGACATTCAGTTTCCATAGTGGCAAAATGTTGAGGAAAGCAGATTTGACAATGGAACTATCCAAAAAAGCTAATGACCCCGACGTGATTTGAAGACGCAACCTTCTAATCTGGAGTCAGACGCGCTACCGTTGCGCCACGAGGTCACATGGAGGTAGCAGGCCGCTAAAGACCATGCAGACATTGGCCATGGTCTCTCATGTAGCTCAGTGCCTAAAGCTACTTTCTGAAATCTTTGTGGAAGTTTTGATAAAACCTGCTGCGCTTGAGGAAGCAGGAAGATAGTATTACAAAGTAGCCCTGGAAGTGTAAAGGCTGGCTAAACAGACATGTAGTTTCCATAGCGGCAAGATGTTGATGAAAGCAGATTTGACAATGGAACTATCCAAAAAAGCTAATGACCCCGACGTGATTTGAACACGCAACCTTCTGGTCTGGAGTCAGACGCGCTACCGTTGCGCCACGAGGTCACATGGAAGCAACCGGCCGCTAAAGACCATGCAGACATTGGCCATGATCTCTCATGTAGCTCACTGCCTAATGCTACTTTCTGAAATCTTTCTGGAAGTTTTGATAAAGCCTGCTGCACTTGAGGAAACAGGCAGATGGTATTACAAAGAATTAATGGAAGTGTAAAGGCTGGACAAACAGACATTCAGTTTCCATAGTGGCAAAATGTTGAGGAAAGCAGATTTGACAATGGAACTATCCAAAAAAAGCTAATGACCCCGACATGATTCGAAGACGCAACCTTCTGATCTGGAGTCAGACGCGCTACCGTTGTGCCACGAGGTCACATGGAGATAGCAGGCCGCTAAAGACCATGCAGACATTGGCCATGGTCTCTCATGTAGCTCAGTGCCTAAAACTACTTTCTGAATTCTTTGTGGAAGTTTTGATAAAACCTGCTGCGCTTGAGGAAACAGGAAGATGGTATTACAAAGTAGCCCTGGAAGTGTAAATGCTGGCTAAACAGACATGTAGTTTCCATAGCGGCAAGATGTTGATGAAAGCAGATTTGACAATGGAACTATCCAAAAAAGCTAATGACCCCGACGTGATTTGAACACGCAACCTTCTGATCTGGAGTCAGACGTGCTACCGTTGCGCCACGAGGTCACATGCAGTAAGCATGCTGCTAAAGACATGTAAGAATAACAAAATCTTTCCTACATAGCACCACCTGATTGTTAATCAATAAAGGGATGGGTAGTGTGCCAAATCAGCAACCCAAAGCTGCTACCACAACACACATAAACAATTTCTATAGTTCCAGCCTACTATAGACCCAGTCGCTTGAAGGCACCACTCCAACCCTACAGCAAATTAATCAATGATACCAACTGATCCAAATAATCATATTTAATTAATCAATTTAATCTACAAAAGATAAAAAAGACATATAACAAATACATACAACATCATAACATACATTTAAAAACACATATGTATACACAACATATCTACACCATAGTACCAGCAGGAGTAAGCCCCATATTATCCCAACTCCCCAAAAGAATCCCTATATTAAAAAAGACCGTTGCCTAATATAAAGTGCCAATACCTAAAGTGACCAGTGCAAAATACAATCAATTATACAAATTATTATTCATTCACCTCTGTATGTGCAGCAAAAACCTCCTGCTGGACCGATTAGTTCACCCACGCGTTCCGTAGCGTTGTGCTACTTTCTCAAGGTGCTATAAGGTGCTGTGTCCTGAGCTCCAGTTATAAAGAGAGGGAAACGGAAGCGCACACCAAGGCCCCCGCCCTCCCGCACACGCGGCGGCCCCGGCCGGCAGCCGCCATCGCGCCGGAAGTGCAACAGCCCCCGTGCGCGCTCTCATCTTCCCTAGTCAAAACAAAGGAACGTGGTCCCACTGACCCGCCACGCCCCCCAAACCACGCCCCCAGCACGCCCCAACCAGCGTCATCGCACAGCAATGCGCGGTCATGGCAACGGCCAGGCGCGTAGAGGGAGCGAGGCGGGACAGAGACACGCTCGTGACGCGCGCAGCAGGTGAAATCACCTGCTGCACAGAGCTCAGATCACAGAACCAGAAAATGTTAACTAGTTACTCCCTGTTACAAATAACATGTAAAACATCTACACAAATACAAATACACTACATGTAAAAATACAAATATCACTACTCTATATTGAACAATGTATACAATTGGATCAGTGGAAATTCAAAATATTTACAAAGTAATAAACATGGCTCAAATAACGAAATCTCTGTAATATTTGTTACATATATCTGATTTCATCCTTTGGTTTTTTGCTATCACCTGAGTCAATGATTATTAAAGGATAAACAGAAGTCTTGTGCCGCCCCAAAATAAATATTCCTTAATCCCTTAAACAGGACAAACCTGTTTTGCATAAACTCAATTATAATAAAAGGGAAAGGAATAAATATCCTGAAGGATGCAAGGACCAGTATATCTATGCCATGGGAGTTTGCATAATTGGACATACTAAACCAATGCGTGACTCCACACCCACCGAAGTCCGCAGGTGGGTGACAAATACACTCAATAAACAAACAAAAATAAAATTAAAAAATAAATAATAAAATGAAATAAAATAAAATATAAAATGAACAATGCTCCAAACACCATATGTAAAATTATGTGAAGAAAACCATCATGTGAACAACACATATAAGCCATAAACCTTCTATGTAAATTTATATATAAAACATCATAAATAAAATAAAATAAAATAGTTTAAGTCCCCTACCTATAAATAAACATGAACCCATTGTGTAAATATATACTAATTATTACTTCATGCACATATTATGAATTATATAATATAATATGAGTGTGTGCGCTCGTCCAAAAGGAACCGCACCCCCGCTGCGCACACAACCAGTGTGTGCCCACGGTCGCAATACATATGGGCGAGCGCCCACACCTCACAACATAGTGCAATTAACCATCCAATATCGTGAAACAATACACTATGTGCCAACCACCCATGATATTATGCTAAACTCAAAACAATTATAAAAGATTATTCTAAAAAACATGTGCCATATAAACAATTTTGAATTCTCATTTCTCATAGTGTTGAAAATTCTATATATGATAATAGAGTAGAATCAATATTTGTTATTCTCTTCCACATCTTGCAACAGTGTCCCTTTGATGGATCCGGGCAACAACCAAACACCTACAATCTCTCTTTCTCGACACGATGCTCGTCCCACTGTATTCCATAAAGACCCATGCATCAGGAGTCCTCTAATCATATGAGATAAAAAACCACACGTGAGAATCAAACTAAATACACACCAAACAGTGAAACAACATAACCACACCCACAATTATGCATATATACTCCATAGATCTTTTCACCCTCCTTTTACCTAGGTCCTGCTCCCAAAATTACATCCATTACAATTCCCATAGGATCTAACTATTTTCAGTATCAAACACTATACATCTTCAAGATAAAGACATGCAAGGATCCCCATTATCTTCCCAAAAATGGTTCAAATGAGGCCTCTTCATTCATGCCTAATGGTGTGATTGTACTTAGTCTATGCATCCATTTTAATTCATTTTGTAGCAGTTTGCGCTTAAGGTTACCACCCCGAGATCCCAATACAATTTTTTCCAAGGGGGTAACCTTCAGGGTACTAATTTCCCCCTGGTGAAAGTGCAAAAAATGATCCGCCACCGGTGAGATAATTTTGTGTGCTGCCTTATCCCTTGATGCGAGCCTAATATTGGATATATGGCCTTGTATGCGAGTTTTAAGACTATTTCCAGTTTCACCCACATATCCTAAGTTACACCCACATTGTAGGAAGTATATTACATTTTTAGTCCTGCAATTTAAAAAATCGCGTATCCAGAACTTCTCTTTTGTGTAATGATTGATGACACAATCAGTTTTTATAATGTGGCAGCAAACAGAGCATTTCCCACAGCTAAAGCTGCCTTTTGGGACCCGCCGTCCCAACCATGATTCTGGCTTAATAAAATGGCTCTTACATAGGATGTTTTTTAGATTTGGGGCCCTTTTTGCCGTCATCCTAACCTTTTCACCCATAAAATCTTTTATAATGGGGTCCGATCTTAAAATCCCCCAATGTTTATTCACGGCTCCCCGGATTGATCCCCAGTTGTTATTAAATCTGGTAACAAATCTAATGGCATCATCTTGTCTACGGGCCCTTGGGACCAAAAGGTCATTCCGTGCCATGCCAGCCACTTTTTGATATGTTGTCGTGAGAAACTTACTGGGGTACCCCCGATCACAGAATCTGCTGGTCAGACCACTTGCTTGCTCATGGAAGTCCTGTTCCTTAGAACAGTTCCTCCTTAGCCGGATAAATTGGCCTTTAGGAATACCCATTCTTTGATGCCTTGGGTGAAAGCTATCAAAATGAAGAAGACCATTGACAGCCGTTTCTTTCCTGAATAGAGTAGTAGATAGAGTACCATCCTGTTCCAATTTCAGCTTCAAATCAAGGAACTCAACCTGTGTGGTAGATACATTATATGTTAAATAGATGTTTAAATCGTTATTATTTAAGTCAGTGAAAAATTTATGACAAAGATCACCCGGACCATGCCAGATTAGGAGGACGTCGTCTATGAAACGAAACCAGCCGCTGATAAACGGCTGGTATTCGCCCATAGAGTCCCCAAACACAATCTCTCTTTCCCACCACCCCAGGAAGAGGTTGGCCACCGAGGGTGCACAACGTGCCCCCATGGCCACACCCCTTACCTGGCGGTAGTGGGAATTGTCAAAGATGAAATGATTGTGAGAGAGAATAAACTCAAGTAGTTCCAAGATAAATTCCTGTCTTGTTCTTAACAGGTCAGATTCCATATTTAAGAAGTACCCCACCGTACTGAGGGCCAAATCGTGAGTTATGTTAGTGTATAAAGATTCAATGTCGGCCGTGACCAACAGGGTGTCCTTTTGCCAAATGGTATCTTCCAATTTCCTTATGAGATCAGATGAATCCCTTACATAGGATGACAATGATTGGACAAATCCCTGAAGGTGAGTGTCCACATATACACTCGCCTGTTCTGTGAGGCTCCCAATTCCAGAAATGATAGGACGTCCCGGGGGGGTTCTTATATTCTTATGAACTTTAGGTAATAGATATAAAGTTGGTATCACAGGATACTCTACCCTCAAAAATTCAAAAGTTGTTCGATCAATTACCCCTTTAGATAGGGCTCGATCCAAAATTGTTTCAAATAGTTCTTTATACTGTGGGGCAGGATTGGCAGGTAGCTTTTCATAATTGGACCTGTTTCCCAATTGTTTGTGTGCTTCTCTCACATAATCAGTCATCCCCCATAGGACCACATTCCCGCCCTTGTCAGCCTCACGGATGACAAAGGCGGGATTGGTCCGTAGTGAGCAGAGCGCCTCCCGTTCATCTCTAGTTAAATTAAATTGCTTTTTTGATTGTGGTAGCCTATCAATTGCTCCACTCACCATACGAAAGAATGTAATCACTGCCGGGCATGTCGCTAAAGACCATGCAGACATTGGCCATGATCTCTCATGTAGCTCAGTGCCTAAAACTACTTTCTGAAATCTTTGTGGAAGTTTTGATAAAACCTGCTGCGCTTGAGGAAACAGGAAGATGGTATTACAAAGTAGCCATGGAAGTGTAAAGGCTGGCTAAACAGACATGTAGTTTCCATAGCGGCAAGATGTGGATGAAAGCAGATTTGACAATGGAACTATCCAAAAAAGCTAATGACCCCGACATGATTTGAACACGCAACCTTCTGATCAGGAGTCAGACACGCTACCGTTGCGCCACAAGGTCACATGGAGGAACCATGCCGCTAAAGACCATGCAGACATTGGCCATGATCTCTCATGTAGCTCAATACCTAAAACTACTTAACGAAATCTTTGTGGAAGTTTTGATAAAACCTGCTGCGCTTGAGGAAACAGGAAGATGGTATTACAAAGTAGCCATGGAAGTGTAAAGGCTGGCTAAACAGACATGAAGTTTCCATAGCGGCAAGATGTTGATGAAAGCAGATTTGACAATGGAACTATCCAAAAAAGTTAATGACCCCGACGTGATTTGAACAAGCAACCTTCTGATCTGGAGTCAGACGCCATACCATTGCGCCACGAGGTCACACGGAGGTAGCTGTCCGCTAAAGACCATGCAGACATTGGCCATGATCTCTCATGTAGCTCAGTGCCTAAAGCTACTTTCTGTAATTTTTGTGGAAGTTTTGATAAAACCTGCTGCACTTGAGGAAAAAGGCAGATGGTATTACAAAGAATCCCTGGAAGTGTAAAGGCTGGACAAACAGATATTCAGTTTCCATAGTGGCAAGATGTTGAGGAAAGCAGATTTGACAATGGAACTATCCAAAAAAGCTAATGACCCCGACGTCATTTGAAAACGCAACCTTCTGATCTGGAGTCAGACGCGCTACCGTTGCGCCACGAGGTCACATGGAGGTAGACGGCCGCTAAAGACCATGCAGACATTGGCCATGATCTCTCATGTAGCTCAGTGCCTAAAGCTACTTTCTGAAATCTTTGTGGAAGTTTTGATAAAACCTGCTGCGCTTGAGTAAAACAGGAAGATGGTATTACAAAGTAGCCCTGGAAGTGTAAAGGCTGGCTAAACAGACATGAAGTTTCCATAGCAGCAAGATGTTGATGAAAGCAGATTTGACAATGGAACTATCCAAAAAAGCTAATGACCCCGACGTGATTTGAACACGCAAGCTTCTGATCTGGAGTCAGACGCGCTACCGTTGCGCCACGAGGTCACATGGAGACAGCATGCCGCTAAAGACCATGCAGACATTGGCCATGATCTCTCATGTAGCTCAGTGCCTAAAACTACTTCCTGAAATCTTTGTGGAAGTTTTGATAAAACCTGCTGTGCTTGAGGAAGCAGGAAGATGGTATTACAAAGTAGCCCTGGAAGTGTAAAGGCTGGCTAAACAGACATGTAGTTTCCATAACGGCAAGATGTTGATGAAAGCAGATTTGACAATGGAACTATCCAAAAAAGACTAATGACCCCGACGTGATTTGAACATGCAACCTTCTGATCTAGAGACAGACGCGCTACCGTTGCGCCACGAGGTCACATGGAGGTAGCAGGCCGCTAAAGACCATGCAGACATTGGCCATGGTCTCTCATGTAGCTCAGTGCCTAAAACTTCTTTCTGAAATCTTTGTGGAAGATTTGATAAAACCTGCTGCGCTTGAGGAAACAGGAAGATGGTATTACAAAGAATCCCTGGAAGTGTAAAGGCTGGCTAAACAGACATGTAGTATCCATAGCGGCAAGATGTTGATGAAAGCAGATTTGACAATGAAACTATCCAAAAAAGCTAATCACCCCGACAAGATTTGAACACGCAACCTTCTAATCTAGAGTCAGACGCGCTACCGTTGCGCCACGAGGTCACATGGAGGTAACTGGCCGCTAAAGACCATGCAGACATTGGCCATGATCTCTCATGTAGCTCAGTGCCTAAAGCTACTTTCTGAAATCTTTCTGGAAGTTTTGATAAAACCTGCTGCACTTGAGGAAACAGGCTGATGGTATTACAAAGTAGCCCTAGAAGTGTAAAGGCTGGCTAAACAGACATGAAGTTTCCATAGCAGCAAGATGTTGATGAAAGCAGATTTGACAGTGGAACTATCCAAAAAAGCTAATGACCCCGACGTGATTTGAACACGCATCCTTCTGATCTGGAGTCAGACGCGCTACCGCTGCGCCACGAGGTCACATGGAGAAAGCATGCCGTTAAAGACCATGCAGACATTGGCCATGGTCTCTCATGTAGCTCAGTGCCTAAAACTACTTTCTGAAATCTTTGTGGAAGTTTTGATAAATCCTGCTGCGCTTGAGGAAGCAGGAAGATGGTATTACAAAGTAGCCCTGGAAGTGTAAAGGCAGGCTAAACAGACATGTAGTTTCCATAGCGGAAAGTTGTTGATGAAAGCAGATTTGACAATGGAACTATCCAAAAAAGCTAATGACCCCGACGTGATTTGAACACGCAACCTTCTGATCTGGAGTCAGACGCGCTACCGTTGCGCCACGAGGTCACATGGAGAAAGCATGCCGTTAAAGACCATGCAGACATTGGCCATGGTCTCTCATGTAGCTCAGTGCCTAAAACTACTTTCTGAAATCTTTGTGGAAGTTTTGATAAATCCTGCTGCGCTTGAGGAAGCAGGAAGATGGTATTACAAAGTAGCCCTAGAAGTGTAAAGGCTGGCTAAACAGACAGGAAGTTTCCATAGCAGCAAGATGTTGATGAAAGCAGATTTGACAATGGAACTATCCAAAAAAGCTAATCACCCCGACAAGATTTGAACACGCAACCTTCTAATCTGGAGTCAGACACGCTACCGTTGCGCCACGAGGTCACATGGAGGTAACTGGCCGCTAAAGACCATGCAGACATTGGCCATGATCTCTCATGTAGCTCAGTGCCTAAAGCTACTTTCTGAAATCTTTCTGGAAGTTTTGATAAAACCTGCTGCACTTGAGGAAACAGGCTGATGGTATTACAAAGAATTTATGGAAGTGAAAAGGCAGGACAAACAGACATTCAGTTTCCATAGTGGCAAAATGTTGAGGAAAGCAGATTTGACAATGGAACTATCCAAAAAAGCTAATGACCCCGACGTGATATGAGGACGCAACCTTCTAATCTGGAGTCAGACGCGCTAACGTTGCGCCACGAGGTCACATGGAGGTAGCAGGCCGCTAAAGACCATGCAGACATTGGCCATGGTCTCTCATGTAGCTCAGTGCCTAAAGCTACTTTCTGAAATCTTTGTGGAACTTTTGATAAAACCTGCTGCGCTTGAGGAAGCAGGAAGATAGTATTACAAAGTAGCCCTGGAAGTGTAAAGGCTGGCTAAACAGACATGTAGTTTCCATAGCGGCAAGATGTTGATGAAAGCAGATTTGACAATGGAACTATCCAAAAAAGCTAATGACCCCGACGTGATTTGAACACGCAACCTTCTGATCTGGAGTCAGACGCGCTACCGTTGCGCCACGAGGTCACATGGAGGTAGCAGGCCGCTAAAGACCATGCAGACATTGGCCATGGTCTCTCATGTAGCTCAGTGCCTAAAACTTCTTTCTGAAATCTTTGTGGAAGATTTGATAAAACCTGCTGCGCTTGAGGAAACAGGAAGATGGTATTACAAACAATCCCTGGAAGTGTAAAGGCTGGCTAAACAGACATGTAGTTTCCATAGCGGCAAGATGTTGATGAAAGCAGATTTGACAATGGAACTATCCAAAAAAGCTAATGACCCCCAACGTGATTTGAACACGCAACCTTCTGCTCTGGAGTCAGACGCGCTACCGTTGCGCCACGAGGTCACATGGAGGTAGCAGGCCGCTAAAGACCATGCAGACATTGGCCATGGTCTCTCATGTAGCTCAGTGCCTAAAACTTCTTTCTGAAATCTTTGTGGAAGATTTGATAAAACCTGCTGCGCTTGAGGAAACAGGAAGATGGTATTACAAAGAATCCCTGGAAGTGTAAAGGCTGGCTAAACAGACATGTAGATTCCATAGCGGCAAGATGTTGATGAAAGCAGATTTGACAATGGAACTATCCAAAAAAGCTAATGACCCCGACGGGATTTGAACACGCAACCTTCTGATCTGGAGTCAGACGCGCTACCATTGCACCACGACGTCACATGGAGGTAGCTGGCCGCTAAAGACCATGCAGACATTGGCCATGATCTCTCATGTAGCTCAGTGCCTAAAGCTACTTTCTGAAATCTTTCTGGAAGTTTTGATAAAACCTGCTGCGCTTGAGGAAACAGGCAGATGGTATTACAAAGAATTAATGGAAGTGAAAAGGCTGGACAAACAGACATTCAGTTTCCATAGTGGCAAAATGTTGAGGAATGCAGATTTGACAATGGAACTATCCAAAAAAGCTAATGACCCCGACGTGATTTGAAGACGCAACCTTCTAATCTGGAGTCAGACGCGCTACTGTTGCGCTACGAGGTCACATGGAGGTATCCGGCCGCTAAAGACCATGCAGACATTGGCCATGATCTCTCATGTAGCTCAGTGCCTAAAACTTCTTTCTGAAATCTTTGTGGAAGATTTGATAAAACCTGCTGCACTTGAGGAAACAGGCAGATGGTATTACAAAGAATCCCTGGAAGTGTAAAGGCTGGACAAACAGACATTCAGTTTCCATAGTGGCAAGATGTTGAGGAAAGCAGATTTGACACTGGAACTATCCAAAAAAGCTAATGACCCAGACAAGATTTGAACACGCAACCTTCTGATCTGGAGTCAGACGCGCTACCGTTGCGCCACGAGGTCACATGGAGCTGGCAGGCTGCTAAAGACCATGCAGACATTGGCCATGATCTCTCATGTAGCTCAGTGCCTAAAGCTACTTTCTGAAATCTTTCTGGAAGTTTTGATAAAACCTGCTGCACTTGAGGAAACAGGCAGATGGTATTACAAAGAATTAATGGAAGTGAAAAGGCTGGACAAACAGACATTCAGTTTCCATAGTGGCAAAATGTTGAGGAAAGCAGATTTGACAATGGAACTATCCAAAAAAGCTAATGACCCCGACGTGATTTGAAGACGCAACCTTCTAATCTGGAGTCAGACGCGCTACCGTTGCGCCACGAGGTCACATGGAGGTAGCAGGCCGCTAAAGACCATGCAGACATTGGCCATGGTCTCTCATGTAGCTCAGTGCCTAAAGCTACTTTCTGAAATCTTTGTGGAAGTTTTGATAAAACCTACTGCGCTTGAGTAAAACAGGAAGATGGTATTACAAAGTAGCCCTGGACGTGTAAAGGCTGGCTAAACAGACATGTAGTTTCCATAGCGGCAAGATGTTGATGAAAGCAGATTTGACAATGGAACTATCCAAAAAAGCTAATGACCCCGACGTGATTTGAACACGCAACCTTCTGATCTGGAGTCAGACGCGCTACCGTTGAGCCACGAGGTCACATGGAGGTAACCGGCCGCTAAAGACCATGCAGACATCGGCCATGATCTCTCATGTAGCTCAGTGCCTAAAGCTACTTTCTGTAATTTTTGTGGAAGTTTTGATAAAACCTGCTGCACTTGAGGAAACAGGCAGATGGTATTACAAAGAATCCCTGGAAGTGCAAAGGCTGGACAAACATACATTCAGTTTCCATAGTGGCAAGATGTTGAGGAAAGCAGATTTGACAATGGAACTATCCAAAAAAGCTAATGACCCCGACGTGATTTGAACACGCAACCTTCTGATCTGGAGTCAGACGCGCTACCGTTGCGCCACGAGGTCACATGGAGGTAGCAGGCCGCTAAAGACCATGCAGATATTGGCCATGGTCTCTCATGTAGCTCAGTGCCTAAAACTTCTTTCTGAAATCTTTGTGGAAGATTTGATAAAACCTGCTGCGCTTGAGGAAACAGGAAGATGGTATTACAAAGAATCCCTGGAAGTGTAAAGGCTGGCTAAACAGACATGTAGTATCCATAGCGGCAAGATGTTGATGAAAGCAGATTTGACAATGGAACTATCCAAAAAAGCTAATGACCCCAACATGATTTGAACACGCAACCTTCTGATCTGGAGTCAGACGCGCTACCGTTGCGCCACGAGGTCACATGGAGGTAAGCGGCCGCTAAAGACCATGCAGACATTGGCCATGATCTCTCATGTAGCTCAGTGCCTAAAGCTACTTTCTGTAATTTTTGTGGAAGTTTTGATAAAACCTGCTGCACTTGAGGAAACAGGCAGATGGTATTATAAATAATCCCTGGAAGTGTAAAGGCTGGACAAACAGACATTCAGTTTCCATAGTGGCAAAATGTTGAGGAAAGCAGATTTGACAATAGAACTATCCAAAAAAGCTAATGAGCCCGCCGTGATTTGAAGACGCAACCTTCTGATCTGGAGTCAGACGCGCTACCGTTGCGCCACGAGGTCACATGGAGGTAACAGGCCGCTAAAGACCATGCAGACATTGGCCATGGTCGCTCATGTAGCTCAGTGCCTAAAACTACTTTCTGAAATCTTTGTGGAAGTTTTGATAAAACCTGCTGCGCTTGAGGAAACAGGAAGATGGTATTACAAAGTAGCCATGGAAGTGTAAAGGCTGGCTAAACAGACATGTAGTTTCCATAGCGGCAAGATGTTGATGAAAGCAGATTTGACAATGGATCTATCCAAAAAAAGCTAATGACCCCGACATGATTTGAACACGCAACCTGCTGATCAGGAGTCAGACACACTACCGTTGCGCCACAAGGTCACATGGAGGAAGCATGCCGCTAAAGACCATGCAGACATTGGCCATGGTCTCTCATGTAGCTCAGTGCCTAAAACTACTTTCTGAAATCTTTGTGGAAGTTTTGATAAATCCTGCTGCGCTTGAGGAAGCAGGAAGATGGTATTACAAAGTAGCCCTGGAAGTGTAAAGGCAGGCTAAACAGACATGTAGTTTCCATAGCGGAAAGTTGTTGATGAAAGCAGATTTGACAATGGAACTATCCAAAAAAGCTAATGACCCCGACGTGATTTGAACACGCAACCTTCTGATCTGGAGTCAGACGCGCAACCGTTGCACCACGAGGTCACATGGAGGAAGCATGCCGTTAAAGACCATGCAGACATTGGCCATGGTCTCTCATGTAGCTCAGTGCCTAAAACTACTTTCTGAAATCTTTGTGGAAGTTTTGATAAAACCTGCTGCACTTGAGGAAACAGGCAGATGGTATTACAAAGAATTAATCGAAGTGTAAAGGCTGGACAAACAGACATTCAGTTTCCATAGTGGCAAAATGTTGAGGAAAGCAGATTTGACAATGGAACTATCCAAAAAAGCTAATGACCCCGACGTGATTTCAAGACGCATCCTTCTGATCAGGAGTCAGACGCGCTACCATTGCGCCACAAGGTCACATGGAGGTAGTAGCCCGCTAAAGACCATCCAGACATTGGCCATGGTCTCTCATGTAGCTCAGTGCCTAAAACTACTTTCTGAAATCTTTGTGGAAGTTTTGATAAAACCTGCTGCACTTGAGGAAACAGGCAGATGGTATTACAAAGAATTAATGGAAGTGTAAAGGCTGGACAAACAGACATTCAGTTTCCATAGTGGCAAAATGTTGAGGAAAGCAGATTTGACAATGGAACTATCCAAAAAAAGCTAATGACCCGGACGTGATTTGAACACGCAACCTTCCGATGTGGAGTCAGACGCGCTACCGTTGCGCCACAAGGTCACATGGAGATAGTAGTCCGCTAAAGACCATCCAGACATTGGCCATGGTCTCTCATGTAGCTCAGTGCCTAAAACTACTTTCTGAAATCTTTGTGGAAGTTTTGATAAAACCTGCTGCACTTGAGGAAACAGGCAGATGGTATTACAAAGAATTAATGGAAGTGTAAAGGCTGGACAAACAGACATTCAGTTTCCATAGTGGCAAGATGTTGAGGAAAGCAGATTTGACAATGGAACTATCCAAAAAGCTAATGACCCCGACGTGATTTGAACACGCAACATTTTGATCTGGAGTCAGATGTGCTACCGTTGCGCCACGAGGTCACATGGAAATAGCAGGCCGCTAAAGACCATGCAGACATTGGCCATGGTCTCTCATGTAGCTCAGTACCTAAAACTTCTTTCTGAAATCTTTGTGGAAGTTTTGATAAAACCTGCTGCGCTTGAAGAAACAGGAAGATGGTATTACAAAGTAGCCCTGGAAGTGTAAAGGCTGGCTAAACAGACATGTAGTTTCCATAGCGGCAAGATGTTGAAGGAAGCAGATTTGACAATGGAACTATCCAAAAAAGCTAACGACCCTGACATGATTTGAACACGCAACCTTCTGATCTGGAGTCAGACGCGCTACCGTTGCACCACGAGGTCACATGGAGAAAGCATGCCGCTAAAGACCATGCAGACATTGGCCATGATCTCTCATGTAGCTCAGTGCCTAAAACTACTTTCTGAAATCTTTGTGGAAGTTTTGATAAAACTTGCTGCGCTTGAGGAAACAGGAAGATGGTATTACAAAGTAGCCATGGAAGTGTAAAGGCTGGCTAAACAGACATGTAGTTTCCATAGCGGCAAGATGTTGATGAAAGCAGATTTGACAATGGAACTATCCAAAAAAGCTAATGACCCCGACGTGATTTGAACAAGCGACCTTCTGATCTGGAGTCAGACGCCATACCATTGCGCCACGAGGTCACACGGAGGTAGCCGTCCGCTAAAGACCATGCAGACATTGGCCATGATCTCTCATGTAGCTCAGTGCCTAAAGCTACTTTCTGTAATTTTTGTGGAAGTTTTGATAAAACCTGCTGCACTTGAGGAAAAAGGCAGATGGTATTACAAAGAATCCCTGGAAGTGTAAAGGCTGGACAAACAGACATTCAGTTTCCATAGTGGCAAGATGTTGAGGAAAGCAGATTTGACAATTGAACTATCCAAAAAAGCTAATGACCCCGACGTGATTTGAACACGCAACCTTCTGATCTGGAGTCAGACGCGCTACCGTTGCGCCACGAGGTCACATGGAGGTAGCCGGCCGCTAAAGACCATGCAGACATTGGCCATGATCTCTCATGTAGCTCAGTGCCTAAAGCTACTTTCTGAAATCTTTGTGGAAGTTTTGATAAAACCTGCTGCGCTTGAGTAAAACAGGAAGATGGTATTACAAAGTAGCCCTGGAAGTGTAAAGGCTGGCTAAACAGACATGAAGTTTCCATAGCAGCAAGATGTTGATGAAAGCAGATTTGACAATGGAACTATCCAAAAAAGCTAATGACCCCGACGCGATTTGAACACGCAACCTTCTGATCTGAAGTCAGACGCGCTACCGTTGCGCCACGAGGTCACATGGAGGTAGCAGGCCGCTAAAGACCATGCAGACAATGGCCATGGTCTCTCATGTAGCTCAGTGCCTAAAACTTCTTTCTGAAATCTTTGTGGAAGATTTGATAAAACCTGCTGCGCTTGAGGAAACAGGAAGATGGTATTACAAAGAATCCCTGGAAGTGTAAAGGCTGGCTAAACAGACATGTAGTATCCATAGCGGCAAGATGTTGATGAAAGCAGATTTGACAATGGAACTATCCAAAAAAGCTAATCACCCCGACAAGAATTGAACATGCAACCTTCTAATCCGGAGTCAGACGCGCTACCGTTGCGCCACGAGGTCACATGGAGGTAGCTGGCCGCTAAAGACCATGCAGACATTGGCCATGATCTCTCATGTAGCTCAGTGCCTAAAGCTACTTTCTGAAATCTTTCTGGAAGTTTTGATAAAACCTGCTGTACTTGAGGAAACAGGCAGATGGTATTACAAAGAATTAATGGAAGTGAAAAGGCTGGACAAACAGACATTCAGTTTCCATAGTGGCAAAATGTTGAGGAAAGCAGATTTGACAATGGAACTATCCAAAAAAGCTAATGACCCCGACGTGATTTGAAGACGCAACCTTCTAATCTGGAGTCAGACGCGCTACCGTTGCGCCACGAGGTCACATGGAGGTAGCAGGCCGCTAAAGACCATGCAGACATTGGCCATGGTCTCTCATGTAGCTCAGTGCCTAAAGCTACTTTCTGAAATCTTTGTGGAAGTTTTGATAAAACCTGCTGCGCTTGAGTAAAACAGGAAGATGCTATTACAAAGTAGCCCTGGACGTGTAAAGGCTGGCTAAACAGACATGTAGTTTCCATAGCGGCAAGATGTTGATGAAAGCAGATTTGACAATGGAACTATCCAAAAAAGCTAATGACCCCGACGTGATTTGAACACGCAACCTTCTGATTTGGAGTCAGACGCGCTACCGTTGCGCCACAAGGTCAAACGGAGGTAACCTGCCGCTAAAGACCATGCAGACATTGGCCATAATCTCTCATGTAGCTCAGTGCCTAAAGCTACTTTCTGTAATTTTTGTGGAAGTTTTGATAAAACCTGCTGCACTTGAGGAAACAGGCAGATGGTATTACAAAGAATCCCTGGAAGTGTAAAGGCTGGACAAACAGACATTCAGTTTCCATAGTGGCAAGATGTTGAGGAAAGCAGATTTGACAATGGAACTATCCAAAAAAGCTAATGACCCCGACGTGATTTGAACACGCAACCTTCTGATCTGGAGTCAGACGCGCTATCGTTGCGCCACGAGGTCACATGGAGGTAGCAGGCCGCTAAATACCATGCAGACATTGGCCATGGTCTCGCATGTAGCTCAGTGCCTAAAACTACTTTCTGAAATCTTTGTGGAAGTTTTGATAAAACCTGCTGCGCTTGAAGAAACAGAAAGATGGTATTACAAAGTAGCCCTGGAAGTGTAAAGGCTGGCTAAACAGACATGTAGTTTCCATAGCGGCAAGATGTTGATGAAAGCAGATTTGACAATGGAACTATCCAAAAAAAGCTAATGACCCTGACGTGATTTGAACACGCAACCTTCTGATCTGGAGTCAGACACGCTATCATTGCGCCACGAGGTCACATGGAGGAAGCATGCCGCTAAAGACCATGCAGACATTGGCCATGATCTCTCATGTAGCTCAATACCTAAAACTACTTTCCGAAATCTTTCTGGAAGTTTTGATAAAACCTGCTGCACTTGAGGAAACAGGCAGATGGTATTACAAAGAATTAATGGAAGTGTAAAGGCTGGACAAACAGACATTCAGTTTCCATAGTGGCAAGATGTTGAGGAAAGCAGATTTGACACTGGAACTATCCAAAAAAGCTAATGACCCCCGACGTGATTTGAACACGCAACCTTCTGATCTGGAGTCAGACGCGCTACCGTTGCGCCACGAGATCACATGGAGCTAGCAGGCCGCTAAAGACCATGCAGACATTGGCCATGATCTCTCATGTAGCTCAGTGCCTAAAGCTACTTTCTGTAATTTTTGTGGAAGTTTTGATAAAACCTGCTGCACTTGAGGAAACAGGCAGATGGTATTACAAAGAATTAATGGAAGTGTAAAGGCTGGACAAACAGACATTCAGTTTCCATAGTGGCAAAATGTTGAGGAAAGCAGATTTGACAATGGAACTATCCAAAAAAGCTAATGACCCCGACGTGATTTGAAGACGCAACCTTCTGATCTGGAGTCAGACGCGCTACCGTTGTGCCACGAGGTCACATGGAGGTAGCAGGCCGCTAAAGACCATGCAGACATTGGCCATGGTCTCTCATGTAGCTCAGTGCCTAAAACTACTTTCTGAAATCTTTGTGGAAGTTTTGATAAAACCTGCTGCGCTTGAGGAAACAGGAAGATGGTATTACAAAGTAGCCCTGGAAGTGTAAATGCTGGCTAAACAGACATGTAGTTTCCATAGCGGCAAGATGTTGATGAAAGCAGATTTGACAATGGAACTATCCAAAAAAGCTAATGACCCCGACGTGATTTGAAGACGCAACCTTCTGATCTGGAGTCAGACGCGCTACCGTTGTGCCACGAGGTCACATGGAGGTAGCAGGCCGCTAAAGACCATGCAGACATTGGCCATGGTCTCTCATGTAGCTCAGTGCCTAAAACTACTTTCTGAAATCTTTGTGGAAGTTTTGATAAAACCTGCTGCGCTTGAGGAAACAGGAAGATGGTATTACAAAGTAGCCATGGAAGTGTAAAGGCTGGCTAAACAGACATGTAGTTTCCATAGCGGCAAGATGTTGATGAAAGCAGATTTGACAATGGATCTATCCAAAAAAGCTAATGACCCCGACATGATTTGAACAAGCAACCTGGTGATCAGGAGTCAGACACACTACCGTTGCGCCACAAGGTCACATGGAGGAAGCATGCCGCTAAAGACCATGCAGACATTGGCCATGATCTCTCATGTAGCTCAATACCTAAAACTACTTTCCGAAATCTTTGTGGAAGTTTTGATAAAACCTGCTGCGCTTGAGGAAACAGGAAGATGGTATTACAAAGTAGCCATGGAAGTGTAAAGGCTGGCTAAACAGACATGAAGTTTCCATAGCGGCAAGATGTTGATGAAAGCAGATTTGACAATGGAACTATCCAAAAAAGCTAATGACCCCGATGTGATTTGAACAAGCAACCTTCTGATCTGAAGTCAGACGCCACACCATTGCGCCACGAGGTCACACGGAGGTAGCTGTCCGCTAAAGACCATGCAGACATTGGCCATGATCTCTCATGTAGCTCAGTGCCTAAAGCTACTTTCTGTAATTTTTGTGGAAGTTTTGATAAAACCTGCTGCACTTGAGGAAACAGGCAGATGGTATTACAAAGAATCCCTGGAAGTGTAAAGGCTGGACAAACAGACATTCAGTTTCCATAGTGGCAAGATGTTGAGGAAAGCAGATTTGACACTGGAACTATCCAAAAAAGCTAATGACCCCGACGTGATTTGAACACGCAACCTTCTGATCTGGAGTCAGACGCGCTACCGTTGCGCCACGAGGTCACATGGAGCTAGCAGGCCGCTAAAGACCATGCAGACATTGGCCATGGTCTCTCATGTAGCTCAGTGCCTAAAACTTCTTTCTGAAATCTTTGTGGAAGATTTGATAAAACCTGCTGCGCTTGAGGAAACAGGAAGATGGTATTACAAAGAATCCCTGGAAGTGTAAAGGCTGGCTAAACAGACATGTAGTATCCATAGCGGCAAGATGTTGATGAAAGCAGATTTGACAATGGAACTATCCAAAAAAGCTAATCACCCCGACAAGATTTGAACACGCAACCTTCTAATCTGGAATCAGACGCGCTACCGTTGCGCCACGAGGTCACATGGAGGTAGGTGGCCGCTAAAGACCATGCAGACATTGGCCATGATCTCTCATGTAGCTCAGTGCCTAAAGCTACTTTCTGTAATTTTTGTGGAAGTTTTGATAAAACCTGCTGCACTTGAGGAAACAGGCAGATGGTATTACAAAGAATTAATGGAAGTGTAAAGGCTGGACAAACAGACATTCAGTTTCCATAGTGGCAAAATGTTGAGGAAAGCAGATTTGACAATGGAACTATCCAAAAAAGCTAATGACCCCGACGTGATTTGAAGACGCAACCTTCTGATCTGGAGTCAGACGCGCTACCATTGTGCCACGAGGTCACATGGAGGTAGCAGGCCGCTAAAGACCATGCAGACATTGGCCATGGTCTCTCATGTAGCTCAGTGCCTAAAACTACTTTCTGAAATCTTTGTGGAAGTTTTGATAAAACCTGCTGCGCTTGAGGAAACAGGAAGATGGTATTACAAAGTAGCCCTGGAAGTGTAAATGCTGGCTAAACAGACATGTAATTTCCATAGCGGCAAGATGTTGATGAAAGCAGATTTGACAATGGAACTATCCAAAAAAGCTA
Source organism: Gastrophryne carolinensis (assembly GCA_027917425.1). Classification (NCBI taxonomy): domain Eukaryota; kingdom Metazoa; phylum Chordata; class Amphibia; order Anura; family Microhylidae; genus Gastrophryne; species Gastrophryne carolinensis. The sequence goes on from CM051238.1 coordinate 432,679,494, forward strand.
ATGACCCCGACGTGATTTGAAGACGCAACCTTCTGATCTGGAGTCAGACGCGCTACCGTTGTGCCACGAGGTCACATGGAGGCAACAAGCCTCTAAAGACCATGCAGACATTGGCCATGGTCTCTCATGTAGCTCAGTGCCTAAAACTACTTTCTGAAATCTTTGTGGAAGTTTTGATAAAACCTGCTGCGCTTGAGGAAACAGGAAGATGGTATTAAAAAGTAGCCATGGAAGTGTAAAGGCTGGCTAAACAGACATGTAGTTTCCATAGCGGCAAGATGTTGATGAAAGCAGATTTGACAATGGATCTATCCAAAAAAGCTAATGACCCCGACATGATTTGAACACGCAACCTGCTGATCAGGAGTCAGACACACTACCGTTGCGCCACAAGGTCACATGGAGGAAGCATGCCGCTAAAGACCATGCAGACATTGGCCATGATCTCTCATGTAGCTCAATACCTAAAACTACTTTCCGAAATCTTTGTGGAAGTTTTGATAAAACCTGCTGCGCTTGAGGAAACAGGAAGATGGTATTACAAAGTAGCCATGGAAGTGTAAAGGCTGGCTAAACAGACATGAAGTTTCCATAGCGGCAAGATGTTGATGAAAGCAGATTTGACAATGGAACTATCCAAAAAAGCTAATGACCCCGATGTGATTTGAACAAGCAACCTTCTGATCTGGAGTCAGACGCCATACCATTGCGCCACGAGGTCACACGGAGGTAGCTGTCCGCTAAAGACCATGCAGACATTGGCCATGATCTCTCATGTAGCTCAGTGCCTAAAGCTACTTTCTGTAATTTTTGTGGAAGTTTTGATAAAACCTGCTGCACTTGAGGAAACAGGCAGATGGTATTACAAAGAATTAATGGAAGTGTAAAGGCTGGACAAACAGACATTCAGTTTCCATAGTGGCAAGATGTTGAGGAAAGCAGATTTGACAATGGAACTATCCAAAAAAGCTAATGACCCCGACGTGATTTGAACACGCAACCTTCTGATCTGGAGTCAGACGCGCTACCGTTGCGCCACGAGGTCACATGGAGAAAACATGCCGTTAAAGACCATGCAGACATTGGCCATGGTCTCTCATGTAGCTCAGTGCCTAAAACTACTTTCTGAAATCTTTGTGGAAGTTTTGATAAATCCTGCTGCGCTTGAGGAAGCAGGAAGATGGTATTACAAAATAGCCCTGGAAGTGTAAAGGCAGGCTAAACAGACATGTAGTTTCCATAGCGGAAAGTTGTTGATGAAAGCAGATTTGACAATGGAACTATCCAAAAAAGCTAATGACCCCGACGTGATTTGAACACACAACCTTCTGATCTGGAGTCAGACGCGCTACCGTTGCGCCACAAGGTCACATGGAGGAAGTATGCCGCTAAACACCATGCAGACATTGGCCATGGTCTCTTATGTAGCTCAATACCTAAAACTACTTTCTGAAATCTTTGTGGAAGTTTTGATAAAACCTGCTGCGCTTGAGGAAACAGGAAGATGGTATTACAAAGTAGCCATGGAAGTGTAAAGGCTGGCTAAACAGACATGTAGTTTCCATAGCGGAAAGATGTTGATGAAAGCAGATTTGACAATGGAACTATCCAAAAAAGCTAATGACCCCGACGTGATTTAAACACGCAACCTTCTGATATGGAGTCAGACGCCATACCGTTGCGCCACGAGGTCACATGGAGGTAGCCGGCCGCTAAAGACCATGCAGACATTGGCCATGATCTCTCATGTAGCTCAGTGCCTAAAGCTACTTTCTGTAATTTTTGTGGAAGTTTTGATAAAACCTGCTGCACTTGAGGAAAAAGGCAGATGGTATTACAAAGAATCCCTGGAAGTTTAAAGGCTGGACAAACAGACATTCAGTTTCCATAGTGGCAAGATGTTGAGGAAAGCAGATTTGACAATGGAACTATCCAAAAAAGCTAATGACCCCAAAGTAATTTGAACACACAACCTTCTGATCAGGAGTCAGACGCGCTACCGTTGCGCCACAATGTCACATGGAGGTAGCTGTCCGCTAAAGACCATCCAGACATTGGCCATGGTCTCTCTTGTAGCTCAGTGCCTAAAACTACTTTCTGAAATCTTTGTGGAAGTTTTGATAAAACCTGCTGCACTTGAGGAAACAGGCAGATGGTATTACAAAGAATTAACCCTTTCGCTGCCAGCCTACCTGCAGCATTTGCCACTCCCTGTTGCCAGACGATGTTTCACCATTTTGCGCTACACATATTCAACTGTCATTTTTGAAGGGATTTCCAGGGATTTCCCAGGAAAATTATATATTGTTTTTTTCAACAGAGTCTGGGCTTTAACATGAAATGTCTTGTTTGTATTTTTTAGGTGTATTCTCAATTTTTTTGGGTGAAATGTGTGAAAAAAAATAAAAAAAAAACATTTTTTTACAATTTGTAGAGTTTTTTTGTAATAAAAAATGTAAGTTTGTCAATAAAATCTTATTGCGTGAGAAACCCCAATTTCTCCCGGTTACAGCGATACCACATATGTATAGGTAGACACCCTTTCCTGCCCAGAAGCCTTTTATAGCTGCTGGATGACAAATGGTTAATTAAAAAAAAAAATGACATAGGGTCCCCCTTCCCGGGGAGGGGGACCCCATTTTTTTTTGGATTTTGAAGGGTTAAAAACCCTTCAAAATCCAAAAAAAAAAATGACGTGGGGTCCCCCTTACCCAAAGTAACCAGCCCGGGACCAGCTATGGGGGCTTGTAGGCACAGAGTGGGGGGCCCCCCCACCCTGCAGCCTACGAGCCCACATAGCCTATGTGGGCCCGGGCTCTTCTGCCCCCCCCTGGCCTTTGGGGAGGCAGGTAATGGGGGTGCGGGGGTTAATGGCAAGCCACCCGCTAGGGCAGGTGACTTGCCACCCCCCCAGCCTTGTGAACTGGTATAAGGGGTCTCATGGACCCCTTACTAGCTCACAAAGGGTTAATGTGAAAAAAAAACACCACACAATAATAAAAAGTATTTTATTAGAAAAAAAAAAAATTTTTTTTTACTGTACTTACCTTCGATTGCAAGCTCTTGTCCCTCGCCGCTCAGCTGACAGATGCCGGTGATCGGCATCCAGAGAAGGAGAAGGCAGGAGATCAGAGGATCTCCTGTCACCTCCTTCCCCTGTGCCGATCACCGGCATCTGAGAAGCTGAGAAAGCTGAAGCCTGAGATCGGGGCCGGGATGACTTCATAAGCCCCGCCCCCAAGGGGCGGGGCTTAGAGGCATGATGGCGGCCGCCATCGTGAAGAAGAGAGGAGAGAGCCTCCCAGGCTCTCTCCTGAAGATCGGTAAGTCCTGGGGGGGGATCGGAGGCCCCCCAGGTGAAGAGGAGGGACAGCGGGAGCCAGCGCACACACAGGTAAGTGAATGTCATTTTTATTTTATTTTTTTTTTACAGTTAGAAGCTGCTGCTGCAGAAGCGGGGGGGGGGGGCGGCCTATTCCGGGGGCTCTCCTGGAGCCATCCGACCCCCCACGGGGGATCGGATGGCACCAAATTAAAGAGGAGACCCGGCCGGATCCAACAAGGGGTCAGGTGAGTATTTGTTGTTTTTACTTTTTAAACTACAAGCGAGGAAAGTCAAGCACGTAACACCTACGGGCTTGGCACTTAAGGCCCAGCCAAGCCAGCACGTAGGTGTTACGTGCTTGGCAACAAAAGGGTTAATGGAAGTGTAAAGGCTGGACAAACAGACATTCAGTTTCCATAGTGGCAAAATGTTGAGGAAAGCAGATTTGACAATGGAACTATCCAAAAAAGCTAATGACCCCGACGTGATTTCAAGACGCAACCTTCTGATCAGGCGTCAGACGCGCTACCGTTGCGCCACAAGGTCACATGGAGGTAGTAGCCCGCTAAAGACCATCCAGACATTGGCCATGGTCTCTCATGTAGCTCAGTGCCTAAAACTACTTTCTGAAATCTTTGTGGAAGTTTTGATAAAACCTGCTGCACTTGAGGAAACAGGCAGATGGTATTACAAAGAATTAATGGAAGTGTAAAGGCTGGACAAACAGACATTCAGTTTCCATAGTGGCAAAATGTTGAGGAAAGCAGATTTGACAATGGAACTATCCAAAAAAGCTAATGACCCCGACGTGATTTGAACACGCAACCTTCTGATCTGGAGTCAGACGCACTACCGTTGCGCCACGAGGTCACATGGAGCTAGCAGGCCGCTAAAGACCATGCAGACATTGGCCATGGTCTCTCATGTGGCTCAGTGCCTAAAACTTCTTTCTGAAATCTTTGTGGAAGATTTGATAAAACCTGCTGCGCTTGAGGAAACAGGAAGATGGTATTACAAAGAATCCCTGGAAGTGTAAAGGCTGGCTAAACAGACATGTAGTATCCATAGCGGCAAGATGTTGATGAAAGCAGATTTGACAATGGAACTATCCAAAAAAGCTAATCACCCCGACAAGATTTGAACACGCAACCTTCTAATCTGGAGTCAGACGCGCTACCGTTGCGCCACGAGGTCACATGGAGGTAGCTGGCCGCTAAAGACCATGCAGACATTGGCCATGATCTCTCATGTAGCTCAGTGCCTAAAGCTACTTTCTGTAATTTTTGTGGAAGTTTTGATAAAACCTGCTGCACTTGAGGAAACAGGCAGATGGTATTACAAAGAATTAATGGAAGTGTAAAGGCTGGACAAACAGACATTCAGTTTCCATAGTGGCAAAATGTTGAGGAAAGCAGATTTGACAATGGAACTATCCAAAAAAGCTAATGACCCCGACGTGATTTGAAGACGCAACCTTCTGATCTGGAGTCAGACGCGCTACCGTTGTGCCACGAGGTCACATGGAGGTAGCAGGCCGCTAAAGACCATGCAGACATTGGCCATGGTCTCTCATGTAGCTCAGTGCCTAAAACTACTTTCTGAAATCTTTGTGGAAGTTTTGATAAAACCTGCTGCGCTTGAGGAAACAGGAAGATGGTATTACAAAGTAGCCCTGGAAGTGTAAATGCTGGCTAAACAGACATGTAGTTTCCATAGCGGCAAGATGTTGATGAAAGCAGATTTGACAATGGAACTATCCAAAAAAGCTAATGACCCCGACGTGATTTGAAGACGCAACCTTCTGATCTGGAGTCAGACGCACTACCGTTGTGCCACGAGGTCACATGGAGGTAGCAGGCCGCTAAAGACCATGCAGACATTGGCCATGGTCTCTCATATAGCTCAGTGCCTAAAACTACTTTCTGAAATCTTTGTGGAAGTTTTGATAAAACCGGCTGCGCTTGAGGAAACAGGAAGATGGTATTACAAAGTAACCATGGAAGTGTAAAGGCTGGCTAAACAGACATGTAGTTTCCATAGCGGCAAGATGTTGATGAAAGCAGATTTGACAATGGATCTATCCAAAAAAGCTAATGACCCCGACATGATTTGAACACGCAACCTGCTGATCAGGAGTCAGACACACTACCGTTGCGCCACAAGGTCACATTGAGGAAGCATGCCGCTAAAGACCATGCAGACATTGGCCATGATCTCTCATGTAGCTCAATACCTAAAACTACTTTCCGAAATCTTTGTGGAAGTTTTGATAAAACCTGCTGCGCTTGAGTAAACCGGAAGATGGTATTACAAAGTAGCCATGGAAGTGTAAAGGCTGGCTAAACAGACATGAAGTTTCCATAGCGGCAAGATGTTGATGAAAGCAGATTTGACAATGGAACTATCCAAAAAAGCTAATGACCCCGATGTGATTTGAACAAGCAACCTTCTGATCTGGAGTCAGATGCCATACCATTGCGCCACGAGGTCACACGGAGGTAGCTGTCCGCTAAAGACCATGCAGACATTGGCCATGATCTCTCATGTAGCTCAGTGCCTAAAGCTACTTTCTGTAATTTTTGTGGAAGTTTTGATAAAACCTGCTGCACTTGAGGAAACAGGCAGATGGTATTACGAAGAATCCCTGGAAGTGTATAGGCTGGACAAACAGACATTCAGTTTCCATAGTGGCAAGATGTTGAGGAAAGCAGATTTGACAATGGAACTATCCAAAAAAGCTAATGACCCCGACGTGATTTGAACACGCAACCTTCTGATCTGGAGTCAGACGCGCTACCGTTGCGCCACGAGGTCACATGGAGGTAGCCGGCCGCTAAAGACCATGCAGACATTGGCCATGATCTCTCATGTAGCTCAGTGCCTAAAGCTACTTTCTGAAATCTTTGTGGAAGTTTTGATAAAACCTGCTGCGCTTGAGTAAAACAGGAAGATGGTATTACAAAGTAGCCCTGGAAGTGTAAAGGCTGGCTAAACAGACATGAAGTTTCCATAGCAGCAAGATGTTGATGAAAGCAGATTTGACAATGGAACTATCCAAAAAAGCTAATGACCCCGACGCGATTTGAACACGCAACCTTCTGATCTGAAGTCAGACGCGCTACCGTTGCGCCACGAGGTCACATGGAGGTAGCAGGCCGCTAAAGACCATGCAGACATTGGCCATGGTCTCTCATGTAGCTCAGTGCCTAAAACTTCTTTCTGAAATCTTTGTGGAAGATTTGATAAAACCTGCTGCGCTTGAGGAAACAGGAAGATGGTATTACAAAGAATCCCTGGAAGTGTAAAGGCTGGCTAAACAGACATGTAGTATCCATAGCGGCAAGATGTTGATGAAAGCAGATTTGACAATGGAACTATCCAAAAAAGCTAATCACCCCGACAAGAATTGAACATGCAACCTTCTAATCCGGAGTCAGACGCGCTACCATTGCGCCACGAGGTCACATGGAGGTAGCTGGCCGCTAAAGACCATGCAGACATTGGCCATGATCTCTCATGTAGCTCAGTGCCTAAAGCTACTTTCTGAAATCTTTCTGGAAGTTTTGATAAAACCTGCTGCACTTGAGGAAACAGGCAGATGGTATTACAAAGAATTAATGGAAGTGAAAAGGCTGGACAAACAGACATTCAGTTTCCATAGTGGCAAAATGTTGAGGAAAGCAGATTTGACAATGGAACTATCCAAAAAAGCTAATGACCCCGACGTGATTTGAAGACGCAACCTTCTAATCTGGAGTCAGACGCGCTACCGTTGCGCCACGAGGTCACATGGAGGTAGCAGGCCGCTAAAGACCATGCAGACATTGGCCATGGTCTCTCATGTAGCTCAGTGCCTAAAGCTACTTTCTGAAATCTTTGTGGAAGTTTTGATAAAACCTGCTGCGCTTGAGTAAAACAGGAAGATGCTATTACAAAGTAGCCCTGGACGTGTAAAGGCTGGCTAAACAGACATGTAGTTTCCATAGCGGCAAGATGTTGATGAAAGCAGATTTGACAATGGAACTATCCAAAAAAGCTAATGACCCCGACGTGATTTGAACACGCAACCTTCTGATTTGGAGTCAGACGCGCTACCGTTGCGCCACGAGGTCAAACGGAGGTAACCTGCCGCTAAAGACCATGCAGACATTGGCCATGATCTCTCATGTAGCTCAGTGCCTAAAGCTACTTTCTGTAATTTTTGTGGAAGTTTTGATAAAACCTGCTGCACTTGAGGAAACAGGCAGATGGTATTACAAAGAATCCCTGGAAGTGTAAAGGCTGGACAAACAGACATTCAGTTTCCATAGTGGCAAGATGATGAGGAAAGCAGATTTGACAATGGAACTATCCAAAAAAGCTAATGACCCCGACGTGATTTGAACACGCAACCTTCTGATCTGGAGTCAGACGCGCTATCGTTGCGCCACGAGGTCACATGGAGGTAGCAGGCCGCTAAATACCATGCAGACATTGGCCATGGTCTCGCATGTAGCTCAGTGCCTAAAACTACTTTCTGAAATCTTTGTGGAAGTTTTGATAAAACCTGCTGCCCTTGAAGAAACAGAAATATGGTATTACAAAGTAGCCCTGGAAGTGTAAAGGCTGGCTAAACAGACATGTAGTTTCCATAGCGGCAAGATGTTGATGAAAGCAGATTTGACAATGGAACTATCCAAAAAAAGCTAATGACCCTGACGTGATTTGAACACGCAACCTTCTGATCTGGAGTCAGACACGCTATCGTTGCGCCACGAGGTCACATGGAGGAAGCATGCCGCTAAAGACCATGCAGACATTGGCCATGATCTCTCATGTAGCTCAATACCTAAAACTACTTTCCGAAATCTTTCTGGAAGTTTTGATAAAACCTGCTGCACTTGAGGAAACAGGCAGATGGTATTACAAAGAATTAATGGAAGTGTAAAGGCTGGACAAACAGACATTCAGTTTCCATAGTGGCAAGATGTTGAGGAAAGCAGATTTGACACTGGAACTATCCAAAAAAGCTAATGACCCCGACGTGATTTGAACACACAACCTTCTGATCTGGAGTCAGACGCGCTACCGTTGTGCCACGAGGTCACATGGAGGTAGCAGGCCGCTAAAGACCATGCAGACATTGGCCATGGTCTCTCATGTAGCTCAGTGCCTAAAACTACTTTCTGAAATCTTTGTGGAAGTTTTGATAAAACCTGCTGCGCTTGAGGAAACAGGAAGATGGTATTACAAAGTAGCCCTGGAAGTGTAAATGCTGGCTAAACAGACATGTAGTTTCCATAGCGGCAAGATGTTGATGAAAGCAGATTTGACAATGGAACTATCCAAAAAAGCTAATGACCCCGACGTGATTTGAAGACGCAACCTTCTGATCTGGAGTCAGACGCGCTACCGTTGTGCCACGAGGTCACATGGAGGTAGCAGGCCGCTAAAGACCATGCAGACATTGGCCATGGTCTCTCATGTAGCTCAGTGCCTAAAACTACTTTCTGAAATCTTTGTGGAAGTTTTGATAAAACCTGCTGCGCTTGAGGAAACAGGAAGATGGTATTACAAAGTAGCCATGGAAGTGTAAAGGCTGGCTAAACAGACATGTAGTTTCCATAGCGGCAAGATGTTGATGAAAGCAGATTTGACAATGGATCTATCCAAAAAAGCTAATGACCCCGACATGATTTGAACAAGCAACCTGGTGATCAGGAGTCAGACACACTACCGTTGCGCCACAAGGTCACATGGAGGAAGCATGCCGCTAAAGACCATGCAGACATTGGCCATGATCTCTCATGTAGCTCAATACCTAAAACTACTTTCCGAAATCTTTGTGGAAGTTTTGATAAAACCTGCTGCGCTTGAGGAAACAGGAAGATGGTATTACAAAGTAGCCATGGAAGTGTAAAGGCTGGCTAAACAGACATGAAGTTTCCATAGCGGCAAGATGTTGATGAAAGCAGATTTGACAATGGAACTATCCAAAAAAGCTAATGACCCCGATGTGATTTGAACAAGCAACCTTCTGATCTGAAGTCAGACGCCACACCATTGCGCCACGAGGTCACACGGAGGTAGCTGTCCGCTAAAGACCATGCAGACATTGGCCATGATCTCTCATGTAGCTCAGTGCCTAAAGCTACTTTCTGTAATTTTTGTGGAAGTTTTGATAAAACCTGCTGCACTTGAGGAAACAGGCAGATGGTATTACAAAGAATCCCTGGAAGTGTAAAGGCTGGACAAACAGACATTCAGTTTCCATAGCAGCAAGATGTTGATGAAAGCAGATTTGACAATGGAACTATCCAAAAAAAGCTAATGACCCCGACGTGATTTGAACACGCAACCTTCTGATCTGGAGTCAGACGCGCTACCGTTGCGCCACGAGGTCACATGGAGAAAGCATGCCGTTAAAGACCATGCAGACATTGGCCATGGTCTCTCATGTAGCTCAGTGCCTAAAACTAGTTTCTGAAATCTTTGTGGAAGTTTTGATAAATCCTGCTGCGCTTGAGGAAGCAGGAAGATGGTATTACAAGGTAGCCCTGGAAGTGTAAAGGCAGGCTAAACAGACATGTAGTTTCCATATCGGAAAGTTGTTGATGAAAGCAGATTTGACAATGGAACTATCCAAAAAAGCTAATCACCCCGACGTGATTTGAACACGCAACCTTCTGATCTGGAGTCAGACGCGCTACCGTTGCGCCACGAGGTCACATGGAGGAAGCATGCCGTTAAAGACCATGCAGACATTGGCCATGGTCTCTCATGTAGCTCAGTGCCTAAAACTACTTTCTGAAATCTTTGTGGAAGTTTTGTTAAATCCTGATGCGCTTGAGGAAGCAGGAAGATGGTATTACAAAGTAGCCCTAGAAGTGTAAAGGCTGGCTAAACAGACAGAAAGTTTCCATAGCAGCAAGATGTTGATGAAAGCAGATTTGACAATGGAACTATCCAAAAAAGCTAATGACCCCGACGTGATTTGAACACACAACCTTCTGATCTGGAGTCAGACGCGCTACCGTTGCGCCACGAGGTCACATGGAGGAAGCATGCCGCTAAACACCATGCAGACATTGGCCATGGTCTCTTATGTAGCTCAATACCTAAAACTACTTTCTGAAATCTTTGTGGAAGTTTTGATAAAACCTGCTGCGCTTGAGGAAACAGGAAGATGGTATTACAAAGTAGCCATGGAAGTGTAAAGGCTGGCTAAACAGACATGTAGTTTCCATAGCGGAAAGATGTTGATGAAAGCAGATTTGACAATGGAACTATCCAAAAAAGCTAATGACCCCGACGTGATTTAAACACGCAACCTTCTGATATGGAGTCAGACGCCATACCGTTGCGCCACGAGGTCACATGGAGGTAGCCGGCCGCTAAAGACCATGCAGACATTGGCCATGATCTCTCATGTAGCTCAGTGCCTAAAGCTACATTCTGTAATTTTTGTGGAAATTTTGATAAAACCTGCTGCACTTGAGGAAAAAGGCAGATGGTATTACAAATAATCCCTGGAAGTGTAAAGGCTGGACAAACAGACATTCAGTTTCCATAGTGGCAAGATGTTGAGGAAAGCAGATTTGACAATGGAACTATCCAAAAAAGCTAATGACCCCAACGTAATTTGAAAACACAACCTTCTGATCAGGAGTCAGACGCGCTACCGTTGCGCCACAATGTCACATGGAGGTAGCTGTTCGCTAAAGACCATCCAGACATTGGCCATGGTCCATCATGTAGCTCAGTGCCTAAAACTACTTTCTGAAATCTTTGTGGAAGTTTTGGTAAAACCTGCTGCACTTGAGGAAACAGGCAGATGGTATTACAAAGAATTAATGGAAGTGTAAAGGCTGGACAAACAGACATTCAGTTTCCATAGTGGCAAAATGTTGAGGAAAGCAGATTTGACAATGGAACTATCCAAAAAAGCTAATGACCCCGACGTGATTTCAAGACGCAACCTTCCGATCTGGAGTCAGACGCGCTACCGTTGCGCCACAAGGAGGTAGCAGCCCGCTAAAGACCATCCAGACATTGGCCATGGTCCCTCAAGTAGCTCAGTGCCTAAAACTACTTTCTGAAATCTTTGTGGAAGTTTTGATAAAACCTGCTGCACTTGAGGAAACAGGCAGATGGTATTACAAAGAATTAATGGAAGTGTAAAGGCTGGACAAACAGACATTCAGTTTCCATAGTGGCAAGATGTTGAGGAAAGCAGATTTGACAATGGAACTATCCAAAAAGCTAATGACCCCGATGTGATTTGAACACGCAACATTTTGATCTGGAGTCAGATGTGCTACCATTGCGCCACGAGGTCACATAGAGATAGCAGGCCGCTAAAGACCATGCAGACATTGGCCATGGTCTCTCATGTAGCTCAGTACCTAAAACTACTTTCTGAAATCTTTGTGGAAGTTTTGATAAAACCTGCTGCGCTTGAAGAAACAGGAAGATGGTATTACAAAGTAGCCATGGAAGTGTAAAGGCTGGCTAAACAGACATGTAGTTTCCATAGCGGCAAGATGTTGATGAAAGCAGATTTGACAATGGAACTATCCAAAAAAGCTAATGACCCCGACGTGATTTGAACAAGCAACCTTCTGATCTGGAGTCAGACGCCATACCATTGCGCCACAAGGTCACACGGAGGTAGCCGTCCGCTAAAGACCATGCAGACATTGGCCATGATCTCTCATGTAGCTCAGTGCCTAAAGCTACTTTCTGTAATTTTTGTGGAAGTTTTGATAAAACCTGCTGCACTTGAGGAAAAAGGCAGATGGTATTACAAAGAATCCCTGGAAGTGTAAAGGCTGGACAAACAGACATTCAGTTTCCATAGTGGCAAGATGTTGAGGAAAGCAGATTTGACAATGGAACTATCCAAAAAAGCAAATCACCCCGACGTGATTTGAACACGTAACCTTCTGAGCTGGAGTCAGACGCGCTACCGTTGCGCCACGAGGTCACATGGAGGTAGAAGGCCGCTAAACACCATGCAGACATTGGCCATGATCTCTCATGTAGCTCAGTGCCTAAAGCTACTTTCTGAAATTTTTGTGGAAGTTTTGATAAAACCTGCTGCGCTTGAGTAAAACAGGAAGATGGTATTACAAAGTAGCCCTGGAAGTGTAAAGGCTGGCTAAACAGACATGAAGTTTCCATAGCAGCAAGATGTTGATGAAAGCAGATTTGACAATGGAACTATCCAAAAAAGCTAATGACCCCGACGTGATTTGAACACGCAACCTTCTGATCTGGAGTCAGACGCACTACCGTTGCGCCACGAGGTCACATGGATGTAGCAGGCCGCTAAAGACCATGCAGACATTGGCCATGGTCTCTCATGTAGCTCAGTGCCTAAAACTTCTTTCTGAAATCTTTGTGGAAGATTTGATAAAACCTGCTGCGCTTGAGGAAACAGGAAGATGGTATTACAAAGAATCCCTGGAAGTGTAAAGGCTGGCTAAACAGACATGTAGTATCCATAGCGGAAAGATGTTGATGAAAGCAGATTTGACAATGGAACTATCCAAAAAAGCTAATCACCCCGACAAGATTTGAACATGCAACCTTCTAATCTGGAGTCAGACGCGCTACCGTTGCGCCACGAGGTCACATGGAGGTAGCAGGCCGCTAAAGACCATGCAGACATTGGCCATGATCTCTCATGTAGCTCAGTGCCTAAAGCTACTTTCTGTAATTTTTGTGGAAGTTTTGATAAAACCTGCTGCACTTGAGGAAACAGGCAGATGGTATTACAAAGAATCCCTGGAAGTGTAAAGGCTGGACAAACAGACATTCAGTTTCCATAGTGGCAAGATGTTGAGGAAAGCAGATTTGACAATGGAACTATCCAAAAAAATCTAATGACCCCGACGTGATTTGAACACGCAACCTTCTGATCTGGAGACAGACGCGCTACCGTTGCGCCACGAGGTCACATGGAGGTAGCTGGCCGCTAAAGACCATGCAGACATTGGCCATGATCTCCCATGTAGCTCAGTGCCTAAAGCTACTTTCTGAAATCTTTGTGGAAGTTTTGATAAAACCTGCTGCACTTGAGGAAACAGGCAGATGGTATTACAAAGAATTAATTGAAATGTAAAAGCTGGACAAACAGACATTCAGTTTCCATAGTGGCAAGATGTTGAGGAAAGCAGATTTGACAATGGAACTATCCAAAAAAGCTAATGACCCCGACGTGATTTGAACACGCAACCTTCTGATCTGGAGTCAGACGCGCTACCGTTGCGCCACGAGGTCACATGGAGGTAGCAGGCCGCTAAAGACCATGCAGACATTGGCCATGGTCTCTCATGTAGCTCAGTGCCTAAAACTTCTTTCTGAAATCTTTGTGGAAGATTTGATAAAACCTGCTGCGCTTGAGGAAACAGGAAGATGGTATTACAAAGAATCCCTGGAAGTGTAAAGGCTGGCTAAACAGACATGAAGTATCCATAGCGGCAAGATGTTGATGAAAGCAGATTTGACAATGGAACTATCCAAAAAAGCTAATCACCCCGACAAGATTTGAACACGCAACCTTCTAATCTGGAGTCAGACGCGCTACCGTTGCGCCACAAGGTCACATGGAGGTAGCTGGCCGCTAAAGACCATGCAGACATTGGCCATGATCTCTCATGTAGCTCAGTGCCTAAAGCTACTTTCTGAAATCTTTCTGGAAGTTTTGATAAAACCTGCTACACTTGAGGAAACAGGCAGATGGTTTTACAAAGAATTTATGGAAGTGAAAAGGCTGGACAAACAGACATTCAGTTTCCATAGTGGCAAAATGTTGAGGAAAGCAGATTTGACAATGGAACTATCCAAAAAAGCTAATGACCCCGACGTGATTTGAAGACGCAACCTTCTAATCTGGAGTCAGACGCGCTACCGTTGCGCCACGAGGTCACATGGAGGTAACCGGCCGCTAAAGACCATACAGACATTGGCCATGATCTCTCATATAGCTCAGTGCCTAAAGCTACTTTCTGTAATTTTTGTGGAAGATTTGATAAAACCTGCTGCACTTGAGGAAACAGGCAGATGGTATTACAAAGAATCCCTGGAAGTGTAAAGGCTGGCTAAACAGACATGTAGTTTCCATAGCGGCAAGATGTTGATGAAAGCAGATTTGACAATGGAACTATCCAAAAAAGCTAATGACCCCGACGTGATTTGAACAAGCAACCTTCTGATCTGGAGTCAGACGCCATACCATTGCGCCACAAGGTCACACGGAGGTAGCCGTCCGCTAAAGACCATGCAGACATTGGCCATGATCTCTCATGTAGCTCAGTGCCTAAAGCTACTTTCTGTAATTTTTGTGGAAGTTTTGATAAAACCTGCTGCACTTGAGGAAAAAGGCAGATGGTATTACAAAGAATCCCTGGAAGTGTAAAGGCTGGACAAACAGACATTCAGTTTCCATAGTGGCAAGATGTTGAGGAAAGCAGATTTGACAATGGAACTATCCAAAAAAGCTAATGACCCCGACGTGATTTGAACACGTAACCTTCTGATCTGGAGTCAGACGCGCTACCGTTGCGCCACGAGGTCACATTGAGGTAGAAGGCCGCTAAACACCATGCAGACATTGGCCATGATCTCTCATGTAGCTCAGTGCCTAAAGCTACTTTCTGAAATTTTTGTGGAAGTTTTGATAAAACCTGCTGCGCTTGAGTAAAACAGGAAGATGGTATTACAAAGTAGCCCTGGAAGTGTAAAGGCTGGCTAAACAGACATGAAGTTTCCATAGCAGCAAGATGTTGATGAAAGCAGATTTGACAATGGAACTATCCAAAAAAGCTAATGACCCCGACGTGATTTGAACACGCAACCTTCTGATCTGGAGTCAGACGCACTACCGTTGCGCCACGAGGTCACATGGATGTAGCAGGCCGCTAAAGACCATGCAGACATTGGCCATGGTCTCTCATGTAGCTCAGTGCCTAAAACTTCTTTCTGAAATCTTTGTGGAAGATTTGATAAAACCTGCTGCGCTTGAGGAAACAGGAAGATGGTATTACAAAGTAGCCCTGGAAGTGTAAAGGCTGGCTAAACAGACATGTAGTTTCCATAGCGGCAAGATGTTGATGAAAGCAGATTTGACAATGGAACTATCCAAAAAAGCTAATGACCCCAACGTGATTTGAACACGCAACCTTCTGATCTGGAGTCAGACGCGCTACCGTTGCGCCACGAGGTCACATAGAGGTAACCGGCCGCTAAAGACCATGCAGACATTGGCCATGATCTCTCATGCAGCTCAGTGCCTAAAGCTACTTTCTGAAATCTTTCTGGAAGTTTTGATAAAACCTGCTGCACTTGAGGAAACAGGCAGATGGTATTACAAAGAATTAATGGAAGTGAAAAGGCTGGACAAACAGACATTCAGTTTCCATAGTGGCAAAATGTTGAGGAATGCAGATTTGACAATGGAACTATCCAAAAAAGCTAATGACCCCGACGCGATTTGAAGACGCAACCTTCTAATCTGGAGTCAGACGCGCTACCGTTGCGCCACGAGGTCACATGGAGGTAACCGGCCGCTAAAGACCATGCAGACATTGGCCATGATCTCTCATGTAGCTCAGTGCCTAAAACTACTTTCTGTAATTTTTATGGAAGTTTTGATAAAACCAGCTGCACTTGAGGAAACAGGCAGATGGTATTACAAAGAATCCCTGGAAGTGTAAAGGCTGGACAAACAGACATTCAGTTTCCATAGTGGCAAGATGTTGAGGAAAGCAGATTTGACACTGGAACTATCCAAGAAAGCTAATGACCCCGACGTGATTTGAACACGCAACCTTCTGATCTGGAGTCAGACGCGCTACCGTTGCGCCACGAGGTCACATGGAGCTGGCAGGCCGCTAAAGACCATGCAGACATTGGCCATGGTCTCTCATGTAGCTCAGTGCCTAAAACTTCTTTCTGAAATCTTTGTGGAAGATTTGATAAAACCTGCTGCGCTTGAGGAAACAGGAAGTTGCTATTACAAAGAATCCCTGGAAGTGTAAAGGCTGGCTAAACAGACATGTAGTTTCCATAGCGGCAAGATGTTGATGAAAGCAGATTTGACAATGGAACTATCCAAAAAAGCTAATCACCCCGACAAGATTTGAACATGCAACCTTCTAATCTGGAGTCAGACGCGCTACCGTTGCGCCACAAGGTCACATGGAGGTAGCTGGCCGCTAAAGACCATGCAGACATTGGCCATGATCTCTCATGTAGCTCAGTGCCTAAAGCTACTTTCTGAAATCTTTCTGGAAGTTTTGATAAAACCTGCTACATTTGAGGAAACAGGCAGATGGTATTACAAAGAATTTATGGAAGTGAAAAGGCGGGACAAACAGACATTCAGTTTCCATAGTGGCAAAATGTTGAGGAAAGCAGATTTGACAATGGAACTATCCAAAACAGCTAATGACCCCGACGTGATTTGAACACGCAACCTTCTGATCTGGAGTCAGACGCGCTACCGTTGCGCCACAAGGTCACATGGAGGTAACAGGCCGCTAAAGACCATGCAGACATTGGCCATGGTCTCTCATGTAGCTCAGTGCCTAAAACTTCTTTCTGAAATCTTTGTGGAAGATTTGATAAAACCTGCTGCGCTTGAGGAAACTGGAAGATGGTATTACAAAGAATCCCTGGAAGTGTAAAGGCTGGCTAAACAGACATGTAGTATCCATAGCGGCAAGATGTTGATGAAAGCAGATTTGACAATGGAACTATCCAAAAAAGCTAATCACCCCGACAAGATTTGAACACGCAACCTTCTAATCTGGAGTCAGACGCGCTACCGTTGCGCCACGAGGTCACATGGAGGTAGCTGGCCGCTAAAGACCATGCAGACATTGGCCATGATCTCTCATGTAGCTCAGTGCCTAAAGCTACTTTCTTAAATCTTTCTGGAAGTTTTGATAAAACCTGCTGCACTTGAGGAAACAGGCAGATGGTATTACAAAGAATTAATGGAAGTGAAAAGGCTGGACAAACAGACATTCAGTTTCCATAGTGGCAAAATGTTGAGGAAAGCAGATTTGACAATGGAACTATCCAAAAAAGCTAATGACCCCGACGTGATTTGAAGACGCAACCTTCTAATCTGGAGTCAGACGCGCTACCGTTGCGCCACGAGGTCACATGGAGGTAGCAGGCCGCTAAAGACCATGCAGACATTGGCCATGGTCTCTCATGTAGCTCAGTGCCTAAAGCTACTTTCTGAAATCTTTGTGGAAGTTTTGATAAAACCTGCTGCGCTTGAGTAAAACAGGAAGATGGTATTACAAAGTAGCCCTGGAAGTGTAAAGGCTGGCTAAACAGACATGTAGTTTCCATAGCGGCAAGATGTTGATGAAAGCAGATTTGACAATGGAACTATCCAAAAAAGCTAATGACCCCGACGTGATTTGAACACGCAACCTTCTGATCTGGAGTCAGACGCGCTACCATTGCGCCACGAGGTCACATGGAGCTGGCAGACCATGCAGACATTGGCCATGGTCTCTCATGTAGCTCAGTGCCTAAAACTTCTTTCTGAAATCTTTGTGGAAGATTTGATAAAACCTGCTGCGCTTGAGGAAACAGGAAGTTGGTATTACAAAGAATCCCTGGAAGTGTAAAGGCTGGCTAAACAGACATGTAGTTTCCATAGCGGCAAGATGTTGATGAAAGCAGATTTGACAATGGAACTATCCAAAAAAGCTAATCACCCCGACAAGATTTGAACACGCAACCTTCTAATCTGGAGTCAGACGCGCTACCGTTGCGCCACAAGGTCACATGGAAGTAGCTGGCCGCTAAAGACCATGCAGACATTGGCCATGATCTCTCATGTAGCTCAGTGCCTAAAGCTACTTTCTGAAATCTTTCTGGAAGTTTTGTGAAAACCTGCTACATTTGAGGAAACAGGCAGATGGTATTACAAAGAATTTATGGAAGTGAAAAGGCGGGACAAACAGACATTCAGTTTCCATAGTGGCAAAATGTTGAGGAAAGCAGATTTGACAATGGAACTATCCAAAAAAGCTAATGACCCCGACGTGATTTGAACACGCAACCTTCTGATCTGGAGTCAGACGCGCTACCGTTGCGCCACGAGGTCACATGGAGGTAACAGGCCGCTAAAGACCATGCAGACATTGGCCATGGTCTCTCATGTAGCTCAGTGCCTAAAACTTCTTTCTGAAATCTTTGTGGAAGATTTGATAAAACCTGCTGCGCTTGAGGAAACAGGAAGATGGTATTACAAAGAATCCCTGGAAGTGTAAAGGCTGGCTAAACAGACATGTAGTATCCATAGCGGCAAGATGTTGATGAAAGCAGATTTGACAATGGAACTATCCAAAAAAGCTAATGACCCCGACAAGATTTGAACACGCAACCTTCTAATCTGGAGTCAGACGCGCTACCGTTGCGCCACGAGGTCACATGGAGGTAGCTGGCCGCTAAAGACCATGCAGACATTGGCCATGATCTCTCATGTAGCTCAGTGCCTAAAGCTACTTTCTGAAATCTTTCTAGAAGTTTTGATAAAACCTGCTGCTCTTGAGGAAACAGGCAGATGGTATTACAAAGAATTAATGGAAGTGAAAAGGCTGGACAAACAGACATTCAGTTTCCATAGTGGCAAAATGTTGAGGAAAGCAGATTTGACAATGGAACTATCCAAAAAAGCTAATGACCCCGACGTGATTTGAAGACGCAACCTTCTAATCGGGAGTCAGACGCGCTACCGTTGCGCCACGAGGTCACATGGAGGTAGCAGGCCGCTAAAGACCATGCAGACATTGGCCATGGTCTCTCATGTAGCTCAGTGCCTAAAGCTACTTTCTGAAATCTTTGTGGAAGTTTTGATAAAACCTGCTGCGCTTGAGTAAAACAGGAAGATGGTATTACAAAGTAGCCCTGGAAGTGTAAAGGCTGGCTAAACAGACATGTAGTTTCCATAGCGGCAAGATGTTGATGAAAGCAGATTTGACAATGGAACTATCCAAAAAAGCTAATGACCCCGACGTGATTTGAACACGCAACCTTCTGATCTGGAGTCAGACGCGCTACCGTTGCGCCACGAGGTCACATGGAGGTAACCGGCCGCTAAAGACCATGCAGACATTGGCCATGATCTCTCATGTAGCTCAGTGCCTAAAGCTACTTTCTGTAATTTTTGTGGAAGTTTTGATAAAACCTGCTGCACTTGAGGAAACAGGCAGATGGTATTACAAAGAATCCCTGGAAGTCGTAAAGGCTGGACAAACAGACATTCAGTTTCCATAGTGGCAAGATGTTGAGGAAAGCAGATTTGACAATGGAACTATCCAAAAAAACTAATGACCCCGATGTGATTTGAACATGCAACCTTCTGATCTGGAGTCAGACGCGCTACCGTTGCGCCACGAGGTCACATGGAGGTAGCCGGCCGCTAAAGACCATGCAGACATTGGCCATGGTCTCTCATGTAGCTCAGTGCCTAAAACTTCTTTCTGAAATCTTTGTGGAAGATTTGATAAAACCTGCTGCGCTTGAGGAAACAGGAAGATGGTATTACAAAGAATCCCTGGAAGTGTAAAGGCTGGCTAAACAGACATGTAGTATCCATAGCGGCAAGATGTTGATGAAAGCAGATTTGACAATGGAACTATCCAAAAAAGCTAATCACCCCGACAAGATTTGAACATGCAACCTTCTAATCTGGAGTCAGACACGCTACCGTTGCGCCACGAGGTCACATGGATGTAGCTGGCCGCTAAAGACCATGCAGACATTGGCCATGATCTCTCATGTAGCTCAGTGCCTAAAGCTACTTTCTGAAATCTTTCTGGAAGTTTTGATAAAACCTGCTGCACTTGAGGAAACAGGCAGATGGTATTACAAAGAATTAATGGAAGTGAAAAGGCTGGACAAACAGACATTCAGTTTCCATAGTGGCAAAATGTTGAGGAAAGCAGATTTGACAATGGAACTATCCAAAACAGCTAATGACCCCGACGTGATTTGAAGACGCAACCTTCTAATCTGGAGTCAGACGCGCTACCGTTGCGCCACAAGGTCACATGGAGGTGGCAGGCCGCTAAAGACCATGCAGACATTGGCCATGGTCTCTCATGTAGCTCAGTGCCTAAAGCTACTTTCTGAAATCTTTGTGGAAGTTTTGATAAAACCTGCTGCGCTTGAGTAAAACAGGAAGATGGTATTACAAAGTAGCCCTGGAAGTGTAACGGCTGGCTAAACAGACATGTAGTTTCCATAGCGGCAAGATGTTGATGAAAGCAGATTTGACAATGGAACTATCCAAAAAAGCTAATCACCCCGACGTGATCTGAACACGCAACCTTCTGATCTGGAGTCAGACGCGCTACCGTTGCGCCACGAGGTCACATGAAAGTAACCGGCCGCTAAAGACCATGCAGACATTGGCCATGATCTCTCATGTAGCTCAGTGCCTAAAGCTACTTTCTGTAATTTTTGTGGAAGTTTTGATAAAACCTGCTGCACTTGAGGAAACAGGCAGATGGTATTACAAAGAATCCCTGGAAGTGTAAAGG
Source organism: Gastrophryne carolinensis (assembly GCA_027917425.1). Taxonomy (NCBI): domain Eukaryota; kingdom Metazoa; phylum Chordata; class Amphibia; order Anura; family Microhylidae; genus Gastrophryne; species Gastrophryne carolinensis. The sequence continues at coordinate 432,700,374 of CM051238.1, forward strand.
CTGGACAAACAGACATTCAGTTTCCATAGTGGCAAGATGTTGAGGAAAGCAGATTTGACAATGGAACTATCCAAAAAAGCTAATGACCCCGACGTGATTTGAACACGCAACCTTCTGATCTGGAGTCAGACGCGCTACCGTTGCGCCACGAGGTCACATGGAGGTTGCCGGCCGCTAAAGACCATGCAGACATTGGCCATGATCTCCCATGTAGCTCAGTGCCTAAAGCTACTTTCTGAAATCTTTGTGGAAGTTTTGATAAAACCTGCTGCACTTGAGGAAACAGGCAGATGGTATTACAAAGAATTAATGGAAGTGTAAAGGCTGGACAAACAGACATTCAGTTTCCATAGTGGCAAGATGTTGAGGAAAGCAGATTTGACAATGGAACTATCCAAAAAAGCTAATTACCCCGACGTGATTTGAACACGCAACCTTCTGATCTGGAGTCAGACACGCTACCGTTGCGCCACGAGGTCACATGGAGTTAGCAGGCCGCTAAATACCATGCAGACATTGGCCATGGTCTCTCATGTAGCTCAGTGCCTAAAACTACTTTCTGAAATCTTTGTGGAAGTTTTGATAAAACCTGCTGCGCTTGAGGAAACAGGAAGATGGTATTACAAAGTAGCCCTGTAAGTGTAAAGGCTGGCTAAACAGACATGTAGTTTCCATAGCGGCAAGATGTTGATGAAAGCCGATTTGACAATGGAACTATCCAAAAAAAGCTAATGACCCCGACGTGATTTGAACACGCAACCTTCTGATCTGGAGTCAGACACGCTATCGTTGCGCCACGAGGTCACATGGAGGAAGCATGCCGCTAAAGACCATGCAGACATTGGCCATGATCTCTCATGTAGCTCAATACCTAAAGCTACTTTCTGAAATCTTTGTGGAAGTTTTGATAAAACCTGCTGCACTTGAGGAAACAGACAGATGGTATTACAAAGTAGCCCTGGAAGTGTAAAGGCTGGCTAAACAGACATGCAGTTTCCATAGTGGCAAGATGTTGAGGAAAGCAGATCTGACAATGGAACTATCCAAAAAAGCTACCTCAGCAACCTTCTGATCTGGAATCAGACACGCTACCGTTGCGCCACAAGGTCACAAGGAGGTATAAGCCACTAAAGACCATGCAGACATTGGCCATGATCTCTCATGTAGCTCAGTGCCTAAAGCTACTTTCTGAAATCTTTGTGGACGTTTTAATAAAACCTGCTGCACTTGAGGAAACAGACAGATGGTATTACAAAGAAGCTCTGGAAGTATAAAGGCTGGCTAAACAGACATTCAGTTTCCATAGTGGCAAAACATTGATGAAAGCAGATTTGACAATGGAACTATCCAAAAAAGTCAACGACCCCGACGTGATTTGAACACGCAACCTTCTGTTGTGGAGTCAGACGTGCTACCGTTGCGCCACAAGATCCCACTCGGCATGGAAGTTGCCGATGTTTTTTTGATTCTCAGCAACAACATTGCTGCCATAAAGGGCGTCACATTGGTTTTGTGCCCCAGGACTACCTGCAAGCACAGAAAGAATTAAATTATTGACCCATACCATTTTCCTCCCCTATGCTTGCTGTGCTATATATTTATGCTTTTTCATGATTCATGCAAAAAGAAGCAAATGAGACTGCTCAACAATGAGATGCCTGATTCCATGAATCTTTGAATTGGCAGCATTCTTATACATTCTTATGACACACATGCAGTCTTCATGCAAGTAAAGGGTTGAAGAAAACAGATTTGACAATGTAACGATCCAAAAAAGGTGCCTGAACATGACGAGATTTGCACATGCAAGCCTCTATTCGGCAGTTCTTTGAGCTATCGTTGCCTCACAAGGTCACTTGCAATTTTCACCCCTGTTTATTGCTCAGTTCTCACCACTTTGGCTGCCCACCTTGCAAATGGATTTCATCTAACTGCTGTAAAAGCAAGGAGAAAATGGAGAGCACCCCTGTGCTTGACCCCAACATGATTTGAACACGCAACCTTCTGATCTGCAGTCAGATGCGCTACCGTTGTGCCACGAGGTCACATGGAGGAAGCAGGCCACTAAAGACCATGCAGACATTGGCCATGGTCTCTCATGTAGCTCAGTGCCAAAAACTACTTTCTGAAAACTTTGTGGAAGTTTTGATAAAACCTGCTGCACTTGAGAAAACAGGAAGATGGAATTACAAAGTAGCCCTAGTAGTGTAAAGGCTGGACAAACAGACATGCAGTTTCCATGGTGGCAAGATGTTGAGGAAAGCAGATTTGACAATGGAACTATCCAAAAAAGCTAATGACCACGACGTGATTTGAACACGCAACCTTCTGATCTGGAGTCAGACGCGCTACCGTTGCGCCACGAGATCCCACTCAGCATGGAAGTTGACGATGTTTTTGTGGATTCTCAGCAACAACATGGCTGCCATAAAGGGCGTCACATTGGTTTTGTGCCCCAGGACTACCTGCAAGCACAGAAAGAATTAAATTATTGACCCTTACCATTTTCCTCCCCTATGCTTGCTGTGCTATATCTTTATGGTTTTTCCCGATTCATGAAAAAAGAAGCAAAGAGACTGCTCAACAATTAGATGCCTGATCCCATGTAGATTTGAATTGTCAGCATTCTTATCTGGTGCCAGACACACCATTAGGCTGAATGGAAGGAACAAAACCTGTCTTTCTTGAGCTTGGCCCTTTTAAGTCAACTTTCTCTAGACCTAACACTGCTATGTGAAATATGATTTCGGTAAAGCATTTTGTGTCCTGGAAAAGTGCTGCTCTCCATGTTTCACTGTAGAACTCTGTGTACATGTTCTAATTGATGCAAAGTTGGTGGGATCAAAGCAACATCTTAGTGGTTCTACCTTAGAATTCATTTCAACAAGGACTTCTGGGGAAAAATGTAAACTTCTTTCCTCAATATTTGATCAGAAAGAAGTATGTAAACTTGAAAAGCTGCTCTTCTTAATCTTTAACACTAGGACTTTGTAGGACTTTGTGTTGAGAGCATGTGTGTTTAGAGCAATCTGAAATTTTGGTAAAGAAAGCAACATCCGAGTTCCAACTGCTAAGATGTTTCAGCTAGGTTATTTGGGGTTGAATGGAACTTTTTAGATAGCTAATAAGTGATCATAGCTGTTGCACTTGAGGGATGGGGAGGGATGGGGAAGACTGTATTACAAAATAGCACTGGTAGAACAATGAGTGGCTTAACCCTTTAACCCTTTTGTTGCCAAGCCCGTAACACCTACGTGCTGGCTTGGCTGGGCATTAAGTGCCAAGCCCGTAGGTGTTACGTGCTTGACTCGACCCCCCCCCCCCCTGGCTAGTTAAAAAATAAAAATACTCACCTGACCCCTCATTGGATCTGGCCGGGTCTCCTCTTTAATTTGGTGCCATCTGATCCCCCGTGGGGGGTCAGATGGCTCCAGGAGAGCCCCCGGAGCAGGCCCCCCCCCCCCAGCTTCGGCAGCAGCAGCTTCTAACTGTAAAGAAAAAAAAAATGACATTTGCTTACCTGAGGCCACGCTGTCTCCTGACGAGTGTCCTTTTCACTGGGGGGCCTCCGGTCGCCCCCCCCCCGCCTCTTCCGTGGCGAGGAGAGGGCAGGGTGACATCGTTGTGATGTCACCAGCAGCCCTCTTAATGCCGGCACCCGACACAGAGAATCAGTCTGCTCGGGTGCCTGGAGGAGAGCAGATGGGGAGGAGGAGAGGGCTGAGATCACCCCCCCTTCCCCAGGCTCTCTCTTCCAAACACCCGAGCAGACTGACATCGCAGATCGCCGGGGGACACAGGATCGAGGTGAGTAAAGTAAAAAAAAAAAAATAAAGATCATTTTTTTTTCTTATGTGTCTGTGTCTTTTATATTTAACATTTAACCCCTTGTGAACTGGTAAGGGGTCCATGAGACACCAGTTCACACGGCTGGGGGATGGCAAGTCACCCGCTTGCCGCAGCGGGTGACTTGCCATTAACCCCCAGCACCCCCAATTACCTGCCCCCCCAAAGCCCGGGGGGGGGGGCAGAAGAGCCCGGGCCCACACAGGCTATGTTTATAGTTTATGTATAGTTTATAGCTTATGTTTATAGTGTGGATAGTAGTAGTATATTCTAAGTATGTCACACACCCCGCTTCAAGAAATTCATAACGTGTGGGTAATACTGACCTGTAGAGGGCAATATGCAGAGATGCCAGGAAAAAAGAGAGCCCCTCCCGGTCCATAAATACCTGGGACCTCCCACTCATTACCCAGTCTTCATCTCTGCAGTCGGCGAGCAAGTCAGAAGATGTGGTCTCCTCCTTGCACAGGGGGATTTCAGGTAGCCGGGATGACTCCCGGCCCTTTAGTTATCTATTTCTGCCCGGATCTTTTTTTTCTGTTACCTCATGCCTCCCAGCCCAGGCTGACGGTCCGGGTGAGGGTAGAAAAGCACCCTTGGTGCTTAAGAGCAAATATATAAGAGGGTAGGCGGTCATCCGGGACGGTGACCCCGGTCTGGGATGCCCCGTCCCTTGGCCTTACACTTTGGGTGATCCCCCCCTTTGGGTAATGCCCCTCTCTCTAGCGGGATAGCGGAGGGTAGGAGCAGGGCCCCCTATTCGGTGTTAGGACCAAATTTTGTAATCATTAATTCTTAATAATGTTTTAATGTATTAATTTATTAAATTATCCTCCCAATAGTTATTAATTTATTTATTACTTTATAACAGAGTGTATTTCTCTGTCAAAACGGCGCTGTGGCCACCATTTTTATGCAGGCTTTCTCCCTGAGGTAAAAGGGGCCGGGCCGGGCGTCAGGGTCAAAGCCACGGCCCGCTCCCCTCCTTCTGTCTCTTCTGAGACCGGCGCCGCGGCCGCACATGGCTGCGGTGCCGGCCTTTTTGCATTGTCATGGCGGAGGGGAGCTTCTCCCCTCACGCTTTCACTCTTGGGGGCGGGGCCGGGCTTTCCAGCGCTGCGGCCCGCCCCTGTGTCACAGGCACCGCTGAGGTGCTTTTCTCTGTGCCTGTTTCCTCAGAAGGAGCTGGCCACACCCCCCTTCTCTCCTCAGAGCTGCTCTTTACCTCACGGAGAGAGGAAGCTGTCTTCAGGACCACAGTGAGTGGCCTGGTGGGCCCCCCTTCTGTCCCGTCACCTATAATTATATATTTTTATGTCATATATATATATATTTTATACTCTGCTTTTCTTATTAGCCTTTTTTATTATGTCTTTCAGATATAACCTACAGTGGTGTTAGGGGGTTTCTCCCGGTCCTAGGGTCCCTGGGTTCTTAATTGGCTTATTGCAAATCCTCCCACTTGGGACATTAAAGGGGCATCCCGGGTTGCTTATATGCGTAATTCCCTCGGTCATTGCAACCAACTATAAGTTCACCTTAAGGAGGCATCCCCGGATACTGGGCTCGGGCTCCCCTCGGGGCAATCCCGGAAGTGTATGGGGTGTGGGGCATCCCTTACTGGCGATGATGTATATCTGTGTATACCATGCGCACAGAAGACTATTACGTGGCAGTCCGGACCCCAGGCGTCTGGTTCAGCGCCGCCGGTCTCTCCTCCCCCCCCTCCCAGTTTGATCCGTGCCCAGTCTGACGTTGTCATGGGCGGGCAGTTGCAATCGGAGATGTGTGCCCGATTGGCCAATCTTGAAAAATTATTCTCCAGCACGGTCACCAGAAAGACTCCGGCTAAAAGAAAGCACTTGGATGATCTTGATAATCTGGACTGGTCTGATTACTCCCAACTTGAGGAAGGGGAGGTATATGAAGAATCAGATAATTCAGACGATCAGCAGTTTGTGGGTGCTGATACCGAGCGGGGCTTGGGGAGGTCTTCGGATACTCCTAATGTTCTGGCTCAGATGTTTGAGGTTTTGGCTATTTCTCCTCCTGAGGCGGTTCCACAGCAAAAGTGGGAATTTTTCGAAGAATCCAGGGCGCGCTTGGAATTTCCTAACCAAAAGCATTTTGATGGGATTATTGCTAAGGAATGGGTGAGGCCTGCCCGGCTCCCAGGTGTCCCTCAGGGTTGGGACAAGAAAAAAAAAAAAAATATCCCTTTCCCTTGGATACGGTTAAGCGTTGGGCGTCCCCTCCCGAGGTGGATGCACAGATTCTAGGTTTATCCAACACTACTGTTTTAAATTCTCCTGATTGCTCCACGCTTAAAGATGGTGAGGATAAACGCATTGACCAAATGGCTTGTCATGGTTTTGCCAGTGTTGGGTCAGCCATGAGGCCGGTTTGTGCTTCAGCGCTGCTGGTGGTGGCTACCAGGTCGGTGATCAGGGACCTGTTGATTTCTTCCGGGTTAGATCCGGAGAGTGACGAGTTCCTTGGCCTTAAAAGGTGTGAATTGTTTTTGTCATTTGTACTAGCCGCCTTGGATGACACACTGATGATGTGTGGCAGAACGTCGGCTCTATTGGTGACTATTCGGCGTTCGGTTTGGTTGCGCCAGTGGGCGGCTGATTTTGTGTCTAAAAAGTCGCTGACCGCTCTTCCCTTTGTGGCATTACGGCTCTTTGGTGAGAAGTTGTATTCAGTTGCCAAGGGTGGTAAGTTACCTCAACGCAAAAAACAGCGTCGTCCCTTTCGGGGGGCGGGTTCCTTTGCTCCTTCCTTTCGTGGGGCTAGAGCTGGCAGAGGAATTGTTTTCCCTGCAGCCAGAGGAGATTCCTGGAACAGGGGCAGAGGACGTGCCCGCCCAGGATCCAGCTGGGGCTCTAAGCCCAAACCCGCTGCCAAGCCAGCTCAGCAATGAGGGGGCGCCCTCACCCATGTGGGTGGGGGGACGGCTGCAACACTTCTCCCAGGTCTGGGACCGGGAGGTCTCGGACAGATGGATCCGGGAAGTGGTGACTTCCGGCTACAAGCTGGAGTTCGAGCTCCGGCCCCCTCCCAGATTCCTCAGGTCTCGGGTGCCTTGGGACCTTCTGGCCGTGCAGGAGCTCCAGGCGGCAGTAAAGAGTCTGTTGGATATGGCAGTTATTTGCCCAGTGCCCCCCTCAGACAGGGGTCGGGGCTTTTATTCCAATCTGTTCACGGTGCCCAAGAAGGACGGCTTGGTTCGACCCATTCTGGATCTAAAGACCCTCAACAGGTTCATCCGTACGCGGAAATTTCGCATGGAAACGCTGCGTTCAGCTATCCATTCTCTTCGGCAGGGGGACTTTCTGACATCCGTAGACATCAAGGACGCCTATCTGCATGTGCCGATTTTTCCAGCGCACCAGAGATTTCTCAGGTTCGTGGTGGAGGATTGGCATTTTCAGTTTGTGGCACTTCCTTTCGGTCTTACCTCGGCTCCAAGGGTTTTCCCCAAGGTGCTGGCCGGGGTGATGGCTCTCCTCAGAGCCCAGGGTATTCGCATTGTCCCTTATCTGGACAACCTTCTCATTATGGCATCTTCCTTCAGCCAAGCAGTATTGGACACCAGAACTGTGGTGTCCACTCTGGAGAGATTCGGGTGGGTGATCAACTACCCCAAGTCCTCCCTTTCTCCGTCCAGGTTAGTGTCTTTTCTGGGAATGTCCCTGGATACTTCCCAGGCTAGGGTGTTTCTTCCTCAGTCCAAGGTTCTCTTGATTCAGGAGTTGGTTCGACTCCTCCTGTCTATCCCTCGTCCGGCCATCAGACTGGGGATGAGGCTGGTGGGATTGATGGTAGCCTCCTTCGAAGCGGTTCCCTTTGCTCAGTTCCACACAAGGACACTCCAGCTCCATCTGTTGGCGGCCTGGGACGGGTCGCCACTGTCGTTGGATCAGTCCTTCCTGATGACCCCCCGAGTTCGGTGCTCCCTTCAGTGGTGGCTGGATCCAATCAATCTGTCGAGGGGCAGATCCTTTCTGGCCCCTTGTTGGGAGATGGTCACCACGGATGCCAGTCTATCAGGATGGGGGGGTTCTGGAAGGATCGTCAGTTTCAGGGACTGTGGGGGCCTCAGGAGGCTCACGAGTCCATCAATGTTCTTGAATTGAGGGCCATCAGGATTGTTCTGTTTCGCTTGACTCATCAGTTGCAAGGATTGTCGGTTCAAGTCCGGTCGGACAATCGGATGGCGGTCGCCTACATCAATCACCAGGGAGGGACTTGCAGCAGGAGTGCCCTCAAGGAAGTGTCTTTGATTCTGGCCTGGGCGGAGACCCACGTCCCATGCATTTCAGCAGTTTACATTCCGGGAGCGGAGAACATGGAGGCGGACTCTCTGAGCAGGTTCTCAGCTCGCCGAGGGGAATGGTCTCTCAGCCCCAAAGTGTTTCGCTTGATTTGTCTCAGGTGGGGGTCCCCGGTGGTGGACCTCTTTGCCTCTCGTCACAATCACAAACTTCCGACATTTGTGTCTCTCTCACGGGATCCACTGGCTCTGGCAATGGATGCCATGTCTCTGAACTGGAGGGATCTGGGGTTTCTGTATCTGTTCCCTCCGTTTCCCTTGGTAGCCAGAGTGGTCCGCAAGCTGGCCCTGGAGGGTGCGTCAGCAATTCTGGTGGCTCCAAGGTGGCCAAGACAGGTTTGGTTCGCAGATGTGGTAAGGTTAGCAGAGGATCAGTTCGTTCTGCCCCTGCTGCCGGATCTGCTCACCCAGGGTCAACTACGTTATCCCAATTTACCAACGCTGGCTTTGACGGCGTGGCTGCTGAAACCTCCATCTTGAAGGAGGAAGGTCTTACCGATGCTGTGATACGAACTCTCATTAGTGCTAGGAAGCAGTCTTCCTCTAATATCTACTATAGGACTTGGAGGTCTTATATTGATTGGTGTGAGATCAGGGCGTTGCCTTGTAGGGAATTTTCCATCGCCAGAATCCTGGAGTTTCTTCAACATGGTCTGGACCTGGGGCTCCAGCTTAGTACTCTGAAGGGGCAAGTTTCTGCCCTGGCGGTGTTCTTTCAAAGGTCATTTGCCCTACATCCTTTGGTTAAGACTTTTTTCCAGGGAGTCACGCACGTGTGGCCTCCTAGAAAACCTTTGCTCCCTGTTTGGGATTTGAATTTGGTTCTTTCTGCTCTTCAGGATTCTCCTTTTGAGCCCTTGAATGATATTGCCTTGTCTTCACTTACGCAGAAGGTGGCCTTTTTGGTAGCCATCACTTCGGTTAGGCGTGTCTCTGAGTTGGCGGCTTTGCCCATTCAAGCCCCGTACTTTGAGGGGCATCAGGACAAGGTGGTTTTTCGTTTCAAGTCCGATTTCCTTCCTAAAGTTGTTTCTGCCTTTCACCTAAACCAAGACATTGTTCTGCCCTCTCTGTGTCCTAATCCCAGCAATGACAAGGAGAGGGCCCTGCATTCTTTGGATGTGGTTCGTGTTGTGAAGTATTATTTGGAGGTAACGTCTTCCTTTCGTAAGACGGATGCCTTTTTTGTGGTGCCCTCCACTTGCCGCCTGCCAAGTCTTCCATTAGTAAATGGATCCGTCAGACCATAGCTGGGGCCTATTCTTCCAAAGGGAAGGTACCCCCTTTTCGTGTTACTGCTCATTCTACTCGTGCGGTTGGGGCGTCCTGGGCTTTTCAGCACCAGGCCTCTGTTGAGCAAGTTTGTAAGGCTGCTACTTGGTCTTCTGTTCACACTTTTTCCAAGTTTTCCAAGGTTGATGTTCGGGCCTCAGCGGATGCTGTGTTTGGCCGCAAAGTTCTGCAAGCTGCAGTGGTTTAAGTTGTGCCTTGTTGCCTTGTTTTGGATCCCCGCCCTTTATGGACACTGCTGTTGGATGTCCCACACGTTATGAATTTCTTGAAGCGGGGTGTGTGACATACTTAGAATAATACCATTTTGTGAATACTCACCTGTAAAATGGGTATTATAAGTATGTCACACACCCCGCTTCACCCTGCCCTTTTGTATTCTGGATCCTTTATATGGTGAACTTTGCGTTGTTATGCTTTGTGTTGGGCTCTTCCTGGTCCCTTACCTTACTGCTGTTCTTATACTGGGTAATGAGTGGGAGGTCCCAGGTATTTATGGACCGGGAGGGGCTCTCTATTTTCCTGGCATCTCTGCATATCGCCCTATACAGGTCAGTATTACCCACACGTTATGAATTTCTTGAAGCGGGGTGTGTGACATACTTATAATACCCATTTTACAGGTGAGTATTCACAAAATGGTATTTTTATTTGTAAATGTTATAAAGTGCTATTTTCAGTTTGGGGGGGGGTCTCCTGGGCAAGAATGGGGGGGCTATCGATACATATGTGGTACCGTTGTAATCGGGAGAAATTGGGCTTTCACATGCAATATGTTTTTCTCTAAAGTAAATGTTTTAATTAAAATAAAGGAGACAATTGTCTAAAAAATAATTATTTATTTTTACACAAAAAGATTTAAAAAAAACAGCAGAAAAATTACAAACAAGACATTTCATGTTCAAGCCTAAACTCTGCAGCAAAAATATATATCTATAATTTTCCTGAAAATTCTGGCAAAAATCACGGTTAAACATGGCGCAGAATGGGGAAAAATGACCTGTCAACAGAGGGTGACAAACTTCAAGTAGGCTTGCATGTTGGGTATTATTCTGCTCGAGGGACCTTGCTCTTTCAGATTTAGCTTGTTTTTTCTTGTTTGCATACTTATATTTTAGGAAAACATGTTATTTATTCAGTTTTTTAATTCATTTTTTTAGGGAAACCCTGTGCAACCTAAGAATTCTCTGAGGGATTACTTCCAGAAAGGGGAGCCTACTACAACAAGCTGGGTACTCTTAGAAAGCTTAACATGTGTACTTTCAGGAAATATATGGTTTATAGGGGATATTCCAAATTTAAAGGGTTGTTTTGGTTGAAAAATTGCAAGGTGCGCATTTTGTCTGCAGAGCTGAAATTTTATTTTTTATCTTTTAACTAGCGGGGGGGGGGGGGGTCAAGCACGTAACACCTACGGTCTTGGCACTTAAAGCCCAGCCAAAATAGTGAAACATGGTCTGGCAACAGAGGGCGACAAAAGCTGCAGGTAGGCTGGCAGCGAAAGGGTTAAATACCAGCATACCTAAATATTTTGTCAACCTCTGTTACCAGACCATTTTTCACAATTTTGCACTTTACATGTTTGTTATTTTTGAAAGGATTTCCAAGGATTTCCCAGGAAAATTATATATTAGTTTTTTTCTAGTTTTTTCTGAGCTTTAACCTGGAATGTCTTGTTTTTCTTCATTTTTTCAGTATATGCTCAATACTTTTGGGTTAAATATATTTTTGAAATAAAATTATAAATAAATAAAATCATATTGTGTGTTAAAGCCCCAATTCTCCCCATTACAAAGGTACCACCTCAGGAAAGGTCTGCTGTTCCTCTTTAACACTTCTAGTGCCAGCAACGTGAGTCACTCATAGTAGCTTCTTCAACAGTTAAGTGCCAGCTATGTGAGACTCACGTAGCTGACTTTAAACCCCCACAGAACAAAAAGTATAAAAGTTAAAAACTCACCTGATCCCTTGTTTGATCCAGCCATGTCTTCTCTCCACCCAGGGGGCATCTGATCATCTGGCTTCAGAAGGGGGCCTGGAATAGCACCCCCCGCTTCAACCACCATCACTGCTAACACCTGATCCAAGACGCTCAGTAGCGCTGGGTTGTCGAAGGTGAGAGAGTGCCCCTCCACCATTCACCAGGCAGCTGTCATCGGAGCCTCATCAAGGACAGCTGAGGATCGAAGGTGAGTAATTTTTACTATGTGCGTGTGTGTCTTTTTTTAACTATGAACCCTTTGTGAACTGTTCCACGGATCCATGAGACCCCTATACCAGTTCACAAAGCTTGGGGGCTGGCAAGCCACCTGCGGCTAGTGGGTGAGTTGCCATTAAACTCCGCCCCCAATTACCTGCCTCCCCAAAGGGGGGCAGCCCTGTTGCCCACCAGGTGTAAAAGGCTTCCAGCAGTAGCAGGAGTGCAGAAGCCAGAGTTATTGGCCAGAAACACAGTGCAAGATGGATGGGAGGCAAAAAACAACAAATAAAATATTTTTTTCTGTGTGTGTTTCTTTACATTTAACCCTTAGTGAACTGATAAGGGGTCCATGAGACCCCTATACCAGTTCACAAGGCTTTGGGGCTGGCAAGTCACCTGCAGCTACCAGGTGACTTGCCATTAACCCCCAGGGGGGCAGAAGAGCCCAGGGCCATTTGGCTTTGCGGGCTTGTAGCCAGAAGGGCAGGGGCCACCAAAGATTTTTAATGGGCCCCCCAGGAAGGGGGGCCCTATGTCATTTTTTTGCTTTAACCCTTTATAGTGTGGATAGTAGTTGTATTTTATTTGTAAATGTTAAAAAGTGCTCTTTTCAGTTTGGGGGGTCTCCTGGGAAAGAATGGGTGGGCTACTGATACATATGTGGTACCATTGTAATAGGAAGATATGGGGCTTTCATATGCAATATGGTTTTCTTTAATAAAATAAATGTTTTATTTAAAATAAAGGAGACCATTTTCTAAACAATTTTTTTTTGGTTCTTTTACTACAAAGAAGACTATTTAGGTCAAAGTCTAAACTCTACCGGAAAATAAAATATAATTTTCCTGGAAATTCCTGCAAAAATCACAGTTAATTATAGCGCAAAATGGTAAAAAATGACCTGTCAACAGTGGGTTATAAATTCTTTTAGAGAAACCCTGTGCAACCTAAGAATTCTTCGAGGGATTACTTTGAGGGATGTGTGTACTTTCAGGGAATATAGGGTTTGTGGGGAGTATTCCAAATGTAAAGGGTTTGTTTTGGTTGAAAAAAATGTAAGGTGTGCACTTTGTCTACAGAGCTAAAATTTTCAAGTAGAATTACCCTTACATGCTTTATATTGGGGTGTTTGGCAACTCTTCCCTTCACAGAACCTATGCATTTTGCGTATTGTTCTGTTCAGGTGATGTTGTTTTACTTTAATTACTTTTTTATTGTTTGCATATAGTTTTTTTAAGGAAATGTGGCTTTGATTCTGCTTTTTTATTCCTTTTAAGGGAAACTCTGTGCAACCAAACAATTCAATGAGGGATTACTTCCAGAAAACTGCACCCCCCACATCAACAAGCCTGGTACGCCTAGAAAGCTAGAGGTGTGTACTTCCAGAGAATATATAGTTGGGGGGTATTTCAAATGTAAAGTGTTGTCTCTCTTGAAAAACTGCTAGGGGCATAGTGCATAGCATAGTTGTATTTTAACTGAAAATCTCCTAAAGTTCTGTTTCAGTTTGGGGGAGTCTACTGGGCAGGAAAGGGTGTCTACCAATACATATGTGGTACCGTTGTAACTGGGAGAAATTGGGATTTCACACGCAATAAGAATTTATTGACAAGCTTACATTTTTTATTAGAAAACAAACTACAAATTGTAAAAAATATTTTATGCACATATTGTACCCCAAAATATTGAGAATACACTTAAAAAAGGACAAACAAGACAAAACAATATATAACTTTTCCAGGAATCACCTTTAAAAATCACAATTGAACACGTGTAGCACAAAATAGTGAAAAATGGTCTGGCAACAGAGGGTGACTAAAACTCTAGGCTGGCACTTAAAGTGGACCAACACCCATCGCTGATCGGCCCAGGACTCTATAAGATTCCCGGGCCGATCAGCTCCCTGCCTGCGGGGCATCCCGATCGGGGGTGCCCCGCTGTGTGAACCCCCCCAGGACGCCCACAAATCCTACCTGTTCCTTGTTCCAACGGCGCATGCGCAGGCCGCCGCCGCCTCTCGCGCACCACTCTAGCAGGGCGCGCACCCGCGCCGGCCGTTTGTGAATGGCGGGCGCGCTCCCTGTAAGAGGGACACGCGAGAGGCGGCAGCGGGCGCTCTCACCTTGTCCGTCGACAGACTTCGCTTGTCCATCCACTGTGATTGGTGGAGCCAGTCACGTGGGAGTGGGGTCAAGTGAGTTTTTGGGGCTTTCTGGGGGGTTTCACACAGCGGGGCACCCCCGATCGGGATGCCCCGCAGGCAGGGAGCTGATCGGGGTTCTGAATAGAAAAATGCACACAAAGTTTGGAGATGCAACCTTGTCTGTGTCCTATCAGGTTATTACTCACTTTTCACCAGATCTGTTCCCCCGTTGGGTGTGCACTGCAGCACTGCCTGCAGGCCTAAGTATAATTCAGATAATTTACTCCTTTCTTGTTGCAGACTTTCATCTAACAGAGACAATTCTAGCTGCTTTGTGACACCCTGAATAGAACACAAAACCATTTGATCTGAAGTCAGACCTGCTACTGTTGCACCACAAGGTCATGCATTGCATCATTTTTGACCATCTCAAACTTTGCCATGATCTCTGAAGTATTCCAGAGCATGTATCTACTTTTGGAAATTTCTGATCAGGAACATCGATTATGAGCTTTGGCTGTAGAAAGTTGTGGTTTAGGTGCTTGGAGCAATGAAAAATTGTGAAAAACCAAGCTACATCTTCCATTAGGGGGGTTGGACCTTTGTAACTTAAAGAGGTTTTAACCTCACCGATCTGCTGCCCCCCCCCCCTCTCTGGTTTTAGCTTTGGGAAGTATTTACTTCCTGGTCCTGGCTGGGGGACCCATTTTTTGGATCCCTCGGATTCCACGCGACCTTCAGACGGGCAGTGTCCATGAGTGGGAGCCACCCAAATATCCGAAATCGCCGTGGGACATTGAAGAGCATGGCTTTAGCGTGCTAAGCGGAAGGTAGGGTAAGGATCGCGCCCTGAAGCAGACGGATATCATCGCAGCAGGCAGCGCTGACATCCAAAAGGTAGGTAGGGGCCGACACTGGGGGAGGGGGGGGGGGAATTGCCCTTTTTTTTCTTTTCCTCTTAATAATAATAATAATAATAATAATAATAAGCAAATAATAATCAAAATCCTGAGTTTTGGTCCATTTTAAATGGCCATGTTGTAGATGGGTGAGCACTGTCTTTTCAGATTGATATCATATAGGAGAGGAGGGAGCTTGAACGTTGAGGTAGATAGATCCCCCTCTCTAACACTGGACTTACCTTGGGACTATTACTAACCTAGTTATTATTTTTCTTGTTCTTGTTTTTATCTTATTAAGTACTTTTACCTTATACTTGAAATGTAAATAAAATTTCAGTTTAGTTATCACTAAACTCTACAACTTATAACCAGACAGTGAGGCCACATTTATCCCTCACTAGTTCCAAGTGCCTTTTTCCAAGGTGCTCTGCCTGGCTTTTAGACCCACCCAAAACATCTGACCTGTCTCAAAGTGGGCCTGAATAAAACTTTCAGAATATTTAACCCTTTGACTGGAATGCCCCTTTGAAGTTTCTCTCTAGGCAATAACATAAAAAGTTAAATACCCACCTAGTGTCCCCCGCAGCTCCTCTGTGCAGAGCTGGCATCTTCATACCTATCATCATCAATGAGGAAGAACAATCAATTCCATGCTCCATCACTGGGCAGACATGGTGGCATCCATCACTATGGCTTTACATCCCCTAACACTCCTACTCCATTTATTGCAATGGAGGGGGCATGCCAAGGGTAGGTATGATGAACCCGGGATTGGGGTGCCCCCTTCATTGCAATTTTTGAAGTAGGCCTGTGGGGTCATTAAAGTGGACCAAAACCCAGGATTTTGACTATCCTGGGTTTTGGTCCTTGCCCCTGGGGCACCCTGTGTGAAACCCTGTAGGTTGCCAAAATTAACTAACCTCTTCCTGGTCCTATGGGGCATGCGCAGCCCCTCCTCCAATCAGCGCACTCAGATCCACTCCGGTCAGCATGTCTAAGGCTTCGTCTAAGGCGAGCAGCTCCGAGCACACTGATGGCCGCATCCCCACTACCCTCTAACAGGGAGCGTGCCTGCGCTGACCATTCACAAATGCTTGGCACAGGCATGCATCCTGCTAGGGGGATAGCGAGTGCAGCCATGGTTCGCGAATGCACCGTTGGACCAGAAAAGAAGGTAAGTTTATGGGGTGACCAGGGTTTTTTTTAAATCCCGATCTTGGATCAATAAGATTCCTGGGCTGATCACCATGGGTTTTGGTCCACTTTAACAAGGCTCCATGGATGCCAGAATCACTGGGATCTCGCCATTGGTAAGTATGAAGATGACGGCACTGCACTGAGGAGCTGCGGGGCAACCCTGGACCTTCACAGAGAAGCTACAGGTGAGTATAGACTTGTTTCTGCCTGGACAATCCCTTTACATTCTTGTAAGCATCAGGCTTTATAACTAATGGTCTTGGGGAAGCATGAAATAATGAGCTCATTATTTATCACCACTAGAACACCCGGCTGCCGCTTATTACTGATTGTTAGATATAAGCGCATTAGAATGAAAGAACATAAAATATCATTGTTAATGTTACTAAACTTCCTATGAAAGTTAAATTAAACTGGAACTTCAGCATCATTTAATGAAAAGCCTAAATCTTCAAGCCTAAAGTGTTTAGCCATTTACCTTTTATTCTTTCCCCCCGCTAGGCTTTTACTCTGTTCAGGACTCTAGGATACGGGTGCCTCCATGTTGCCTCAGAAGCATTACATACTGAGGGGGGGGGCAAATGTTATAGCTGTACTTTGCTCAGACAAAGCATAGCTGGGGTCAGGAAAAGGACAGCAATCCCAGAATGCAGAGCGGAACAATCAGAAGACACTTCCTGTTAGCAGGCAGCCTGAGACTCCATGGACTGCCATATTGAAAGTTTAAAGGCACAGAAAATGCAGTAGATGCAGGTAGGATGTTTTTTAATGTGGGCAATCTGTATGTACGGGGGGGGGGGACATATAAGATATGCTCTTATTCAGGGTGAAGGTCTGCTTTAATTATTCAATATTAGTAAGAGATATTCATTTTTATGCTTTTTATTCCGACTCCAGCCCTGGCTCCTAGCTCCTTCTCCGACTCCAGCCCTGGCTCCTAGCTCCTTCTCTGACTCCAGCCCTGGCTCCTAGCTCCTTCTCCGACTCCAGCCCTTGCTCCTAGCTCCTTCTCCGACTCCAGCCCTGGCTCCTAGCTCCTTCTCTGACTCCACAGCCCTGGTTATCATAAAAAACCCAGGTGGGCATGGAACCAGCTGCCATCTCTAAGAGCCATGGTTTTGATAGAGGGAGGTGAATGGCGCTACCTACAAAAGATCAAGAAATTGAGTGCTGTGAATGACCTAGATCCTTGGAACTTCCTGCTCTTTATGCACTTCCTTATGTGCAAGGACAAGAAGCAGAGGTGGGTTCGAGACTTGACTATGCTATGCAACCAACCACACTGCTGAGAGCAGCGGTATCCCGCTAGGTGGGAGAGCCGGACAGGCCTCCATAACCAGGTGGGGGGACCTA
This sequence comes from Gastrophryne carolinensis, assembly GCA_027917425.1. Taxonomy (NCBI): domain Eukaryota; kingdom Metazoa; phylum Chordata; class Amphibia; order Anura; family Microhylidae; genus Gastrophryne; species Gastrophryne carolinensis. Next base: position 432,717,641 of record CM051238.1, read on the forward strand.
TGAATTGGGGTCACTAAATACTAGGATAAAAGTTTGTATGATAATAGTTTATGTTTAAACATAATGTTTAAAACCATGTATACGTGCATCATTGATGATGTCACTGATGACGTCAGGTGCAAAATTTTAATGTTTTTCATTGGCAAGATCATCTACTTACCTATCTACAGCCTGCTGTTTATGGTTGGTCCTGATGAAGAGGTCTGTTGGACCCCAAAACGTTGGCTGATGACCTTTGCTATTTGGGTTGTTTAGAATATATTTGGATGCTTTAATCATCTGATGGAGTGCTGGTTCCTTATAAACCCCTGACTGTGTTTGAGACACTAATGCGTGGGTGGAACCCACCATGTCACTTGACCTCTTATATATACACCTATAATTTAATAAGCAGTCGGGAGGAGGGGCGGCCCTGCTTCTGCAGTGACTGGGGGAGAGACTTAAAGGGGACCAACACCCTTACAACAAACAGTGCTCATATGCATACATCCCCAGGGCAATTCAGAGTGCTGCACTTAAATATTCATTTATATTTTTCTAACTCCTGTTGTGGTCAATTTTACTAATAAAATGTAATCTCCTAAAGTACTGCTGGCTTCCTGTTACTGTGTATTGTTAGTAATGCCAGTTGAATTCAGGCAGAGCCACAGCTAGGATGCCAGGAAAGAAAAGCTCCAAAATGGCTGCTACCAGGAGAAAATCTGTGAGGCAGTGCTTTAGCTTTGAGTGGATGCAAGAACAAATGTAAGTGCTGACAATGCTTCAATATCATACATGCAGATGGGACAAGTGAGCTTTGAGGGGTTTTCTTTTCCAACTGTGCCAGGCTGTTGGTCCGGTTTAACCAGGCACTTCACCGAGAAACAGTGGATTAATATCTATATCCTGGCTCATAAATCATCGCTTTCCACCAGAATAAAAGAATACAAACTACACATATCTCTAAAGGTGGTGCCACACCACTGCCACTGTACATTTTCTGAAATTGTCTTCTGATCATTTTTTGGGGGGGGAAAGGTAGTGCAAATGATGAGGGAAATCTTAGGTGAAGGCATCCCTAGACTAGTGTTGCCACCTTTCCCAATAAAAAACACTGGCCTATTCACAGGTAAATGGTCGTGGTCTTGTAGGGTATGTGGTCTTTTGGGGGCGCAGTCTTGTAAAATGTAGGTTTAACCATACTTCTTAACTTAAACTAGACCTTCACCCAGAGCCGTAGCAGCCATAAGGCGAGTGAGGCACTGGCCTCGGGTGCAGCTACAGCTCTGCTGCAAAGGGGCGCGTCTGCGGTCTGCAGGTTGCCAAGCACAAGCAGATCCACCACCGCTCTGCGCACATACCTCCAGCCCGGCCCCGCGCCCCCCCCCCCCCATCATCATCTGTCACTGTCAGTTTTAAACTTTGAATTCAGGCTCAGCTAACAGGCACGCATGCGTGTGCCCGCGGGGTCGTCGCCAGTGCGACCAAGAAGTGCCCCCGCCAGCCGCTGGGCCCGCCCCAACCACCCCCCAATCAGCTGCTTCGCCGCCCGCCTCCAGGAAGAAATGCCAGCGCGGGACATGCGAGAGAGGCTCCACCCACCTGAGCCTCGTGAGTTGTGACTGCAGCAGAGACCAGAGGACCGCGGAGGAGAAGGTAAGGAGTTGTTTAATATTTAAAAAAAAAAAAATGTAAAAAAAGATGATTTTTTTTAGAGGATGTATATGTAATATATATATATATATATATACACACACACACACTCTTTTTTTGCGGGGGGGGGCGCGATTTTCTGGGCTTGCCTCGGGCGCAAAAGAAGCTAGCTACAGCTCTGCCTTCACCCTGAATAAGAGTTTATGTTATATGTTTCCCCCGCCCTGTGCATATAGATTTCTATTGCATTTTCTGAGCCTATAAACATCCAAGATGGTGGCCCATGGAGGCTGCTTGCAGACAGGAAGTGTCTTCTGACTGTGCTGCTCTTCATTCTGGGATTGCTGTCTATTTCCTGAACCCAGCTCTGTTCTGTCTGTGTAAAGCACAGCTATAACCCCGCCCCTAGCACTCCTCCCCTTCGCCTCTCCTCAGTATGTGATGCTTCTGAGACAAGATGGGGGGCGCACATATCCTAGAATCCTGAAGAGAGTTGCAGGGGATTAGGTAAAAAGTAAGTGACTAAAAATGTAAAATATATTAATTTTAGATGCTGGGGAATAGTTTTTTAAGGGTTCAGGCTTTTCATTAAATGACCTTGAGCGTCCGGTTGAAAATACTTTATTTTTATTTATTTCTTTCCTAAAGTGCAACAACAGCCAACAAACAACATGCTTCTCCAGAGAGCTCTAAGCCCGGCTGGAATTCGACCCCTGACCCTGTTGCATAACAAATATACCGGCAATTACTAAAAACTTACCAACACGTTACCATAATACCGTCGGTGCCAGTAAAATACGGATGAGGCGGTAACCTTACTAGAGACCCTGCCTTGTTGTTGCTACATCATACCAAGAAACGCCTTGTATATATAAAGTATATATAAAAGGGAAGCAATTGATTAGAGTTGCCAGGATAGCCATCTGGAGAACCCCTGCTCCCCCTCCCTATCTGACTGCTTCAGTGAGATAGATTTGGTTAGAGAAATGAAAGGCCTCAGTCTTTTGATTTATGACAGGGATCTAATTTTTACACAAACTTGGGCTCCCTGGCTACAGTTCCAGGAAATGGATAAGTACAAGAGCAACGCAGCCTAGATGGTGCTAAATCACTTTTTAAGTAGATAGCTGGCCTGGTTTTCCAACATAAATTTCTTCTTCACTGTTAAACTAGCTATGTTTGATTAAGGTGGTGATGGGAAGCAGAGCAAGGTAGAGCTCCATGTGCAGGTACACCTAGCCCAGGGCAAGCAACCAACCCACAAGGACCAGACCAGAATCTATTGGCAGGCCTGGTGTTCACTGGAGCCTCTCGCAAGTGAGGCCAAGTTGTGCTGTAGACACAACCAGGGTCGTCTCCTTGCAAGCTTCAAGCCACTTAGAATGGAAAGGCAAAGTACCTGAGAGATGCAGTAGTAGAGGAGCAATGCAGGCTGAGGTCAGGGGTCAAAGGCTGAGGTTCATGGTAAAAGGTCAAAAGGCGGGCGGACTCGAAGCAAAGTCAAAGTATGTAGTAAAAATTAGGATTAAACAGTCCGGGGATATAAAATAGGTAATGGCTCTCCTGAACCATAGTTTAAGCACATGATTAGGCCCATAATTGTGTGATCAGGACCATATTTACGTGATTAGGCCCATAATTAGGCGAACAAAATAGCTGAATTAGACTCCATATTTGTTCAGCACATGACCCCTGTTTTTTTTAGGAATTTGGTGGAAGCTGAGAGAATGTTTTTTAGCACCCAACATCCCAAAACTTCTGCCTTTGATGTCAGACATAACTGCACAATAGGCCATGTAACTTAGTGAAACTTATAGCAAGTTCTAGAAAAGGCCTAGTTATGCTAATTGGAGCCTGGTCATTCCCCTATTGGCAAAAAAGGTATAATCTATAATCTAGGGCTACCTCAGGTAAGCTGCTCCCATTTTATCTCTTGCATTGTATGTCCCAAATGGGGCTCTCAGAGATTAGAGTTAGGACTGCACCCCACAGAGGCACCTTGGCGCGGTGGTGCAGCTTAGCATACTTCTGCAGATGTGTGTGACCGGATCCTCTGTTTTTACCAGATTTAGAGACAGATTATAGGTTGGTCTGCAAGCTAACAGGGTTGAGTGCTGCGGCTCCTTTAAGTCTTTAGTAACCTAATTGCCCTGCTGACTTGCACCTCCCAGGTTAGTTATAAAATGGTCTGAGCAGCTGCCACTCCCCCTTTGTTCACTTAAAAAGGTATAATGCTTGAGGAATAGGGGCGGAGAGACAGACGCCTGTCTGATGTTTGATGGGACGGAACACTGTCTCGCTGTGGTTACCACACAAATGTGTGGTTTTCTGCCTTCTGCTGCCATCGTATCTCCAGTGTAGTGGTGATGATGACAAAGGTGGACGATGTGACTGAAGTGAGGACTTGATTGTTGGTTACATTGGAATTACAGTATAGTGCATTGTGATAGTGAGCTGCATTAAAGCAGAATCTGAAAGACTCCTGTCATGAATGACTTACCTTCAGTCCGTGCCCGCGGCTGGCTGGGGCTTTTCCTGGCCGGCAGTCACTTCCGCCTCAGGCACCGGCTCCAGCGGCCTCCTCCTTCGCCCACTGTCATTCGGCTTGTGCTCAGCTTGTGCTGGAGGCTGGAGGCTGTAAAAAGGAGCCAAAACTCGGAGGTCCAGTTCTGGGTGGTACACCTTTAAAGTGGACCAACACCCAGGATTTTGACTATCCTGGGTTTTGGTCCACTTCGGCGGGGCACCCCGATCGGGGGTGCCCCGCTGTGTGAAACCCCCCAGAAAGCCCCAAAATCTTACCTGTCCCCGCTCCCACGTGACTGGACGGTCCAATCCCCGCCAACGTCCAGGCGGGGATCAGGAACGTCCAAGCGGCTGCCGCCGCCGCCTCCCTCGCGTCACTTTCGGCGCGCGCGCGCCCCCGCCGGCCATTCGCAGACGGCCGGCGCGGGCGCACGCACGCCTACAGGGGCGCGAGGGAGGCGGCGGCGGCCGGCCGCCGCCGAAGATAAGGTAGGTGATTTGGGGTGTTTGGGGGGGTTTCACCCCGCGGGACATCCCGATCTCGGATGTCCCGCGGGGTGGGAGGTGATCGGCCCGGGAATCTTATAGATTTCCGGGCCGATCACCTCTCGGTGTTGGTCCACTTTAAAGTTCAGATGGGGCAATCAGCCCAGAGGTCTCCAAGTACACCAATCAACCCACAGATCCAAAAGGCACCAATCACAGTCACTGCCCCCCTGTCTAATCCGGTCGGGTTCAGTCCTTTAAAGGGATTACCACTTCAGTGTGTCAGTGCCCATGATAGCGTTTAGCTGGCTTTGTGATTTCTCCTGTGATTTCCTGAATTTCGTTATTGACCAATTGCTTGAATCTCAACTATAGGCTCGATTCTAAATGCAAAAGTTAATTGATTTCGGATCGGGAATCGGAAGTTTGGGTGGGTGTTAGTCATTTTTTCCTTTTTTTTTGGCCATTTCCGACTCGCGCGAACGTTCGAACGAATTCGTATATGCTCTTACGATCATCGGAAGTTTTACTAACAAAATCGGAAGTTTTACAACCAAATTGGAAATGTTCCCAACCAAATTGTAATTTTTCCGTTCGTTCCTAAAACTTCCGTTAATTGGATGTGTTTCCATGTGATTCAGAGAGCTGATTCCAACCCCAAAAATCAGTTTAATTGAAAATCCACTTCCGACACCTTTGAGGGCTCGGATTGCTATTGTAGAACATGTTTTGTGGCTATGTGGAGGAGTCTGCGCGCCTTCAGCTCCAATGAACTGCATGTATCAGCATGGCCGAGGCCATAAATTGTATAGCAATGCATACCTGAATCAATACATTTCATGCATGCCTTATAAAAGCATTTTAATGTGGACCTTAATTAGTCCTTTGCATGTAAACCTTTATTTTGCCACACATCCATATAATTGCGATTTATTTTTAAACTTATGTCCTTTGTTATTTTTTTTTTGGGATTGTTGTTGTACTTGAATCTTAATTTGTTTTCGGATTTATTGTTGTAGTTGGCAACCTTTGCTTTGTGTAATTATTTTATCTTATCTTTGGTCAGATGCATCACACTTACTGAGGAGAGGAGAGTGGGATAAAGTGCAGGGTGCGGGTTACAGCTGTGTTTTGCTCAGAGACAGCAGAGCTGGGAGCCTTGAAAGGTCAGAAATCCCAGAATGCAGAGCAACACAGTCACAAGGCCCTTTCTGTTTGCAGGCTGCCTTATATTACCTGACCCGCCATCTTGGCTGTTTCAAGGCTCATAACATGCAGAAGATGCTGGGTGTTTTAAAAATTTGGAGAGCAATCTGTATGTACAGGGTGTGGGTAACAACACAAAAAATTTAAAGTTGTACCATTTGAAACCAAAAATTTTAATTAAAAAACGCAAGTAAAAAATGCCAGTTCAAAATAAAAAAAAAAAAATGTATGATTTACTTTTAGAAATACATTCATTAATGGTTGGTTACCACAAGACGAATGAAATAAAGAAAAAGCAGAAATGAAGATTCGCCTGAGCGCACAGTGGTTTGGGTCAGTTTTAGGGGTGAGACATGAAAGATGTAAGAAAGTGCAAAGTGATTTAGCTAAGCATTGTAGAAGAAGTGAGTGAGCCAAATATGTAGGCAGCACTTTAATGAGTTAAGTTTGTAGTGCGCAGGCGCAAGATCATAAGGATTTTCGTCCGGACAAAAAAAGGAAAAAGGGCAAAATCCAAAACCGACTTTGAAACCTGAGAAATGAAACGGAAAAGTCTGGATGGAAACTGACATTCAACTGATTCACTAACTGCCATACGAACGGACGGAAAACTTACACACGGTTTGAAATGCATTATAGAATCACTCGAATGTTCATACGAAATCGGAAAATTTACACCAAAAAACACAGATCGGAAAAAATACTAACGTTTTTGGTGTTTCTCTGAATCGACCCTTATGTCTCCATCTCAACCCTTTGTACCGTACAGCTCTCTGACCTCCTGGTGTGACCCTTGGCTTGATTTCTCGAGCTGTTCCAGTACTTTCCTACTTCGCCCAGTCTGACCTTCGGTCTACCTGTCCTCACTCCCCGTGAGCCTGCCATCTTTGAGCCATCAAGTCCTGGGGGCAACCGTGTCCAGCGAGGAGTGTATAGCGCCCCGGCAAACAGGAGCTTGTCTAAAGGTGAAGCTGGCTGTGGAGATTAGGGGTTGCAGGCTCACAACGAAGACAGGTATTCTCGGGGTCTGACAACTCCGGGGCATGCTATAGTGGTATACCCTGCTGTGTGAAACCCCCAAGTTCACCAATAAACTGACCCTTACTGGCGGCTCCCACAATGCTGTGATCGCTAACCGCCGCATCCCCAGCTTGACTGTAGTTGTGCACACTCTCACATTCAGATGGGCTGGATGCTGGCAGGGGATGAGGCCAACTGTCTGCCAAGCATCACCTGGCTTGTCTTCGGCGGCATCGCCCCAGGGACTTGGGCGAGAAGGGCGGGTGGGGGGAGGATTTTATGCCTACTTCAAGGATTATGGTATTGGTGTATTTAAGTTTTTATTGTATTTACTTTAAATCACTTATTACTTGTTATTAATGTAAAACGTATTGCTCATTATCCAATTAAGTCTTTGTTATTGTTCATTTTATTAATTGTTCAATAAAGCTTCTTCAAAACTGTATTAGAACCTTGACATATTTTGTTCATTTGGCAATACAAAATCCAAGCTGAGGTCAATCCAAAAGTCAGTCCAAAAGATAATCCAAAGCGTAAGTCAAGGAGAAGAAGACGGGTCAAACACTGAATAACAATCCAGAAGCATGATGGTGGGGAAGCAGGAAACTATATCCATTGTTTAAAAGGGGAATAGGTCACATGGTCTTGGGATAGTGCACAGCAATATATGCACAACACATGCTTTTTACAGGGTTCCAGGAGGTGTGATTGAGCTGATGCGAGATTTTTGGGAATCTAATAGCTTTAGATCCAAGAGATGGGTACTGACTAGTGTTCAACAGCCATCAGCTTCAGCAACATCAATTAGCGTTCCAAGGGTGAGTGTAACATCACTGTACAGTAGGACAGTGCGTATGTTGCTCTCCAAGTTGAAGGGTAGCTCAGACGCTGATGCCCATCTATGGACAGGAGAGGGGAAATGACGTAGCTTCCTTTCCTTTTAGTTAGAAACACACTGTGAGCCACAGGTCCATTTAGAGGAAGCAGGCATCGTTGAACCTGGGATTTTCTGCAACTGCTGTATGAGGGATATCAAGCCAAAACTTGGCTTTTCCTGGATGCCATTTTTTCAGAATTTCTATAATGCATCTAAATAATATAAGGGAACAAGATGTTTGATAAAGGGTTCTTATACTTTAAAGCGGAAGCCCTGTCACCCTACCCTGGTGCTCAGACAGGACTGAGGGTTAGAAAAAAAAAGACCATTTACCTTCTCCTCAGGCTGGTGTCACTCCCCTGGTTTCTGTGCAACCACTGCGGAAAAAGCACAAAGCCGCATCCCCCGGGTCTACAAGCACTCCAGCTGCCCATTCACTTGAATGGGTGGGTGGGAGGCCACACAGAGTCTGGGGATGCAACACTGTGCTTCCAAGCAAGATGTCAGAACCCAGGATCCAGAGCACCGCAAGAGTGATGTGGGCCCCTGGATAAAGTAAAGGGTCTTTTTCTTCTACCTGCCTCAGCGCCAGGGTAGGGTGGCAGGGTGGGGGAGGGGTGACTTTTTGATTAAACTTTCACTTTAATATCGATCTCTAGAATCTAAGGGGTTTTTCTGTGAGCTTTGTTTGGAATAACTAATTATTAATTAATTAATTAATTATTTACTCAATGGTCTATTAATTTAACATTTTAACAGTATATAGATTTTATTAGAAATAAAAGTAATGATTTTATGAATAACTAAACTAATAAAGCTATTGGAACATCTACACACAAGAATAAAATAAATGTAAAAATAAATTAAATATATTAAAATATCATAAATAACGCACCTAGGGTTTAAAGGAAGAAAACAAGAAAAATAGGTTTTCTGAACCGAATGCTGTAATTTCTGTGGGTGGGGCCTGAGGCCCACATAAATCACCTTTCAAAGTCTTCCACTACCCCACATAGCTATGGACCCTACAGTTGAGGTTTCCCAAAAGCAAATCAAGAACCTTACATTGGGGCCCTGTAGTCAAAAATAATGCAGGACCGGGTGATATCCCTGGGTCCTGATCCAGGATGCCCTGCTCTGTGAAACCTCTCCCATGGCACATGAACAGAGTGTCAAGCCTCCTGGTTCCAACCATGGAAAGGTAGAATTCCTACAGGTAGCTAGAGATGGACGGAGCTCCAGACGTGGGGGCGTAGTGGAGAAGTTAAGTCCAATAAAACAAATCCAAGTTCAGGGGCTGGTGGTAAGAAGCAAAGTCCAATAAACAAATCCAAGTTCAAACCATGTAATCCGTCCGAAAAGCTAATCTGAGAGCAGGCCAGGTCAATCCAGGAATTTAGTCAGGAAACATAGGAAACACAGGAAACAGGAATAACAGAATCTGGGAACTTAGCTGATAACACAGCAATGCAAACAGTGGCCTGTGGGAACATTGTAAAGGATAGTTTCCTTGCTAAGCCATGGGGATACACACAGCAGGGCATCCCTAATCAGAACAAAAACCCAACACAGTCGGCTCTGTAAATTAAAAGATTCTAGGGCCAACCGCTGGCCTTCGCATTATCATTATCATTGTTTACTCTGCATATCATCAGCCCCGCCACCCAGCACATACCCCCCATATGTGCTCCCCCATCCATTTTATTGAGTGCATTCGCTCCATAGGATGCACATACATTTCCACCACCTGTTGCGTCTTATGGCACGAAAAATATCGTAATGAGTTAAAAAAGATTTTATAATATCATAATAAATATTAAAAAAAAAAAATATATATATATATATTATTTAATAATAATAATAAGTTACTATAATAAGTTACTATTAGTTTATTATATGATCTCTTTTAGAAATATTTTTACATAGAGGACATTATTATCACTCTATAGGGTTGAGTCAGCTTTTGTTTTTTGTGAGCAAACACTTTTTCTCTGCAATTCAGCACCATATTTAGCTGTGAAATTATGTTAAACATATGCACCGCTAAATTAGATGCTGAATTGCGCCAAAGAAAAAACTTATGAGAAAAACCAAAACTGTCAAAAAATGGTTCTGAATCAACCCTAATAGACTTTTGTCCTCTCAACATCTGTGCTTTTATCTGATATCTGTGTGCAACTAGGTGAATTTAAAAAGTAAGTAGAGGTGAAAAACAGTATTTATTTATTTATGTATGCAATAGTATGCTGCTGCTTTAGCTGAAGGACATATGAAATGTACTAAGCAAAAATGTTTCAGAATAACTAGTGGATAAAAAGCAGCTAAAGGGTGTGAGGAAACCTGTATCACATGAGCCAGATCAATGTCACTGTCATTGGGGTCATGACCTTTGTTTTCATTAATACAGGTCCAATTACAGGTCCAGTAAATCTGCTAACCCTTAATAACTGCCCCCGGCCCTATTAGATACAAGCATGGTCCTTTAACAGGTTTGCATTGGGTCAGAAGCCAGCCCCAGTAGCATATAATATGACACGAATCATGGGATATACATCAGCCCAAGATTAATTTATATATTTAATCACTTTATGAGCACACTAGACAATATACCTGCAATGAGCAGATTCATATGCAGGTCTGAGGAGCAAGTTACAAGTGGTAAGTTACAGTCAGAATGAACAAATACAATGTCAGATTACCTTATTGCCATTAGGTGATATGCTGTGATGCAGGGGTGAGCAAAGCCTGTTAGAGCCTTGGGACTCCTTTCACACATCACATGACCCCCTCGAAGAAAGACTCCTAGCCAGTCCTGTCCCCAGACATTTAACTCGGGGCTTATAATTCTCATCTCCCCCCTGGGGAGGAGTTTCAGACTCCTCCCTCTGGCATCTCTTGAAAATAATATGGGGCATGACTTTTTATAGGAAGATCCTAGCACCCTGGTTCCAGTGTCAAGTGACTCTGTCAGATGTTGTGCATCTGATGGGTCCAAACAATGCTGCGACCTGTGGTTCCTAAACCGAGTTATCCTTAACTTGGTCCCTACCCCCTTTATGATGATACAAAGCATATGTAAAAAACAAAGAAAGGTCCCACTACCTCCTGGAACAACCCCTATAATATATGGCACCACTACTAATTATTTAATAATGAAAAATTATTATTTATTAGATAACAATATCACATTACTTACATACACAGAAGACTAGTTAAAAACATTCAAGACAAAACATTGTCAATAAGGAAGGGAGAAAACCCATGTACAAGGGGCAGGGGGACAAGTGGTTAATACGTTTATTATAATAAATATTACAGGGTTAATACTAGCTAGCTGGTACAAAGAATAATAAAGTGCTTCTAGGGCATATCTATAATCATTATTTGAGCAAACCAAAGTGTTACATCATAACCAATATCTAATAAAAGTGCAAGTGCAATACCTAATCACCCTAGCATCTAACCTAACTAAGTAAACATATACTGTGTAATACAAGAACCAGTCCTGAGGAAGTGACGCTGGTGACGTCACGCAACGCATAGACGTGGGGGCAGTGGGCTGGTGGTCGTTCTACATGTAAGTGATCTTTTCTCATCTTTGGGGGTTTCATTTCATCACCCCCTCCGGCTGGTTCTTGTATTACACAGCATATGTTTACTTAGTTAGGTTAGATGCTAGGGTGATTAGGTATTGCACTTGCACTTTTATTAGATATTGGTTATGATGTAACACTTTGGTTTGCTCAAATAATGATTATAGATATGCACTAGAAGCACTTTATTATTCTTTGTACCAGCTAGCTAGTATTAACCCTGTAATATTTATTATAATAAACGAATTAACCACTTGTCCCCCTGCCCCTTGTACATGGGTTTTCTCCCTTCCTTATTGACAATGTTTTGTCTTGAATGTTTTTAACTAGTCTTCTGTGTATGTAACTAATGTGATATTGTTATCTAATAAATAATAATTTTTCATTATTAAATAATTAGTAGTGGTGCCATATATTATAGGGGTTGTTCCGGGAGGCAGTGGGACCTTCCTTTGTTTTTTGCTTAACATATATACAGATATAGTTATTTTTTGGGTGTGGTGCAGTCTCATATTGTTTTTTAGTACGAAGCATATGTATGTGGCCGTTGGGAATGGCAGATTCCCAATATGTTTTTGAATTACGAGAAATGCACACAGAAAGCTTGTAATTCTTTAAAAACTATTGGCTTTGGTGCAACTGTGTTCTAGTCTTGTAAGGTCCCTCTGGGTGCCAGCACACATCAGGAAGCATCCTGTCAGCCTTCACTGTAGCCAGATGGCTAGTAGAAGGTGTGAGTTGAATTAGCAGGGGGTCTTTGTAGACAGTGCCTGCCGCTCGGAGCCCTGCCAAGCATGAGGTATGCTAGGCTTTTCCATAGATAGTCTTTCGTGCAGAGCCCATTGTTAATTATGCCTTATTGTTAATTATTATTATGCTTATTATTATATTTCATGTTTATCATAGTTCTCACAAACGGTAATTCCGCGTTTTTAAAGCATTTTAAACATAATTGTGTGCAAAAATCATGACCTCATTGTGCTGGGCCTTTTATTTTTTTATTTTTTATTTGTTTGCAACTCTGTGTTAAAAAAAAGTAAACATTTTTCTCTAGCAACACCAGGTTTATATTAGCAACATACACCAACTGGAGTGTTTGTGTGTAGATCAGATTCCAGGGCTGGGCGACTGACAGACAAAGTCCATTAAGCAATCTGTGTCTGAAGGCTGGTGACAAATGAAATACAGATTCCAGGGCTGGCGACTCACAGACAAAATCCAATAAACAATCCAAGATCATGGGCAGGCAGAAAATAAGCAAAGTCCAATAAACATTAAGAGATCATGGGCAGGCAGAAAACAAGCAAGTCCATTAAACAATCTGAAACTCAAACCGTGTGATCCATGCGAGGCTTAATCCAATAGCTGATCGGGAAGCAGTCCAGGTAAATCCAGTATAACAGTCAGGAGTTGCAGGTAACAGGAATCACAGCTTCCAGGAACTGAGCTGATAACACAGCAATGAATACAGGCCAGGTTTCCATCTAAATAGGGCTGTGTCAGAGTCTGAGTGAGGTCACTTCCTGTGCACAGGTCAAGGAAAACCTAGAAGTAAAAAAACAAGCCCAGGAGCTTACGCTCTAGGCTCCATGCAGTTGCAGTGAGCCGAACACCAGGTGGAGCTGTGGAGCAGGGCAATGGATGAATAGCCAGGTCTAAAACAAACACCCAAAGCACCTCTGTGGCTGCGTGCAGAGATCAATGGAAGACGCCCAAAAGGCGCAGAGCCTGACACATATACAGTGTGTGCCAGGAGCTAAAGGGTTACTGGCAAGGTTCTCAACTGAGGAGATATGTCTCATAACTTCTGCCTGATTTAGCTAAAAATGCTGATGAGCTCACCTGTTACAGTGGAAGGATTCTGGGACTTTCAGGCCAAAGCTATGCTAAGGGCTTTAATCAAGGGCAGGAAAACCACTCCCACTTTATTGCCACAGAGCCACAGGAATATAAGAAACCTGAAAACAGCATGCCGGTTAGTAAATCACAGGAGCAAAATTTGCCAAGCCGAAAACCTTTCCATGGCGACGGACTATTTCCTCGTTGCAACTTTAGCTCCGCCCCCTAATTTTTGAATTATTCAACCAGAGAACAAAGAAACACATGGGAAAGAGCAATAAAAACAATAAGAGGGTCCTGCTTTCCCACCCTCATTTCCTATCTGTGTTTGTGTAGCATATACCCCCCGCCCCCCCCCAGTCTTTGTTTTCACAATTTTCATTTTCGCAGCTGCAGAGCGGGTGCTAACCACCTCCCCCCCCCCCCCCCCATTGAGGGGACAAGTGCTTAGGGCGCCTCTCTCTCCTTGTTTTGAGGAGTAGAGTTTCGACCAGAGGTTTAGATGCCAGAAACGCGCCCCAAAAGCTTCCAGCAGAAAGTCTCAGTTATCCGGGGGGTGCAGCCCCGGCTGCGGTCATGTCTTCCAAGCTTTTGTGTACTGCCTGATTTTGAACATGTATGACGTTTGTTTTACATTCCAAAGAAACACACAAGACCCAGCACTACAAAGAAAACGATAGCGAGTTAGTGTTTGCTCTTTGTCTCTCATTTATAAAACGTGTATAAAACATCCCTATTATATTGTTGTTGTTATATGTGTTTTAAAATTAAATTACCATTTATAAACTTTGCTGAAAAATCATGTAATACATTTGTACGTGATAAGTGTTATTTGTATAGTCTTTTTGATATGTAGCAGCACGGTATCCCGCGAAGGCTGAATTTGGCACCACTGTCCCAAGTGGTTATCCTTTTTGATTGTTTGCAAAGACAATAAGCTGTTATTGAAGCATATGATGGCTGAGGTTACAAATACAAGTTTCTTGGGGGGATCCTCTCCAACAACCTCGGCTGGTAAAAGATCACCTCGGCTGTACTGAGGAAAGCACAACAGGCAGCTGAAGAAGACGGGACTGCCCAAAAAGTTGCTGGTGCTCTTCTTTAATGCTGTCATAGGTTCAGTGCTATGCTTTTCCTTTTCTGTTTGGTTTGAGGGAGCAACTAAAAGAGACAAGTGTAGACTCCAAAGAAAGATCAACACTGCAGAAAGAATAATTGGAGCCCCCTCACCATCCCTGCCGGAAGTGCACAGACTCAGAACAAGGTCACGAGTGGAGAAGATTCTTCGGGACCCATCAAACCCTGGACATACCCTATTCAAGTATTTAAAATCGGGGCAACGTCTTGCGGTACCGGCTTGCAGGACTTCTAGATCTAGAAATGGTTTCTTTCCTTTGGCTGTCCGCATCCTTAAAGTGGACCAACACCCAGGATTTTGACTATCCTGGGTTTTGGTCCACTTCGGCGGGGCTCCCCGATCGGGGGTGCCTCGTTGTGTGAAACCCCCCAGAAACCCAGAAAAACTCACCTCTCCCCGCTCCCACGTGACCGCCGCTGCCGATCCCCGCCGACGGACAAGCGGGAGGCAGCGACGGACAAGAGAGCGCGCCACGTCACTCTTACAGGACGCGCGCCCGCGCTGGCCGTTTGAGAATGGGTGCCTGTCCTGCTAGAGGGACGCGCGGGAGGCGGCGGCGGGCGCCGCTGGATCGTGGATAAGGTAGGGGTTTAGGGGTTTCTGGGGGGGTTTCACACAGCGGGGCACCCCCGATCGGGGTGCCCCGCAGTCAGGGGTCTGATCGGTCCGGGAATCTTATAGATTCCCGGGCCGATCAGCGGTGGGTGTTGGTCCACTTTAACAAAAGCCAAGCGTCATAGGCCCAGGCTCAAGGGAGTTTGTAGTAGCCTGTATCACTTGCACTATGTAAGAGCACCTGTATCTCTTGTATTTAATTTCTTTGTAAACTGTAATTATCTGTTGCACTGTGTATATGCCAAAAAAAATTCCTTGTTCATCTCACGATGTACTTGGCGAACAATAGGGTTGATTCAGAGCCCCATTCTCGTCATTTTTTTGGGTGAAAATCTCTGTTCTCGTTAATTTTTCCTCCTCGTCTGATGCAGCGGAGTCTCTTTTCTGCGTGAATATTTGTGTGAAATGTTTTAATTTTTCTGTGATTTTTCGTTTGGTAGCAAGACCTCCATGAAAACGTTGTGAAAGGGGCTCTGAATCAACCCTAATGAATTGAATTGAAATATAAATGAAGGTGGCAAACCTGTCATCAGGGCCGGCTCCAGGTTTATGTGGGCCATTGGCCGATAGAGTCTCAATGGACCCTTGCGGTGTGACATAATACCTCATACATGGTGATTAAGTTGCATGTATAGTGAATACTGTCAAAGAATAGAAAGAAAAAAACAATAGAAGGAATGACAAAGTATAGAAGGAATGAAAGAAAGAAAGATAAAGAAGGAAAAATTTAGAAGGAATGACAAACCAAAAGAAATAAAAGAAATGAAAAAAAGGAATAGATGGTAAGAAATAAAGAAATATGAAAAATAGATGAAAAGAAACAAAGAAGAAAGAATAGTAGGACTGGAGGAAAACAAGAAGGACAGAATGTTTAAAAGGAAGTACAGAAAAATATAATCAAAGGAAAAAAGAAAGAAAGAAAAGGAATGGCAGAACAGAGGAAAGAAAAACAAGGAATAGATGGAAAGAAAAAAGGAAAAAAAGGAAAAAAAAAATAATACAAAAATATAAACAAAGGAAAAAGAAAGAAAGAAAAGGAATGGCAGAACAGAAGAAAGAAAAACAAGGAATAGATGGAAAGAAAAAAGGAAAAAAATATAATACAAAAATATAAACAAAGGAAAAAAGAAAGAAAGAAAAGGAATGGCAGAACAGAGGAAAGAAAAACAAGGAATAGATGGAAAGAAAAAAGGAAAAAAAATATAATACAAAAATATAAACAAAGGAAAAAAGAAAGAAAGAAAAGGAATGGCAGAACAGAGGAAAGAAAAACAAGGAATAGATGGAAAGAAAAAAGGAAAAAAAAAAAGGAAGGAAAGACAGATCTCTGAATGGCCCCTGAATGAGAGTCCTTAGTCCTGGTTACTGCACGGTTTGGCGTCCTGCATAGGGATTGCCCCGGGTAGAGGGAATAAGGTGGGCCCTCCTAAGATGCAGGGGCCCCGGCACCTGCCCAGATGCGCCTGGTGCTGACGTCTGCCCTGCCTGTCATCCCTGTTTTTTTCTAATTCCAATTAAAAATAACTTGTCAGGATTTTATTTCCATGCGATTTTTATAAGTAACCTCCATTATTTCCATCTATCACTCATGTAAAAGCAATCAAAGGCAATCACACATCCAACATTTTCCAGTATTTGGGTTTTTTTCATTTATGTCTCATCTCTAGGTTCCTCCTTTTGTCCTCCATCGCAGCCTAAAATGGAAAAAATTATCAAATCCAGATTCAAAAAAATATTTACTTATCTCTAGATTTTTTTAAAATTTGCTTGATTCCATTGATCACACCTTCCACCTGTGGACACGTTTCAAGATTTTGGCTCTAATCAGCACAGGGCTGGAAGTATAGAAACATAGAAACATAGAAGGTTGATGGCAGAAGGAGACCATACGGTCCATCTAGTCTGCCCTTATGTGTGTACTGTATGTACTCTGTATCTTATGTGTATACTGTATGTTCTCTGTATCTTATGTGTATACTGTATGTTCTCTGTATCTTATGTGTATACTGTATGTTCTCTGTATCTTATGTGTATACTGTATGTTCTCTGTATCTTATGTGTATACTGTATGTTCTCTTTATCTTATGTGTATACTGTATGGTCTCTGTATCTTATGTGTATACTGTATGTTCTCTGTATCTTATGTGTATACTGTATGTTCTCTGTATCTTATGTGTATACTGTATGTTCTCTGTATCTTATGTATATACTGTATATTCTCTGTATCTTATGTGTATACTGTATGTTCTCTGTATCTTATGTATATACTGTATGTTCTCTGTATCTTATGTGTATACTGTATGTTCTCTTTATCTTATGTGTATACTGTATGTTCTCTGTATCTTATGTGTATACTGTATGTTCTCTGTATCTTATGTGTATACTGTATGTTCTCTGTATCTTATGTATATACTGTATGTTCTCTGTATCTTATGTGTATACTGTATGTTCTCTGTATCTTATGTGTATACTGTATGTTCTCTGTATCTTATGTGTATACTGTATGTTCTCTTTATCTTATGTGTATACTGTATGTTCTCTGTATCTTATGTGTATACTGTATGTTCTCTGTATCTTATGTGTATACTGTATGTTCTCTGTATCTTATGTATATACTGTATGTTCTCTGTATCTTATGTGTATACTGTATGTTCTCTTTATCTTATGTATATACTGTATGTTCTCTGTATCTTATGTGTATACTGTATGTTCTCTTTATCTTATGTATATACTGTATGTTCTCTGTATCTTATGTGTATACTGTATGTTCTCTTTATCTTATGTGTATACTGTATGTTCTCTTTATCTTATGTGTATACTGTATGTTCTCTGTATCTTATGTGTATACTGTATGTTCTCTGTATCTTATGTGTATACTGTATGTTCTCTGTATCTTATGTGTATACTGTATGTTCTCTGTATCTTATGTATATACTGTATGTTCTCTGTATCTTATGTGTATACTGTATGTTCTCTGTATCTTATGTGTATACTGTATGTTCTCTTTATCTTATGTGTATACTGTATGTTCTCTGTATCTTATGTGTATACTGTATGTTCTCTGTATCTTATGTGTATACTGTATGTTCTCTGTATCTTATGTGTATACTGTATGTTCTCTGTATCTTATGTGTATACTGTATGTTCTCTGTATCTTATGTGTATACTGTATGTTCTCTGTATCTTATGTGTATACTGTATGTTCTCTTTATCTTATGTATATACTGTATGTTCTCTGTATCTTATGTGTATACTGTATGTTCTCTTTATCTTATGTATATACTGTATGTTCTCTGTATCTTATGTGTATACTGTATGTTCTCTTTATCTTAGGATAGATGGAGGCTTATCCCAGGCATGTTTAAATTCAGTGACTGTTGATTTTTCAACTACCTCTGCTGGAAGTTTGTTCCAAGCATCTACTACTCTTTCTGTAACATAATATTTTCTAACATTGCTCCTGATCTTCCCCCCGACTAGCTTCAGGTTGTGCCCCTTGTTCTATAATTAAGTTTCTTCTTAAAAACACTTCCCTCCTGAACCTTATTCAATCCTTTCACATATATAAAGGCCTCCATCATGTCTCCTCTCTCCTTTCTTTCCTCCAGACTGTACAAATTAAGTTCTTTAAGTCTCTCCTGTCCCAGCCCCGCTGCTGCGATCACTGTCTTTTCAGGCAGCGATGACAGCGGTGGGGCCAGAGACAGAGCCCCTGCCGCTCCTCCATCTGCTGCCGGGCTCAGAGCACACAGGTCCTGGCAGTGGGTGGGCGTGGCCTGCACCGGCGCAGGCCACGCCCACCCACTGCCCGGACCTTCGTGCTCGCATGTGGAGAAGCAGATGGAGGAGCGGCAGGGGCTCTGTCTCTGGCCCCGCCGCTGTCATCGCTGCCTGAAAAGACAGCGATCGCAGCGGCGGGGCCGGGACAGAGCCAGCTCGTGAATGGGGTGGGCGTGGCCTGCGTCGACGCTGCGGCGCAGGCCACGCCCACCCCATTCACGGAGCCGGCCGCTCAGCGCAGCGGTGTCAGCGGACAGGTGAGTTTAACTTTTTTTTTTTTAATATGGCGCCTGCCTATACTAATGGGGGGAGGGGGGTGGGAATGGGGGGAGAGGGGCCACACTGCCTATGGGAATGGGGGGATGGGGATGCCACACAGCCTTTGGGAATGGGGGGAGGGGTATGCCACACAGCCTATGGGAATGGGGGGAGGGGGATGCCACACAACCTATGGGAATGGGGGGAGGGGGATGCCACACAACCTATGGGAATGGGGGGAGGGGGATGCCACACAGCCTATGGGAATGGGGAGAGAGGGATGCCACACAGCCTATACTAATGGGGGGAGGGGGAAAGCCACACAGCCAATGGGAATGGGGGGAGAGGTGGATGCCACACAGCCTATGGGAATGTGGGGAGAGGGGTGCCACACAGCCTATACTAATGGGGGGAGAGGGGGATGCCACACAGCCAATGGGTATATGGGGAATGGGAGGGGGGGATGCCACACTGGATATACGGGGAATGGGATGGGTGCATGCTACACTGTCTATGGAATGGGGGCATCCCACACTGCCTATGGGAATTGGATAGGGGAATGCCACACTGTCTGTAATGGTGCGTTTTTGGTTTAAATTTTTTTTTTTCTTATTTTCTTCCCCCAAATCCTAGGTGCGTCTTATGGGCAGGTGTGTCTTATAGGGCGAAAAATACGGTAAATTTTTTTACAATTTAATAGAAAATCATGTCAAAAACGCAAAACAATTGAACACAGACAAACATATACTGTAAGACAAAAAAACCCATCAAAGCTTAGTGGGGAGGAATACTGGGGCTAATTCATATATAATCAATGTATATACCCAATAGATGGATTCTGATGCATTTTGTATGGATAGCAGCAGAAGAAAAAAGTGTCATAAATATGATTTTAGAATTAATAAATAGAAATAAAGTGCTATAGTGAAAAATAAATTATATCGATGCTGTTGCTCAGATAATTATTACTCCTATAATTCCAAAGTGCAAAGTGCTTGTGCAAATCAGCAGTATTATATAGTGCTACTACCCCGTGCCTCTAAATGAGCCTCCATCCATCCATACACCCCGCATCAGAAAGCAATAATATAGTATAGTAGCAACAAAATGACATGAGCCACCGTCCTCCCCACTTACCTCACCGGCGCGTGGCGTGGTCCTCCTGCCACTTCGCCAGGGTGCAGGAGAGACCTATGTTAGGCTTAAACAGCATCATTTAATGAAAAGCCCAAACCATTAAAAAAAATTCCCCAGCATCTAAAATTAATAGATTTTATTTGCTTAGTTATTATTCTTCCCCCACTGGGCTTCAACTTTGTTCAGGTCGCTAGGATACGGGCACCGCCATCTAGCTTCACATATTCAGGAGAGGAAGGGGGGAAAGTGCAGGGGCGGGGTTATAGCTGTGCCCTGCACAGACAAAGCAGAGCTGGGGTCAGGAAAAGGACAACAATCCCATAATGCAGAGTGACACAGTCAGAAGACACTACCTGATGCAGGCAGGCAGCCTGAGACTCCATGTGCCATTTTGGATGTTTAAAGGCTCAGGCTAGGTGCAGGTAGGATGATTTTTAATATGGCAATCTGTATGTACAGGGTGGGGGAAGCATACAAGATAGATTCAGGGTGAAGGTCCGGTTTAATATAGAGGGACTAAAGAGACCAAAAGACCCTCTACTGTTATTTTCAGTTTTTAACTGAGAGTACAGAAAGTCACAGGGTGATGAGGTTGATAGTAAGTAGAGATGGGCTTCAGTTCTGGTCAGAGCATGCAGCATGCCACCCGCCAGTGCTAGCAGGTGGCATGCGGTCCACCACTACGTGTGAACTGGTATAGGGGTCTCTTGGACCCTTTACCAGCTGAAAGAAAAGAACTGCTTTGAAGAGGAACAACAATTTTCACTTTTCGGCGTGTTGTTCCTTTCAGTGAGGGCATCCGCTGATGGCTAAGATGGCTTAGCAGCCGAGCGACACTGAAGGGAGCCGAGCGCGCCACCAGTCGCATCCCACCCCCGCTCACCTCCTAGTCTTCATGTGCCCGCGCTGCGTCCGCGGCACAGAGACGCTCTGAGACAAGGTGAGTGAAACGGGGCTCCTGGGGAGCTTTACACAGCGGGGCATTCCCAATTCAGGATGCTTCAAGGAGTGGAACTCGGATGGCCACCTCCTATGTTCCTCTTTAAGATAACACTCACCTTTGCCTTGTCTTCCTACAGCCATTCCCAGAGGGGAATGGTCCACTAAGTGAAAGGCTTTCTGTTTTGGGTGCTGTCATGTTCTTCCTGCTGGGGAGCGGGAATTGCAGCCACTCCACTGACATCTGTATCGAGGGGGACACAGGTCCCCCCTCCTCCTTCCTTGGTGCCCGCCAAGCTAATGACGGCCCACTTATTAAGCCACAGAGGTCGATCTTTTGTGGTATCCCCCCATGTGACTAATTACATCACTGGAGGGGAGGGATATTGAGGGAGGGAATTCCTTCCATAACAGTTTTTAAAGTGGACAACACCCAGGGGTGATCGGCCCGGGAATCTATAAGATTCCCGGGCCGATCACCTCCCTCACCGCGGGACATCCAAGATCGGGAACCAGGTGATAAGGACTGGAGGGCGACCAGCAGCAGGAGATAACCTATTTCTGGCAGCAGAGCTGAAAGGTGACATCATGTGACATCATGTGACTTACTACTTTGGAGACCATTACGACTGTCTTGCCCAAGGGCCCCCACAAACCTGAAGCCAGTCCTGGTATGAGTACCTGGTGCCCATTTATGAAGAAGGTTGTAAACTCACCTTGGCAGCATTTAGTGTCCTCAGAGGTTACAGTTAGGGTCACTTCACAACACATAGCATCTGACTCTGAGTCATCATTTGAAACCCAGAAGATGTAATCTCCACCGTCAGACACCTTGACATCTTTTAGTTTTAGGTCACCTTTCCCATCATTCCAATGCGGTAGTGATGTTCGACCAGAGTAGTCTTCAGCTTGATCATCTGTCCTCTCAGCTCCTTTTTGAGAGTGAACCTGGAGATAACCACCAGTTTCCAGCTTCTTCTCCCAAGTGATGATGGCAGTCTGTAGATCCCATGGGGTCAAGTCAATTAAACAAGGCAGAATGATGGTATTACCAGCTTTGGCAGATGTTTTGTTTTTGGGACATGGACAGCAACCCTTTTCTTGCACTAAAAGAAAAGAACATTCAAAAAGCATTAAAGTGGACCACACCCCGCTGTGTGAAACCCCCCAGAAAGCACCGAAATCCCTACCTGCTCCTCGATCCAGCGGCGCATGCGCGAGCCGCCGTCGCTCGCGCTTCCCTCTAGCAGGGCGGCCGTCTGTGAATCGCCGGCGCGGGCGCGCTCCCTGTAAGAGTGACGCACGGGAGGCGGCGGCTGGTGCGTTCGCTTGTCCGTCGGCGGGGATTGGCTGCAGCGGTCACGTGGGAGCGGGGAGAGGTGAGTTTTTGGGGCTTTCTGGGGGGTTTCACACAGCGGGGCACCCCCGATCGGGGTGCCCCACCGAAGTGGACCAAAACCCAGGACAGTCAAAATCCTGGGTGTTGGTCCACATTAAAGGTGGGTAATAAAAAGGAAACTTGGTAAGAAAGATACTAAACTATAAAAACTTACCGTATTTTGCACTATAAGACACACTTATTTTTCCACAAAAGTGTGTGTGTGTGTGTGTGTGTGGGGGGGGGGGGTGTCAGCGTCAGCACGTTTATCGGCCAAATGCAAAAAAAAACAAAAACGTACTTCCCCTGCTCCAACGCTTAGCAGCCGTCTCCCAGCGACATAAAACCACACACACACAGCCACAGCGGCAATTGTCCCCGTAGTCGCCGATGCTGTCCGCCGCCCCCTGGACCCGATTCAGGCAAATGGGTGGGGTGTGGCCTGTGACTCCTGCCAGTGTTCAATGACGTTGGCAGGAGAAACAGGCCACGCCCACCCGGAAGTCAGAACCGGTGGAAGAGTGAGGCAGCAGGTAGCGGCAGCTACAGGGAGCGAGAGGTGGCGGCTGCGGACACAGGTTAAGGAGTGTGTGTGTGTGTGTAACAGAGATGGCTGCTGAGAAATGTGTTTTTTTGGGGGGCATGCTGCACACTGTCTATAATTGAAATGCTCATACACTGCCTGTATTGGGGAGGCCCTCACACTGCCTGTATTGGGGATGCCCTCACACTGCCTGTATTGGGGATGCCCTCACACTGCCTGTATTGGGGAGGCCCTCTCACTGCCTGTATTGGGGAGGCCCTCACACTGCCTGTATTTGGGATGCCCTCACACTGTCTGTAATTGGGATGCCCTCACACTGTCTGTAATTGGGATGCCCTCACACTACCTGTATTTGGGATGCCCTCACACTGTCTGTAATTGGGATGCCCTCACATTGTCTGTAATTGGGATGCCCTCACACTGCCTGTAATTGGGATGCCCTCACACTGCCTGTATTTGAGATGCCCTCACACTGCCTGTATTTGGGATGCCTGCACTTACTCGCTTTAGTCGCTTACTTATTATTCTTTTCCCCCTTTGGCTGGAGACAGCCTGAGACTCCATGGACCGCCATCTTGGATGTTAAAATAATTTTAAAAATGCAATAGGGGCAGGTAGGATGATTCTTAATGTGGGCAATTTGTATGTACGGGGGGGGGGCATACAAGCTAGGCTCTTATTGAGGGTAAAGGTCCGTAAGAAAATGGAAACTTGGTATGAACTATATGTGATGGGTGGATACCATGGTCAACACTACACTTAGGAAACATTAGAGCCCTGTCAGTGGGAAGGACCCTGATAGTGTTAGAAACTTCAATAATACTACAGAACTTAGCTGCCATTACATCATGAATCCACATGATGGCAGTGTTGCCTAAGGAATAAACTTAGATAATATTAAATAGTCTAACGTACCCCTTAAAATAGATAAGTAGAGACTTAGCCAGGTGGCATTGGCAACATCACCTGCCCTGCCATTGGTTGAGCCTTGCAACATAGTTTGGGAAGGCAACATTTCAGAGGTTATAAAAGGGAAAACCCAACCTATCTAGAGTGTTCTACTAAGTACTGCTTAGATGTGAAGAGGGGAAGTGTTAATGTCGTGGAGGAGCTGAGTCACAGTGATGGACGAAGCCTGTGGATTGTAACTGATTGCTGTAACCAATGGAGACTGACTGTACTGGATTATGCTCTTTGACATGGATGGAAGCCTTCAAATAAAGACCCTGTTGTTTGCACCAAGGAGTGTCATGATTGGAGACAAGCGATGACTCAATCAGTAAGTGCACCTCCACCCAGGGCCGGCGCCGGCAAACCTGGGTAATTGCCAGGGCTCTGTGGCATCTTCAGGGGCTCACTCAGGCTCACACTTGGCCATGGTATTACTTTACAATGGACCTAAACCCCCGAATGCCGGGTGCTGTGTGCAGACCTGCTCATGGCTAGCCTCAGCAATAGGGGCTGATCAGCAACAATGGAGAAGGCGGCCTGGAATAGAGGACAATTGATGGAAGCTCAGAAGGTGGCGAGAACCAGGGGACAACTGACAAGGACTGGAGGGTGATCTGCAGCAGGAGACCCATTTGTGGCAGCGGAGGTGAAAGGTGACATCATGTGACTCACTACTTTGAGGGCCCACTAAGATTGTCTTGCCCAAGGGCCCCCACAAACCTGGAGCCGGCCCTGCCTCCACCCCACACATGCCACACCAACCTGGGTGTCTCGATTGAAAATGACATCCTCGTACGCGTACTCTGGCATACGAGCGGACGGATGCTTTACGGAAGGTTTACGAAGCATACTTGGAATCGCTCGCACATTCATACGAGAGCGGGAAATTTTGAAAATGATACGACGACGGCGCGAAATCGTAAGTTTTTTTGTGTCTCTCTGAATCGAGCCTATAGTCTAACTGGCGTGGTAGTAGGTGATATTTTAAGAACCCCCAGGCAGCGGTGGGTCTATATGAAACAGAATATAATGCACACCAAAAGTGAGCAGTAACACTCAGCCTCCAACAGGCCTGCTTAGTGTAAATAAGAGAGCTGCTTAGTGTAAATAAAGAGGGGTATGGTATGTTACAGAATGGGATGCCCCAACAGCAGAGCACCTGGGAGCAGTACTACTATGCACAGCAAAAGTGTCTTTATCAGGCCTAATTTCTATTAGAATAAGTGCAAAGGGTTATAGTATTAAATAGAGGCAGGTGCAGTCACAGAATGGGATGCCCCAACAACCAGAGAGCACAGGGCAGCAGTACTACTATGCACCCTGCCCTAGGTCCAAGAACCCCCCTCGCTCCTCAGAGCGTGTGCCAATGGCCAGGCATGAGCCCGCTACATATACTAAACTACAAAAACGTACATGTAGGACCTGTTCACACCCATGTTCTGGCTGTAAAACAGCACTGTGCTCCACCTCAGCACAGGTAAAACACTGCACGTTGACATGTTTGTTAGTGGTTACTATAGGATCGGCGGGGGACATGTTATTCTTCTCGTCCTGAAGGTTAGATCAACATATTTCCTTTCACAAACAAGTACTACACACCCTTTGCATCATATTAATAATTCATTGAACTAGTGCACCGGCAAGGCCAGCCTTTGGAGTGTGCGACAAGTGCCGTTGCACAGGGTGCCACAGCTGCTAGGGGGCGCTGTGGAGCTTTGGAGCTGTGGTCCTGTGGTGCTGCTGCTTATTTTTATAGTCACTTTTTTTTTTTTTTATTCCGTGGCGATTAGGGTCCTGTCTTCGTCCAGCCAACTGGGTAACCTCACCCACTGTATGTGTCTCAATGGGCACCATTGTTCTTATTTTAGACACAATTTTTCTGCTTTTATCTCCATCTCAGGGTGAGCGCTACTCGGATCCTCAGCTAGCTACACGGCTGTATTTATCATTAGGCAACCCTAGGCACGTGCCTAGGGTGGCAACCTGGAAGGGGGGAGGGCGCTGCCCTTACTACTGTAGTAAAGAAAAAAAATTACAACTCTCATATCCTGAACATGAATGCCTCCTAACAAGCACCCCCAGCCACAGAAGGACGCAGAGTGAAGGGGGGTGCAATGGGTTGCACACAGGCCAGAGCATTTACCCCCACAGCTTTGGTCATGTGACTCCCGAATGTCAGAATGCCTCCTCCACCCATATACTCTGCATCTAGCCCTTTGCATGCCTCACAACTTTTCAGGGTAGGAAAGAGGGACAGTTTGTAAATGAAGCCACGCCCCCTCATTGATTGATGGATAGGAGATGGGCAACTATAGACCCTAAATAATATCACCACCCTAAATATTTTGTGCCGGCACAAAACCTTATATTCACAAAGTGTAAATGTGCTGAGTATATCCTACATGATCAACACAAAAACCATGCATGATCATAATCATAATACTAATACAATAATCCATATCTAATATCGCATCTAAATCAGACAATAAATCCTAATCAAAAAATTCATATTGTTCAGAAAAATATATAAATACATATCAAAAATGATATATTAAAAAAATACAAGCACAATTCATACAGAAAGTAAGTGTAAGCATATCTAAACCATCTATCACCCATATTGTACAGAAAACCCACCAAAGTAAACTACAATAATATACACATCAATGAATAAAGACAAAAAAGGTAAAGTGCATGTGTCAGCAGCAATTCATAGAGATACCATCAAAACCACAGAAGTCTCAGGGCAGCCCATAGGATCAAACGATAGAGGTCGTGACAGGCTAAACACCCGCGCACGCGGCTCCCATGCATCTCTTATGAATGCCTTGTCGGGGCAGTGTGGCTTCCACATGTATCTGCAGATATATGCGACCAAATCTCTGTCTTTCCACATAGCTAGACATGTTTGGTGCTTAATACTTAGATGAGACTGATCGGTGGGCCCACATTGGGGCCTCCCACACTACCTATTTAATTCCCATATCAGCATGCCATTTTTCTTTAATTTGATTCCTAAACTCCCCAGGCCCCAGCATGTCTCTTAAAGTGGATGGAATTTTGGGTCCACTGCTCATTGTTTCGGTGCCACTGTTGGCTTGATGGTTTTCCACTACTTTTTCACCACTGAAGCCAGACATTTTTGAGAGGGCCTATTGGCTCTTTCAAAGTACTGCTGTGACGAGGTGCAAATGGCTGACTGCATACCTGAAACACTGTTCAGAAAGGCTGGACGCGGGATTGCGCGAGGCCGCACAGAAGCGGTGATTTCAGTCACTGGCAGAATCGCGCTGCAGGACCCGCCAGGACCATGTAAGATCACCACCGCCCAGGGGGTTTCACACAGTGGGTAGGCTGAAATGTTTTTTGACCTGCTTTAATGCTTGATTTCTTTCAAGTAGACCTAAAAATCAATTTCCCCAATCCAGATTTAACTGCAGACAGAATACCTTCTAACACAAACTAAGAGAGCTAAATCTAAAGAGTACAAAGTAACATTTTGCGTCCTAGTCCATCCCTGTACACGGCCTACACAGAATGCAAGAGGGGGATTAAAGCAGTGTGCGCGGGCTGTAGGTTCCGTGGGGCCAAAAAAGCTCCTGTTTTTCCCAGTGCCCAATATGATTCTTTTTTTAGTTTTGCCTGGCGAATATATAGCCCCTCCCCCAGTGTGCTGATTTCTAACTATCCACCACCCGAGACCTCTGCCCGGCCCTTTAACTCTCACCAATGGACCTTTCCAAGAAGTGGTTGAGTACCCCTGCACTAGAAGGTGGGCACCTGCATTTTGACTTTTATGGGACCTGGTCGCTCTTTTGATCTTTCTTATGGCTTTCTTAGAAACAAGCATGGGGTCAGCATAATATATTTTACCCAGTTTTCACTGCAATTGTTCTTGTTGAAAAAGAAATGACCATGACATTTGAATAAGAATATAAGTGCTCTCAAAGAAAGAAGAAAGTTAAGCACCAGGGAAAAACGCCATCATTAAATGAAGTAGTTGCTGGAAGTACTTACCTCTTCTTTTATTAAGACCTGGGCAAACAGGACTCATTTTGGTCGAGACGTCTAATCACTGCTTTCTTGCTGTTGTTGATTCTTTGAGCGTTAGGGTTGTTATGTTGAGGAACTTGTTTTACTCCAGCTCTTCCTAGACCAGCCTGCTTTACAAGATATGGGCTGGGTGTAGAACAAGAGATTTTATGGGCAGCTCTGTGTAACTTAGGTGGCTTCAGGTAATAGGGTGTGTAGAGAATCATGTAAAAGTGGAAACAAATTTCAAACTGTTTTGGTCAGTGGGAACAGGAAATGGGCGCTGACTTTGAATATGACAACAAATCAAATACCACAAAGGAGAATAAGCACTACCATATTAGAGGAGAAGATCAATATAGGAAAATTCCAGTGCATGTTTTGATCTTTTAACAGGGTAGTATTACAAGCCTTTATTACCATGATGTCATTGCGGGGAGGTTTACGTGATGTCTCTCCAGTATCCAGAAAGTTGAAACATAGAAACATAGAAGGGTGACGGCAGAAGAATCATACAGTCCGTCTAGTCTGCCCTTATGTATATACTGTATGTTCTCTGTATCTTATGTGTATTGTCAGGAATGACTTGCCTTCAGTCCGTGCCCGTGGTGTCCCTAGGCAACTGGCCAGGGTTTCTCCTGCCCAGCAGCTGCCTCTGCCTCCGATGCCATCCCCAGCGGCGCGTGTGTCGCCGAGTAAGTCCTCCCCCCTTGCCCGTTGTCACTCAGCTTGTGCTTGCTGGCCTTTACAGTCAGCTCATGTCTTCCGGGGGTGCAATACTCAGAATGGCCACCGGAGGCTGTTTAAGAGAACAAAGTCTAGAAGGTGCAGCTCTGAGCAGTTTGCCTGGGAAGCTCAGCTGAAGCAATCAGCCCAGAGCTCACCAATCAGACTACAGGGCCAGTGCTCCAATCTGCTGTCAGATCCTAAGTGCACCAATCCCAGCCACTGTCTCCCTGTCCAATCCTGCCGGTTTTCCCACTATAAAGGGATTTCCACTGCAGTGTGTCATTGCCTGTTATAGCGCCTAGTACCAAGCATTGAAGCTCGTTTGATTCCTGTTGTCAACCTCAGCCTGAACCGACCTTTTGCCTGCCTGACCACGATTTTCGCCTGACCCCTCTGATACCTCGCCCCGTGACCTCCCGGCTCTGACCTCGGCTTGTAATCGGACTTCCGCCACCCGGCATCCTCGCTTGGGACTCCCTGCCGTTCATCAGTCTCCACCTTAAGCTGATAATCTTTGCGCCCTTTAAGTCCTGGGGGTAACCGAGTAGGAGAGGCATTACCCACGTCTCCTACAAGCGGGGACTTGTCTATAGGCAGAAGAGGCGGAGGAGATTGGGGATTATCAGCTCAAGACAGACTGGTGTCCGGTATAGTCCTTACATTATAACAGGCCCAAAAATTGATATGGAAGAACTTGTACAACAAGTGCAGGCCATGGCTACCGCCATTAACCAGCTGGCCCAACGTGTGGCTGATCAAGAAAATCGCCAGCTGCCTGCACCACCTGTATCCTCACCTCCTGTTGAACCGAAGGTTCCTCTTCCTGAGAAATTTGATGGGGATCGTACAAGATTCTCCAACTTCAAGAACTCCTGTGAACTTTATTTCAGACTACGGCCCTACTCTTCAGGCACAGAAATGCAGAGGGTGGGCCTGGTTGTCTCTCTGCTCCAGGGTGATCCACAGTCCTGGGCGTTTGGCTTAGCGCCCACAGATGAGCCCTTGCAATCTGTCTCAGCCTTGTTCTCCGCTATGGAGATCCTATATTCGGACCCTGACAGGACTTCGACCGCTGATGCCAGGCTTCGAAGCCTGAAACAGGGGAAACGCTCAGCAGAGGAATATAGTGCCAAATTCCGCCGCTGGGCGATTGAATCCCGTTGGAATGATCCTGCTCTCTGTAGTCAGTATAGAATTGGTCTTTCAGAAGGTGTTAAGGATGTTCTAACAAATTTTCCTTACCCTAAAAGCCTGGATGAACTCATGCTTATGGCCATTAAAATTGACAGACGGCTACGGGAGAGACATATAGAGAAGAATCACTCTCACTTCTGGGAATCTTCCCACCAGGAGTCATCCTCTATGGGTGTTGTCTCATCTTCGCCCCCAGAAGAGCCTATGCAACTTGGTGCTACTCACCTTTCCCCGGCTGAAAAGAGTAGACGTCGCACCTTAGGCCTATGCATGTACTGCGGGGTTTCAGGTCACCTGGTTAGGACCTGCCCCAATAAAAGACCTTTGGCGGGATTGCAACGTCCTGACAAGATAGAGAAAGTTTGTCAGGACGGTCAGGTAACTTCCCTTCATAGAAATAAAATGTTGTTACCTGCTACTGTGGGTTGGGAGTTGTCCAGGAAATCCGTCTCTGCTTTTGTCGATAGCGGAGCAGTTGGCAACTTCTTGGATAAATCCATAGTAGCCGCCTTAGGCATTCCCTTAATCCCCCTTGGGAAGCCCCTTCAGATTTTGGCAGTAAACAATACTCCTGTTCCTAGAGGAACTGTCACCTCCAAAACCCCTTTAATTAACCTAGTTGTGGGACCTTCCCATTCTGAGAACCTTGAATTTTTTGTCTTAGACAGCCCTGAAGCCCCGGTTGTCTTAGGGTTCCCCTGGTTAAAGGTGCACAACCCTACCTTTGATTGGGGAATTGACAGGATGGAGCCCGCACTGTGCAGAACATTGCTATAGTATCACAGTTGGAGCAACCCAAGTCTCAGAGCTTATTTGTCCGTCTGCCTCTCCATCCATGAGGGTACCTCATGTATCTTTATTGAAGTCCGCCGGAACCATTCAGGGTGATAATCCTGTTAAGTCTGGTGAGGGTCCGGAGGCCCCTCGTGAAGGGGAGGGTACTGTCAGGAATGACTTGCCTTCAGTCCGTGCCCGTGGTGTCCCTAGGCAACTGGCCAGGGTTTCTCCTGCCCAGCAGCTGCCTCTGCCTCCGATGCCATCCCCAGCGGCGCGTGTGTCGCCGAGTAAGTCCTCCCCCCTTGCCCGTTGTCACTCAGCTTGTGCTTGCTGGCCTTTACAGTCAGCTCATGTCTTCCGGGGGTGCAATACTCAGAATGGCCACCGGAGGCTGTTTAAGAGAACAAAGTCTAGAAGGTGCAGCTCTGAGCAGTTTGCCTGGGAAGCTCAGCTGAAGCAATCAGCCCAGAGCTCACCAATCAGACTACAGGGCCAGTGCTCCAATCTGCTGTCAGATCCTAAGTGCACCAATCCCAGCCACTGTCTCCCTGTCCAATCCTGCCGGTTTTCCCACTATAAAGGGATTTCCACTGCAGTGTGTCATTGCCTGTTATAGCGCCTAGTACCAAGCATTGAAGCTCGTTTGATTCCTGTTGTCAACCTCAGCCTGAACCGACCTTTTGCCTGCCTGACCACGATTTTCGCCTGACCCCTCTGATACCTCGCCCCGTGACCTCCCGGCTCTGACCTCGGCTTGTAATCGGACTTCCGCCACCCGGCATCCTCGCTTGGGACTCCCTGCCGTTCATCAGTCTCCACCTTAAGCTGATAATCTTTGCGCCCTTTAAGTCCTGGGGGTAACCGAGTAGGAGAGGCATTACCCGCGTCTCCTACAAGCGGGGACTTGTCTATAGGCAGAAGAGGCGGAGGAGATTGGGGATTATCAGCTCAAGACAGACTGGTGTCCGGTATAGTCCTTACATGTATACTGTATGTTCTCTGTATCTTATGTATATACTGTATGTTCTCTGTATCTTATGTGTATACTGTATGTTCTCTGTATCTTATGTATATACTGTATGTTCTCTGTATCTTATGTATATACTGTATGCTCTTTTTATCTTATGTGTATACTGTATGTTCTCTGTATCTTATGTATATACTGTATGTTCTCTGTATCTTATGTATATACTGTATGCTCTTTTTATCTTATGTGTATACTGTATGTTCTCTTTATCTTATGTGTATATTGTATGTAGTCTGTATCTTATGTGTATATTGTATGTAGTCTGTATCTTATGTGTATACTGTATGTAGTCTGTATCTTATGTGTATACTGTATGTAGTCTGTATCTTATGTGTATACTGTATGTAGTCTGTATCTTATGTGTATACTGTATGTAGTCTGTATCTTATGTGTATACTGTATGTAGTCTGTATCTTATGTGTATACTGTATGTAGTCTGTATCTTATGTGTATACTGTATGTAGTCTGTATCTTATGTGTATACTGTATGTAGTCTGTATCTTATGTGTATACTGTATGTAGTCTGTATCTTATGTGTATACTGTATGTAGTCTGTATCTTATGTGTATACTGTATGTAGTCTGTATCTTATGTGTATACTGTATGTAGTCTGTATCTTATGTGTATACTGTATGTAGTCTGTATCTTATGTGTATACTGTATGTAGTCTGTATCTTATGTGTATACTGTATGTAGTCTGTATCTTATGTGTATACTGTATGTAGTCTGTATCTTATGTGTATACTGTATGTAGTCTGTATCTTATGTGTATACTGTATGTAGTCTGTATCTTATGTGTATACTGTATGTAGTCTGTATCTTATGTGTATACTGTATGTAGTCTGTATCTTATGTGTATACTGTATGTAGTCTGTATCTTATGTGTATACTGTATGTAGTCTGTATCTTATGTGTATACTGTATGTAGTCTGTATCTTATGTGTATACTGTATGTAGTCTGTATCTTATGTGTATACTGTATGTAGTCTGTATCTTATGTGTATACTGTATGTAGTCTGTATCTTATGTGTATACTGTATGTAGTCTGTATCTTATGTGTATACTGTATGTAGTCTGTATCTTATGTGTATACTGTATGTAGTCTGTATCTTATGTGTATACTGTATGTAGTCTGTATCTTATGTGTATACTGTATGTAGTCTGTATCTTATGTGTATACTGTATGTAGTCTGTATCTTATGTGTATACTGTATGTAGTCTGTATCTTATGTGTATACTGTATGTAGTCTGTATCTTATGTGTATACTGTATGTAGTCTGTATCTTATGTGTATACTGTATGTAGTCTGTATCTTATGTGTATACTGTATGTAGTCTGTATCTTATGTGTATACTGTATGTAGTCTGTATCTTATGTGTATACTGTATGTAGTCTGTATCTTATGTGTATACTGTATGTAGTCTGTATCTTATGTGTATACTGTATGTAGTCTGTATCTTATGTGTATACTGTATGTAGTCTGTATCTTATGTGTATACTGTATGTAGTCTGTATCTTATGTGTATACTGTATGTAGTCTGTATCTTATGTGTATACTGTATGTAGTCTGTATCTTATGTGTATACTGTATGTAGTCTGTATCTTATGTGTATACTGTATGTAGTCTGTATCTTATGTGTATACTGTATGTAGTCTGTATCTTATGTGTATACTGTATGTAGTCTGTATCTTATGTGTATACTGTATGTAGTCTGTATCTTATGTGTATACTGTATGTAGTCTGTATCTTATGTGTATACTGTATGTAGTCTGTATCTTATGTGTATACTGTATGTAGTCTGTATCTTATGTGTATACTGTATGTAGTCTGTATCTTATGTGTATACTGTATGTAGTCTGTATCTTATGTGTATACTGTATGTAGTCTGTATCTTATGTGTATACTGTATGTAGTCTGTATCTTATGTGTATACTGTATGTAGTCTGTATCTTATGTGTATACTGTATGTAGTCTGTATCTTATGTGTATACTGTATGTAGTCTGTATCTTATGTGTATACTGTATGTAGTCTGTATCTTATGTGTATACTGTATGTAGTCTGTATCTTATGTGTATACTGTATGTAGTCTGTATCTTATGTGTATACTGTATGTAGTCTGTATCTTATGTGTATACTGTATGTAGTCTGTATCTTATGTGTATACTGTATGTAGTCTGTATCTTATGTGTATACTGTATGTAGTCTGTATCTTATGTGTATACTGTATGTAGTCTGTATCTTATGTGTATACTGTATGTAGTCTGTATCTTATGTGTATACTGTATGTAGTCTGTATCTTATGTGTATACTGTATGTAGTCTGTATCTTATGTGTATACTGTATGTAGTCTGTATCTTATGTGTATACTGTATGTAGTCTGTATCTTATGTGTATACTGTATGTAGTCTGTATCTTATGTGTATACTGTATGTAGTCTGTATCTTATGTGTATACTGTATGTAGTCTGTATCTTATGTGTATACTGTATGTAGTCTGTATCTTATGTGTATACTGTATGTAGTCTGTATCTTATGTGTATACTGTATGTAGTCTGTATCTTATGTGTATACTGTATGTAGTCTGTATCTTATGTGTATACTGTATGTAGTCTGTATCTTATGTGTATACTGTATGTAGTCTGTATCTTATGTGTATACTGTATGTAGTCTGTATCTTATGTGTATACTGTATGTAGTCTGTATCTTATGTGTATACTGTATGTAGTCTGTATCTTATGTGTATACTGTATGTAGTCTGTATCTTATGTGTATACTGTATGTAGTCTGTATCTTATGTGTATACTGTATGTAGTCTGTATCTTATGTGTATACTGTATGTAGTCTGTATCTTAGGATAGATGGAGGCTTATCCCAGGCATGTTTAAATTCAGTGACTGTTGATTTTTCAACTACCTCTGCTAGAAGTTTGTTCCAAGCATCTGCTACTCTTTCTGTAAAATAATATTTTCTAACATTGCTCCTGATCTTCCCCCCGACTAGCTTCAGGTTTTGCCCCTTGTTCTATCATTAAGTTTCTTCTTAAAAACACTTCCCTCCTGAACCTTATTCAATCCTTTCATATATATATAAAGGTCTCCATCATGTCTCCTCTCTCCCTTCTTTCCTCCAGACTGTACAGATTAAGTTCTTTAAGTCTTTCCTGATAAGTTTTAAGTGTAAGTCCTTCCACCATTTTTGTTGCCGGTCTTTGGACACGTTCTATTTGAATAATGTCTTTTTGCAGGGAAGGTCTCCAGAACTGCACACAGTATTCTAGCTGTGGCCTCACCAGGGCGCTATACAGCGGCATCACAACCTCCCTCTTCCTACTGGTGATGCCTCGAGCTATGCAGCCGAGCATCCTGCTTGCTTTTCCCACTGCCTGGCTACACTGTCCACTCATCTTGCAGCTATCAGTAATCAGTATCCCTAAATCTCTCTCCTCCGAGGTCCTGAATAACACAGTGCTGTACATACGGTGCTCAGAGCAGGGATTCCTTCTACCCAAGTGCAGGATTTTACATTTAGAGACATTAAAGTTTCCACAGTTTTTACCATTTATCCAGTAAAGCTAAATCATTTTCCATGTTGCAGACACCTCCAGGAATATCCATCCTATTACTAACCTTTGTATCATCAGCAAACAGACAAACTTTTCTTACCAAGCCTTCTCCTATGTCACTTATTTAAAAAAATGGGGCCCAGGACAGAGCCATGCAGCACACCACTTGTAACTCGCCTTTGTTCAGATTGCACGCCATTTACAACAACACTCTGATACCGATCCCTCAGCCAACTGGAAATCCACTGAACTATCCAGGGATTGAGTTCTACCTTCAATAACTTATCTATGAGTTCTTTATAAAGGGGCAATGTTACTATTAACAATTGACAATCGCATACAACAACATATTAGTAACAGAAATTAAGGTTTAGGGTTCAGGGTTTAGTACAGTTTAATTGTATAGAATAACATAATAATCAACACTACATGTCCAGATAGAGACTAAGAACACCCACACTGGTTTTATTTAGAGCCCTAATGGCCAGGGGAATAAACTGCTATTGTGTCTGGAGTTTTTAGTTGAATAAGCCATGAATCTGCGTCCAGAGCATAAGAGGGAGCATCGTGTCTTCAGTTATCTTCTTAGCCCTTCAGGAGATTCTACTCAAGAATTTCTCATCCAGAGATGGTAAGAGGGATCCAGTTATTCGCTCAGCAGTTCTGGTTATCCTCTTCAGCCTCTGCTTGTCCTTGGCTGTAGCCTCACTGTACCAGACTGTGAATGAAGTGGTCAAGATTGATCCAATGACAGCATTGTAGAAGGTTTTTAAGATTCCTTTAGACATACCGTGTCTTTGTTGGGCCTTGTTTAAACTGGACCTTCTGCATGATTTAGTGAAAAGCCCAAACCCTTAAAAAACTATTCCCCAGCATCTAAAATTAATATATTTTAAGCGGACCTTCACTCTGAATAAGAATCTAATCTATATGTTTCCCACACCCTGTACATACAGATTTCTCACATTAAAAATAATCCTGCCTGCATCTACTGCATGTCATGAGCCTTTAAACATCCAAGATGGCGGCTCATGGAACGTCAGGCAGCCTGCAAACAGGAAGTACCTTCTGACTGTGCTGCTCTGCATTGTGGGACTGCTGTCCTTTTCCTGACCCCAGCTCTGCTCTGTCTGAGCAAAGCACAGCTATAACCTGCCCCCCTGAACTTTATCCCACTCTCCTCAGTAAGTGTGATGCTTCTGAGTCAAGATGGCGGCGCCCATATCCTAAAGTCCTGAGCAGAGTTGCAGCCCAGTGGGGGAAAGAATAATAAGTAAGTGACAAAAAACTTAAAATATATTATTTTTAGATGCTGGGGAATCATTTTTTAAGGGTTTGGGCTTTTCAATAAATCAGAAGGTCCGGTTTAAGTTTTTGTCACTTATTATTCTTTCCCCCACTGGGATGCAACTCTGTTTAGGACTCTAGGATACAGGCATCTTGCCTCAGAAGCATCACTTACTGAGGAGAGAAGAGCGGGACAAAGTGCAGGGGGCAGGGCAGAGCTGGGGTCAGGGAAAGGACAGCAATCCCAGAAGGCAGAGTGACACAGTCAGAAGACACTTCCTGTTTGCAGGCTGCCTGATGCTCCATAAGCCACCATCTTGGGTGTTTACAGGCTCATAACATGCAGTAGGTGCAGGTAGGATGATTTTTAATGTGAGCAATCTGTATGTACAGGGTGTGG
Source organism: Gastrophryne carolinensis (assembly GCA_027917425.1). Taxonomy (NCBI): domain Eukaryota; kingdom Metazoa; phylum Chordata; class Amphibia; order Anura; family Microhylidae; genus Gastrophryne; species Gastrophryne carolinensis. The sequence continues at coordinate 432,754,569 of CM051238.1, forward strand.
GAAACATATAAGATAGACTCTTATTCAGGGTGAAGGACCGGATTAATGTGGCCAATCTGTATGTACAGGGTGTGGGAAACATATAAGATAGGCTCTTATTCAGGGTGAAGGACCGGATTAATGTGGCCAATCTGTATGTACGGGGTGTGGGAAACATATAAGATAGACTCTTATTCAGAGTGAAGGACCGGATTAATGTGGCCAATCTGTATGTACAGGGTGTGGGAAACATATAAGATAGGCTCTTATTCAGGGTGAAGGACCGGATTAATGTGAGCAATCTGTATGTACAGGGTGTGGGAAACAAATAAGATAGGCTCTTATTCAGGGTGAAGGTCCGCTTTTAGATAACGGTAGCTTGCTTGCTCCACTTTTAGTCTTGTGAGATCTGGGTACCTAGAAATGTTGCACTTGCTACGATTTTGACTTCCTCATCACCAATCAAAATGTGATGATGCGTTTTGGGGGTTCGCCTGAAGCCAATTAAGAGTTTTCTGGGTGCATTTGAAAGAAACTAGCTTCCTATATGTCCTGTTGACTTTCCATCTGGGTTAATCCTGAACTATCCTGAACTTGTGGTCAACCCCTGTCTACTTCGGCCTTGACTGTGATAGAGTATGCCATAATATATATATATCCTGATATGTATCTCAGATTCAGGTTAATTGAAGATGTACAAGGAATCCCCAGTGACAGACTGGGGCCAAAAATTGGCCGGGGATTTTACTGGCCCCTGGCCAGCCTGCGATGTTCCCACTGAGGCCCCTAATGGGCAAGGCTAAGGCTCATTGTAAGTGTGGATATGGCCACTTCAATCCAATGGTACTGAATCTTTAGCATTTAGTAAGGCAGATAACCTTGGCGGGGGTGGGTATGGTATGGGCAGTGGCGTGCTTAAAGGAGCACTATCACTAAATTGTTTAATAATAAAAATCTATATAAACACGTCGGCCAATGAGAGGAGGGGTCACATATACACCCAAACAGAATAAAACTTCACCCAAGCTTGTGGTTTATTCTCCTGGAAGGAATAAAATCCAGGGGTGACACGTTTAGTGTATCCGGGGTGACAGAGCCTCTGATGTCCTCTCCCTTCCATTAAAATAATAAAACAAGCCTGGCTGGATATTTCCTGATGCCGGGTGTATAAGTGACCCCTCCTCCCGCCATCCACCATAATAATATGGATATTTATCATTTGGCCATTTTTCAAGATAGTCCTCCTTTAACCACCAGGCAAATGCATAAATATAAATAATAAAACGGCACTTGGTTGGCTGGCGGCCTGTGGCGAGTGCATGTAACACAATGCATAGTGTGCAGCAGATAGGAAGCCACTGTACACTTACATGAGCCGACTGCTGCACAATCATTGCATCCGGCTCCATACAGTTATCACCATAGCTAACGAGCGGAATAGTGCAGAGCGGGCCACTGATTGCATCCCCGCTCACCTCTAGCTGGGGGCATGTCCAGGTCGGCCAATCAGAAATGGCTGGCCTGGGTGTTCGTCTAGCTAAAGGTATAGTGAGGCCATGATGGGTCATTGGAACGAGGTTAGGTGAGTGGGTGCAGTAATTTATGGGGGTTTCACACAGTGTGGCGTCCTAGTTTGGGATGCCAAAGGGAGTAGAAATTGAACAGCTATATGGGCAATGACTGGACAATTCCCTATGCCATGGACAGACAATGCCAGGATGCTTTGCGCTCCCACATTGCATGAGAAGGCTACATCCCCCGACAAGGTGCATTAATCCGGACCTTCACTCTGAATAAGAGCCTATCTTATATGTTTCCCACACCCTGTACATACAGATTGCCCACATTAAAAATCATCCTACCTTCATCTACTGCATGTTATAAGCCTTTAAGCATTCAAGATGGCAGAAGTAAAAACTTAAAATATATTAACTTTAGATTCATTTTTTAAGGGTTTGGGCTTTTCAATAAATCATGGTGAAGGTCCGGTTTAAGATTGCATTTCACTATACAAAACTTGTCTTTGATTAGGGTTCCCAGAAACAACATTGCAAGGGGCCCCAGAAATGATAACCCCATCCCCGGTTCCCGGGGAGTATAGGCTGGTTTTCCCTGGCAATGGGGACAACAGTGGAGTCAGACACAGATGGCTAAGGGGGACTATAGAGGCAGAGATGGGATGGGGCTTTTAGAATTACCATTCCAACCGCCCCCAAAGCATTGCGTCCCAAGAATTCTCCTGGGTCGCCTTATGGCCACCCCCCACCATGTCACAAGAGAAAGCATGCAATAATAGTATATACAGGTATTGTATCACATACTATTATAGTCTGCTATTTTTGCCTTTGCGTTTTCCATCCCTTCCAGAGACTTGGGCCCTTATTTAAGAAGGGATAGCGTCAGGTAGTGGCTGGTTAATGAGAGGTAGCGACTGGACATGGCACGCAATTACACATTTATCAAGCAGAATCTGTTTAGCGACTGGGATAGCGCCATGTAGCGTCTGATTCATCATTTTCACAGCCTCAGCGAACAGCGCCGGCGTTCAGCCTTGCACAGCATCAGGTAAGACCTCTCGCTACCTGTCGCTCTCCCATTCATTTCAATGGACGATCCTTTTCTTTAAACGGGGTTTTTGTTTTTTTTGTTTTTTTACAAAAAAATCACAAATAATTCTTTGACCTCTTCTGACATTGAATAAGCAGTTTTTTCCAAATGTTTTCATTTTTTATATATTTCCTCAGAAATGACATTACAGGTCTGGCATTTAAGTGTTCATGTTACAATGTTGTTACAATGTAATTCCATATGTTTTCGCTTTGTTACTAGTGGATAGATGCTGGAAAACAGACTTTAAACACACCGCCTCCTGCGCTCTGGGCTTCAAACAAGTATTTTTCAGCGCCAGAGATTTGTGAGGCTGTTTTTTTGCTGAATATGGTGTGAGTCGGTCGCTATGAGCAGTCGCTGACATGCGCTCCCATACAGCGCTGTACTGGTCAAATAGCGACTCCTCACAATGTATTCAACATTACTGAACAGCGACTGAGTCGCTATAAACTAGCGACCCATGGCCGAGCACTGCGACTACTAGCGGGCGCTCTGAAAATGCCGCTACAGACGCTCATCTGTCGCTACCTGCCGCTAATGATGAATCAGCCTCTTAGTTGCTGTAGATCAGGGGCGGGCAATTATTTTTTCCATGGGGCCACATGAGAAACTAAAAATATTGTGAAGGGCCGGGCCAAAAGGCTGAACTCAATTCTGCATGATATAATTGTATTTCTTTATAAAAAGCAGTACATAGCATTGTGTGACAAGCTGCTACGAGTATATGTTATAGATAAACAATGAAAAAGTGAGGTTGCCTTACAAAAAAAATTTAATTTATTAAATAAACCACATTTTGTGTGTCCAGTGAGGTCTTACACAGCAGGGGATGCCCCAGAGGCATGATGCCTGTAACCCAGCCCTGGATTCCTTCACACTCCATAGGGCTGGGTTACATGGGTTTTGGTCTGCTTTAAAACATCATGACTAAATCAGGTTAGGATGGAATAACCCCCCTCCTTATTAAAGTAACACAGTGCTGCTCACACTTTTTACTCAGTAGAAATGTGAAAAATTGTGGATTCCCTCACATAAAGCAGAACAAAACCCAGAGCGGCCGCTGGTCTTCCCCCTGGAAATCCCAGATCGGGATGCCCCACTGTGTGAAACCCTTTTTACTCAGTAGCAACATAAAAAATGTCAGACCACCTCCATTAAAGCGGAACAAAACCCTGATCTGGGATACCCAGGGGGAAGACCAGTGGCCGCTCTGGGCTCATTTCCACTTTAAGGGGGAGTCCACCATTTACTACTAAGAGGCCGATTCATCAATAGTGCCAGGTAGCGACAGATGAGCGACTGAAGTATGGCGCTATGAGCGCCGCTAGCGTCAGCCGCGGGCGGTAGCGATTCGCTATAGCAGGCCTCCTCAGTCGCTACCTGGCGTTGTTGGGAACAACGCCTACATTGCTGAATATGATGTTGGCCCTCAGCTTTGTAGGCGCTGTCAGTCAGTTTGACCACGCTATTCAACACAGCGCCTGCGCTTTGCTTTGCTGTGGGCTGGGAATCAAGTACCTTCAGAATAAAACACATTGCAACATGTTTCTTTACTTTTTGTAGTTTTTATTTTGTGTTGAAAATGAAATTAAATTAAAACAGATATTAGAATGTAAATGCAAAAATACCATTTTGTGAATACTCACCTTGTAAAATGGGTATTATAAGTATGTCACACACCCCGCTTCAAGAATCCATAACATGTGGGTAATATCGTCCTGAAGAGGGCGTTCCTGCAGAGATGATAGCAAAAGAAAGCCCCTCCCCGATCCATAAATACCTGGGACCTCCCACTCACTACCCAGTATACAGAAGCAGTAAGGTAAGGGACCAGGAAGAGGCAAAAATAAACAACAACCACGCAAAGTTCGCAATAAAGAGGATCCTGAATACAAAAGGGCGGGTTGAAGCGGGGTGTGTGACATACTTATAATACCCATTTTACAAGGTGAGTATTCACAAAATGGTATTATTCTTAGTATGTCACACACCCCGCTTCAAGAATCCATAACATGTGGGACATCCAATAGCAGTGTCCATAACAAGGGCGGGGATCCAAAACTAGGCAACAATGCACAACTTTAAACCACTACAGCTTGCAAAACTTTGCGGCCAAAAACAGCATCCGCTGAAGCCCGAACATCAACCTTGTAAAACTTGGAAAAGGTGTGAACAGAAGACCAGGTAGCGGCCTTACAAACTTGCTCAACAGAAGCCTGGTGCTGAAAAGCCCAGGACGCACCAACTGCACGAGTAGAATGAGCAGTAACACGAAAAGGGGGACTCCTCCCCTTGGCAGAATAGGCCCCAATGATGGCCTGACGAATCTATTTACTAATGGAAGATTTGGCAGGAGCCAAACCTATCCTAGGCCCGCAGGGCACCACAAAGAAAGCATCAGTCTTACGAAAGGAAGACGTAACCTCCAGATAATGTTCCACAACACGAACTACATCCAAGGAATGCAATGCCCTTTCCTTGTCGTCACTGGGATTTGGGCATAGAGAAGGCAACACAATGTCCTGATTCAGATGAAACTCCGAGACCACTTTAGGAAGAAAATCCTGCTTGAAACGAAAGACAACCTTGTCCTGATGTTTCTCGAAGTACGGAGCTGTAATGGATAAAGCTGCCAACTCAGAAACACGCCTAACCGAAGTGATAGCCACCAAAAAGGCCACCTTTTGCGTAAGAGAAGACAAAGCTATCTCATTCAAGGGCTCAAACGGAGGGCCCTGGAGAGCAGAAAGAACCAGGTTCAAATCCCAAACTGGAACAAAAGGCTTCCTAGGAGGCCGAACATGTGTAACACCTTGGAAAAAGGTCTTAACTAAGGGATGAAGTGCAAAAGACCTTTGGAAGAACACCGACAGGGCAGAAACCTGCCCTTTCAATGTACTAAGCTGGAGCCCCAGATCCAGACCATGTTGGAGAAACTCTAAAATTCTAGGAATGGAGAACTCTCGACAAGAGAAAGACCTACTTTCACACCAATCAATATAGGCCCTCCAAGTCCTGTAGTAAATAGAAGAGGAAGAGTGCTTCCTGGCACGGATAAGAGTCTGAATCACCGCGTCAGAAAGACCTTCTTCCTTCAAGATGGCGGTTTCAGCAGCCATGCCGTCAAAGCCAGCGATGGTAAATTGGGATAGCGCAGCCGACCCTGGGTGAGCAGGTCCGGCAGCAGAGGCAGGGCGAACTGATCCTCTGCCAGTCTTACGAGGTCTGCGAACCAAACTCGCCTTGGCCACCTTGGGGCCACCAGAATCGCCGACACACCATCCAAGGCCAGTTTGCGCAGCACTCTGGCTAGCATTGGGAACGGAGGAAACAGGTAAAGGAACCCCAGATCCCTCCAGTTTAGAGAAATGGCATCCACTGTCAGAGCCAGAGGATCCTGCGAGAGAGACACAAAGACTGGAAGCTTGTGATTGTGACGAGAAGCAAAGAGGTCCACCGCTGGGAACCCCCACCTGAGACATATCGAACGAAACACCTTGGGACTGAGAGACCACTCCCCCTGACGAGAGGAGGCCCTGCTCAGCAAGTCCGCCTCCGTGTTCTCCACTCCCGGAATGTAGACTGCTGAGATACACGGGACGTGAGTCTCTGCCCAGTCCAGAATCAAAGACACTTCCCTGAGGGCACTCCTGCTGCGAGTCCCTCCTTGGTGATTGATGTAAGCAACCGCCGTTCTGTTGTCCGACCGGACCTGAACTGGCAGGCCTCTCAACTGATGAGTCAAGCGAAACAGAACCAACCTGATGGCTCTCAACTCCAGAACATTGATGGGCTCGTGAGCCTCACGCGGGCCCCACAGACCCTGAAACTGGAGGTCCTTCCAAACACCCCCCCAACCTGACAGACTGGCATCCGTGGTAACTGTTTCCCAACGCGGAGCCAGAAAAGATCTGCCCTTCAACAGATTGACCGTCCCCAACCACCATTGCAGGGATCGACGAACTCAGGGAGTCATCAGGAAGGACTGATCCAACGATAGAGGAGACTTGTCCCAAACCTTCAACAGATGAAGCTGAAGCGTCCTTGTGTGAAACTGCGCAAAGGGAACTGCCTCGAATGAGGCCACCATTAACCCCACCAGCCTCATCCCTAACCGGATGATCGGATGAGGGGTTGACAAGAGAAGCCGAACTAACTCCTGAATCAAAAGAATCTTGGCCTGGGGTAGAAAAACCCTGGCCTGTGAAGTGTCCAGAGACATTCCCAGAAAGGTCAGAATTCTGGACGGGGAAAGAGAAGACTTGGGGTGGTTGATCACCCAACCGAACCTCTCCAGAGTGGACACCACCGCTCTGGTGTCCAACTCCGCTTGGTTGAAGGAAGAGGCCATGATCAGTAGATCGTCCAAATAGGGCACGATGCGGATACCCTGACCTCTGAGCAGAGCCATCACCCCCGCTAGCACCTTGGTGAACACCCGAGGCGCTGAGGTGAGACCGAAAGGAAGTGCCACAAACTGAAAGTGCCGATCCTCCACCACGAACCTGAGAAACCTCTGGTGTGCTGGAAAAACCGGAACGTGTAGATAAGCATCCTTGATGTCTATGGACGTCAGAAAGTCTCCCTGACGAAGAGAGTGAATGGCCGAACGCAGCGTTTCCATGCGGAATTTCCTCGGCCGGATGAACCGGTTGAGAAACTTCAGATCCAAGATGGGTCGGACCAACCCATCCTTCTTGGGAACCGTGAACAGATTGGAATAAAAGCCCCTGCCCCGATCTGAAGGGGGCACTGGGCAAATGACAGCCATATCCAGAAGATTCTCCACTGCCACCAGGAGCCCCTGCGCCGCTAGAGGCTCCGACGGCATCCGAGACCTGACAAATCTGGAAGGGGGGCGGAGCTCGAACTCCAGCTTGTAGCCGGAAGACACCACTTCCCGGATCCATCTGTCCGAGACCTCTTGATCCCAGATCTGAGAGAAGTGCTGCAGCCGTCCCCCCACCCGCATGGGTGAGGGCGCCCCCTCATTGCTGAGCCGGCTTAGCAGCCGGTTTGGGCTTAGAGCCCCAACTGTATCCAGAACGGGCACGTCCTCTGCCCCTGTTTCCGAAATCTCCTCTGGAAGAGGGAAATGCAGAACCCCTGCCAGATCTGGCCCCCCGAAAGGAGGGGTTAAAGGCAGGCGCCCCCCGAAAGGGGCGGCGTTGTTTCTTACGTTGAGGTAACCTACCACCCTTGGTGACAGAGTCCAATGTCTCTCCAAAGAGCCGTAGACCAACAAAGGGTAAAGCCGTCAGTGATTTTTTGGACATAAAATCGGCCGCCCACTGGCGCAGCCACACCGACCGCCGAATAGCCACAAGCAGAGCCGAAGTCCTACCACACATCATCAAAGTATCATCCAAGGCGGTCAACACAAAGGATAGAAACAACTCGCACCGTTTAAGGCTAAGGAACTCGTTACTACCAGGACGAAGCCCGGAAGAAGTCAACAGGTCCCTGACCACAGACCTGGTGGCCAACACCATTAGCTCTGAAGCGCACACAGGCCGGATGGCCGACCCAATGCTAGTAAAGCCATGAGAAGCCATCTGATCAATACGTTTATCCTCTCCATCTTTGAGAGTGGAACAATCAGGTCTGTTTAACACCGAGGAGTTAGACAACCCCAAAACCGGTGCATCCACCTCGGGGGGAGATGCCCAGCGCTTGATCGCCTCAGAAGGAAAGGGATATTTCCTATCCCACCCCTGAGGGATGCCAGGGAGCCGAGCCGGCCTATCCCATTCCTTGTCAATGATTCTATCAAAATGGCGTTGCGTAGGAAACTCCAGGCGCGGCCTGGATTCCTCAAACAGCTCACCTTTCTGCTGTGACGCCTCCTCGGGAGGGGAAATATTCAGAACTTCCAGCATGAGAGACAGAGCGTGAGGAGAGTCCAAGGATCTCCCTAAATCAGAAAGCTCGGCATCAGCGCCAGCAGACTGCTCATCATCCGAAAATTCTGAACCCTCATCAACTTCCCCCTCCTCTAGCTGGGGATAATCAGACCAATCCAGATTATCTCTGTCATCAAGATCATCCACCGGCGGAGCCGGTGAAAAATGCTTTCTCTTAGACGGAGCCTTACGGGTGACCGAGCTAGAGAGCATTTTCTCAAGGCTAGCCAATCTGGCACACATCTCGGATTGCAGATCCCTGCCCATGACCACGTCACACGGGGCACGAGTCAAGGCGGGAGGGGGAGTTGAGGTGGCCGGCTGTGCTGACCCCGACGCTTGGGGTTCGGACTGCCGCGTAATAGTTTGCTGTGCACATGGTATACACAGTAACACATCATCCCCAGTAATGGAAATCCCACACAACATACACTTTTTGGGATGCCCCGAAGGGGTCCCAGTCCCAGTATCCGGGGATGCCTCCATATGGTGAATTTTGAGTGGTCGCTATGACCCAGGGAATTACGCCAGCTAGGCAACCCGGGATGCCCCTTTAATGTCCCGAGTGGGAGGATTTGTGATGCTAAAATGGACCCAGGGACCCAGGATCAGGAGAGACCTTCCAATACTACAGAAGATCCTCCTGGATAACTTTCACCTAAAAGACAGAGAGAGACCCATAAGACCCTACAATAAAACATGACAGATAAAGAAATAAATGAGGCCCACAGGGCCACTCACAGACGCTGCGGTGAACGATCCGCCTCAGAACAATTGTGTGGCGATCTCTGAGGTGAAGTGAAGAGAGAATCACGGCCGTGCCAGGGGCGTGGTCTGCGCAGCCCGCGCAAGCTGATCTGTGCCCCCTTCTGCCCAGTAACAGGGAGCTGCCTAGAGACAGGGAGCTCAGCTCCGCAGCGGCGCCAGGACAGAGGAGGGCGGAGCCGCGGCGACGCGCCGAAAGCCCGGCTCCGCCCCCCCTTCCAGTGTGAATGAAGCGTGAGGGAAGAAGTCCCTCACGCATCAGCCCAGAGACCGGCGCCGCCGACAACCGCGGCGCCGGCTGCATGACAACGGGTGCATCCGCTATCACTAGCGGAGCACCCGCCCCGCTCGCTGCGGCGAGGAGTGAAGGAGAGAACGGGGGCTGGCCGCGGCAGAGCGCCGAGTGCCAGCCCCGCCCCCCCAACGCGCGTGAGGTGAAAAATCACCTCACAGAATGAAAAACCCCGGCACCCGGCTGCAATGACAGCCGCGGTGCTGGGACATAGTAACAAGAGAATAACACATTGATGGACTACTCTAGATACACACATCAATAAAGAGACAGTAATAAAGAGAAAGTGAATAAGCTAACCCCGATGAGAGGAACCCCCAGCCCCCATAATTGGTAAAGGGAAGGGCCCCCCCCAGGGGAAAGGTCAAGGGACGGGGCATCCCAAACCGGGATCACCTACCCGGTATGACCGCCTACCCTCTCTTTTAGGGTCTCACGGTGGAGCTCTGCTCCTCAGCACCAGAGGTGCCAATGTACCCTCGCTCGGGCCAGCAGCCAAGACTGTGGAGGCATGTAATATGAGGTAAATTTTTGGGACAAAAGGGGTCCGAGCGGGAATAAACAAAATAAGAGGCCGGGAGTTACCCCGGCTACCTGAAATCCCCCTGTGCAAGGAGGAGCCATCATCTTCTGACTTGCTCGCCGTCTGCAGAGATGGAAAACTGGGTAGTGAGTGGGAGGTCCCAGGTATTTATGGATCGGGGAGGGGCTTTCTTTTGCTATCATCTCTGCAGGAACGCCCTCTTCAGGACGATATTACCCACATGTTATGGATTCTTGAAGCGGGGTGTGTGACATACTAAAAATATAAAACATAATTAAACACATAGCCACATGTATTTTTTTTTTTTTTTTTTTTTTTAAAGAAAAAGGAAATACAATTAAACCACCAATGAGAAAGAAAAGGAAAATAAAAACAGAACTGAGAAAGAAAAGGAAAATAAAAACAGAACTGAGAAAGAAAAGGAAAATAAAAACAGAAAAGAGAAAGAAAAGGAAAATAAAAACAGAACTGAGAAAGAAAAGGAAAATAAAAACAGAACTGAGAAAGAAAAGGAAAATAAAAACAGAACTGAGAAAGAAAAGGAAAATAAAAACAGAAAAGAGAAAGAAAAGGAAAATAAAAACAGAACTGAGAAAGAAAAGGAAAATAAAAACAGAAATGAGAAAGAAAAGGAAAATAAAAACAGAACTGAGAAAGAAAAGGAAAATAAAAACAGAACTGAGAAAGAAAAGGAAAATAAAAACAGAACTGAGAAAGAAAAGGAAAATAAAAACAGAAATGAGAAAGAAAAGGAAAATAAAAACAGAAATGAGAAAGAAAAGGAAAATAAAAACAGAACTGAGAAAGAAAAGGAAAATAAAAACAGAACTGAGAAAGAAAAGGAAAATTAAAATAGGAATTAGAATGAAAAGGAAACTTACAACAGAATTAAACACATAGCCACATGTATATATATATTGTTTTTTTTATTTTTACACTAAAAAATAAATAAAAATAAAACAGAAATGAAATTGAAAATGAAAAGTCCAACAGAAATTATAAAGCAAAGGAAAGTGCAGGAAAGTTTTTGAAACGGAAAGTATGGATCAGGGTGCATCTCTGGGTGCCTGAAAAAATAAGAAAAGTGCAGTTAGTATATATCTTTAAAGTTGTTTTGTCGTTGAAAATAAAAAAATGCATTACTTGATAACCAACATTGGCGTCTTACACCCCCCCTTAAAGTGGTTTTGGTCATCTTACACCCCCCTTAGAGTGGTTTTGGTCATCTTACACCCCCCTTAGAGTGGTTTGGGTCATCTTACACCCCCCTTAGAGTGGTTTGGGTCATCTTACACCCCCCTTAGAGTGGTTTTGGTCATCTTACACCCCCCTTAGAGTGGTTTGGGTCATCTTACACCCCCCTTAGAGTGGTTTGGGTCATCTTACACCCCCCTTAGAGTGGTTTGGGTCATCTTACACCCCCCTTAGAGTGGTTTTGGTCATCTTACACCCCCCTTAGAGTGGTTTGGGTCATCTTACACCCCCCTTAGAGTGGTTTTGGTCATCTTACACCCCCCTTAGAGTGGTTTGGGTCATCTTACACCCCCCTTAGAGTGGTTTGGGTCATCTTACACCCCCCTTAGAGTGGTTTTGGTCATCTTACACCCCCCTTAGAGTGGTTTTGGTCATCTTACACCCCCCTTAGAGTGGTTTTGGTCATCCTACACCCCCCATTTTGATGGGAGGTCAAATACATTTACCCAGTAGTGCAGTACTTGCATTAGAGTGAAGGGTAGTTAGTTTACCGCAAAAAAAGAAGTGATCATCCTTTCCCTTAGCTCATCGCCAGTCTGGGTGTCCTCACTTCTTTCTGCGGGCAGGTTGGGGATTTCTGGCACCAGTGCTGTCTCCTCGGGGGCTGGAATTCGGTGACAAATGCAAATGTTGTGTAGCACACAGCAGGCAAGGATGATCTTGGAGACCTTCTGTGGGCTGTAGAGCATCTCTCCTCCTGGCCGTGCCAAACAGAGAAAGCGTGCTTTCAGCAGGCCGATGGTTCTTTCCACAATGCTTCTGGTCTTGCGATGCGCTGCATTGTAGCGTTCATGGGCAGAGGTCCGTGGGTTCCTGACCGGAGTCATGACCCACGTTCTCTGCCCATATCCCTTGTCCGCTGTAGAAAAAACACAAGGAGAGAGACAGCAATTAGTACTAGTACATTTTTTTTTTTTTTTTTTTAAGAATTTGGCTTACTAGGCCACATATTATTTGCAAAATACATTGACATGGTTAATTTATTACCCAGTAGCCAGCCAGCTGGCATTTCGTTGTTATCAAACTTCCGGCACAGGACTGTCCGCTGCAAGACGTAAGAATCGTGGCATGAGCCGGGGAACCCCGATCTCACCGCCCGCAGCCTCATGTCTGGGTCACAGACAACCATGATATTCATAGAATGGAAATGCTTACGGTTTCTGTAAGACAGCTCCTGTGCACGGGGAGGGCGGAAAGGGATATGTGTACCATCAACGCACCCTAGCACATTCGGGATCCCTCCCATCAGATAGAAAGCATGTTTTATTTTGGCAACCTCTTCCTCATCCTCAGGAAACTTGATGTAAATTGGGATTAAATTACAAATGGCCAGAACTACCTGGATTAATATGCGGCTCATAGTAGCCTGGCTTATCCCGCTGAGGAGGGCGGAGGTTGCCTGGAAGGTCCCTCGTGCCAAAATATTAAGAGTGGCACACAGGCGTACTATGCCTGGAATGGATTGAGTGCGTTTGGTGGATGGCTCGATTTTGTGCTTAATCTGATCATATAGGGACTGTAGTGCAGCACGATTCAGACGGAAGCGGCTCCTGATCTGCTCGTCACTTAAGTCCCATACTGAAAGGCGGATTGCAAAGGAGCGGGGTGCCCTAAGCCTCACAACACCCCGCTCCCTTTCCTCCTGCTCTTTCAGCATACACATACATCCATCCACCCAGACACCATACATCACCCTCTTATCCATCACACACACTCAAGATATATACAAAATAAACAAAAAAAACAACAAAACCACAAACACACCACACACACACAAACAATCACACTCCACACACACCCGCTACAATGCAGCTCACCACAAAACCAGAACTATAGTGGTCCAAACCACCAGCCTGCTGAAAAACAGCTTTCTAAGTTAGGCACAACCAAGAGGGGAGTTGCTGCACAGCCCACAAAAGGCCCCAAAATCAAGCCTCACTTGCTGTATGCTACACAATATTTGCATATGCCACCAAAAACAAGCTCCTAAAGAAACAGCACTGATGTCAGAAATCACCCAACAAGCCACAGAGAGTGAGGACAGAACCCAGACAGAGGCTCAAATGAGCTAAGGGAAGCAAGCGAGCACCGCACCACACCACAGCCTTTGCCACAGTGTAAGAATACCAGAAGCTTGAAAATTCCTTCCATTTATACTTCTCTTTCAAAAAGGACAGGTCCGCTTTGCCGCCTTTTGCGTTGCTCTGCTATTTCCGGGCGCCAATTAGCCGACCCAGGTGTGCGTAAAACGGAGTGCGCATGCGCACGCTAGTAGCGCTACTAGCGTACGTGAGCCGAAACTTGCGTGAATTAACGGACATGGCCGAAAAATCAGTGGTGGGCCAATGAAAGGTAAGCTGCTGTTTATTTAAATAGCCGTTAGGCTAGCCACATGTCACAAGGGGTTCAGATACATCAGTCCATTGTTGTATTTGGGTGTGTGTTGTTTGGTTAATGAGGTCTGTAATGAGTTAATTGGCTAACACACATGCTTCAGTCAGTGCAGTGGAGGTGTGGCTAGAAGGAACTGGGCTGTATGTGTGAATCAATTAAGTGGCCTGGTTTTTGATTGGCTGTTAGAGCACATAAAACCTGCCCAACCCAAACAGATTGCAATGCCATTCTGTAGTCTGCATGCGTGCTTGTTGGGTGTGTATTTGTGTGTGTGTGCAGCTACAGGATGGGGCCAAATTCAGGACATCTGCTGGCCACAGCAGGCCCAAGTAGGAGTTTGGTGGGTGCTGTGCGCAGACCTCCCTTACGGAAAAGGGCCCAGCCTGAAGGTGGGGCAGCACCCCAGGCTAAGCGCCCAGGTGCCAAGAGGGAGCCTGAATTTAATTTGGCTGAGAATAATCATCTTGTGCGCCTTACCCTTGCTAAATGGGAGCTGATATTTGGCTCCCAAAGCAAGTCCATAGGCAAACAAGAAAGAAGCAAACTGTGGGATGCCATTGGTGTGGAGCTTAGTAGCACTGCTCAACACCCACGTAGTGGCCCATCCTGCAGGAAACGCTTCTACACTTTGAGAGGGGCCCTTATGAAAAAGATGAATCACGATCTTGATGTGGACAGTGGGACCATCCAGGCTCCAAAGAGTACCTACAGGCCGTATGAGGAGATGCTGAAGGCCAAAATTCCACTGGCTCGGCTGCAGGGTGTGGATCCTGGGATGACACCACAGGTTGGACTGAAGGTACATATTTTCTGCCTTTTTACAAAAGCTACTGTTAATGTATGTGATTAGCATTTTGTCTTTCTGACCAACTAACAGTAGGACCTGTGAAGTAGTACATTAGAGCTCAAACATTTTTTACTTTCCTGTCTGTTGCTTTCTGCATAGGTGCACATGCTGCTGTCCGGGATGTGCCTCAGGACACCCAAACTCCTGCCCTTCCAGCAACCTCAAGGCTACCCCAGTCTGCCATTGAAGGTATTTACCCCTAATTTTGGTGCTGGTTGTTTGGGGAACAAATGGGTGTGGGAGCAGCTCAAACAATCGAGTGTTGCACTGTGGAGTATTAATAATATGGGCCTGCGGCCTAATTTCACGCCCACTGTAACACTCACAGCAACTAACTAACAAGGCCCTAACATGTGTAGATATGTTTGAAGCCAGAGATGTGTGGCCATATATCTGCATATAAATGTGGAAGCCACACTGGCCTTGATTAGTGAATATTAGTGAAAGAGCTGCTCACACACACCTTAATGCATGTTGTATTTTTGCACGCACATTAACTATGGCTCAATGTTTGCTTGATTTTTGCCTAGCTCCCATGCCATTGGCCCCAGCATCTCCTCCGGATCCAAGCTACTCTTTGGATGTCGGTAAGTGCATGTGTCCACCTTGCTTTATCCACTTTAACCCAAGTGCATGTGTCTCATTCCTCTTTTTTCTTGGTAGGCCAAGTGACTGGTTCATCTTTGGACCCCACTTCCGATGTTGCAGGTCAACAGGACCCTGTTGGTGTGTATAGCAATACATAATGTATCCTTTATGCTGTTTCTGTTACACTGGTTCAATTTGGTTAGTCTAATAATCTACATGTTTGCTTTGTCAACTTGAAGATGCCTCTTGGGAGTGCTTCTTGCCTCCCCAGGGTCAGTCTAATAGTTATTGGAGTGATAGCAATGTATTTTGGAGGACATATTTTTGGCCAAACATTCCCCGTAGTAGTTTGAGGAATATTTAGAGCCATTACTTGTGTTTTTTAGTTGACCCGAATATCGGAAGTGGCTGTCCAGAAAGGGCCCCTCAAGTTCAGGCTGCCAGAGATGAGGGTAAGTTGTTTTGCCTTGCTCTAGTCTGTATTTTGGCTCTACTTTTGTTGCACTTGCTTCTGGCAACTTGTGTGTCCACATGTATTTTCAAGGTCCAAGCTCGAGTGAGGGCCCCACTCCAGACATCTGGGAGATTGCGGGTATGTGTAATTTAAGCAATGTGTCTGATGTTATTTGCCAAAATTATTGCCTCTTAGTCCTGTAACATACATGTTAACAATCTGAGTTTAACAGATACCTTTGGTCTAGTGTGTAATTTTGCACTTTGTTGAGGTATGGCCTCGATAGCCTAGCCAGGTTACATTTGAGTTTGGTCCACTGACCTACTAACCTGAATTTCCTGTTTAGCATATGCCAACTTGCCGGACATCTCGGATGTGGAATTGCCACTCTCTGGCAGCGATACCTCGAGCCTACCTGTGCCGGAGGACACGCAGGTAACATGGCTGATGTAGACGACCTATAACCACATTGGCATGTTCGTGGGTAGTGGATGAAGCAACATGTCACATTTCCTTTCTTTGTTGTTTTTGCAGGAGGCGGAACCAGAACCCCAAGCTGGGACCTCTTCCCAAGTCCCATGTGGCCAAGCTTCCGAGGCTCAGACAAGGGTAAGTTGTATAGTGACTGTTTTGGCTAATTATTTTGAGGGGCATACCTGCATTGGTTCGGTTTGACTAAAATGTTGTTTTCTATTTTGTTAGGCTCAAACCACAGCAAGAGGAGGTGTGGCACCAACCAGTGCTGATTTTTATGAGCTAGGGGTCCGGATGCTGGAGGACTACAGTCGCCAACAGCCGCGTGATGGAACTAATGAGCGCATTGCGGCGTTGGAAAATCAGGTGCTGATGTGTCAGCAACAAAATGAGGCCCAGCAGCGCCAGATCGACCAGTTGCTCCTAAACCAACAGCAGAACCAGGAACTTGGTCGCCTGGGCAATCTAATGGAGCAATCTCTCCAGCGACAGGACCAAACTTTGTTGTTGATACAACAGCTCATACAACAGCAGTCTATATTTTTTACTGCACTGTTGTCCCCCAACACCGCCCCTAGCAATGACTCCCAACCTCCCCGGCCACCCAGCCAAGAATATTAATTTTGTTTGTTTTGGTTTGTGTAAATATATTTGCTTAACCCACCTCTAAATTGTGTTTTTCATAAGACCTAGCTAATAACACAGTCAGGGATGAGTATCTTGATCTAGATATGTCAATGTATTGGTAAATTTAGGCCACACATTTGAGACCATAGCTTACTATGGTTAACACATGAAATGGCTCCAAAGGTATGGCTAAATTGACACACAAATGGGTTTTGAGACAGTTAAACTATGCTTTGCAAGGCACCACACTGTAATGATGTTCATCAAAATATTTAATTAAAACACAGGGCCAACAGGGCCAACATTGCCCAACAAAGGGCGTAAACAGGCCAGCCTTCCCCCCACCCTAACGACGCCGCCGGCGCCTCTTCTTGGCCAGCAGCATCAGCTTCAGGAGCCTGATCTCCCGCCACAGTCTGCGATGCTGGTTTTCACAAGCTGTAGAGATGTAGAAACAACAATTTATTAATAAATTGAATGTGACCTCAACAGACACAGATGTAGCAATGTAATGTCAGTGTGTCCAATTAGGTGACACTCACATTAACATTGTTGACCACTGTGCGCTTTTTGGTTAACATGATATGAGTACTATTGACTGGCAGGAATGTGAACAACACATCCCAAGCATACATTTACTCTTAAAGTGTACCAACACCCACCGGTGATCGGCCCTGGAATCTATCAGATTCCCGGCCCGATCACCTCCCTCCCCGCGGGACATCCGAGATCGGGATGTCCCTCGGGGTGAAACCCCCCCAACACCCCAAAATCCCTACCTCAGTTTCGTTGTGGCACGGCCGCCGGGCCCTCCCTGGCGCCCCTCTAGACGTGTGCGTGCCTGCGCCGGCCGTCTGTGAATGGCCGGCGCAGGCACGCGCGCGTAAAAAGGGGCGCGGGGGAGGCGGAGGAGGAGCCACTTTGCCGCGGCTTGTACGTTTGCTGGAGTAAAAATGAGTTCAGGGGGTTGTCACACAGCGGTGACGATCAGGGGTGCCCCACCGTAGTGGACCAAGACCCAGGAAAGTCAAAGTCCTGGTTGTTGTTCCACTTTAACTCTGGGGAAGCAAAGAAGGTATAAGTCCCAGTGTGTCCATTTTTGTGTTTAGTCACAGCCAAACCTCAGGGCCTAAGTCCTAACGAGTACACGAGTTTGCCCTATAATGTTAGAGGTCCAGACCTAATACGGCCCATTTGGTTGTGTCTAAGGCAAAAATAGTCTCTATGTGGCCAAATGAAGAATGTGAGGCAACAATCAAGCATGCAGACAGGCATGTTGGATTATTGTACAAACACATGGAATCTAGATGTGTGTGAAATTAACACATAGGTACATTTTAAATGTCTGCAGATGTGACTAGAAGACATAGGTTTCACAAGTCTTTAGGCATATGAAGTGGGATGTACTCACCATCGCAGCTGTGGCGGGGGCCCATGCTGCTGGCCGTCCCTGGAGCTGGGGTGGGGAGGAGGTTCTCTGGCTCCGTCTGCGTAGCAACATCTGTCAACAGAAAGCAAAAGACAAAAACACAATTAGTGGGCCAATGACACCTGACTATTTGACATCCATCTGGTTATTAGGCTCGATTCAAAATCCCAAATGTCATTATGTTCGTATTTGCAATCAAAAGTTTTGTTGGGTGTTTGTCATTTTTTCCTTTTTTTTGGGGCATTTTCGACTCGCACGAACGTTCGAACATAGACGTATATGTTCGTTCGTCCATCGAAATTCATTTTGTGTTTTTACGCAACTTCGGGACTTTTTTCCTTCGAAATCGAAAATGTTTCGATCGGTCAAATCATTTACGTCATTGCAATGGGCTGGCGATTAATTCAGAGAGCTGATTGGCAAGTATTCCGACGCCCATATAGTCATTTCCTTGTCGAGCGTCTTACGGCACCTTTTTGACCTCGGGACTAGGCAGCCAAGCGTGATGGAGAGTGACTTTGAAGAGCATCAAGCTCTTCTTCTGTTTGGCATTGATGGGATCTTGAGGTCAGAGCACAGATTGCACCGGCGGCGACGCATGAACATCAATGGCATGCATGACGTTGAGCTGTTCGAGCTGACCAGGCTTAATCGCGCTTCCCTCCATAAATTGTATAGTGAGCTGCGGCCATGGTTAGCCCGCACCACAAGGAAGGGGCATGCAATTTCAGGTATGACCAAGATGCTTGGCTGCCTGCAATTTTTGGCGAACGGCTCGTTCCAGAGGCTGGGTGCCCTCTCCGTGGGGATCTCACAGCCTACGCTGAGCCGCGCACTATCACATTTTTTGGAAGGCATGGCTACCCTAACCCCCAAATATATTTTTTTCCCAGATGATATGGTAGCCAGAAACGCCATTAAGCTTGGTTTTTATAATATCGCCGACATGCCCAACGTCATTGGTGCCATTGACTGTACCCAAGTCGCCCTGGTGCCTCCTGCTGCCGACGAGTACATATACAGGTAAGTAATGTTTTTTTTTTTTTGTTTCATTTTAGGTTAACCCTCCTTGTAATGGTCCCTCCTTGTAATGGTCCCTCCTTGTAATGGTCCCTCCTTGTTAGGGTCCCTCCTTGTAATGGTCCCACCTTGTAATGGTCCCTCCTTGTAATGTTTCCACCTTCTAATGGTTCCACCTTGTAATGGACCCACCTTGTAATGGTCCCTCCTTGTAATGTTTCCACCTTCTAATGGTTCCACCTTGTAATGGACCCACCTTGTAATGGTCCCTCCTTGTAATGTTTCCACCTTCTAATGGTTCCACCTTGTAATGGACCCACCTTGTAATGGTCCCTCCTTGTAATGTTTCCACCTTCTAATGGTTCCACCTTGTAATGGACCCACCTTGTAATGGTCCCTCCTTGTAATGTTTCCACCTTCTAATGGTTCCACCTTGTAATGGACCCACCTTGTAATGGTCCCTCCTTGTAATGGTCCCACCTTGTAATGGTCCCTCCTTGTTAGGGTCCCTCCTTGTAATGGTCCCACCTTGTAATGGTCCCTCCTTATCGAAATGTGTGTGTTCATTTTTCAAAATGCTTTCCTAATGTTTTCTTGTCTTCCTTTTTTTCCAGGAACCGCAAAATGGGCCACTCCTTTAATGTGCAGGCAGTGGTGGGGCCGGACATGCGGTTCCTTAGCGTCCTCGCCGGCTACCCAGGCTCAGCCCATGATGCGTACATCCTTAGACGATCAGGATTGTACCGACGGTTTGAGTCTGGGGAATTTTCCGGTGCATGGCTCCTTGGTAAGTGAACATAAACCACATAATGTAGTTGTGGATGTTTGTTTTTAATTAGCATTTGGCAGTAATGTCTGCCAAACTTACACCTTAAACAAACTTCTGGCCATGTGAAACCACACTTGAATGTTAGTTATTAACCAACCAAGCGTTTCGCCAAGTTTGGCCTGCATTAGCCACATTCTAAATTATCTGTTGGTCTAATTTAATAATCCCTCTTACACCACCCTCGTGTGGAATCGTGCACTTAACTTGAGCATAGTTTAGGACCCATCTTTGCTAAGCTGGTTTGCACTTCCACACGAGAGTAGAGCGGGATAAAGTGCATGTGGCGTGTTTCTGCTTTTTTGGTCTCACACAAAGCATATAAGGGGTCAGCAAAACCTACATCCTAAGCACACTTTGAAACCCAGAGCTGGGATCCATATGTATGATTGTCCCTCATCCTCACTCTTTGTATGTTGTCCTTTTGTAAACCTCTAGGACAGATGTTTAGTTTGGGACTGGGACAGTGGCAAATGTTGCCTTATGTTGATCACACAATTGACAAATAGCCTCCTATTGATGTTGCTGGTGCCTTGATGGTCTTACATGTTTGTTTTCCTAATCTTATGTATAAGGTGATTCAGGATACCCGCTGCTGCCGTGGCTCTTGACGCCAGTACTCCGGCCCCAGGATGCCTCCCAGGATGCCTACAACTGTGCGCACCGCAAGACCAGGGCTGTGGTAGAGAGGGCCTTTGGTCTTTTGAAGACTAGGTTTCGTTGTTTGGATCATACCGGGGGCGCCCTGCAATATGATCCGAAAAAGGTCATAGACATAATAATGGCCTGTGCTGTTCTGCACAATTTTGCAATTTCACAACGGGTCCCCCGGTATGTAGAATTTGCTCCCTCTCCACCCAGCGAAGACCAGGAGGACTCATTTCTGGACACACACAGTAGTGTGTCTGGCCAAAGTGTGCGGACTAATTTGATCGCGACCCATTTTGCTTAATGTAACCTGTATTGGCCTTTGTTTAACATTGTGTTGTTGATTTAGTTTTCTTTCCCTTTGTGTATGTTTCGTTATGTTTGTGGTGTTCAAATAAGTAATGAAGTAATTACTCACCACAGGCCTAATGCTTTCCAACTCTCTTTTTTGGATGTGTGAACTGTGTGAATGTCCAAGTATATATTTCTCTGTGACACCCAAAAAAGAGACAATAAAATTTATGAGCCACAGGTGTCTTTAACTGTTTATTTTTTAAAAATAAGAGCTCAAACTTGGAGTTGCTGCTCACTCCAATTTGCAAACAAAAATTAGGTAACCACAAAGGATTAATGGTTAGATCAACCATGGCAATAATGAAATCAACAAACAATCCTGGTTGGCCACATTTGCCCCTGCCACAGGTGTAAACCTGGTACAGGGGTAGAAGCTTGAGTGGCACGTTCAGTGAGGATTCAGATATGGCCTTGGCTAGTGGCCTACCTCACCACTCTAAGGAGCTCTATGGGCGCAAATCAAAAACACACAACCCAAGGCATACACCAAGGGTATCTTGGTTTGCCTCACCAGACAAGTCAATACAGGGGGGATTAAGAGCAAAGATGTTGTACAGATTCATGTTGTGGAGACATTAATATGGGTGATGGCCATAGTACCCAGGTGGTGGCCCTTGCTGATTGGCCCGAACGTGGGCCTGTGTGGCATTCTGAATCTGCAACTGGTCCAAAATGTTGCGCATGATATTTACCATTTCACCCCTGTAGGCACGGTTGTCATTGTTGGCAGTCTCCATGTGGCTGTTGAGGGTCCGCAATTCGTTCTGCACAGCCTGTAATGTCGTATTTAGGGTCTCGATCCGGCCATGCAGTGCCTCTCGGTTTAGTTGGTTTTGGTGCTGGAAGGTAACCCTCTCGTGGTGCCATGCGTCCAACATTGCCATGCCCCTCCCCTGGTTGCGCCGTAGCGGATTCCGCCTCCCCAATCCCCTGGTTCGGGGTCGTGCCGAGGCTGTTGGTCTGGGCCCCTCAACAGACACAGGCATGCTTTCACTATCCTCAACAGCAGAGACAACACTGGGGACTTGACTGTCAGTCTGTGCATGCTGGCCATCATGTGCAGCCACCATGCTGCCAGATTCCCTCTGCTGCTGCTGAGTTGGTGGTGAAACATTTTGGACCAGTTGCAGATTCTGGGCCAGGGGTAGATCTTCAGAAGGGCACATAAAGGATCCATCCTCCTCCAGCTCCTGGATTTCATCCATGAGTGTGTGGGTCTGTATGGACAGAGACAAATTAGATGTTAGCTTGCCCACTACATATGTCAATCTGTTAGTAGTAACATGCAAAGTAACATGGCTAAACGACATTTGCTCAAGAAACTTACTGAATATATCGGTTCCTCCCTCCTAGGCTGCACGGAAGTTGACGGCATGTCCACACTGGCAGTGGATTCCACAGTAGCTGAGCGATGATGGTGGCCTGCATGAGAAGCAAAGACACTATGTAAACACACACCTATGCATTGTTGACGGGTCAAAAGACATATGCCGAATTAGTTAACGGGTCCAAGCTGTCATGGGCACTTCAACCACGGGGCCCAATAAGCTTCAATTTCCATGCCATTATGTTTATAAATTTTTGGCCTACAAGTACTTCCACATTGTTCTACTCAAGTAAGCCAAACATTCAAGTTCAGCTTGTTCTGTGGCTGACCACATCCCTTATAGGCCATTAAAGCGGACCTTCACTCTGATTAAGAGTCTAGCTTCTATGTTTCCCACACCCTGTACATACAGATTGACCACATTACAAATCTTCTAACCTGCATCTACTGCATGTTATGAGCCTTTAAACATCAAAGATGGCGGCTTATGGAATCCGCCATCTTATCAGGCAGCCTGCAAACAGTAAGTGCCTCCTGACTGTGCTGCTCTGCATTCTTGGACTGCTGACCTTTCCCTGACCCCAGCTCTGCTCTGTCTGAGCAAAGCACAGCTATAACCCGCCCCCCTGTACCTTATCCCACTCTCCTCTCCTCAGTAAGTGTGATGCTTCTGAGTCAAGATGGCGGCGCCCGTATCCTAAATTCCCGAACAGAGTTGCAGCCCAGTGGTGGAAAGTATAATAAATTAGTGACTAAACATGTAAAATATATTAATTTTAGATGCTGAGGAATTTTTTTTTAAGAGTTTGGGCTTTTCATTAAATCAGGGTGAAGGTCCGGTTTAATGGGAACCAACAAACTTTGACACTCGGGTTCAGTGTACATTCACGTCTTGTATGTGGACCAAAAATCAAAAGTTAAGTGGCCACACACATGCCACACCCTGGCCCAACACAGAAATCACCTACAAGCCACAGCCTAGGTGCCTGGCTTCCCAGATGTGTTACTGGCTAATTGTGCATGCTCACTAATTGTAAAGGTCACATAAATCTTACTCACCTGCAGGACGGGTCGGGGAATCTGTGTCCCTTAGGGCCGCGTGGCCTTCGACGGCGACTGGATGCATCAATCCATAAATCATCTCCTCAGCCGGGGTCAACTTGAGTTTGGAGGGAAAACCTCCTCCAGTTTTCATGCTGCAAAACAGAGTTAGGATAATTTAGAACCAGGTGGCCAATACAACATCCAGTCTAATCCTAAAGCTAACATTTTTACCTGTCAATCCGCCTTTGATTTTCTTTCTTCCGTGCAGCATATTTGAGGTCCGATATCTTGCGCTGAATCTGTACAACATCCTTTAACTCTTCCCCCGCTGCATTCACTTGTCTGGTTAGGTCTGCCAAGATGTTGGCTCTGCGCTGTTTGGTGGTGTTTTTTGATCTGCGCCCATATAGCTCATCATAAACTAAGGTCAGGCCACTAGCCAAGGCCATAATTTGGGCCTCACCAAAACGCCCACTCAACTGCCCTCTTCGCAATGTGCGCCCTGTTGTTTTGGGTTGTGGGTCCTCCATGGTGTCATCCAAATGGGGTGACATCCTTGGCTGGGTTTGTGGGGTATAATGCAGGGAATGGTGGCTGCCTGGGGATTGGCCAGGACTGGGCAAGGGACTGGGTGTTCTGGCCTGGCTGGCCACAGAAGTCCCAGGTGTTGATGTGGCATAGTAACCTTGCCTTTCCACCTGTGCCGGTGCCAAATGTGGGCGAGCAGGAGAGCTTCGTTCGGAGCCTGAAGTAGTGCTGCCCTTGGAGGTAGTAGGGCGGACCAAGGGTGAGGGCGATCTTGCAGGGCCGGCCCTCTTCTGTTTTTTTTTTTGGCACACTCTTGGTGGGCTGCGGGACCTGGTTCGGCCTCTTTGTGGGCTGCATGGCCTGCTGCGTCGTCTAGGGGGGCTGCGGGACCTGGTTCGGCCTCGAGGGGGGCTGCGGGACCTGGTTCGGCCTCTTTGTGGGCTGCGTGGCCTGCTGCGGCGTCTAGGGGGGCTGCGGGACCTGGTTCGGCCTCGAGGGGGGCTGCGGGACCTGGTTCGGCCTCTTTGTGGGCTGCGTGGCCTGCTGCGGCGTCTAGGGGGGCTGCGGGACCTGGTTTGGCCTCGAGGGGGGCTGCGGGACCTGGTTCGGCCTCTTTGTGGGCTGCGTGGCCTGCTGCGGCGTCTAGGGGGGCTGCGGGACCTGGTTCGGCCTCTTTGTGGGCTGCGTGGCCTGCTGCGGCGTCTAGGGGGGCTGCGGGACCTGGTTCGGCCTCGAGGGGGGCTGCGTGGCCTGCTGCGGCGTCTAGGGGGGCTGCGGGACCTGGTTCGGCCTCTTTGTGGGCTGTGGGACCTACTGCGGACTATTGTGGGTGTTGTAGTGGGGCAGGGTGGGGTGGGTCTTCGGACCCTCTTACCCGTTTTTGGCCCAGTAGCCATACTAGCCTTTGTGGCCTGGGTCTTTGGTTTGCCTGGCTGCTCCTTTTTTTGCCCATAGCTGGTAGTTGGCTTGGCCGGCGTTTTGGTACTAGGCCGTAATTTTGCTTTTGGCTGCTGCGACCTGGTTTTGGGCCCTTCGGAAGGCTCCTGCCGTTTGGCTGCCTTCTTCCCCGTTTGCTCCTTTCCAGTTTTGCCAGAAGGTTTTTTGGGTGCCATTTTGATTTTCGAAAATAATCAGCTGTGTGTGCAGGGACCTTTAAGTAAGCAAGCCAGCGTGTGACGTACGTTCGCACGGCCGTGCGGAACCCGCTGAGGCATTGCGTACGTTCGCACGGCCGTGCGGAACGCGCTGGGGCGTTACTTATCTGCTGCCGTGAAAAAGAAGCAAGATGGCACCCACTATCTTCACCCGCCAACAAGAAGAGATCATCATGTTCGTAAGTGTATTTGATGGACTTTTGTTAGATTAGGAAATGCTGCTCTATATGTGAAGGAAGCGCAGGAATAAATGGCTTTGGTTAAAAATGTGATAAACTACATGCACAACCAAAGGCACGCAACACACGTGCCAAACAACATTTAGGCCATATTGTGAAATTACTGAACACTAAAAATGTGTGTGTGTTAATGTAATTACACCAAAAAATGTTTTGCTGACACATATTGATAGGTATTTAGAAGTAAAGTCGATGTTTTCTTTATGTTTTGTAGACCATGCTGGAGCGCAGGTACGACTACCTGCCCAACACATTTGAAAAACGCAACGTCGCCCTGGAGATAATCTCGACCATCCAACAGCAGACCAACACCACCTTCACCCACACGCAGATCATGCAGCATTGGTCGGACCTCAAACGGCTGCACATGCCCCGGGTGCGGAGGTTCTTTGGAGTCCATTTTCAAAGTAAGTAGATTGCGATTGCATGCAATATGTAACTAAGACAGAAGGTAGGACTTTACTTAGAATGCCTTTTCTTTTCTAGTGTTGGAAATGGATTACCGAATTCGCCGCACCCGGAGGCGCAGAGGCCGACCAGTGCTGCATGATTCTGCAGCTGGGAGTGAAGGTGGTGGATCTCCAGGGCGACGGGCCGACCCCTCCTCTGTGGCCTCCTCAGACCAGCCCCTGGACCTTACCACAGAGGAGGGGCGGCACAGCGTGGGCAGGGAGTCGTACCCTGCCTCGCATGCGGGATCCTCTGGTATGTCACTCTTCATGTCTACACCCAAACATATAATTGCTAGCTCCTGATATCACCAAACTGAATCCTTTATTCTGTATTTGTAGATGTTTCGGTTGCGGGTGAAGTAGTGGGTCAGGAGGCAGCAGATAGGAGCCCACAAGACCCTGGAGAAGGTGAGTGATGTGACCCAGACTTAGCTCAAAACATTGGAGGACTGCGGAATCAGACATCCAAACTAACCATTTGGGCCATGTTTCTACAGGCACTTCTTCACAGCAGAGCCAGGAACCAGGACCTCAGGGTGTTGTCCCCAACGAGCCATCTCTCGGCCACCAACCAAGTAAGTAGTCATGTCATTCTAGAGATTTCGGTCTAAATTCCCATGAACACAAAAACACATAATGCCCTAGTCAATGCCAATATAAGAGGGACCTGTGGCCACTGAATTAGCTTAATTAGTTGCCCAACTGTCCTGTGGCCACTGACTTAGCTTAATTAGTTGCCCAACTGTCCTGTGGCCACTGAATTAGCTTAATTAGTTGCCCAACTGTCCTGTGGCCACTGAATTAGCTTAATTAGTTGCCCAACTGTCTTGTGGCCACTGACTTAGCTTAATTAGTTGCCCAACTGTCCTGTGGCCACTGAATTAGCTTAATTAGTTGCCCAACTGTCTTGTGGCCACTGACTTAGCTTAATTAGTTGCCCAACTGTCCTGTGGCCACTGAATTAGCTTAATTAGTTGCCCAACTGTCTTGTGGCCACTGAATTAGCTTAATTAGTTGCCCAACTGTCCTGTGGCCACTGAATTAGCTTAATTAGTTGCCCAACTGTCCTGTGGCCACTGAATTAGCTTAATTAGTTGCCCAACTGTCCTGTGGCCACTTCCTAACCTTAATTCCTGTGATTAATCATATGTGCATTATACTTAATTTGTTTCTTTAAATACATTAAATACACAGGTGATAAACATGTATTGTTCTCCGAATAATTTGAATTTCTGATTTTTTGCCAGGGACCACAAGACAGCGACTTGCTGATATGAATCGGAGGGTCCTTGAGTTGGTGGCCGATCTGCAGGCGATGCGGGACACGTTGGGGACAACAGAAGAGGAAGACTAGTGTCCTGGTTCCTGGCCCTGTTGATATGTACATTTGTACATAGTTGTCTTTGTACATAATTTTATTTTTGACCCCCAAATTTTAATTGTATATAGTTTTATGGTTTTAAACAAATATTTTATTGTATATAGTTTTAATAATTAAAGTAAAAAACAGTGTATATATTTAGAGGAAACAAATAGAAATGTGTATATAGTTAAACATTTTTTTGTGCCAAAGTGGCCAACAATAGTTGTCTAACAAATGCCAATTGAGCATTAAAAAACAAAAAAAAAAAAAAAACATGTTGTCCCATTTATTTGCACACATACATTTTACAAAAACAAGGGGACAATGACATATTTGAAACTCAAGATTGTGATGTCCGTGAAGTGATTTGGGTAAGTTTGAGGGACCTAAAATGGAAGAAGAACCAAGGCGCTAAGTGATTTGGGTAAGTTTGAGGGTGTGAAAATGGAAGAAGAAACAAGGCGCTAAGTGATTGGGGTAAGTTTTAGGGACCTAAAATGGAAGAAGAAACAAGGCGCTAAGTGATTGGGGTAAGTTTGAGGGTGTGAAAATGGAAGAAGAAACAAGGCGCTAAGTGATTGGGGTAAGTTTTAGGGACCTAAAATGGAAGAAGAACCAAGGCGCTAAGTGATTTGGGTAAGTTTGAGGGTGTGAAAATGGAAGAAGAAACAAGTCGCTAAGTGATTTGGGTAAGTTAGAGGGTGTGAAAATGGAAGAAGAAACAAGGCGCTAAGTGATTGGGGTAAGTTTTAGGGACCTAAAATGGAAGAAGAACCAAGGCGCTAAGTGATTGGGGTAAGTTTGAGGGTGTGAAAATGGAAGAAGAAACAAGGCGCTAAGTGATTGGGGTAAGTTTTAGGGACCTAAAATGGAAGAAGAAACAAGGCGCTAAGTGATTTGGGTAAGTTTGAGGGTGTGAAAATGGAAGAAGAAACAAGGCGCTAAGTGATTTGGGTAAGTTAGAGGGTGTGAAAATGGAAGAAGAAACAAGGCGCTAAGTGATTGGGGTAAGTTTTAGGGACCTAAAATGGAAGAAGAACCAAGGCGCTAAGTGATTTGGGTAAGTTTGAGGGTGTGAAAATGGAAGAAGAAACAAGTCGCTAAGTGATTTGGGTAAGTTAGAGGGTGTGAAAATGGAAGAAGAAACAAGGCGCTAAGTGATTGGGGTAAGTTTTAGGGACCTAAAATGGAAGAAGAACCAAGGCGCTAAGTGATTTGGGTAAGTTTGAGGGTGTGAAAATGGAAGAAGAACCAAGGCGCTAAGTGATTGGGGTAAGTTTTAGGGACCTAAAATGGAAGAAGAAACAAGGCGCTAAGTGATTGGGGTAAGTTTGAGGGTGTGAAAATGGAAGAAGAAACAAGGCGCTAAGTGATTGGGGTAAGTTTTAGGGACCTAAAATGGAAGAAGAACCAAGGCGCTAAGTGATTTGGGTAAGTTTGAGGGTGTGAAAATGGAAGAAGAAACAAGTCGCTAAGTGATTTGGGTAAGTTAGAGGGTGTGAAAATGGAAGAAGAAACAAGGCGCTAAGTGATTGGGGTAAGTTTTAGGGACCTAAAATGGAAGAAGAACCAAGGCGCTAAGTGATTTGGGTAAGTTTGAGGGTGTGAAAATGGAAGAAGAACCAAGGCGCTAAGTGATTGGGGTAAGTTTTAGGGACCTAAAATGGAAGAAGAAACAAGGCGCTAAGTGATTTGGGTAAGTTTTAAGGGAGGTCAAGGGAAAAGGCAGAAGAGCGCTAAGTGGTTAGGGTGAGCTTTAAGGGAGCTCCAGGGAAAAGGCAGGAGAGCGCTAAGTGGTTAGGGTGAGTTTAGTGATGGAAGTGAAATTATGTAGGCGAACACTTTAATGAGAGAAGTTTGTAGTGCGCAGGCGCAATATCGTAAGAATTTCGTCTGGACAGATACTTTAGGAAAAAATGAAGCAGGATGTAGCGGGAAAATGATAGGATTCGTGTGAGGATACGATGGGAAAAGGGCAAAAACGAAAGGCTACGTTGGTAGTTGGGAAAAATAAATCTGAACATTTTCGAGGGAAAATGACATCCTCGTCTGCGTACTCTGGCATACGAGCACACGGACGCGCTACGGAAGGTTTACGAAGCATGCATAGAATCGATCGAACGTTCATGCGAGAGCGGGAAATTTTGAAAATCTTACGACGTCGGCACCAAACCGAAAGTTTGTTTGTGTCTCTCTGAATCGAGCCTATTGAGTCTGAAAAATCAAAGGCTTGCATGGTTACATACAGGTTGTCCAAAATTAGCATATTTCCTGGTCCATGAGTTAATGTCAATTAGTTAGGGTTGCAACATGTATCCCTAAAGATAATGTGCAAATAACATAGACAGTGCTATGTAAAGCACTCATTAGCAGTTGATTGGCTAATGTTACTAATGTGCCACATGTTTTAGCGGGAACAACTTAACCCAAGAAAAGAAATGAGAGCAACCATCATGGTGTGGGCAGAAACATAGGGGTGGTTGCCAGTTGGCTAGCACTGTAGTGGGGTTTGTGAGGTTAAGGTACATTATCAAACCAGCTGTGACAATGGACCAGGAAACATGTGTCTGTTAAAAGTGGGCCAATACACAGGATTGCAGCAAATCTGGGTTTTGGTCCGCTTTGGCAGAGCACCACAATTTGAGTGAGACAACGTACTCCGCCGCCGCTGCCTTCCACACATCACTCCTCGAGTGTGTGCGCACGCGCAGCCCATTAGGAAACAGAGCACAGGCGCACACACATCTAGAGTGTCACACAGGAGGCTGGGACGGTGGCTTTGGCAACCCCCAAAGAGGTAAGGAGTTTGTGGGGGTTTTTTTTGGGGGGGTGCCCTGGGTGAGGGCTGTGATTTTTCAGGGAACCTTCGAGAATCCAAGCACTATCAATGTTTGTGGGTCCACTTTAATGAATGTCATAACATAGGGAATGTGATGGATAACAACAAACACTTACCACGACTATGCCCGTGGAGAATGCTTCTCCAAAAGGCCATGGAGGTGCCGCCTATATGATGCCCTGCAAATTAGAGAGGAATGGCAAGGGCTAAGTACAAATTGCAAGATGAAACCTGTCACAGACTAACAATGAGAAAAAGGACACTCACCAGGGGATGAACCGCCACTTGAAGCCCAGGGAGGGCTCTGAGGAGGAGGCGGGGAGCCTCGGCTCCTCACACTCTGGTCGGAAGATCCACCAGGCAAAGGGCCACCCTCCTCCCTCTCACTCCCTGCTCCTTCAGGGAGTGTGGGCGAGTCCATTTCTACCACCCCACTTGGACTCCCCACTTGAGAGTGGCCCCTTGCCTGGTGAGAGTCCTCAGACTCAGAGTGTGAGGAGCTGAGGCTTGATCCTGCCAGCCCCCCAGCAGCACACTCCTCTGGGGCGTCATCCCCTTCCTCCCCTGGGTCCTCTAAATAGGACCCGCGGGAGGGACCCTCCCCCGATGACTCCCCCGAGTCCGCCTGCCTGGTTCGGGGGAGGAATCCCTTCCCACGTTTCCCCAGGGGAGGACGCTTATCTGTGTTGAGGGGGTGAAAGAAAATAATTAATATAAAGAGCACAAATGGACACAGCTTAGCAGATGATTCTGCCAAAAGTATAAACAGAGCATAAGCTTTAACTTACCTGATGCGTAGGCATCATATAGGCGGTACACGCCTTCAGGGTCCCGGCGCTTAAAGTCCGACCACTTCTGCTGAATCGCTCTGATCGAGAGCTCGGTGTGGAAGCGCCGGGACACTGTGGCCTTCACCTCCATGGCAATTCGTTTTTTTCCTCCACGGGCATAGTCGTACTCGGCCACGCAGAAGTCCTATGAAAAATGAAAAAAAAAACACAAATCAATACATGACATCAGAACAATGGCATAAACAGTTATACAGAGACCAGATCAAAGTGGACCCACACCCAGGATTATCACTATTCTGGGTTTGTGTGCACTTTGGTGGGCCACACCAATTGTGGGTGGTCCGCTGTCTGCAACCCCCTTGGAAGGCCACAAATACACCACTGAGGACGCTCCCACGTGACTGCGCCAGCCGAGCACAGCGCTCTGCGCCGCTGTGGTATGCGCATACAAGGCCGTTTGGACGTGCATACCAGCTCAGCTGGGTCTGCACGGCAAAGTACGCATGTGGCGTTTGACTCTAACAGGGAGTGCGCCTGCACACCAAATTAAAAAATGTCTGGCGCAGGGGTACACCCTGCTAGAGGTAAGCGCAAGAGGCATCCGCAGCTCACGCATGCACAGATGGGACGGGGCTGAGGTAATTTTTAGGGCCCTCCAGGGGGGGGCATCCCCGCAGGACATCCAGAATGGGGATGCCCCACGGGGAGTGATCCAATTTGGCCAGAAAACTAAGAAATTTCAGGGCCAATCCCCCCTGTGTGTTCTGCAACTTTAAGGCTAAAAATACACAAACCAAATACTCACTTTGACCACCTGGCCATTAACGCGGCTATCCACCCGGTTGCGCCTTTTCTTGGCCTGCCCAGGAGGGGAAGGGGTGGGAGGGGTGCTAGGTGGGGGAGGTGAGGTAGGTGGGGGAGGTGGGGGAGGGGTGGTGGGGTCAGAGTCGGAGGAGGAGCTGGGGAGGCGCATCACTCGCCGTCTGGGCAGCATTGTGGAATGAAAGGAGGAAACAGGAACCGGAAATGACCAAAGCGACATGGGAAAAATTATAAAAAAAAAAAAACGCTCCGCGCACCAGGAACAAGCTATTCTCAGCTATGTGCAAGCTAAGTGGCGGAAAAACTAAAATGACGCTTGAAAACAAGCTATTGGCATAAGCGCTAGACATTTTTAGCTTAAGGTGGCGTTGAAACGCAAAGGAGGATACCGGAACCGGATATGACGCAAGCAACTGTGATTCAAAATTCAAAAACAAACATGCGCGCAACAGGGACAAGCTAATATCAGCTATGTGCAAGCTAAGTGGCGGAAAAAAATTAAAATGACGCTTGAAAACAAGCTATTGGCATAAGCGCTAGACATTTTTAGCTTAAGGTGGCGTTGAAACGCAAAGGAGGATACCGGAACCGGATATGACGCAAGCAACTGTGATTCAAAATTCAAAAACAAACATGCGCGCAACAGGGACAAGCTAATATCAGCTATGTGCAAGCTAAGTGGCGGAAAAAAATTAAAATGACGCTTGAAAACAAGCTAGGGCCCAAGGCGCCACGAATTATTAGCTTGATTTAGCAGGTGGTTCTACATACTGTAATGCATAGGTCCTTATAAAGCATACCCCGTTGTGCTTAAATATACAAATCTTATTCCTTCCCAAAGTCATCACAAAATCAAACTAGACAACTACATGAAAATGTGGCACACATGAGAATGCATAACGGGTTGTTATGAGCTGGTACGACTGAATGTTAATCCTGCAATATGTGGCCAGGCACGCTCACAACTACAGTGTATTCATTAACAACGACTGGGGTCGCGGGAAGTGAATTCCTTGCAAATGGCAGAAGGGCACATGTATGAACAGCACAGCGCCGCACAACGCAGCGCAGCGAGGCACAGCGACGCTCGCGCCGCCACATAGCGAATTAAAACAGCGACTGCACAAACACTGACCAACACAGATTCATCAAGGACAGGGCTGCCGAATAGCTTGGGCGCTGACAATTTCGAAGAGCGAACGTGACCGCCCAACCTGACAGGCTACAAAATAGCTTTACAAGCCCCGTTTGTGGTGAAAACAAGCGATTTTGATGCCAATGAGTTTGGGTGGAGGAGATGCAATTCCCATGTCACTCACAACATTACATTGTCAAAAATAATAAAAACTTCAAAAACATAGAAATAACCAGCCAGATTAATAAAACATATCAATATAAACATGTGTTGAATTTTGTGCCAAAGAAAAGAACACAAAAACCACTAAAAACAATCATTGCAGCGTCTGCCATTGAAATGTATGGGAGAGCGGCAGGTAGCGCCAGGTCATACCTGTCGCTGTGAAGGAATTTGCAGCGGCGCTGTTCGGTCCAGCCGGCTTCATGATGAATGCCGCGCTAGCCGTCGCTCTCGCCGGCGCTAGCCTCATTTTGCTTGATAAATGCGTCATTGTGACCGCCGCCGGGCGTACTTGAGTCGGCAGTCGCCGTTAGCTGCCGCTACCTGGCGCTCGTCAGACACTACCTGGCGCTATCGCTTGATGAATAAGGGCCTAAGTAACAAGGGTTTCACACAGTGGGGCATCCTGGTCTGGGATACCCAGGGGGAAGACCAGCGGCCGCTCTGGGTTTTGTTCTGCCTTTTTCACGTGGCTATTGAGTAAAAAGGGTTTCAAAAAGTGGAGCATCCCGATTTGTGATGCCCGGGGGGGAGACCAGTGGCCGGCCTTGGATAAAAGGCTGTGTGAAACCCTTCCCACCTTGCAGCATGGTCCCCCCGCCCTCCCATTTGTGTGACTAGAAATGGACTACGGGAGCCAGTGCACCATCAGGCGCTGCGTACGGCATGTAACACATTTGGTGTGGACTACAAGTACCAGCAGCCTGAGACGTGAGGCCCAGACAAGTGGCTGCAGTACCTCCATCTCCGGCGTCAGCTCCGCAGCCACTGACACATGCCACACAGTACAGGGAAACTCCGCCCACAGCCAAACCTGCAGGAGGGAGCTGTCCAATAGGAGAGCAGGATCTAATCCACACACGCCCCCGCTACATTACACTCACTACAGAGGGGCAAAAGTGCTGATCAAACCCGGGACTATCTGCACGGACAGTGGGCGGGACTGAGCGGCGGGGGAGTCGGCAGCGTGTGGCAGCGCACCTTAGAGGGGACGCTGGTCACTGGCCGGTCAGAGCCAATCAAAGGGCCGTATGTGGCCCTGGGGCCTTCCAATGCCTGGGTCTGTTGGGCTCTTGAATACACACTACTAATGGCATCTCCTGGATGGTGGAAGCTGCAACAGAACATGTCCCTGCTGAGAAAAGTCGGCAAAATTGATCGCCCGCATTTTAGTTCATAAATCTTTTAACTCTTGAATGGATTAAAGTAAAACACTAATTTTTTTCATTGCAAACCTGACTGTTTTCTGGATAAGTCTTTTTTGGTTGCACCCTTGAAACAAACAAAAATGTAAAGTGACAGCATGGAACTGATAACTGCATTGAAAAAAAGCACCAACAGGTTTGTTGACAGTCCTGATTTCTTTAGCTACCTGCGAAACAATAATCATTGCTGGGCTTTCCTCAGTACCATTGTAATTTCCACTCCATTGGTGGCTAAGGGTGGGCACTGGGGTCCACCTGAAATCCACATCATCTTAACAGTTTGTAACTAGGTTCAGTGTTCCACACCAACTAACTGGGTCCTCTGCTACACCCTGTTATGTCATTACCATTCGGCAGGGCCAGCTCTAGGTTTGTGGAGGCCCTTGGGCAAGAGAGTCCTAGTGGGCCCCAACTCATACCTTCCAACTTTTCAGGGTGGGAAAAGGGACAATTGTTAAATTAAGATATGCCCCATTATTGATTGACGGATAGAAGATAGGATGTAACAGTTACAATCTGCATGTTACACCTCAAAGAATGACAGAGAAGAACAACAAGGGACACGGGGACATGGACTCAAAAAAGGGACAATGCCTCCAAATCAGGGACAGTTGGGAAGAATGCCAAAGTCACACGATGTCACCTTTCAGCTCTGCTGCCACAAATGGGTTATCTTCTGCTGCTGATCCTTATTAGTCCTTATTGCCTTCCCTATAGCCACCAATCATCCTCCAGTCCTTATTGCCTTCCCTATAGCCACCAATCATCCTCCAGTCCTTATTGCCTTCCCTATAGCCACCAATCATCCCCCAGTCCTTATTGCCTTCCCTATAGCCACCAATCATCCTCCAGTCCTTATTGCCTTCCCTATAGCCACCAATCATCCTCCAGTCCTTATTGCCTTCCCTATAGCCACCAATCATCCTCCAGTCCTTATTGCCTTCCCTATAGCCACCAATCATCCTCCAGTCCTTATTGCCTTCCCTATAGCCACCAATCACCCTCCAGTCCTTATTGCTTTCCCTATAGCCACCAATCATCCTCCAGTCATTGTTGCCTTCCCTATAGCCACCAATCACCCTCCAGTCCTTATTGCCTTCCCTATAGCCACCAATCATCCTCCAGTCCTTATTGCCTTCCCTATAGCCACCAGTCACCCTCCAGTGCTTATTGCCTTCCCTATAGCCACCAATCACCCTCCAGTCCTTATTGCCTTCCCTATAGCCACCAGTCACCCTCCAGTGCTTATTGCCTTCCCTATAGCCACCAATCACCCTCCAGTCCTTATTGCCTTCCCTATAGCCACCAATCATCCTCCAGTCCTTATTGCCTTCCCTATAGCCACCAGTCACCCTCCAGTGCTTATTGCCTTCCCTATAGCCACCAATCACCCTCCAGTCCTTATTGCCTTCCCTATAGCCACCAGTCACCCTCCAGTGCTTATTGCCTTCCTTATAGCCACCAATCACCCTCCAGTCCTTATTGGCTTCCCTATAGCCACCAATCATCCTCCAGTCCTTATTGCCTTCCCTATAGTCACCAATCACCCTCCAGTCCTTATTGCCTTCCCTATAGCCACCAATCATCCTCCAGTCCTTATTGCCTTCCCTATAGCCACCAATCATCCTCCAATCCTTATTGACTTCCCTATGGCCACCAATCACCCTCCAGTCCTTATTGCCTTCCCTATAGCCACCAATCATCCTCCAGTCCTTATTGCCTTCCCTATAGCCACCAATCATCCTCCAGTCCTTATTGCCTTCCCTATAGCCACCAATCATCCTCCAGTCCTTATTGCCTTCCCTATAGCCACCAATCATCCTCCAGTCCTTATTGGCTTCCCTATGGCCACCAATCACCCTCCAGTCCTTATTGCCTTCCCTATAGCCACCAATCATCCTCCAGTCCTTATTGCCTTCCCTATAGCCACCAATCATCCTCCAGTCCTTATTGGCTTCCCTATGGCCACCAATCACCCTCCAGTCCTTATTGCCTTCCCTATAGCCACCAATCATCCTCCAGTCCTTATTGCCTTCCCTATAGCCACCAATCATCCTCCAGTCCTTATTGCCTTCCCTATAGCCACCAATCACCCTCCAGTCCTTATTGCCTTCCCTATAGCCACCAATCATCCTCCAGTCATTGTTGCCTTCCCTATAGCCACCAATCATCCTCCAGTGCTTATTGCCTTCCCTATAGCCACCAATCATCCTCCAGTCCTTATTGCCTTCCCTATAGCCACCAATCACCCTCCAGTCCTTATTGCCTTCCCTATAGCCACCAATCATCCTCCAGTCCTTATTGCCTTCCCTATAGCCTCCAATCATTCTCCAGTCCTTATTGCCTTCCCTATAGCCACCAATCATCCTCCAGTCCCTATTGCCTTCCCTATAGCCACCAATCATCCTCCAGTCCTTATTGCCTTCCCTATAGCCACCAATCATCCTCCAATCCTTATTGGCTTCCCTATGGCCACCAATCACCCTCCAGTCCTTATTGCCTTCCCTATAGCCACCAATCATCCTCCAGTCCTTATTGCCTTCCCTATAGCCACCAATCATCCTCCAGCCCTTATTGCCTTCCCTATAGCCACCAATCATCCTCCAGTCCTTATTGCCTTCCCTATAGCCACCAATCATCCTCCAGTCCTTATTGCCTTCCCTATAGCCACCAATCATCCTCCAGTCCTTATTGCCTTCCCTATAGTCACCAATCATCCTCCAGTCCTTATTGCCTTCCCTATAGCCACCAATCATCCTCCAGTCCTTATTGGCTTCCCTATGGCCACCAATCACCCTCCAGTCCTTATTGCCTTCCCTATAGCCACCAATCATCCTCCAGTCCTTATTGCCTTCCCTATAGCCACCAATCATCCTCCAGTCCTTATTGCCTTCCCTATAGCCACCAATCATCCTCCAGTCCTTATTGCCTTCCCTATAGCCACCAATCACCCTCCAGTCCTTATTGCCTTCCCTATAGCCACCAATCATCCTCCAGTCCTTGTTGCCTTCCCTATAGCCACCAATCACCCATCAGCCCTTACTGCCTTCCCTATAGCCACCAATCATCCTCCAGTCCTTATTGCCTTCCCTATAGCCACCAATAATCCTCCAGTCCTTATTGCCTTCCCTATAGCCACCAATCATCCTCCAGTCCTTATTGCCTTCCCTATAGCCACCAATCACCCTCCAGTCCTTATTGCCTTCCCTATAGTCACCAATCATCCTCCAGTCCTTATTGCCTTCCCTATAGCCACCAATAATCCTCCAGTCCTTATTGCCTTCCCTATAGCCACCAATCATCCTCCAGTCCTTATTGCCTTCCCTATAGCCACCAATCATCCTCCAGTCCTTATTGCCTTCCCTATAGCCACCAATCATCCTCCAGTCCTTATTGCCTTCCCTATAGCCACCAATCATCCTCCAGTCCTTATTGCCTTCCCTATAGTCACCAATCATCCTCCAGTCCTTATTGCCTTCCCTATAGCCACCAATCACCCATCAGCCCTTACTGCTTGCTCCGCTGCCACTAAAGACTCCATCATTGCTGTCTGTTGTCACCTGGTTCTCCCCACCTTCTGAGCTTCCATCAATAGCCATACATGCCACCTTCTTCATTGTTGCTGATCATCCCCTGTTGGTGAGGCCAGCCATGAGCAGGTCTGCACACAGCACCCGGCATTCGGTGGTTCGGATCCACTGTAATATAATACCATGGCCAAGTGTGAACCTGAGTGGGCCCCTAAAGATGCCAGGGACCCTGGCAATTGCCCAGGTTTGCCCTGTGCAGCCGCTGGCCCTGCCATTCATGACTAAACTAATGATGTCATCAGTGAGCTTCACAATCTTGATGGAGTCCAGCATTTATTTGTGTAGAAAAGAAGAGGTGATAGATGATAGAGGTGTTAATGTGCTTGGTAATTGACCGGAATGACCCAAGTTTCACTAGATGGGTTTGGTCCATAGAAAAGCTTCCAATCCAGGTGCAGATGCTCTGTGTTCCCATAGAAAGTGCTTGGAGCTCATGGTCAGAAGCAGTGGCGGACTGGGGCCAAAAATCAGCTCAGGATTTTACCAGCACCTGGCCTGCCCATGACCAGCCAGTGGCATCTTCATGGCCAGTCAACTAGTGTGAGGCTCCAAGACTGAGGCTATATCATTAGTGTGAGGACATGGGCTGGGGTCCTTGGGTGAGGGGATAGAGTGGTGAAGGGGATGTGGGGTTTAGGATTGGATGGTGGTGTTAATAAAGGTAGCAGCCCAGACTGCTCCAAAGCTGTGCGGCCCACCGGGCACGTCTCAGCTGCAAGGTAGGCGGGGGATGCGGCTGGTGGTGCACTCGGCTCCCTTCGGCGGTGCTTAGCCTCAGGTGCTTAGCTGTCCAGGCGGCTTAGCCGTCAGCGGCAACAAAGGTAACCGAGTGACATGTATGTGCCGCAGGACCAGCAGAAAGATACAATTTTAAGGCAATCTGGTGGGTTTCACATATCAGGATGCTCCTGGGACAAGGACCTAAACTCGAGAGTGAAAATCATGGGTTTTGGTCAATGATAAATTCACACCACCCAGCCCACTTATCCTACTGCTGCTGGTGCTTCTCCTTCTCAAATCAGCTGATGTAGCTACTAATAAGAAGCAATGGCGGTGCTAAGGTAAGGAGGGCATTTAAAAGCCATAATTGTCTTTTATTTGAATTGAACTGTTGAAATGGCAAGAATCATAATTGACAAGACAATCTACAGACGTTCACTCTGTAGTATCCTCAGTAGTCACCTTGGGGGCTCATAGGTTTTGTGGTAGAACCAGTTTAAGGCACAGCTCTTCCTAGCCTAACAGGTTTTACAGGATATGAGGCTGAAGGTATAACCAAATAGTATCTAGGCGGCTCCTGGAAACTACAGTGTACACTATAGAGCTTACAGTCTGTTAGGATATAAGCGTGGAAATAGAAGGAGATGAGCTTACAATCTATTAGGGTATAAGGGAGGATACAGAAGGAGAAGAGCTTACAATCTATTAGGGTATAAGGGAGGATACAGAAGGAGAAAAGCTTACAATCTATTAGGGTATAAGGGAGAATACAGAAGGAGAAGAGCTTACAATCTATTAGGGTATAAGGGAGGATACAGAAGGAGAAAAGCTTACAATCTATTAGGGTATAAGGGAGGATACAGAAGGAGAAAAGCTTACAATCTATTAGGGTATAAGGGAGGATACAGAAGGAGAAGAGCTTACAATCTATTAGGGTATAAGGGAGGATACAGAAGGAGAAAAGCTTACAATCTATTAGGGTATAAGGGAGGATACAGAAGGAGAAAAGCTTACAATCTATTAGGGTATAAGGGAGAATACAGAAGGAGAAGAGCTTACAATCTATTAGGGTATAAGGGAGGATACAGAAGGAGAAGAGCTTACAATCTATTAGGGTATAAGGGAGGATACAGAAGGAGAAGAGCTTACAATCTATTAGGGTATAAGGGAGAATACAGAAGGAGAGGAGCTTACAATCTATTAGGGTATAAGGGAGGATACAGAAGGAGAAGAGCTTACAATCTATTAGGGTATAAGGGAGGATACAGAAGGAGAAGAGCTTACAATCTATGAGGGTATAAGGGAGGATACAGAAGGAGAAGAGCTTACAATCTATTAGGGTATAAGGGAGAATACAGAAGGAGAGGAGCTTACAATCTATTAGGGTATAAGGGAGGATACAGAAGGAGAAGAGCTTACAATCTATTAGGGTATAAGGGAGGATACAGAAGGAGAAGAGCTTACAATCTTTTAGGGTATAAGGGAGAATACAGAAGGAGAGGAGCTTACAATCTATTAGGGTATAAGGGTGGATACAGAGGGAGAAGAGCTTACAATCTATGAGGGTATAAGGGAGGATACAGAAGGAGAAGAGCTTACAATCTATGAGGGTATAAGGGATGATACAGAAGAAGAAGAGCTTACAATCTATTAGGGTATAAGGGTGGATACAGAGGGAGAAGAGCTTACAATCTATGAGGGTATAAGGGAGGATACAGAAGGAGGAAGAGCTTACAATCTATTAGGGTATAAGGGAGGATACAGGAGGAGAAGAGCTTACAATCTATTAGGGTACAAGGGAGGATACAGACGGGGAAGAGCTTACAATCTATTAGGGTATAAGGGAGAATACAGAAGGAGAAGAGCTTACAATCTATTAGGGTATAAGGGTGGATAAAGAGGGAGAAGAGCTTACAATCTATGAGGGTATAAGGGAGGATACAGAAGGAGAAGAGCTTACAATCTATGAGGGTATAAGCGAGGATACAGGAGGAGAAGAGCTTACAATCTATTAGGGTATAACGGAGAATACAGAAGGAGAAGATCTTACAATCTATGAGGGTATAAGGGAGGATACAGAAGGAGAAGAGCTTACAATCTATGAGGGTATAAGGGAGGATACTGGAGGAGAAGAGCTTACAATCTATTAGGGTACAAGGGAGGATACAGACGGGGAAGAGCTTACAATCTATTAGGGTATAAGGGAGGATACAGGAGGAGAAGAGCTTACAATCTATTAGGGCATAAGGGAGAATACAGAAGGAGAAGAGCTTACAATCTATGAGGGTATAAGGGAGGATACAGAAGGAGAAGAGCTTACAATCTATTAGGGTATAAGGGAGGATACAGAAGGAGAAGAGCTTACAATCTATTAGGGTATAAGGGAGGATACAGAAGGAGAAAAGCTTACAATCTATGAGGGTATAAGGGAGGATACAGAAGGAGAAGAGCTTACAATCTATGAGGGTATAAGGGAGGATACTGGAGGAGAAGAGCTTACAATCTATTAGGGTACAAGGGAGGATACAGACGGGGAATAGCTTACAATCTATTAGGGTATAAGGGAGGATACAGAAGGAGAAGAGCTTACAATCTATTAGTGTATAAGGGAGGATACAGAAGGAGGACAACATAATAGCAAGTAATCAATAAGCAGTGTAGTCATAAGTAAGAGGAAATATTAATATTAAATGCTAACAGTTTTAAAGCGGAAGCCCACTCTGACAGTACATGTTCTGCCTACAGATGTCCTTTAAATATTATATACGGAACTTGTAGCAAAGGAAAATATTCGACGAGGATGGGATTCGAACCCACGCGTGCAGAGCACAATGGATTAGCAGTCCATCGCCTTAACCACTCGGCCACCTCGTCACATGATCTCCTGCTAGATTGGAGGTGTTGTTGCATTGTGCACCAAGTTTTCCAGCCCCTGGGGGGAATTTCCACCAAAATAATTATTTTTACACAGTGGGGTTGAGATTAGGAAGAATTTAGTTTGTTACCATTTAGTTGTGACTAGTGATGAGCGAGTAGTATTCGACCGAGCCGGTATTCGATCGAATACTACGCTGTTCGTCATACTCGATTTCGATCGAGTA
This sequence comes from Gastrophryne carolinensis, assembly GCA_027917425.1. Classification (NCBI taxonomy): domain Eukaryota; kingdom Metazoa; phylum Chordata; class Amphibia; order Anura; family Microhylidae; genus Gastrophryne; species Gastrophryne carolinensis. Next base: position 432,796,109 of record CM051238.1, read on the forward strand.
CAGCGGCGATGGCGCACTCACAATTCGTTTCCCCTCCCACCTTCCCTGGCGCGTTTTTTACACCAATCACCATGCAGGGGGGGTGGGACAGGTCCTGGGAGGACGCTGGCATCGCGAAAACGGCGTCTACACGCATTGGCTGGAAAAACCATGTGACCTCGAATATACAAAACTCAGCACTTCCTCTTCGTCAGCATTAGCAGCTTGAACTTAGTGAGGGACAGACGCTCACAGCAGGGAAAGATAGGCTGTCGCTGGCAGGGCCCCAGCAGCTCGGAATATCGCTTTTACCACCATCTATACCAGCTACCAGAAGACAAGAGAGTCATTAAGAGCCCTTATTAGGGCTACTACGCTGAACGGTATATGGCTCATATGTAGGCAGGCAGGGCCCCAGAAGCTCAGAATATACCTTTTACCACCATATATACCAGCTACCAGAAGACAAGACAGTCCTTAAGAGCCCTTATTAGGGCTACTACGCTGAACAGTATATAGCTAATTTTCTATGTAGTCAGGCAGGGCCCCAGAAGCTCAGAATATACCTTTTACCACCATATATACCAGCTACCAGAAGACAAGAGAGTCCTTAATCCCTTATTAGTGCTGCTATGTTGAACAGTATATAGCTCATTTTCTATGTAGTCAGGCAGGGCCCCAGAAGCTCAGAATATACCTTTTACCACCATATATACCAGCTATCAGAAGACAAGAGAGTCCTTAAGAGCCCTTATTAGGGCTACTATGTTGAACAGTATATATCTCATATCCTATGTAGTCAGGCAGGGCCCCAGAAGCTCAGAATATACCTTTTACCACCATATATACCAGCTACCAGAAGACAAGAGAGTCCTTAAGAGCCCTTATTAGGGCTACTATGTTGTACAGTATATAGCTCATTTTCTATGTAGTCAGGCAGGGCCCCAGAAGCTCAGAATATACCTTTTACCACCATATATACCAGCTACCAGAAGACAAGAGAGTCCTTAAGAGCCCTTATTAGGGCTACTATGAACAGTATATAGTTCATATCCTATGTAGTCAGGCAGGGCCCCAGAAGCTCAGAATATACCTTTTACCACCATATATACCAGCTACCAGAAGACAAGAGAGTCCTTAAGAGCCCTTATTAGGGCTACTATGAACAGTATATAGCTCATATCCTATGTAGTCAGGCAGGGCCCCAGAAGCTCAGAATATACCTTTTACCACCATATATACCAGCTACCAGAAGACAAGAGAGTCCTTAATCCCTTATTAGTGCTGCTATGTTGAACAGTATATAGCTCATTTTCTATGTAGTCAGGCAGGGCCCCAGAAGCTCAGAATATACCTTTTACCACCATATATACCAGCTACCAGAAGACAAGAGAGTCCTTAATCCCTTATTAGTGCTGCTATGTTGAACAGTATATAGCTCATTTTCTATGTAGTCAGGCAGGGCCCCAGAAGCTCAGAATATACCTTTTACCACCATATATACCAGCTATCAGAAGACAAGAGAGTCCTTAAGAGCCCTTATTAGGGCTACTATGTTGTACAGTATATAGCTCATTTTCTATGTAGTCAGGCAGGGCCCCAGAAGCTCAGAATATACCTTTTACCACCATATATACCAGCTACCAGAAGACAAGAGAGTCCTTAATCCCTTATTAGTGCTGCTATGTTGAACAGTATATAGCTCATTTTCTATGTAGTCAGGCAGGGCCCCAGAAGCTCAGAATATACCTTTTACCACCATATATACCAGCTACCAGAAGACAAGAGAGTCCTTAAGAGCCCTTATTAGGGCTACTATGAACAGTATATAGCTCATATCCTATGTAGTCAGGCAGGGCCCCAGAAGCTCAGAATATACCTTTTACCACCATATATACCAGCTACCAGAAGACAAGAGAGTCCTTAATCCCTTATTAGTGCTGCTATGTTGAACAGTATATAGCTCATTTTCTATGTAGTCAGGCAGGGCCCCAGAAGCTCATAATATACCTTTTACCACCATATATACCAGCTACCAGAAGACAAGAGAGTCCTTAAGAGCCCTTATTAGGGCTACTATGAACAGTATATAGCTCATATCCTATGTAGTCAGGCAGGGCCCCAGAAGCTCAGAATATACCTTTTACCACCATATATACCAGCTACCAGAAGACAAGGGAGTCCTTAATCCCTTATTAGTGCTGCTATGTTGAACAGTATATAGCTCATTTTCTATGTAGTCAGGCAGGGCCCCAGAAGCTCAGAATATACCTTTTACCACCATATATACCAGCTATCAGAAGACAAGAGAGTCCTTAAGAGCCCTTATTAGGGCTACTATGTTGTACAGTATATAGCTCATTTTCTATGTAGTCAGGCAGGGCCCCAGAAGCTCAGAATATACCTTTTACCACCATATATACCAGCTACCAGAAGACAAGAGAGTCCTTAATCCCTTATTAGTGCTGCTATGTTGAACAGTATATAGCTCATTTTCTATGTAGTCAGGCAGGGCCCCAGAAGCTCAGAATATACCTTTTACCACCATATATACCAGCTACCAGAAGACAAGAGAGTCCTTAATCCCTTATTAGTGCTGCTATGTTGAACAGTATATAGCTCATTTTCTATGTAGTCAGGCAGGGCCCCAGAAGCTCAGAATATACCTTTTACCACCATATATACCAGCTATCAGAAGACAAGAGAGTCCTTAAGAGCCCTTATTAGGGCTACTATGTTGAACAGTATATATCTCATATCCTATGTAGTCAGGCAGGGCCCCAGAAGCTCAGAATATACCTTTTACCACCATATATACCAGCTACCAGAAGACAAGAGAGTCCTTAAGAGCCCTTATTAGGGCTACTATGAACAGTATATAGCTCATATCCTATGTAGTCAGGCAGGGCCCCAGAAGCTCAGAATATACCTTTTACCACCATATATACCAGCTACCAGAAGACAAGAGAGTCATTGAGAGCCCTTATTAGGACTACTATGCTGAACAGTATATAGCTCATATGTAGGCAGGCAGGGCCCCAGAAGCTCAGAATATACCTTTTACCACCATATATACCAGCTATCAGAAGACAAGAGAGTCCTTAAGAGCCCTTATTAGGGCTACTATGTTGAACAGTATATATCTCATATCCTATGTAGTCAGGCAGGGCCCCAGAAGCTCAGAATATACCTTTTACCACCATATATACCAGCTACCAGAAGACAAGAGAGTCCTTAAGAGCCCTTATTAGGGCTACTATGAACAGTATATAGCTCATATCCTATGTAGTCAGGCAGGGCCCCAGAAGCTCAGAATATACCTTTTACCACCATATATACCAGCTACCAGAAGACAAGAGAGTCATTGAGAGCCCTTATTAGGACTACTATGCTGAACAGTATATAGCTCATATGTAGGCAGGCAGGGCCCCAGAAGCTCAGAATATACCTTTTACCACCATATATACCAGCTATCAGAAGACAAGAGAGTCCTTAAGAGCCCTTATTAGGGCTACTATGTTGAACAGTATATATCTCATATCCTATGTAGTCAGGCAGGGCCCCAGAAGCTCAGAATATACCTTTTACCACCATATATACCAGCTACCAGAAGACAAGAGAGTCCTTAAGAGCCCTTATTAGGGCTACTATGTTGTACAGTATATAGCTCATTTTCTATGTAGTCAGGCAGGGCCCCAGAAGCTCAGAATATACCTTTTACCACCATATATACCAGCTATCAGAAGACAAGAGAGTCCTTAAGAGCCCTTATTAGGGCTACTATGTTGTACAGTATATAGCTCATTTTCTATGTAGTCAGGCAGGGCCCCAGAAGCTCAGAATATACCTTTTACCACCATATATACCAGCTACCAGAAGACAAGAGAGTCCTTAAGAGCCCTTATTAGGGCTACTATGTTGTACAGTATATAGCTCATTTTCTATGTAGTCAGGCAGGGCCCCAGAAGCTCAGAATATACCTTTTACCACCATATATACCAGCTACCAGAAGACAAGAGAGTCCTTAAGAGCCCTTATTAGGGCTACTATGAACAGTATATAGCTCATATCCTATGTAGTCAGGCAGGGCCCCAGAAGCTCAGAATATACCTTTTACCACCATATATACCAGCTACCAGAAGACAAGAGAGTCCTTAATCCCTTATTAGTGCTGCTATGTTGAACAGTATATAGCTCATTTTCTATGTAGTCAGGCAGGGCCCCAGAAGCTCAGAATATACCTTTTACCACCATATATACCAGCTACCAGAAGACAAGAGAGTCCTTAAGAGCCCTTATTAGGGCTACTATGTTGTACAGTATATAGCTCATTTTCTATGTAGTCAGGCAGGGCCCCAGAAGCTCAGAATATACCTTTTACCACCATATATACCAGCTACCAGAAGACAAGAGAGTCCTTAAGAGCCCTTATTAGGGCTACTATGAACAGTATATAGCTCATATCCTATGTAGTCAGGCAGGGCCCCAGAAGCTCAGAATATACCTTTTACCACCATATATACCAGCTACCAGAAGACAAGAGAGTCATTGAGAGCCCTTATTAGGACTACTATGCTGAACAGTATATAGCTCATATGTAGGCAGGCAGGGCCCCAGAAGCTCAGAATATACCTTTTACCACCATATATACCAGCTATCAGAAGACAAGAGAGTCCTTAAGAGCCCTTATTAGGGCTACTATGTTGAACAGTATATATCTCATATCCTATGTAGTCAGGCAGGGCCCCAGAAGCTCAGAATATACCTTTTACCACCATATATACCAGCTACCAGAAGACAAGAGAGTCCTTAAGAGCCCTTATTAGGGCTACTATGTTGTACAGTATATAGCTCATTTTCTATGTAGTCAGGCAGGGCCCCAGAAGCTCAGAATATACCTTTTACCACCATATATACCAGCTACCAGAAGACAAGAGAGTCCTTAAGAGCCCTTATTAGGGCTACTATGAACAGTATATAGCTCATATCCTATGTAGTCAGGCAGGGCCCCAGAAGCTCAGAATATACCTTTTACCACCATATATACCAGCTACCAGAAGACAAGAGAGTCCTTAAGAGCCCTTATTAGTGCTACTATGAACAGTATATAGCTCATATCCTATATAGTCAGGCAGGGCCCCAGAAGCTCAGAATATACCTTTTACCACCATATATACCAGCTACCAGAAGACAAGAGAGTCATTGAGAGCCCTTATTAGGACTACTATGCTGAACAGTATATAGCTCATATGTCGGCAGGCAGGGCCCCAGAAGCTCAGAATATACCTTTTACCACCATATATACCAGCTATCAGAAGACAAGAGAGTCCTTAAGAGCCCTTATTAGGGCTACTATGTTGAACAGTATATATCTCATATCCTATGTAGTCAGTCAGGGCCCCAGAAGCTCAGAATATACCTTTTACCACCATATATACCAGCTACCAGAAGACAAGAGAGTCCTTAAGAGCCCTTATTAGGGCTACTATGAACAGTATATAGCTCATATCCTATGTAGTCAGGCAGGGCCCCAGAAGCTCAGAATATACCTTTTACCACCATATATACCAGCTACCAGAAGACAAGAGAGTCATTGAGAGCCCTTATTAGGACTACTATGCTGAACAGTATATAGCTCATATGTAGGCAGGCAGGGCCCCAGAAGCTCAGAATATACCTTTTACCACCATATATACCAGCTATCAGAAGACAAGAGAGTCCTTAAGAGCCCTTATTAGGGCTACTATGTTGAACAGTATATATCTCATATCCTATGTAGTCAGGCAGGGCCCCAGAAGCTCAGAATATACCTTTTACCACCATATATACCAGCTACCAGAAGACAAGAGAGTCCTTAAGAGCCCTTATTAGGGCTACTATGTTGTACAGTATATAGCTCATTTTCTATGTAGTCAGGCAGGGCCCCAGAAGCTCAGAATATACCTTTTACCACCATATATACCTGCTATCAGAAGACAAGAGAGTCCTTAAGAGCCCTTATTAGGGCTACTATGTTGTACAGTATATAGCTCATTTTCTATGTAGTCAGGCAGGGCCCCAGAAGCTCAGAATATACCTTTTACCACCATATATACCAGCTACCAGAAGACAAGAGAGTCCTTAAGAGCCCTTATTAGGGCTACTATGTTGTACAGTATATAGCTCATTTTCTATGTAGTCAGGCAGGGCCCCAGAAGCTCAGAATATACCTTTTACCACCATATATACCAGCTACCAGAAGACAAGAGAGTCCTTAAGAGCCCTTATTAGGGCTACTATGAACAGTATATAGCTCATATCCTATGTAGTCAGGCAGGGCCCCAGAAGCTCAGAATATACCTTTTACCACCATATATACCAGCTACCAGAAGACAAGAGAGTCCTTAATCCCTTATTAGTGCTGCTATGTTGAACAGTATATAGCTCATTTTCTATGTAGTCAGGCAGGGCCCCAGAAGCTCAGAATATACCTTTTACCACCATATATACCAGCTACCAGAAGACAAGAGAGTCCTTAAGAGCCCTTATTAGGGCTACTATGTTGTACAGTATATAGCTCATTTTCTATGTAGTCAGGCAGGGCCCCAGAAGCTCAGAATATACCTTTTACCACCATATATACCAGCTACCAGAAGACAAGAGAGTCCTTAAGAGCCCTTATTAGGGCTACTATGAACAGTATATAGCTCATATCCTATGTAGTCAGGCAGGGCCCCAGAAGCTCAGAATATACCTTTTACCACCATATATACCAGCTACCAGAAGACAAGAGAGTCATTGAGAGCCCTTATTAGGACTACTATGCTGAACAGTATATAGCTCATATGTAGGCAGGCAGGGCCCCAGAAGCTCAGAATATACCTTTTACCACCATGTATACCAGCTATCAGAAGACAAGAGAGTCCTTAAGAGCCCTTATTAGGGCTACTATGTTGAACAGTATATATCTCATATCCTATGTAGTCAGGCAGGGCCCCAGAAGCTCAGAATATACCTTTTACCACCATATATACCAGCTACCAGAAGACAAGAGAGTCCTTAAGAGCCCTTATTAGGGCTACTATGTTGTACAGTATATAGCTCATTTTCTATGTAGTCAGGCAGGGCCCCAGAAGCTCAGAATATACCTTTTACCACCATATATACCAGCTACCAGAAGACAAGAGAGTCCTTAAGAGCCCTTATTAGGGCTACTATGAACAGTATATAGCTCATATCCTATGTAGTCAGGCAGGGCCCCAGAAGCTCAAAATATACCTTTTACCACCATATATACCAGCTACCAGAAGACAAGAGAGTCATTGAGAGCCCTTATTAGGGCTGCTATGTTTTAAAAATTGTGTGGAGGCCCAAGAGCTGAGACCTTTTAAAAATTGTGTGGAGGCCCAAGAGCTGAGACCTTTTAAAAATTGTGTGGAGGCCCACGAGCTGAGACCTCTTAAAAATTGTGTGGAGGCCCACGAGCTGAGACCTCTTAAAAATTGTGTGGAGGCCCAAGAGCTGAGACCTTTTAAAAATTGTGTGGAGGCCCAAGAGCTGAGACCTCTTAAAAATTGTGTGGAGGCCCAAGAGCTGAGACCTCTTAAAAATTGTGTGGAGGCCCAAGAGCTGAGACCTCTTAAAAATTGTGTGGAGGCCCAAGAGCTGAGACCTTTTAAAAATTGTGTGGAGGCCCAAGAGTTGAGACCTCTTAAAAATTGATTGTATTAAGCCTAAGAGGTGAGCCATAGTTTTTTTCATTAATACAGCAATTCTACGGCGGTTAAGGAGGAGGAGGAGGAGGAGGAGGAGGAGGAAATGGCACTTCATACAGATGGCACTTCACTCTTGGCTGCTTTCCACTGTTGTACAAGCAAAGTCCGGGTCAATCCACTTGCTGTTCATTTTGATTAGCGTCAGCCTGTCGGCACTGTCGGTTGACAGGCGGCTGCGCTTATCGGTTATAATGCCCCCGGCTGCGCTGAACACACCCTTTCTGATAGCACGCTGGCGGCAGGGCAGGCAAGCACCTCCAAGGCGTACAGGGACAGTTCCAGCCACGTGTCCAACTTGGAGACCCAGTAAGTGTAGGTCGCCGAGGGATCAGGGAGGACAGGGGTGTGGTCTGCCAGGTAGTCCCGCAACATCCGCCGATACTTGTCCCTCCTGCTGATAGCGGGCCCCGCAGTGATGGAAGTTGCACGAGGGGGTGACATGAACGTGTCCCACACCTTGGAGAGTGTTCCCCTGGTGGCTGTGGGCCTGATCGATGTTGTCAGACTCTGGGAGACACTCTCCTCTCTGCCGCCAGCGATGCTGGGTGGGAAAATCTGCATCATGTTCTGCAAGAGTTCCCTCTGGTATTCCAGTAATCGATTCGTCCTCTCCTCTACCGGAATAAAAGAGGAGAAGTTATCTTTATACCGGGGGTCCAGGAGTGCGAAGACCCAGTATAGTTTGTTCTCCAATATCCGGACAACACGTATGTCCCGGGAAAAGCAGCCCAGCATGAAGTCAGCCATGTGTGCCAGACTCTGAGTAGGCATGACCTCACTGCCCCCACCAGAAGGATCATTTTCCATTTCCTCCTCTTCCTCCTCCTCTCCGCCCCATCCGCGCTGAACCAATGGGACGCACACAGCCTGACTGCTACCCTCGCCGCCAGCATCCTCTTCCACAGCCACCTCCACGTTGTCCTCCTCCTCCTCATCCTCCTCCTGCAACTGCCACCGAGTAGCAGACAAAAGTGTGGTCTGACTGTCTACCTGCGTTGCGTCTCCTCCTACCCCCATCTCCTCTGTGTGCAATGCGTTCTCCCTTATTGCGATGAGCGATTCTTTAAGGACGCCTAGGAGCGGGATGGTTACGCTCACTATAGCGTCCTCGCTGCTGACCTTCTTAGTGGACTCCTCAAAGATACGCAATACATCGCATATGTCTGCCATCCATGGCCACTCGTGGTTGGCAAACTGAGGGAGCTGAGTTGGAGGCACGCGTGGATGCATCATCTGGTACTCCATCAATGCTTTCTGCTGCTCACACACCCTGGCCAACATGCAATAGGTGGAATTCCAGCGAGTGGGCAGGTCGCACAACAGCCGATGTTGAGGCAAATGGAGGCGTTGCTGGATTTTTTTTTAAGCTAGCAGCAGCTACAGTTGACTTCCGAAAGTGAGCGCACAAGCGCCGCACTTTGACCAGTAGCTCTGCCAGGTTGGGGTAAGTCTTTAGAAACTTTTGTACTACCAAATTAAAAACGTGGGCCAGGCATGGTACGTGATTGAGTTCTGCAAGCTCCAGAGCCGCCACCAGGTTACGGCCGTTATCGCACACGACCATGCCTGGTCCTAGCTGCAGCGGCGACAGCCACATCTCTGTCTGCTGCAATATGGCGTGCCTCACCTCTGCGGCGCTGTGCTTCCTGTCGCCCAAGCTGATGAGCTTAAGCACTGCCTGCTGACGTCTCCCCGTGCCAGTGCTGCAACGCTTCCAGCTAGGGGCTGAGGGCGATGTTAAGGCAGAGGAGGAGGAGGAGGAGGAGGAGGAGGAGGAAGAGGAGGGGGGTCTATCAGAACCTGTGCTGGCAATCTTGGGCGGGGGTGGTATGTAGGCCGTCCCTGTTTGCGACCCCGTCCCCGCTTCCACAACATTCACCCAGTGTGCCGTCAAAGAGATGTAGCGTCCTTGGCCGCAAGCGCTTGTCCACGAGTCGGTGGTCAAGTGGACCTTTGCGCTGACTGCGTACCTCAGGGTCCGCCTGATGTTACGCGACACGTGCTGGTGCAGGGCGGGGACGCCACACCGGGAAAAATAGTGGCGGCTAGGGACGGAATAGCGAGGTGCGGCAGCCGCCATCAGGTCGCGGAAGGCCTGCGTCTCCACAAGCCAAAACGGCAACATCTCCAGGGCCAGCAGTTTGGAGATGAGGCAGGTTAAGGCTTGGGCTTGGGGGTGACTGGAGGCGTACTTCCGCCTGCGGTTGAACGCCTGCGAGATGGACAGTTGATGGGACGAGGAGATGGAAGGTGCAGACGAAGATGCGGGGGAAGGGGAGGCTGAAGGAGAAGGCCCCAAAGTAGCCGAGGCAGAGGCAGATGTGGAGGTGTCCTGGCTGGAGGTCTGGACCGCAGTGGCAGCACACAACAAAGGGGAAGAGGCAGTGGCAGCAAGACCGGGCGCAGGTTGTATTGCGTTTGCTCTCTCCCACTCAGCCCAGTGCTTGAATTCCAAGTGACGGCGCATGCCTGAGGTGGTCAGATTGCTCTTCTCAGAGCCCCTACTCAGTTTTGAGTGGCAGATTGCGCAAACCGCGCTCAGTTTGTCATCCGCGCAAACATTAAAAAATCTCCACACCACAGAAGTACGAGGCCTCGATGGGGGAGCTTCGCGCGACTGCCTGCTGCCGGGAAGAGCTTCGGCCCTGCTGGCTGTGGCCTGCCTTCTCTGTCTGGACTGTCCTCTGCCTCTGGACTGTCCTCTGCCTCTTGCTGCCTTATTCGGTGATGCGCAGACCGCATCTCCACTGCTTTCCCCGCTGGACATCACCCCTGTCCAAGTGGGGTCGGTCATTTCGTCGTCCACCACCTCCTCTTCCACTTCCTCTCTCTGCTCCTCCTCCTGCCCACTGGACATTCCAACAGCCTCCCTTGATGGCAACTGCGTCTCATCATCATCGCTCATGATAGCAGATGCTGGTTCCGGGTCCACATCACTAGCAGATGGCGGATACTCAAGTGTTTGGGCATCACTACAAACAAATTCCTCTGCTAGCTCCTGGGATTCTTGCAGCACATCTGGAAAAGGACCCGAAAAGAGGTCCTGGGAGGGGTCAAGGGTGGGCTGACTCTGTTGGCCAGGTTGGGAGGAAGGAGGGTCAGAGTGAGACTGTGTGGATGACTGGGTGGTGGACAAGTGACTGGAAGCGTTATCGGCCATCCATTGCACCACCTGTTCACGCTGCTCAGGCTTTAACAGAGGTGTACCCCGCCCCCCGCATAACTGTCCCATAAAGGCAGGGAAGCTGGATGAGCGTAATGCTGGCTGCCCCTCACCAGCACGCATTGTATCCCCACTGGCTTCAACGCGGTTTGTGCCCCCACCAGCATTTCCGCGCCCCCGTCCTCGTCCACGTCCCTTTGCGCTAGCCCTCCGCATTTCAGACGTTTTACTTTTTTGGCCACGCGTTATGCCAAATATAAAAATATTTTTAAGAAGAACACCTGGCTATACAGCCGTATACTGCCAGAAGGTGAAATGGTGCCTATACGCACCGGGTATATAACAAGGTTTTGTTGGTAAAGAGGACACAAAACAGTAGTGCCAAATATAAAAAATATTTTTAAGAAAAACACCTGGCTATACAGCCGTATACTGCCAGAAGGTGAAATGGTGCCTATACGCACCGTGTATAAAACAGTGTTTTGTTGGCACAGAGGACACAAAACAGTAGTGCAAAATATAGTTTTGTATATAGGTGCTAATACACCACTGAAGTCTTTCTGTCCCTATTCCAGCATCAGCAGCTACCCCTCACTAAAGCAGCCGTTTTGAGCAGAGTGTATATAGTTTTGTATATAGGTGCTAATACACCACTGAAGTCTTTCTGTCCCTATTCCAGCAGCAGCAGCTACCCCTCACTAAAGCAGCCGTAGCTGCAGCACTAATAAGTGCTCAGCTCTTGGGCCTCCACACAATGTTTGAGAGGTCTCAGCTCTTGGGCCTCCACACAATTTTTAAAAGGTCTCAGCTCTTGGGCCTCCACACAATGTTTGAGAGGTCTCAGCTCTAGGGCCTCCACACAATTTTTAAAAGGTCTCAGCTCTTGGGCCTCCACACAATGTTTGAGAGGTCTCAGCTCTTGGGCCTCCACACAATGTTTGAGAGGTCTCAGCTCTTGGGCCTCCACACAATTTTTAAAAGGTCTCAGCTCTTGGGCCTCCACACAATTTTTAAAAGGTCTCAGCTCTTGGGCCTCCACACAATTTTTAAGAGGTCTCAGCTCTTGGGCCTCCACACAATGTTTGAGAGGTCTCAGCTCTTGGGCCTCCACACAATTTTTAAAAGGTCTCAGCTCTTGGGCCTCCACACAATGTTTGAGAGGTCTCAGCTCTAGGGCCTCCACACAATTTTTAAAAGGTCTCAGCTCTTGGGCCTCCACACAATGTTTGAGAGGTCTCAGCTCTTGGGCCTCCACACAATTTTTAAAAGGTCTCAGCTCTTGGGCCTCCACACAATTTTTAAGAGGTCTCAGATCTTGGGCCTCCACACAATTTTTAAGAGGTCTCAGCTCTAAGCTTCCCTTACTGCTGGGGTGACACACTGTAACAAACCTCCTCCTGTAAGCTTCCCTGACTGCTGGGGTGACACACTGTAACAAACCTCCTCCTGTAAGCTTCCCTTACTGCTGGGGTGACACACTGTAACAAACCTCCTCCTTTAAGCTTCCCTTACTGCTGGGGTGACACAATGACACAAGAGGACATGTCTGACCACATCTCACACACACACACACAATGACAATTAGGGGTGGGGTCTATTTATTTTCCCCCTTGCCTATGCCATCTGTGGTTGTCATTAGGCAACGTGATTTTAAGGGGTGCAGAATTTTGTTCTTCTTTTTTGTACAGTTTGGCTTGGGGTCCATGGCAATGTAGAGGAAAGAAGGTTTCCTTGTCTTGTCTCACTTTACGTAGAAGTTATATTGTGTTGAGTGGCTGTGATAGTGGCGTAATAGTGCGACTTGGGCGCGTTATATGCACCCAGACATGCTTCCCCTGCTGTCCCAGTTGCATTCCAGCAGTGTTGGCATCATTTTCTGATGTTTCAGGGTGGACTTGGTGACCTCCAAGTGGTCGAATTGAGATTTCCAAGTGTCGAGCATTTTTTTCCCATAGACTATAATGGGATTCGATATTCGGTCGAGTAGTCGAGTAACGCGGTCTATTCGAATCGAAATTCGAAATTTCGAATATTTCACTACTCGCTCATCTCTAGTTGTGACACATGCAAACGAATCCGCATGCGCCTAGACACATGATTCATGGCTGCGCGCACATGTCGGGTGAATGTGCAGATTGTACCAAATGCCAAGTGCACGGGAGAAGCGCAAATTGCCTCTTCTTGCACCAATTTACTCCTTTTGCAAGGCAAGCGCAAATGGCCCTGTCCCATGCGCATTTGCCCAGCTAAGAGCATAACAGTTCCCAATGGTCCCCCATGCTTCCCCCCTTTTTCTTTACTGTTCCTCCATAGTGATTTGTTCTCTTCAGTTTCTTGTCTTCTGGTAAGCTCTATTCGCCAGTTTGGAATGTATTCTCTGGAGAACCTGTGTTCTCCGTTTTGGGGGGTATATTCTGATTCCAGTTAACCCTTAGCTTTTTTGCCCAGTGTTTTAGTAACATAGTAACATAGTAACATAGTATGTAAGGCTGAATAAAGACTTTAGTCCATCCAGTTCAGCCTGTTTAACTCCTTCCAGTGGTCTAGTAGCCATAGCCGGAAATGTTATTACATGCCAGGAAGGCATCAAGGCCACTTTTGAACATTTTTAATGTATCCCTCATTACTACCTCCTCTGGCAGCGAGTTCCATAGTCTCACTGCTCTTACAGAGAAGAATCCCCTCCTATGTCGGTGGAGAAAGCACCTTTCCTCTAACCTTAGTGGATGCCCCCGGGTTATGGTTACACTCCGGGGTATAAATAGATTGTGGGACAGATCCTTGTATTGACCCCGAATATATTTATACATAGTTATTAGATCACCCCTCAATCGTCTTTTTTCTAGACTAAATAAACCTAACTTTGACAATCTTTCCGGGTACTCTAGTCCCCGCACTCCTTTTATTAACTTTGTTGCCCTTCTTTGAACGCGCTCCAGTTCTGATATGTCCTTCTTAAGCACAGGTGCCCAGAACTGTACACAGTATTCCATATGGGGTCTGACCAGTGACTTGTACAGGGGTAAAATGATGCTCTGGTCATGAGCACCTATGCCCCTCCTGATGCACCCCATGATCCTGTTTGCCTTGGCAGCAGCTGCCTGGCATTGATTACTGCAGTTGAGCTTATTGTCAACTAAAACCCCTAGGTCCTTTTCCATTGTTGTTTTACCAAGTGTTTCTTTATTTAGTGTGTAATCATGACACAGATTTCTCCTTCCCATGTGCATAACCTTACATTTATCTGTGTTAAACTTCATTTGCCATTTAACTGCCCATGCTTCCAATTTATCTAAATCTGTTTGTAGTTGCCTGTTGTCCTCCTTTGTTTTAATTACTTTACTCAGCTTAGTATCATCTGCAAAGATTGAGACTTTACTGTTTAATCCATACCCAATGTCATTTATATATATATTGAAGAGAATTGGTCCCAGAACTGACCCTTGTGGTACTCCACTAGTAACAGTGACCCAATCTGAGTGTGTACCATTGATAACCACCCTCTGCTTCCGATCACTAAGCCAATTTCCCACCCATCTGCACACGTTTTCCCCCAGTCCAAGCATTCTCATCTTTTGCACCAGCCTTTTATGTGGCACAGTATCAAATGCTTTAGAAACGTCAAGATATATGATATCCAATGACTCCCTCTGATCCAATCTTGAACTTACCTCCTCATAAAAGCTGATTAGGTTTGTCTGGCAGGAGCGATTCCTCATAAATCCATGCTGATATGGAGTAATAAGGTCATTTTCCCCAAGGTGCTCCAGGATAGTATCCCTTAACCCTTTTGTTGCCAAGCACGTAACACCTACGTGCTGGCTTGGCTGGGCCTTAAGTGCCAAGCCCGTAGGTGTTACGTGCTTGACTTTCCTCGCTTCTAGTTTAAAAAATAAAAATCAAAAATACTCACCTGACCCCTTGTTGGATCCGGCCGGGTCTCCTCTTTAATTTGGTGCCATCCGATCCCCCGTGGGGGGTCGGATGGCTCCAGGAGAGCCCCCGGAATAGGCCACCCCCCCCCCGCTTCTGCAGCAGCAGCTGCTAACTGTAAAAAAAATAAAAAAATAAAAATGACATTCACTTACCTGTGTGTGCGCTGGCTCCCGCTGTCCCTCCTCTTCACCTGGGGGGCCTCCGATCCCCCCCCAGGACTTACCGATCTTCAGGAGAGAGCCTGGGAGGCTCTCTCCTCTCTTCTTCTCGATGGCGGCCACCATCTTGCCTCTAAGCCCGCCCCCTTGGGGGCGGGGCTTATGACGTCATCCCGGCCCCGATCACCGGCTTCAGCTTTCTCAGCTTCTCAGATGCCGGTGATCGGTGCCCTGGAAGGAGGTGACAGGAGATCCTCTGATCTCCTGCCTTCTCCTTCTCTGGATGCCGATCACAGGCATCTGTCAGCTGAGCGGCGAGGGACAAGAGCTTGCAATCGAAGGTAAGTACAGTTAAAAAATTTTTTTTTTTTTTTGAATAAAATACTTTTTATTATTGTGTGGTGGTTTTTTTAACAGTTAACCCTTTGTGAGCTGGTAAGGGGTCCATGAGACCCCTTATACCAGTTCACAAGGCTGGGGGGGTGGCAAGTCACCTGCCCTAGCGGGTGACTTGCCATTAACCCCCGCACCCCCATTACCTGCCTCCCCAAAGGCCAGGGGGGGGCAGAAGAGCCCAGGCCCACATAGGCTATGTGGGCTCGTAGGCTGCAGGGTGGGGGGGCCACCAAAGCTGGCCCCCCACTCTGTGCCTACAAGCCCCCATAGCTGGTCCCGGGCTGGTTACTTTGGGTAAGGGGGACCCCACGTCATTTTTTTTTTTTGATTTTTAAGGGTTTTTAACCCTTAAAAATCCAAAAAAAATGGGGTCTCCCTCCCCGGGAAGGGGGGACCCTATGTCATTTTTTTTTTTAATTAACCATTTGTCATCCAGCAGCTATAAAAGGCTTCTGGGCAGGAAAGGGTGTCTACCTATACATATGTGGTATCGCTGTAACCGGGAGAAATTGGGGTTTCTCACGCAATAAGATTTTATTGACAAACTTACATTTTTTATTACAAAAAAACTCTACAAATTGTAAAAAAATATATATTTTTTAATTTTTTTCACACATTTCACCCAAAAATGTTGAGAATACACCTAAAAAATACAAACAAGACATTTCATGTTAAAGCCCAGACTCTGTTGAAAAAAACAATATATAATTTTCCTGGGAAATCCCTGGAAATCCTTTCAAAAATGACAGTTGAACATGTGTAGCGCAAAACAGTGAAACTCAGTCTGGCAACAGGGAGTGGCAAATGCTGCAGGTAGGCTGGCAGCGAAAGGGTTAAGAAACCTTCAAACAGCTTGCCCACCACAGATGTTAAGCTTACCGGTCTGTAGTTCCCAGGTTCCCCCCTAGATCCCTTTTTGAATATTGGCACCACATTTGCCAAGCGCCAATCCATCGGAACAAACCCTGTAGTTATGGAATCCACAAATATTAGAAATAACGGCTTGTCTATTACTGTACATAACTCCCTTAAAACACGAGGATGTATGTCATCTGGTCCCGGTGATTTATCGATTTTCATCTGCTTAAGACGGTGCTGGACTTCTTCCTTGGTTAGACCAGTGACATTTAATGGAGGGTTTCCTGCATTTCACTGGGCATGTCAAATTCTTTTGTGAACATAGAAGCAAAGAAGTTGTTAAGCAAATTAGCTTTCTCCTCATTTCCCTCTATAGGGGTCCCATCCTTGCTTTTCAGGGGGCCCACACCCTCAGGTTTGTACCTTTTACGGTTTATGTAGCTAAAGAATAATTTGGGGTTAGTTTTACTCTCTTTCGCGACCAGTCTTTCTGTCTCCAGCTTAGCTGCCCTTATCTGTTGTTTACATTGTTTATTTTCTTCTTTATAGTTTTTTAACGCTTCCGCTGTCCCTTCCTGCTTTAAACGTTTAAATGCCTTTTTTTTGTTGTTTATTGCCCCCTTAACCTTTTTATTTAGCCACATCGGTTTAACATGTGTGTCTAATAGTTTTATTCCTGTAAGGTATATATCTGTCACACTGAAAATTAAGTATTCCTTTGAAAGTATCCCATTTAGCGTCCATGCTTTTGTTCTTAAGGACATTTTCCCAGTCAATGCAGTGTAGGGCATCTCTAAGTTGGTCAAACTTTGCCTTTTTGAAGTCCCGCGTTTTTGCGGCTCCTTGATAAGGCACCCTAGTGACTGCTAATTGGAAATTAATGATATTATGATCACTGCTTCCAAGGTGTCCCCCAACCTGTACCTTTATTACTTTGTCTGGTACATTGGTTAGTATTAGGTCCAATATGGCTTTCCCCCTTGTTGGAGCTTGTACTTGTTGGGAAAGGTAGCCATCTTTTGTTTTAGATAAAGAACTATTACTTTTCTGCGAAACACATGTTTCAGCGTCCCAGTCTATATCTGGGTAGTTAAAGTCCCCCATAATCACTACCTCATTTATTTTAGCGGCTATATCTATTTGCCTTAGCATCATATTTTCTATGGATTCGGATATATCTGGAGGTTTATAGCAAACCCCCATCAGTATTTTATTTTTGTTTCTCCCTCCATGTATTTCTACCCATACCGACTCCACATGGTCATTCCCCTCACATATATCCTCCCGCAGAGCAGGCTGTAGAGAGGATTTTACAATTAAGCAGACTCCACCCCCTTTGTGTTTGTTACGGTCCCTCCTAAACACACAGTATCCCTGTAAATTTACTGCCCAGTCATAGCTTTCATCCAGCCAGGTCTCTGTTACCCCCACTATATCATATTGTTCTTCTGTTATTATCAGTTCTAGTTCATCCATTTTATTAGTCAAGCTTCTAGCATTTGTAAGCATGCATTTCAAATGCTTATGACAATTTTGATAATTTTGTATATTGCCCTTATTCCTGCTAGATGTGCTAACCCCTCCCCCCTCTCCACCCCCAGTTTCATGTCTACACCCACTGTCACTTTCTTTCCTAACTTCCCCTTTGTAATAGCTTTTACCCTCCCCCCCAATGCTCAGTTTAAACACTCCTCTAACCTTTTAGCCATCCTCTCCCCCAGAACAGATGCACCCTCCCCATTGAGGTGCAACCCATCCCTGCCAAAGAACCTGTAGCCCACTGTGAAGTTGGCCCAGTTCTCTAAGAACCCAAACCCCTCCTTTTTACTCCAATTTTTGAGCCACCTGTTTACATCTCTAATCTCCCGCTGCCTCTCTGGTGTGGCTCTTGGTACTGGTAGTATTTCTGAGAATACTACAGTTGAGGTCCTTGCCTTAAGCTTACGGCCTAAGTCCCTGAAATCATTTTTTAGGACCTTCCACCTACTTCTTCCTATGTCATTAGTGCCAATATGCACCATGACCGCTGGGTTCACGCCAGCCCCTCCCAACAATCTGTCAGCCCGCTCCGCTACATGCCGTACTCTTGCCCCAGGAAGGCAACACACTGTTCGGCAATCCCGGTCTTTGTGACAGATTGCCCTGTCTGTTCCCCTAATAATAGAGTCACCCACTACCAGCACCTGTCTTGCCTGCCCTGTTCTCCCATTTCCCCTCCCTTCCTTACTGGAGCCGACAGATGTGTCTTGCTGCAGCTCTGCCATTCCTGAGCTAACATCCTCCTCATCTGCCAACCGGGCAAACTTGTTTGGAGGTGCCTGTTCAGGGCTAGCCTCCCTGTAACTTTTACCCCTACCCCGCCTTCTAACTGTTATCCAGCTAGCTGCCTCATTTTCCTGCTTTTCCTCTCCCCCCATACTACCACCCTCCCCTGACCCTGAGCCATGTAGTGCCAGATCAGTGAGATCCAGACTCTTTTGCATGATAACAATTTCTCTCAGTGTTGCCAATCGCTTATTTAGATCGTGAATCACGGCTTCCAAATCAGAGATTCGCAGGCATCCGGGGCATATATATTCACCATCGACCGATTGATCAAGAAGTGCATACATAGCACAAGATGTACACTGAACAGCATTGTTAGGCATGGAACCCATTGTATGAATTTGTGGGAACACCAAGTGTAGAATTTACAACACTTAAAATAACAATATGAAATCAAAGGCAGATACTTACAGCTTCAGCACTTCTGCTTGTAACTTCTTCTTTTAACTCCTGCTTTAACTCACCACTTCCAAGCAGCCACTTACAGAGACAGCAACAAGAGCAAGATGTCCCAGATGTTCTCTTTAACCCTACATCCCCTGTTTAACTTGATGATTAATATGATCAATCATTTAACTATTATTTTTAGTTGTTTTTTGGGGGGGCTAAACTTTGGGGCCAAAAGCCAAATTTTTGGCATTTTTTACCTTAATTTTTGAGATTTTTTGACAACTTTTATTTATTTATATTTTTTTTCTACCCAAAACAAAAAAAGGGTCCAAACCCTGCAAAGAACTTGTGGCGGAGACTTTCATTGTTAAAAAACATGCCGGATGATTCAGGCATGTGTTTTCAGAATGAAATAAGCCTGTTACTCATTGGAACCGTCAGTTTCCTCCACCTATTTGTTGGAGGAAATTCACTCTTCAAATCGCCACATCTGGCATGCTTTTCTGCTCTCTAAACATACCATAAATCAGTTGCAAGTGCCTGTTGGGGCCCCAACTTTTGAGATGTAAGTTGGCGCTTTGGTAGGCGCACATGTGCAAATTTGCACACTAAAAAAATGCACATTTCCATTTTGATGACCATAAATCAGGAGGAAACACGAGAGCAATTTGGTTCTCAGAAAAACATGCACAAATTTGTTTGCCTGTGCACCCCGCACACCCCAAAGTCCTCCCATGTGATAACCAAAAACAATAATACCCCAAGAGGTTAAATAATGAGCTGCAAGACCAAGGCTCCCACCATGGGGCCTCCAACACTTGTTAACAAGGGCAGTAATTGATCTACATGTATATCCACTAGACTTTCTGCTCAGATGCCTCGGCAACAATTAAAATGGACCAAAGCCCACTCTGCAGTCTATAAGACTCCAGGGCAGGCATACTTGCTCCCTCCAGGGCATCCAGATTCAGGATTCCCTGCTGTGTAAAACCACCGGGGTTGACCAGAAACTCACCTTCTTTCTCAGCCCAACAGCTCATGTGCGAACAGCGGCCGCATCCCCGCTATCCCTTTAGCAGGGCGTATGCCCGCACCAGGCATTTATGAATGGCAGACGCAGGCCTGCTCCCTGTTAAAGGGTAGCGTGGGATGCACCCGCCAACTCGCTCGGGTCCACTTGCCTTACATGAGCTCTTGGATGAAGTGGCCAATGTTCCCTCTAAGCCGGAGCAGCGGCTGTGCGGAGTAGCGAGGGAGCTGGGCGATGCCCGATGAAAGATGGGCAATCTGAAAAAAGATAAAAACTGTGGTACTACTACTACTGGTATCTACTAAAAAAAGCAAAACACATTAAACAAAAAGATATGATATGCTATTTATATCTGAATGGCTGGTGATGGGAGCGCGTGCACAGCCCAAAGATGCGGCCACCCCATGTTTACATCTGGGATGCCCCGGGGCCAGGCTGGGAGGGTTTGTTCCACTGTAGATAACCTAATCTTACTGGCACTTAGTTCCCACAGCACATGCATGGGCTGCTGTTCAGACTGCTGCCACTGCTCAAACTGCTGCCACTGCTCAAACTGCTGCCGGCTGCTCAAACTGCTGCCACTGCTCAAACTGCTGCCGGCTGCTCAAACTGCTGCCACTGCTCAAACTGCTGCCACTGCTCAAACTGCTGCCACTGCTCAAACTGCTGCCACTGCTCAAACTGCTGCCGGCTGCTCAAACTGCTGCCACTGCTCAAACTGCTGCCACTGCTCAAACTGCTGCCACTGCTCAAACTGCTGCCGGCTGCTCAAACTGCTGCCACTGCTCAAACTGCTGCCACTGCTCAAACTGCTGCCACTGCTCAAACTGCTGCCGGCTGCTCAAACTGCTGCCACTGCTCAAACTGCTGCCACTGCTCAAACTGCTGCCGGCTGCTCAAACTGCTGCCACTGCTCAAACTGCTGCCACTGCTCAAACTGCTGCCACTGCTCAAACTGCTGCCACTGCTCAAACTGCTGCCGGCTGCTCAAACTGCTGCCACTGCTCAAACTGCTGCCACTGCTCAAACTGCTGCCGGCTGCTCAAACTGCTGCCACTGCTCAAACTGCTGCCACTGCTCAAACTGCTGCCGGCTGCTCAAACTGCTGCCACTGCTCAAACTGCTGCCACTGCTCAAACTGCTGCCGGCTGCTCAAACTGCTGCCACTGCTCAAACTGCTGCCGGCTGCTCAAACTGCTGCCGGCTGCTCAAACTGCTGCCACTGCTCAAACTGCTGCCGGCTGCTCAAACTGCTGCCACTGCTCAAACTGCTGCCAGCTGCTCAAACTGCTGCCACTGCTCAAACTGCTGCCACTGCTCAAACTGCTGCCACTGCTCAAACTGCTGCTGGCTGTTCAGACTGCTGCCACTGCTCAAACTGCTGCCACTGCTCAAACTGCTGCCGGCTGCTCAAACTGCTGCCACTGCTCAAACTGCTGCCGGCTGCTCAAACTGCTGCCACTGCTCAAACTGCTGCCATTGCTCAAACTGCTGCCACTGCTCAAACTGCTGCCACTGCTCAAACTGCTGCCACTGCTCAAACTGCTGCTGGCTGTTCAGACTGCTGCCACTGCTCAAACTGCTGCCACTGCTCAAACTGCTGCCGGCTGCTCAAACTGCTGCCACTGCTCAAACTGCTGCCGGCTGCTCAAACTGCTGCCACTGCTCAAACTGCTGCCACTGCTCAAACTGCTGCCGGCTGCTCAAACTGCTGCCACTGCTCAAACTGCTGCCGGCTGCTCAAACTGCTGCCGGCTGCTCAAACTGCTGCCACTGCTCAAACTGCTGCCATTGCTCAAACTGCTGCCACTGCTCAAACTGCTGCCGGCTGCTCAAACTGCTGCCACTGCTCAAACTGCTGCCGGCTGCTCAAACTGCTGCCACTGCTCAAACTGCTGCCGGCTGCTCAAACTGCTGCCACTGCTCAAACTGCTGCCACTGCTCAAACTGCTGCCGGCTGCTCAAACTGCTGCCACTGCTCAAACTGCTGCCACTGCTCAAACTGCTGCCACTGCTCAAACTGCTGCCGGCTGCTCAAACTGCTGCTGGCTGCTCAATGCACATGCACAACACTTGCCATCTTCCTCCATAGTGATCAATCAGAGAGGGGATGGTGTTTGGGCCCCTGCAGAACACTGCCATCTTCCTGCATAGTGATGATCAGAGAGGGGATGGAATCCGTGTAGAAAACCTGTAGAACAGGGGATGATGGCATCTTCTAGCATGTAGAACACTGTCATCTTCCTCCATGGTGACATATGCTAATCATCTCAGGGACAGATCAGAGGGATGGGTCACAGATAAATGCCACACACAGAGGTAGATGACGGATCAGGGTAGAGGTGACGGATGACAATGCCTCCTCCCTGCAGAGGGCCCCGGTGTCCCTCCCAGCAGCAGTAACGGCCGGCCACCATTTTGAGAGGCTGAAGAGAAGATGAAGGGAGGGGGAGGTGGAGGCAGCAGCCACATCGCCAGGACCAGGCCTGAGCCGCCCCCAGCCCGTGCGCATAGAGAGGAGGGCGGGCACTTACCGGAGGGCGCATCCGAGCAAACAGTGGGGAGGGGGGTGAGGCGCGCTGCGGGGCCCCTAAGGATGGCTGTCTCCGTGGCCACAGGCCGTCACTCCGAGCCGCTACTCTGCGCCGGCCTCTCTCCCGCCTGTCCCTTCCTCCGGGCAGCCGCCGCCGCCCCCGCCGCGCTGTCAACGAAACAGGGGAAGGGTAAGTGAGATCAGGCGATTAGAGGGAGTTTCACACAGTGAGGCATCCCCGATCGGGGTCCTAAGGACCAAATCCCAGGATATTCAAAATACTGGGTTTTGGTCCACTTTACTGCAGACCTGTGTGAGAAATATTAAAGCAAAGCTGTTAGACCCCAATAGTGTCAGAGAGGAGCAGTGACATCTTGGCAGAGCTAGAATGGAGCAGTGAGACTCAAGCAGTGCTAAAGGAAAGCAAGTAAACCATGTGCTAAAATAGAGCAGTGCTAAAGAGAAACCACCACGGCAGAGATAAAGAGAAACAATGCCCTGCAATCGCTAAGGAGGAGGAGTGAGGCCCCAGTAGTGCTAAAACAAAGCAGTAAGACCTCATCAGTTAGGACCAGGAGCAGGCTGGCCATAGAGCATACCGGGCAAAATCCCAGTAGGCCGGCACTAGCAAAGTTTGCGGGCGGCAGATGCGGGAGGGAGGCATCTGTTGTTCGCGGCCCCTCACTGCTGTTTCCCCTGCTGCCGCTGCTCACACGCACACGCTTACCGCCACTTCCTGGGTGTTGCGCGCTGGTCGGTGGGCGTCCACTGGACACCAGCCATATGGGGCCCACCCACCGACCAGTGCGCAACAACCAGGAAGTGCTGGTGAGCGTGTGTGTGTTTGTGTGTGGGCGGCTTCAGCGGCAGCAGAGGAACAGCAGTGAAGGGCAGACTGGCCCTCCGCCCACTGAGAACCACCGTAAGTGTGTGTGTGGTGTGTATACAGCTGAGGGGGTAACAGCAGCGGCAGGCAGGCATGAACAGGTTACCCTACCACCTGCTGCCTTAAAGTGGACCAACAACCAGGATTTTGACTATCCGAGCACACAGCGGGGAGGGGGGTGAGGCGCGCTGCGGGGCCCCTAAGGATGGCTGTCTCCGTGGCCACAGGCCGTCACTCCGAGCCGCTACTCTGCGCCGGCCTCTCTCCCGCCTGTCCCTTCCTCCGGGCAGCCGCCGCCGCCCCCGCCGCGCTGTCAACGAAACAGGGGAAGGGTAAGTGAGATCAGGCGATTAGAGGGAGTTTCACACAGTGAGGCATCCCCGATCGGGTTAAGTGTGTGTGTGGTGTGTATACAGCTGAGGGGGTAACAGCAGCGGCAGGCAGGCATGAACAGGTTACCCTACCACCTGCTGCCTTAAAGTGGACCAACACCCAGGATTTTGACTATCCTGGGTGTTGGTCCACTTAGGTGGGGCACCCCGATCGGGGGTGCCCCGCTGTCTGAAACCCCCCCCCGATCACCGCAAAAACTCACCTCTCCCCGCTCCCACGTGACCTCGTCCGGCCAATGACAGCGCTCAGAGCAGCTCTGGTATGCGAGTCCAAAGCCGCTTGGACGCGCATACCAGAGCGCTGTCATTGGCTGCGTCTCTCGCTTCCCTCTAACAGGGAGCGCGCCTGCGCCGGCCATTCACAAAACGGCCGGCGCGGGAGCGCGCCCTGCTAGAGGGAAGCGAGAGACGCGGCCGCTGGATCGCCGGTAAGGTGAGGATTGTGGGCCTCCTGGGGGGTTCCTCCCCGCGGGACATCCCGATTTCGGATGCCCCGCGGGGAGGGATCTGATCGGTCCGGGAATCTTATAGATTTCCAGGCCGATCCCCCCTGGGTGTTGGTCCACTTTAATATTGTCCAGCGTAGGGGGAGGGAGTGAAATGAGGGATGCTCCCACTGTCTGTTCTGAGGGATGCTCCCACTGTCTGTTCTGAGGGATGCCCTACTGGCTGTACTGAGGGATGCCCCCACTGGCTGTACTGAGGGATACCTCACTGGCTGTACTGAGGGATGCCCCACTGGCTGTATTGAGGGATACCCCACTGGCTGTATTGAGGGATGCCCCCACTGGCTGTACTGAGGGATACCCCACTGGCTGTACTGAGGGATACCCCACTGGCTGTACTGAGGAATGCCCTCACTGGCTGTACTGAGGGATGCCCCCACTCACTGTAAGCTGTATGAGGGATGCCCCCACTGGCTGTACTGAAGGATGCACCCCCTGGCTGTACTAAGGGATGCCCCCACTGGCTGTAAGCTTTATGAGGGATGCCCCAACTGGCTGCACTGATGGATGCCCCCATTGGCTGTAATGAGGGTTGCCCCCCCGGGCTAAATTGAGGGATGCCCCCACTGGCTGTAAGCTGTAATGAGGGATGCCCCCACTGGCTGTAAGCTGTAATTAGGGATGCCCCCACTGGCTGTAAGCTGGAATGAAGTATGCCCCCATTGGCTGTAAGCTGTACTGAGGGATTCCCCCATTGGCTGTACTTAGGGATGCCCCCTACTGGCTGTACTGAGAGATGCCCCACTGGCTGTACAGAGGGATTCCCCCACTGGCTGTACTGAGGAATGCCCCCATTGGCTGTACTGAGGGATGCCCCCACTGGCTGTACAGAGGGATTCCCCCACTGGCTGTACTGAGAGATGCCCCCACTGGCTGTACAGAGGGATTCCCCCACTGGCTGTACTGAGAGATGCCCCCACTGGCTGTACAGAGGGATGCCCCCACTGGCTGTACAGAGGGATTCCCCCACTGGCTGTACTGAGAGATGCCCCCACTGGCTGTACTGAGGGATTCCCCCACTGGCTGTACTGAGGGATGCCCCCACTGGCTGTACTGAGTGATTCCCCCACTGGCCGCACTGAGGGATGCCCCCACTGGCTGTACTGAGGGATGCCCCCACTGGCAGTTCTGAGGGATGCCCCCACTGGCTGTACTGAGGGATGCCCCTACTGGCTGTACTGAGGGATGCCCCCACTGGCTGTACTGAGGGATGCCCCCACTGGCAGTCCTGAGGGATGCCCCCACTGGCTGTACTGAGGGATGCCCCCACTGGCTGTCCTGAGGGATGCTACTTACTGGCTGTAATGAGGGATGCCACTCATGGTCTGTAATGGGGGGATTTTAGCACACCATTGGGTTCAGAATATTTTCTTTCTTATTTTTGTCCTCTAGACCCTGGGCCCAAGGAAATTGTATATAAAATGTGACATTAAGATACTATACTGGGCCAGGAACAGTACAGCAGGGCCGGTGTGCCCCAAAAAGTCCAGGGTTGTTTTTTAGCCCCAGTCCACCCTTGGTTAGGACCATTGGGACCCCAAGCATGCTGAAAGAAATGTGTGAGACCCTGGTGGTGCTTAAAAGGAGCAAAACTCTGGCCTAAGCAGAACAGTTAGACCCAAGAATACTAAGGTGGAGCAGTGAGATTTCTAGTGCCAAAGCTCCCCAGGCATTGCTAGCATGGAACAATAAGGTTGTGGCAGTATTAGAGAGATAATTAGCCCAAACTATTTTACAGGAAGGAAAAACTTCCGACGAGGATGGGATTCGAACCCACGCGTGCAGAGCACAATGGATTAGCAGTCCATCGCCTTAACCACTCGGCCACCTCGTCTTACTGCACAGAGGCAAAGAGACCCTTTCTTTCTGCAGTCTAGGAGCCTAATGTGGAGATGTAAGAGATTATTACAAGATGTGAAGAGCCACTCCACAATCCATTAAAGTGGACCAAAACACCAGATTTTGACTATCCTGGGTTTTGGTCCGTTCCCCGATGTGGGAAACCCCCCAGATCACAGAAAACAAACTCTACCCAGTCCTACGGTGCATGTGCGGCCACTCAACCAATCAGCACGCTCGGATTCACTGACGTCCCTTCGTCTAAGGTGAGCTGACGGACGCACCCCCCGCTACCCTCTAACAGGGAGCGTGCCCACGCCGCCCATTCACAAATGACACAGGCACATACTCTGCTAGAGGGATAGCGGGGATGCGGCCGCGGCTCGCGCATGTGCCGTTGGACCGGAAAAGAAGGTAAGTGTATGGGTGACCTGGGGGGTTTCACACAGCGGGGCATCTCAATTTTGGTTGTCCCAGGGGGAGGGAATTGTTCCGATCGCTGTGAGTTTTGGTCCACTTTAAGGAAAAAACAGTTTTTAAAGCCCCTATTGATCCTATCCAGTGATAGAAGCTGTGAGTGACTTTGCTTTCATGAACAGAAAGTGAAAGACAGAAAGAACTTTTAATTAGATCATGAATTGCTCATGTGAGATTCTCAGATGGATTTTTTTGCATATGCTCAAAAAGTGCAGTAAATACGCGTTTTCTCTTTGCTAACAGTAAAATACTACTTTCAAACACAACATGACAAACACATCAGTGAGGCTTACTAGAGCTAAATGGAGTTCAAGCTGCTGACCATTCTCCCGTGTACTCAAGCCAACCATGCTGTAATGTGTGGGTATGTGCCTCAGCTGGGGGAGAAGTCGGGGATGCCACAGTTCCCTATTTATGTGCCATGGGATCGCTGGTAGGTAATTTCATACATCAGGCCTTTCCTAAAATGATTTCCTCTAGTGAATTCCAAAAATGATTTCTTCTGGTGAACCCCAAGAATGATTTCCTCCGGTGGACCCCAAGAATGATTTACTTCAGTGGACCTCAATAATGATTTCCTCTGGTGGACATCAAGAATGATTTCCTCTGGTGAACCCCAAGAATGATTTCCTCCAGTGGACCCCAAGAATTTTTTAATCTGGTGGACCTCAATAATGATCTTCTCCGGTGGGGATAGGCCCAAGAATGTTTTCCTCTGGAGGACCTCAATAATTATTTCCTGCGGGGAGGACGGGCCCAAGAATGATTTCTTCTGGTGGACCCCAAGAATGGTTTACTTTAGTGGCCCCAAGAATTATTCCCTTTGGTGGACCCTAAGAATGATTTCCTCTGGGTGCGTCCAAGAATGATTTCCTCTGGTGGACCCCAAGAATGATTTCCTCTGGGTTTTGGTCCTTCCCCCAGGGGCACATCCCCCGCTTCCGTCTAACATGGCATGTGCCCATGCCGGTCATTCACAAATGCCTGGCGCGGGCACAAGCCCTGCTAGAGGGATAGCGGGGATGCAGCAGCGGCCCACACCGTTGGACAGTGCCGTTGGACAGGTAAGAAAGGTAAGTAAACCGAGCAACCTGGGGGTTTCACACAGCGGGACATCCTGATTTTGGATGCCCCGGGGGAGGACATTGATTGGCCTAGGAATCTAATAGATTCCTGGGCCGATCGAGCTGGGTTTTGGTCCACTTTAAATGGGCAAATGAATCATTTATTGCTGCATGTTACACCTCAAAGAGGGACAAATGAGAGGGACAGGAGGACACGGACTCAAAAGAGGGTCAGTCCCTCCAAATCAGGGACACTTGGGAGGTATGTATTGTATCTGGGGCCTCCACCAGATTTTGTGCCCAGGGGCCTCCACCACACTTAATCCGGCCCTGCTTGTAGCTGTAATGATGAAACACAGACCAGCGCCGGAAAAATACAGCGCCAATACTTTCAGGGTGGCAAAAGGTAATAAATACTTTGTGCAGCACCAAAAAGATGGCGGTACAAAGGGGCTCTCACTGGTTCTGGTATAATCGGCAGTCGGGTCTAACAGGCGCTGACACAGGCTGGCCAATAGCTAATACAACAATCATAGCAAATTAGTTAGCATTGGGTGCTGTGACTTCCAGTGCTGTTGTAGACATAATAGTAGCGCCAGCAAAGATGCTGGCCCCTAATATGATCTTAATTTATAGGTAAAAGACACTGAAATTATAAAATGCTTGTTTATTTATTTATTTGTTTATGCAATTATTTTTAATACAATTCTATCTCTATACACAGGGCATTGAAAAAGCCCAATACGGGCGAAACATGTCTGCCCTAAAACAGGAGGACAGAGACTGAAATATGATGGTAAAAAAATGATCATACTACAAAATAGAGTGTAGAGATTTTGAGAAATTGAACAATAAGATGTTTTAAGCAACGTAACCAATAAAATGTATGTGATTTTAAACTGAACCAAGCAGTTGTAGTAATGTGTAAAGGCTGCAAAAAATTCTCTGGGAGGGCCTAATCCCAGGACCCAGTATATATTCCAATGAGCTTACACATGAACCAACCAGAACATATAGAGAAAACGGTCATTAGACTTACAAGACAATTTAGACAGGTTTAAGGGTCCCATTCCAGGAGGAAATCCAAGACATACCTCCATAAGTATACCCTAATATACCCATGTTGTACTGTGCCTGCATTGGCTTAGACTTACCATGCATTTATTGTGCAAACATTTTTTTCTTAAAAATAAAATTGCGTCAAAAGCGCATCACTTATTTTGATATAATGCACCTCTGTCCAGGTTTAGGCTGCCATGACCACACCGCAGCTATGGGGAAGCCGGGGATGCGGCTGCGGGAAGCAGAAGTGGCATGGGAACCCTGATAAAGGTGAACTTTGCAAGTACCATTTTTACACAGTGGGACATCCTGATTTTCAATACCCCAGGAGAAAGCTAATGATTCCAGGGCTGGGCATTTCACTATATTTTCAGTATCCAGGGTTTAGGTACTGGCCTTGGAGGCATCCAGATTTTGAGTGAAATCCCCCAGGTATCTCCAAACAACCTTTTCCTGGTCCCACGCCGCATGCATGGACTCTCATCAGTGGCGTATGCCATGCATATTGATAATCAGCATACGGCATAAAGGAGCAGAAGTGGCCGCAACCCCCGTTTCCCTGCGGTGTGAGGTGCCCCCAGAATGGCTGGAGGTGGGAGTGTACCCCAGCTCCAGGGCTGCTGGGGATGCAGCCATTGTTGACTAGTCTGTTGTGGGAGCCCTGGAAAAAGTGAGTTGCAGGGCAATCTGGGGGCTCACATAGCGGGGCATCCTGAGGTTACTCCCTCTCTTAGACTCCAGGGGGCATAACGGGTGGTTGGTCCAGTTTAAACCAGACCTTCATTGCCATTTAATGAAAAGCCCAAATCCTTAAAAAAAACTCTCCCAGCATTTAAAATTAAAATATTTTTTTAAAGCCACTTACTTATTATTCTTTTCCCCACTGGGCTGCAACTCTGTTCAGAACTCCAGGATACGGGTGCTGCCATCTTGCCTCAGAGGTATCACATACTGAGGAGAGGAGGATGGGGGCAAGTGCATTGGGTGGGGTTATAGCTGTTCTTTGCGCAGACAGAGCAAAGCTTGTTCAGGAAATGGACTACAATCTCAGAATGCAGAGCGACACAGTCAGAAGACACTTCTTGTTAGCAGGCTGCCTGAGACTCCATGGGCCGCCATCTTGGATGTTTAAAGGTTCATAAAATGCAGTAGGTGCAGGTAGGATGATTTTTATAGGGGCAATCTGTATGTTCAGTGTGGGGGGAACATATAAGATAGATTCTTATTCAGGGTGAAGCTCTGGTTTAAAGGCCCTCAAGCCAGATATTTTATTTACATTTTCTTATTTTTTTATTTGTTGCACTTTTTAGGATTTAATCAATTTTGATTATTTTAAATCAGTAATGAAAAGATTTTGCAAAATATTCCAGATTTACGGCAAAATTGAACCACTTCGACGAGGATGGGATTCGAACCCACGCGTGCAGCGCACAATGGATTAGCAGTCCATCGCCTTAACCACTCGGCCACCTCGTCACCATGCTGGCAACCTCACCTAGAGTACCTGAGAATTGACAGGCTTCATTCTTAAAGAGGACCAAAACCCATCCTGGAGTTTATGAATTAGTGAATGGCCGGTGAGGGCACACTCCCTGATAAAGGGTAGCAGGGGATGCGGCCGCCAGTGCGCTTGAATCCGCTCACGTTAAACAGACTCCTGGAAGAAGGGGCTTGAGTGGATCCGAGCGTACTGATTGGACGAGCGGCCGAGCATGTGTCGTAGGACCAGGAAGAGGTGAGTTTTTTCAGGCCTGGGGGATTTCTCACAGCTGGGCATCCCCGCTCAGAGTGCCCTGGGGGCAAGGACCAAAGGGGTCCAAGTGGGGTTTTACTCCACTCGGCCACCTAGTCAACATGCTGGCAGTGCCACTTCGAGTACCTGAGGACTAATAATCATCACTTTTCATTCCTAAAAAGGAACAAAACACCTGATTTTCACTTTTCAGGATGCCGAATTGGGATGCCCCGCTGTGTGTATGACCCTAGGTCACTCGCCTTCCTGTCAATCCCTTGACGCAGACTTGTGCGAGAATATATTTTTTTGATTGTTTGCACTTGCACTTTACAGCACATATATAATTGTATGATCCGGATCATAGGCAGGTGTTGCACAGTACATGCACATGGTTTCATATTTATATCAGAAACTTTTTGTCTTTTATTATGATGTGTATACAGATATATAAAGGAATTTGATGGCAATATATATATAAATATATTTTTAAGGGTGCTCTGCCCATCGACTACACACCTATCTATGTTAGTCTGTTTTGTTTATCATTGCTTGATTTATGTTTTTTCATTGGTTTTAGCATGTTTAGGATTATATGTAGTGATTAACTTGTGTTAAGATCAAATAAAATAATATTTCTTTTGTACTAGTATTGATTTTGTCCCTTTTTGAGGTGTAACATGTAGATCTGCATCAATAAGATTGATTTTTTATATATTATATATTGTTTATATTGTTTTAACTTTTACAATACCTCCTATCCATCCCTCAATGAGGAGGCGTGGTCTAAATTAACACCCACCCCCCCTCCTGTCCCGCATTTTGCTGCTGTCGCCACAGTAGTTCCTAATTCAGCGAGCGCGACTGCCGACAATACCCAGCCACCCACTTGCCCAACCCATGGGTATTGTCGGCAGTCGCGCTCGCTGAATTAGGAACTACTGTGGCGACAGCGGCAACATGCGGGACAGGAGGGGGGGCGGGACGGCAGGGGGGATGGTCCCGCTGATCCACCAATGTTATTAAAAAAAAACCCGCCCCACGCTGCCCCACCCTGCTCTGCTCGCCCTGCCCCGCCCTGCCTCACCCTGCTCTGCCCCGCCCTGCTCTGCTCGCCCAGCCGCCCTGCCTCACCCTGCTCTGCCCCGCCCTGCTCTGCCCCACCCTGCTCTGCTCGCCCTGCCCCGCCCTGCCTGGGGGCGGGAGTGTGCTGCACACAAAAGAGAGACTGGGCATGTGACCGCTCCTGTTTGCCTGTGCCGGAGCTCTCGTACAAAATGCATGTCAGAAAGTGCTGATTGGACGAGAGCTTGTGTATGTTTTGTGGGACCAGGGAAAGGTGAGTTTTCGGGGGAGAACTGGGGGGTTTCATACAGTTTGGCATCCCAAATCTGGATGCCCCTGGGAAAGTACTAAATCCCAGTATAAGGAAAATCCTAGGTTTTGGTCCACTTTAAAGCAGAACAAAACCCACTGCGGCCAGCCCCTGGCCTTCCCCATGGGGAATCCTAAACTGGGATGCCCCACTGTTAGAACCCCCCCAGGTTGACAGTAAACTCACCTTCTTCCTGGTCTCTTGCCAATGTAAACATCGGGCAGCCACATCCCCTGCATCTTATGGCTGTGTGCGTGTTCCCACCCAGGATCATGCACGCTGCAGGGGATGCGGACGCTCAAGCTTACAATTGCCATAAACATTGCATAGGGCAAACAGCTCTGATTGGTCGAGAGCCCACACATGTGCTGTTGGAGCGGGAGTGGGAAAAGGTGAGTTTTTACAGGTGAACTCTGGAGGGGGAGTTCACACAGTGGGGCATCCCAAATGTTGATGCCCAGAAGCAAGGACCAAAGCCCAGGATAATTAAATTCACTGCTTTTTTTTTTCTTTAAAGCTGGTAACCTGAATGGGGTGCCCCTGCGTGTGAAACGCTTTGTGTGAAAATCTTATCTTACTCCCAAGACGCATGCACAGGCTTCCAGCAATTCTGAATGTTTTGGGATACAGTGCAATTGATTCTGAATGATTGGAGTGCCAGGAACCTCCTGCTGTGCATGCCCTCACTGGCCATTTACCCGCCAGGGAAATACCACCTTTGGCTTTGCATGCGCTGTGGGATCGATGGAAAGTGTGAGGAATAGGTCAAATATTATATTGCACCTTATCGCTGATGTTGGCATTCCAATATCACATCACATATTCCAAGCCTAGAGTTCTTCTGTAGCCCCTTGTTCTAAAGGCAAATGCACCGTGTCTCTATGCAGGAAGAGATAATTAGCATGTATGTGTTGAAAAGCACAGAGCACAGACCCCCTGCTGATCCGGTCACACCTCTAGCCTAGTAAGAGCCGCTCAGTCTACAGAGGGCTCAACCCCTTGCTGTGAATCTGTCACATGAAACAGGAAAACCGCAGACGAGCAGCACCAATAGAATTTGGACCATAACTCCGCGTCTATGCGTCCTAGCGCCAAACCGGGTGGCGTTCTGAGAAATAAAGGAAAAGCCCGTACACGGAGATCTAAGGTTTTGAACCACTTAGAAACCTCACTTTTGGACTCATTGGGAGCACTACATCCAGCCCGATAGTTTGGTACCGCTTCCAAGGCCATACGACCCCCCTGCTCCAAGTTATAACCTCTAAAGGGTTTTAGGGCAAAAACACACGCCAGAACCATAGGAGGTGACGGCCCATCCCACAGAGGGGAGGGGGGCAGAGAGCCCTTGCAGCATAAATAGGGTGGTCTGGAACCAGGTAATTGTCACTCAACTGGAGGAGGATATGCAGCCAGCATACCGGGGGTGTCCATCATCATCATCATAAGCTCTTGACACACCCCCTTGTGGGAGCTCCCTATCACTGCTCCCTGCAACTGCATACTAAAGGTAACTGCTTATTGTTTTTCTGTGTGATGCACTCAATCCTGTAACCATATCAAGAATAGCATATTTGTATCATCTGTAACATTTCATATTACATCATAGTTAAATGTTTGTTATTACTCCCTAATGCGCTTATTAGCATTAAAACGTATATTTAATTTGAGCGGTCTGCTTTGCCTTAAACCAAGAATCGGTGTGTCCGAAGGCTGTGAGCCTGGTACCCCTGATAGGAGAGGGTCGGACAAAGGGTTTTTGGGAACGCGATCGGTGTGCACGAAGGTCCCTGGTTGTAGTCGGACCCCGCGACACTCGGTTCCCTGACAGAAAGGTACCGTATTTTTTGCCCCATAAGACACACCCAGGATATGGAGGAGAGGAGTATACCCCCCAATACAGGCAGTGTGGGGGGCATCCCAAATACAGGCACTGTGCAGCATGCCCCACAAAACAAAACACCCAAATAGCTTCCACGCCACAGCCGTCTGCCACCAACCTAAACACGTAGGGAGAGATACACACACACAAACATAATGCGCCCCACTGCCCTTTCCTGCTGTCGCCCGCTGTCACCACTGCTGTTCGCCTCCTGCACATCAACAAGCTCACAGGTCACCCCCACCTGGTTGCTGGTGGAACCGACGCCCAGGGATCACGTGTTTATGTGCAGGTGGCAGCAACGGGTGACGGCAGCGGGGGAGCAGTAATGTATTTTCTGTGTGTGTCTCTTTCTCCCTATGTGTTCAGGTCAGCGGGAGACGGCTGCAGCGCGGGAATGTGAGAGGCCGCATCCCCGAATCCTCAGGCTGTGTGCACGCTCCCACCTGCGCCAAATTCAGATAGGCTGGGGCGCAAGCGCAGGGCTGCAAGGGATGCGCCCACTCTCGCTCCCCATTCACACAAATCAGAGCTGTTCACCAAATTACGTCATTTCAGCTGGCAGCTCTGATTGGACAAGGCACAAGCGCCTGTGGACCAAAAAGAGGTGCACACCCCCGATCTGGAGGGTTTCACACAGCGCGGTGTCCCAATTGCTGCCGGTCCCACTGCATCCCCCATGTCCTCTACTGTTGTAGCCTCCTCTACTGGTTCTTCCTCTTGGTTGGGGAGCGAAAGCACAAATAGTGCCTAGGGCAGCATGGACCCCAAATACGGCTCTGGCCATACCTACCAACTTTTCAGGATGGGAAAGAGGGACATTTGTTAAATTAGGCCACGTCCCCTGATTAAAAGATGGATAGGAGATAGAGTAACAGTTACAACAATATAACAGTTAAAGCGGTCCTTCACCCTGAATAAGAGTCTATCTTATATATTTCCCACACCCTGTACATACAGATTGCTCACATTAATCCGGACCTTCACCCTGAATAAGAGCCTATCTTATATGTTTCCCACACCCTGTACATACAGATTGCTCACATTAATCCGGACCTTCACCCTGAATAAGAGCCTATCTTATATGTTTCCCACACCCTGTACATACAGATTGCTCACATTAATCCGGACCTTCACCCTGAATAAGAGCCTATCTTATATGTTTCCCACACCCTGTACATACAGATTGCTCACATTAATCCGGACCTTCACCCTGAATAAGAGCATATCTTATATGTTTCCCACACCCTGTACATACAGATTGCTCACATTAATCCGGACCTTCACCCTGAATAAGAGCCTATCTTATATGTTTCCCACACCCTGTACATACAGATTGCTCACATTAATCCGGACCTTCACTCTGAATAAGAGCCTATCTTATATGTTTCCCACACCCTGTACATACAGATTGCTCACATTAATCCGGACCTTCACCCTGAATAAGAGCCTATCTTATATGTTTCCCACACCCTGTACATACAGATTGCTCACATCAATCCGGACCTTCACCCTGAATAAGAGCCTATCTTATATGTTTCCCACACCCTGTACATACAGATTGTCCACATTAAAAATCATCCTACCTGCATCTACTGCATGTTATGAGCCTTTTAACATCC
Source organism: Gastrophryne carolinensis (assembly GCA_027917425.1). Lineage (NCBI taxonomy): Eukaryota > Metazoa > Chordata > Amphibia > Anura > Microhylidae > Gastrophryne > Gastrophryne carolinensis. Next base: position 432,831,465 of record CM051238.1, read on the forward strand.
AAGATGGCGGCTCATGGAGCATCAGACAGCCTGCAAACAGTAAGTGTCTTCTGACTGAGTCGCTCTGCATTCTGGGATTGCTGTCCTTTCCCTGACCCCAGCTCTGCCCTGTCTGTGCAAAGCACAGCTATAACCCCGCCCCTGTTTACTTTATCCCACTCTCCTCTCCTTAGTAAGTGTGATGCTTCTGAGTCAAGACGGCGGCGCCCGTATCCTAGAGTCCTGAACAGAGTTGCAGCCCAGTGAGGGAAAGAATAATAAATAAGTGACTAAAAACTCAAAATATATAAATTTTAGATGCTGCGGAATCGTCTTTTTAAGGGTTTGGGCTTTTCAATAAATCATGGTGAACACTTTAAATAGGCAAATTAATCATTTGATGCAAATCTGCATGTTACACCTCAAAAAGGGACAAATAAGAACAACGAGGGACGGGGGGACAGGGAGTCAAAAGAGGGACAGTCCCTCCAAATCAGTGACACTTGGGAGTTGTGGTTGGCTGGGCCCCTAGTTTGGACCAGCCATTACTTATAGGTTATGGTGAGCCCTCACCTAGATTTTGTACAGAGTATATGGATGCTGCCCCCTATATATAGACCCTCCTATATAATCTGAGTACTATGGAAAGCCTAGTTGCCTTGGGGCGACAAGGAAATCTGAATGGAGCGAGCCTTGCCGGCTGCATCCCGCACCTGCTTTTAGCTGTGGATATCCCAGTGCCGGCCATTCAGAAAATCCTGGCATTAGAGTGTAAGCTTGCAAGGTTTCCTATTGTATCTTGTATTCAGAATATTCAGTGTGAACTCTGTAACGCTGCATCTGTAATTATCTATGTACTGTATGTTCTACCCTGTCTGTAATCACTACTTTGTACAGCGCTACAGAAGATGATGGCGCTATATAAATAAATAATAATGGGTGAGCACCTAGTTAGAGCTATACGGGGGATGCGGCTGCGCCAAATATGCTTTGAAGACTCGGGCAGAAGGTAGGAGGCAATCTGTTTCATACAACGGGACATCACAATTTGGGGTGCCCATTAAAGAGGAACTTCCGAGGCCCTGAACTCTTTTAGACTCCAGGGCAGTCTGAGTTCCGCTCCTTGAGGCATCCTGAACTGGGATGTCCTGCTGTATAAAAGAGAAAAAAATAGAGGGAGAATGTGAGGAGAGGGAGAAAGAAAAGAAAGAGGAAATAACAGAAAAAATAAATATATATATATATATATTTAGAGAGAGAGAAAGAAAGAAAAAAAGAAGGAAACAAAGAAAGAAAAAAAAGAAAGAATGTAAGAAAGAAAAAAAAGGAGAAATAAAAGGAGGAAAGAAAGGAAGGAAGCGTAGTGGATAAGAAAATGCAAGGGAGCGAAAGAAAGAAAGGAAAGAGGCAGTAGAAGAGTGAGGGAGAAGGAGAGAGAGAAAGGTGGGAGAAAGCAATGTAAGGAAGGAAGAAAAGTTGACAATGGGAGGAAGGAAGGAGTAAGGAAGGATCACGGCCCCCCTGGGCCTGCGAGGTGGGCCCTCGGCACGTGACCGAGTTTGCCGCCCTTTAGCGCCGGCCCTGGGCCAGGGAATCTTATAGATTCCCAGGCTGATCCAGGCTCGGTTTCAGCCCACTTTGAAGCAAATAAACCCCCCCCCCCCGCACAGCTGGGCCCTGGAACCTAAACGTTTCCAGGCCTGGTCGCTACTCTACACCGCTTCTCCTGCTGAGTGACACCCCCACGGGCGCCGGTATCGTTACTTGATTCCGGTGGATCCCGCTGGTGCCGCATCCCCTGCTTCTCTGTGGCCATGCACGATCCGGTGCCCAGCCTGTGGCAACCAGCCTACACCCGCTATTCCTCTAGCAGGGCACGTGCCCGCATCAGGCATTTGTGAATGGCCGGCACGGGCACACTCCCCGTTAGAGGGAAGCGTGTGATGCACCCGCCAGTGCGCTTTGAGCCGCTGTGCTAAGATGTCGCTCAGACGTGCATAGCTCAGTGGCTCCAAGCGCGCTGATTGGACGAGCGGCATCGCATGCGTCGTAGGACCGCGGTGAGGTGAGTTAATGTGGGAGATCTGGGGGGTTTCGCATAGCGGAGGGAAGGGCCAAAACACAGGATAGTCAAAATCATGGGTTTTGGTCCACTTTAAAGGAAGCCTGTAGCATTACAAGCTAAAGTCAGATTATTTTTCCTATTTCAAAAATACGTCAGTAAAAGTCTGATGTTTTTGCTTCAATTAGAATAATATGCCCCAGATTTGGTGCTCTTCCCATCATGCATGAGGCATTCAGCTACTGTTATTGCTTTCTAAAGACCCAAAAGCACATCCTGGATTTCCCCCATAGACTTCAATAGGATTCCGGTGATGCAGAAGCTGAGTTTTAGAAACTTTTCGTCAGAAATGCACCAGGATAGAGGCAGATTCCGCTCATCACTGGCAGTCATTGGTTCTCTCTGCAGTTGTAATAAGTAGTGTTCATCCAACTGGTAAAGTTCAAGTTCGGCAAATTCGGATGAACTTTGAACCAAAAGTTTGTTTTGGGTCCCGAACTTAACCCGAACCTGGTAACTATTGAAATCAATGGGGACCCAAAAATGACAAGGGTGCCCCTAGGGTCAATTCAGAGTTTGGTGAAAAAAATAATAGCCTACCTTTGGGCTGATTCAAAACCAGGGGCTTTATTTATCAAGGGATAACGCCAGGTAGCGAATGGTGAGCGAACGGTAATGACGGTCACCGCCACGAGAACGCCGGCTCCCCTCCGCAATCACACATTTATCAAGCCGATCCTGCTTAGCGAATGACAGAGCGCCAGATAGCGAATCATTCATCATTATTCCAGCCTCACCCCACAGCGCCAGCGAGCGAACTTGAACAGCGACAGGTATGACCTCTCGCTACCTGGCGCTCTCCAATGCATTTCAATGGAGCAATCTTTAAATATTCATAATTAATTGATATTAATGATTTTTTTTTTTTTTTTAATGTGAAAAATTCTGTGACCACTTCTGGAAAAATTTGTGCAAAATTTCTGCAAAATTTGTGCAGAATTGATATTACAGGTCTGATATTAATGTATTCATATTACAAAATGTTTATAAAAACTTGTTTATTTTTCTTTTCCAAAAATATGGTTGTTTGGGGGTTAAAAAACTACTTTTAACCCATCGCCGCCAGCGCTCTGGGGTTTAAACAAGCATTTCACAGCGCGAGAATTTTTTGAACGTGATTTGTTAATGAATATGCTGGGAGCCGTTCGCTATGGCCATTCGCTGTCATGCGCTCCCATACAGCGCGGAACCTGTCAAACAGCGACTCCTAACCCCGTATTCCACATTACCGCACACCGACTGAGTCGCTGTCAACAACCGAACAAAGGCCAAGCACAGCGAATACTAGCGGGCGCTGTGAAAATAACACTACTGCCGCTCATCTGTCGCTACCTGGCGCTATTAATAAATCGGCCTCCAGATGAAAATTTACATCCAGTTGTTGAATCAGCCCCAAGGTAGACAATGAGAGTGAATGGCAGTGAGTTTTCTAACCTGGCTCTAAATTGACCCCATAGCACTGTGCTGTTTCTCTGGATAATAAATTATGTTTACTACAGTAATAATGTGGAATAATTATGTGATTGACATTATATTTTAGGGATTGGTATTGACCATAGCTATTTCTGTCCAGGAAGCTGCTGCACTAAAAATAATCCCTATGGCCCATAAATAAGGTCTCTCTCTCTCTAATCTAAAGCTTAGCTGAAATGTAATACTATGTGCTTAGCAGAGTAATACTGAGACTGACTGTCACTTGGCTATCGTTAGGGGGTTTGTACTTCGCCTGTCTGCAGGAATGAAGACCCTGGCAGCCAGGGCTGGCTCCAGGTTTGTGGGGGCCCTTTGGCAAAATAGTCTTAGTGGGCCCCAAAGTAGCGAGTCACATAATGTCACCTTTCAGCTCCACTGCCACAAATGGGTCTCCTACTGCTGATCGCCCTCCAGTCCTTATTGCCTTCCCTATAGCCACCAATCGCCTTTCAGTCCTTATTGCCTTCCCTATAGCCACCAATCACCCTCCAGTCCTTATTGCCTTCCCTATAGCCACCAATCACCCTCCAGTCCTTATTGCCTTCCCTATAGCCACCAATCATCCTCCAGTCCTTATTGCCTTCCCTATAGCCACCAATCACCCTCCAGTCCTTATTGCCTTCCCTATAGCCACCAATCATCCTCCAGTCCTTATTGCCTTCCCTATAGCCACCAATCACCCTCCAGTCCTTGTCACCTTCCCTATAGCCACCAATCACCCTCCCATCCTTATTGCCTTCCCTATAGCCACCAATCACCCTCCAGTCCTTATTGCCTTCCCTATAGCCACCAATCACCCTCCAGTCCTTGTCACCTTCCCTATAGCCACCAATCGCCCTCCCATCCTTATTGCCTTCCCTATAGCCACCAATCATCCTCCACCTTATTGCCTTCCCTATAGCCACCAATCACCCTCCAGTCCTTGTCACCTTCCCTATAGCCACCAATCATCCTCCAGTCCTTATTGCCTTCCCTATAGCCACCAATCACCCTCTCATCCTTATTGCCTTCCCTATAGCCACCAATCACCCTCCAGTCCTTATTGCCTTCCCTATAGCCACCAATCATCCTCCCATCCTTATTGCCTTCCCTATAGCCACCAATCGTCCTCTAGTCCTAGATGCATTCTCTACTGCCACCAAGCACCCTTCAGACCTTACTGCTTACTCCACTGCCACTAAAGCACCCAGCACTCGGTGGTTCAGGTCCACTGTAAAATAATACCATGGCCAAGTGTGAGCCTGAGTGGGCCCCTGAAGGTGACTGGATGTATGAGTAGACCCTTTTTGTATGACTTGAGTGAGCACCTGCCGTGATGGAGGAGAAAAAACGCCGGGTTGTCAGGAATGTCCCTGCCTGTGAGCTTGTGCACGTAAGATCTAACCAAGCTCCAGAAATCAGATAAGCTCGGACAGGACTAGATGTGAAGGAGAATGCCTACCTCCCTGCTACATCTTCAACAAGTGGGGAAACCGCAGGGTAAATTCTGTGAAGTACCGAGATCCTGTACCACCTAAAGGGAATTTTGTATCCAGACTCGTGAAATTTGTTAGCAATGGAGGCTCTGTGGCCAAGGGCGTACAACCTCCTTTCTGTTTGGCAGAGCATGAAACTGATAGGTCCCCCTTGATTATAGATAAATTATAGATCCCGCTTGATTATAAGGGGTAGCGTTGAATCCTCCAGGGACATGTCTTACCACCCATATATTTGGGAGAGGGCATGACAAGCATGGCCATGCATGTTGCAGAGCTTCTCAAAGTCCATTAAGGACCTGGAAGGTAATGAGAGGGTAGATTCAATGAACTGCGTTACTTGTAAAGAAGACCACCAGTCAAGGTGGGGGAGAAACCTTGAGGGAGATATTAAACCGGGGTCTAACCATTGCGAGTCCTCTGCGAAATGAAAAGATCTAAAGCAGCCCCTGGTAATCCAATCACTGAAGACCCACGAGACACACCGAGGGGAAAGAGGGGGTTCCCTAGAATCAGGTACAATGGAGAAGATTGGGAAAATGTTCCACATTTTGAAAGCTTTTACTGTGCCTTGGATGGCACAGAGACATAAAGAGATGATTTGCATAGCTCCGCCTACTGCAAGGATAGATGGGTAATGCTATCTGTCCTTGGACTGGGTACTGGGCAAATACTTTCCGTTCTAGGAAAGCTCCTCTTTTCCTTTACCTAAGTAGAGGGTTTTTGGTCTCTTTAGCCCCCCTATATTAAGCCTAACATGGGTCTGTCCACATACTGGCTTGCAACAAAGCTTTTACACATACTTTCAGTGTTGGACCAACCGTAGAATGCACAAGGAGGGTCAGAGGGAGATCCTTTAAAAGGCAAGGGAGACATTGAATAGAGGGTTGGGAGCAGTTTTGTTCTAAGTGGACCCACTTTCTATATATCGCATATGTCTGGAAGACCCACCCCAACCTCTGAATTGGGAAGGCACAGGACCCTCCTGTCCACCCTCGCTGGTTTAGCTGCCAAGATCTGCATACCTGTCCTGGGCCCTCTACTGACAGTGGAAGAGCCCAGGAGGGATCAGAAATTAGGAAACCCGTTCCACTGGTCCGAGGTGAGTGGCTTTTTCTCTTTATCAATCTTCTTATTGTGTATATTCTGAACATTATTCTAGAAGCATAATACTGTTCATACACAGAATTTAAAGATTACAGACAACTTAAAGGAGCAGTATCGCGAACATTTGCATTCAAAAAGATAAATAATTAAATAGCCACACAATAGCTTCTAACACGTGTATAAATAATGTGGCGATAGAAAAGAAAAAACATGTATGCCTTACTTTTAAATTGTAAAATGAAAATGGCTCAGTCCATTTGCTGAATGGGGGGATCTGCTGTTTTTTATTCAGTGAGGTGATTGAGAGCTGCCACTGGTCTCCTAGCAACAGGCACAGTAAACTTGCTCCAGCTTTCTTCCCAGGGCAGCAATGTACACGGCAGTAACAGCTCTGTGTGTGTGTGTGAGGTGCGGCTTCTGTGATGAGACCACCAGGTGACACTATATATATATATATATATATATATAACATTCCTACTAAATAAATAACTAAAAAAATCTACTTTGATTGCACAATCATTATATATATATATATATATATATATATATAAATAAAGGTATTAAAGTGGACCAAAATCCACCCTAGATTATATGAACCTCCAGGGCAGGCATACTTGCTCCAGATTCGGGATGCCCCACTGTGTCAAATCCCCCAGGTCACCTGAAAACTCACCTTCTTTCCCGGTCCAACAGCACATGTGAGAGCCGTGGCTGCATCCTCGCTATACTCTTAGCAGGGCGCGTGCCCGCGCCAGGCATTTGTGAATGTTCAGCACAGGCAACCATGTTAAAGGGTAGCAGGGGATGCGGCAGACAGCGTGCTCGGATCCGCTCGCCTTAGACGAAGGGGCGGCAGTGAATCCGAGTGCGCTGACAGCTGCGCATGTGCGCTGACAGCTGCGCATGTGCTGTAGGACCGTGAAAGGGTGAGATCGGGCAACACAGTGGGGCATTCCTATCAGGGCGCCCGGGGGGTAAGGAACAAAACCCAGGACAGGCAAAATCCTGGGTTTTGGTCCACTTTAAAGTGGAACAAAACCCTGAGTGGCCAGCCCTGGAGTCTAAAACCTAAAAGAATTCCCTTGGCGCATCGCAATACCGGATGCCCCAGTGTGTGAAACACTGCCCGGGTCGCCGCAGTGCTCACCTTTTCCCTGGCTCCCATGGTGATATAAATAGCTGCAGCCGCATCCTCAGCATATCCGGGATGAGGCACGCTCCCATGGATAGCCATTCAGAGAGGCTGGGTGCCCAGGGATGCTGCCGCTCCAGGTTCTCGTTGCCAAACTCTGTGTGCGATTGGATGACAGCCTGTGCATGCCCAATGGGACAGGGAAAGGTATATTTTGACAGCTGAACTGGTGGGGGGCCACTTAGTTGGGATGCCCCTGGGGCAAGAAAAAGACTGGGGCTAGTGAATAGTTTTGTTCTGCTTGAAACACACAAAGCTGTAAAAAAGAGAAAATGGGAATCGGAAAGATACTGCAGACAGCAGCAAAGGTAAAAAGAAAGAAAAATTGACAAAATAAATAATCTGTAGAGCAACATAAAAATAGAAAAATCCAATTGGAAAAAAAGTAAAAAAAAAAACAGTTCTTAGCTGGGCTCAAACCTTAGACCCTCTGCACCATATCTAAATGCTCTACCTGATGAGCCATCCAGCCAGCTGATAATGAACTACACTTTATAAGGTGACATATCTGAAACAATGTTGCATAATGCAGTCACTATCTCTCTCGTCCTGCAGTCTCTCTTCTCTAGTCCCAGCCAGACAGTAAAGACACACACAGCAGCTACCTTCTGGCCGGCACCATGCAAACACACACACACACAGCAGCCATCTCCTGGCCGGCCAGCAAAGACACACACAGCCATCTCCCAGCCAGCAAAGACACACACACACAGCAGCCATCTCCCAGCCAGCAAAGACACACACACGCAGCAGCCATCTCCTGGCCGGCCAGCAAAGACACACACAGCCATCTCCCAGCCAGCAAAGACACACACACACAGCAGCCATCTCCCAGCCAGCACACACACAGCGTCCTCAACGCTGCGCTCCTTACATAGAAGTGGCAGGGAGCCGTTCTCCCCCCGCACAGCACTTGGTATAGCCTGAAGTGACGGAGCCCGTCAGTGAGACACATTTTAAAACAGCTGCCATTCTGCAGCAGCACAATCTACAACTTTTTTGGAAACACATATTGCCTTCTGATTACTATATGTACTCACATGGAAAGTACATTTTAAATCTGTGTTCCAAGATAAATTTTGCGATACTGCTCCTTTAAGTCACAATCAGAAGCTTATTCACTGCATACAAGAAAATCGGTTTTAGGAGTTTCTAAAGAAGTTCAATTCAAATAAATTAAAAGAAAAATAACAACCCCTATGAGGGGGGGGAAAGGAGGTAAGGAGGGGTAAAGGAAGGGGTCAAGGAAAGGATCAGATGCTCATTACGCTTACATCAAAATCTGTAGGCAAAAAAATCCGAACCCAAGAATTCCACACCTCACTGACAGCTCCAAAGTCCCATTGTGAATGGCGGACATTTTTACCATGGCCATGAATCAGTTAACCTTGTTTTTAAGGCGTTGAAGCTCAAGGTGGGGGAACTCCAAGCCCCAGCTATCACCAGCTTTGCCCCTGTTAGGATATAATACATCAACCGCTTTTTCAGTCTAGAACTGTGGAGGACTGGCGCGTTGAAGAGAGCTACCCAAGAGTCTCTGACCACAGATCTACCACATACCTTGCTGAGAACTCTAAAGATTCTTGACCAAAATCCCTTAACTACTGGGCAATCCCACCCCACATGCCGGTACCACCCCGGAAGCAGTTCCCCTGGAACTCAGTGGAAAAGTGTTTCATTCTCTCTGGGACCATATACCATCTTGCCATTAGTTTTACGTTAGCCTTGGTTAAAGTCACAGAGCCGAGCAACCAAAGATAGCGTTCCACATCCTCAGCCATTTTTCTTGATCCATCTCCCTACCCAGTTCATGGTGCCAATTTTTGGTATAGGATGGGCATGTATCCGTACCCCTTGAGGCCAAGTTATGATACATCTCTGAGATTGCTCCTCTGCCTTTGGGATCCCTACAGCAGCGCATCTCAAAAAAGTTAGTTTTTCAAACTCCTGCCAATTCCCCACCGTGGATCTCACAAAATGGTGAACTTGCAGAAAACGAAAAAGCTCATTAGATGGCAGGTGAAATTTATCCCTCATCTGTTGAAATGTGAGTGCCTTTTTTTTGGCTGCTAGTAGGGGGAACGCCAGACACATAAATCTGTGTCGAACTTTATCTGTAGGAGATGCAGTTGCATAAATTGTACATGGCTGGCATTAGAAGGGTTATTGGTTCCTATGTGATGTACAGTTGCAGCACATGATACAGGTCCCGTTGTATCCCCAGGGCTGCATTTCATTTTGGCTGGCATTCCATTAGATAGAAAAATAGATGTTGAAAATAATAGTAGGCACTGCTGAGATTTGAACTCAGGATCTCCTGTTTACTAGACAGGCGCTTTAACCAACTAAGCCACAGCGCCAATCTATGAAGCTGCAAATGCTTAGAGAAAATCTTTCTAAACATACCAGTGAAACAAATTGCCTGACTGAAACACTGAAGCTTGTTGTCTATGAGAAGAGAAATAAGTAGGGCAGTTTCTAGGCAAAATAGGGCTCAGTGTGGGAAGGAAAAAATTCTGCCTCCTTCTCACCCATCCTATGGTGCTGCTGCCGCATCATACGGGTGTTTGCATCCTGTGCCCCTACCTTAGCAGCAGGCAGTGTCGTCTACCCATATCTGAGCCCAATATGGTGGCCTGTCTTACTCTAACAGTTGCCTTGACTCATCTGCAGAAATCAGGATGGCTGGAATAAAATCGCCCCCAATTGCCACGGTGTCCAGGGTGATCGCCCTGCTCACCCTACCCTAGAAACAGCAGTGGAAATAGATTTATTATATTATACAATATTTCGATTTTAACTTATATGAAATTACTTTTGACCAATCAAGGCCAATATAATTGGTAAAGTGAAAAGTCCTGGCCAAATTAATACAGAATGTTTTTTTTCTGTAATCCCAAACCCATACAAGCTTTGCTCAAATTTTCAAACAAGGCCTGCTGATGGACAAAGTTCTGCTAAAGTTGGAAAAGTGTGATGCTGTTAATTAGTAGCTGGGGTCCATAAAACTCAGTAGGCATGAGGGTAGCGTGGCCGAGCGGTCTAAGGCGCTGGATTAAGGCTCCAGTCTCTTCGGAGGCGTGGCTGCAAATCCCACCGCTGCCAGCTTACAAGCTTTTTCTGGCCCTGCATACAGTTGCTGCCATAGAGAAAGCTTAAACTGCTTCAAATGAGGTCTCCTGGCATGCAGCAACAAGCTCGGCGCTTAAAAGCTTCTTTTGTTTAAATGTCTTACCTGCAGCAAGTAAAGTCTGCCCGTTGATGCCAGTAAGACCACTTTTCTCCTCATCAAACCCGTAAAAGCAAGGCAAAAGGTTATGGTTCCTTACTCTTGGAGGGCATACACTCGAGTCCCACCAATGCCATGTGGCCACTATTTCATTTGGCATTGAACCCTTTTTGCCATTTTACAGAGGGGTTAAACGTTCAGCCTAAGACATCTGCTTCCATGCTATGAAAAGAATTGCAACTTAAAAATCCTCTTGTTGAAGGCTTGACCCACAATTTGTAAAGGCGACTGGTCTTAGCCGGTTGCTCCTCTTTTATCTTCAAGCAAAAAAAGTTGATATTTGGTAAAGTGAAAAGTCCTGGGCAAATTATTACAGAATATTTTTTTAAGTTTTACACTGTTCCTCTTTAACCACTGATCCACCTCATCCAAAGACACGCCTTGAAATTGAAGTGCTCATCAGATAGACGAATCATCTGTCACATTTTGTTAAAGGAACACAACAATCATGTGCCAAGAGAGAAAACCGACGAGGATGGGATTCAAACCCACGCGTGCAGAGCACAATGGATTAGCAGTCCATCACCTTAACCACTTGGCTACCTCATCTTGTCGAGGACAGCAGCAAATTGAAGAAATCATCAATGAAAATCTGGATAGGACTACACAGCGCACATTCCAAAAGTTTTATTTATTTAAAAAACACATAAAACACACATACTGACCGTGAGCAAGAGCCCATAGGGGGCTCGAAACGCGTTGGTCTGCGCCTGAGGGGGGCCTTCCTGTCACCATACTAACAGTAAGCACTTGTTTGTTGTGTGTTGTCTGTGTGCCCTTGCTCTCTGTGAATGGGCTTAAATATTTTGCACAAGGGACTATTTGTGATGGAAGCACTGGCACTTTATTAGGGTGAGGATATTAATTGTGAATTGTATATTAAGTTTTAGAATAGTTGTGTATATATATGAATTTATTGATAGATTAGCACAGAATCACTTTGAAATTACTTATATGTATATGAGATTGTATTGTTAATGAGGGAGTGCGCCCCCTGGTGGCTTACCATGCATATGGTTCAGTAAAATTGTTTTTAAATTGGTTTTAAACAATATGCTACAATAAAATAGATTTATAAATTGATTGTTTGAGTGCAATAGTGAGTCTCTGTTGGGCTTTTTGGCAGGCGGTGTAGAGGTTACCCCAAACTAATATATTTTAAAAATATATTATTCAGTAAACTTTTCTTAACCCTTTAACTTTAGTTTTTGTCACCCTCTGTTGCCAGACCATGTTTCACTAGTTTGTGCTACACATGTTCATCTGTGATTTTTGAGGGGATTTCCAGGGATTTCCCATGACAATTATATATATTTTTTTTCAGCAGAGTCTGGGCTTTAATATGAAATGTTTGTAATTTTTTAAGTGTATTTTCAATAATTTTGAGTGAAATATGTGCAAAACAATCTAAAAAAAAAAATCATTTTTTTTACAATTTGTAGGTTTTTTTGTAATAGAAAATGTAAGTTTGTCAATAAAATCTTATTGCGTGTGAAATTCCCATTTCTCCTAGTTACAACGGTACCATATATATATATTGGTAGACACCCTTTCCTGCGTGGTTCCTTTAAGACTTATGTATCCTAATTGCCCTGCTCACATGCACCTCCCAGGTTAGTTATAAAATGGTCTGTGTGGCTGCCACCCCTCCTTTGTTTCCATTGATTTTGTGCAAGCACATGGGGTGTGGGGTCTAGGGCTGTACTGTGAGCCCTTCAACCCTTCCACCCCATGGGCTGCACTCGAGGTTATAGGGCAGAGCCTGGCGGGGCGATCGGAGGCCCCCCTGGTGAAGGGGGCCCCGTGAGAAGGATCGCGGCCACAGGTGAGTAAATTTAATTTTTTTTACAGTTAGCAGTGTCCGCTGCCAAAGCGGGGGGGCTATTTCGGGAACTCTCCTGGAGCCAGAAGAGCCCCCAGGGGGGACTAGCAGGGGTACATGCCAGGCCCATGAATTTTATGTGGCTGCCACTAAAGGGTCGGAGAGGCAACCACATATGGCCTTAGCACTTAAAGGGTTAAGACTTGTGTATCCGAATTGCACTGCTCACATGCACCTCACAGGTTAGTTATAAAATGGTCTGATCGGCTGCTACCCCTCCTTTGTTTCTTTAGACACCCTTTCCTGCTCAGGAGACTCCCCCAAACTGAAACATTGCTTAGAAGATTTTCTGATAAAATACAACTACACTATGCGCACCTTGCAGTGTTTCAAGAAAAGTGACCCTTTACATTTGAAATACCCTGCAAACTATATATTCTCTGAAAGTACACACATCAAGCTTTCTAGGTATACCAGGTTTGTTGACATGGGTGCAGCTTTCTGGAAGAAATACAATGAATTCTTGGTTGCACAGGGTTTCCCCTAAAAAAACAATATGCAAACAAGTTAAATTTGAAATAGCAAGGTCCCCCGAACAGAACAATACCTAAAAATACCTAAAATTGCAGGCCGCAGTGAGCATCGCAGTTTTTTTTTTTGCTGCTAGTAGGGGGAAAGGTTAGTCAGTTTACGTGGCTGGTGTTTAACAGTAGGAGAGGCATTTGCATGAATTTTACGTGGCTGGCATTAGGAAGGTTAATGGTTCCTATATAATGTACAGTTGCAGCACATGATAAAGGTCCCATTGCTTGCTTGATGTTGAAAATAAAATAGGCACTGCTGAGATTCGAACTCAGGATCTCCTGTTTACTAGACAGGCGCTTTAACCAACTAAGCCACAGCGCCAAGACGTGCAACTGCATATGCCCCCCCAGACCGGTAAGTAGAGGGAACTCAGACCGGTAAGTAGAGGGCACAAACAGGGCCGAAGCGGGTTTCCCAGGAGGAACTTGGGCCTGGAACTGAGTAAGATCAGGAAGTTGGGGTTGGATGGCGGCCACCACTAGAGAGCGAGGTAAGATGGGAGAGACCACCCTTTCCGGTAAGTCAGGGGGAGAGAAACTCCGAGACAGGGCGTCCGCCTTTATGTTTTTAGACCCGGGCTTATACGTTATAGAAAAATTAAACCGAGAAAAGAACAAGGACCAGCGAGCCTGTCTAGGAGTTAACCTCTTGGCGGACTGGATGTATTCTAGATTTTTATGGTCCGTAAAGACCGTAACTGGATACTGAGCCCCCTCCAGCCAGTGTCTCCATTCCTGGAAGGCAAGCTTGATGGCCAGTAATTCTCTGTTGCCGATATCATAATTTCTCTCGGCCGCTGAGAATTTCTTGGAAAAGAAGGCACATGGATGGAGGCGTGCAGGTGAGCCGTGGTATTGAGACAAGACCGCTCCGACCGCTATTTCTGAAGCATCCACCTCCACAAGGAAAGGTCGCTGTTCATCGGGATGGACTAGGACGGGGGCAGCGCTAAATACCCTCTTAAGATTCCCGAAGGCCTGGACAGCTTGAGCCGGCCAAACCGGGGGGTACCCGCTTTTTTTTGTTAGGTTAGTTAGTGGTGTAACCAGGGCAGAGAAATTCTTAATGAACCTTCTATAAAAATTGGCAAAACCCAAAAACCTCTGCAGGCCCTTCAAATCTCTGGGCTGCTCCCATTCTAAAACAGCCCTCACCTTAGATTGGTCCATAGACAGACCAGATTTGGAGATAATGTAACCGAGGAACGGAACCTCAGATACCTCAAATTGACATTTCTTTAACTTGGCATACAAACAATTCTCCCTAAGTTTCTGCAAAACTAGGCTCACATGTTTACGATGCTCGTCAAGGGATGAGGAAAAAATTAAAATATCATCTAGATAGACAACCATAAACCGGCCAAGATAATCCCTGAAAATTTCATTGACAAAACTTTGAAAGACCGCAGGGGCATTGCACAGGCCGAAAGGCATAACCAAATATTCATAATGCCCTTCAAGGGTATTAAAGGCCGTTTTCCACTCGTCCCCCTGCCTAATTCTTATGAGGTTATAGGCCCCCCGGAGATCTAGTTTAGAGAAGACCTGCGCCCCAACCACCTGAGTAAAGAGTCCCTCAATCAGCGGTAGGGGATACTTATTTTTTACCGTGATGTTATTTAAACCCCGGTAGTCGATACAGGGGCGAAGTCCCCCATCCTTTTTCTCCACAAAAAAAAACCCTGCCCCTGCTGGGGAAGATGAAGGCCGAATAAACCCTTTTTCTAAGTTCTCGGCGATATATTCCCGCATGGCAAGGGTTTCCGCTCGGGTCAAATTAAATATTCTCCCTCTGGGGGGCATTGTACCAGGGAGCAGTTCTATAGGGCAGTCCCAAGGTCTATGGGGAGGAAGTTTGTCTGCTGCCTTTTCTGAAAAAACATCAGCAAACTCCAGATATGGAGTTGGAATCCCCATAGGGAGTAGGCGCGTGACCCTGAGGGGAAATTCTAGGCAGTTCCGGAAACACTGGTGTCCCCACTTGGTAATTTGCCCCGAAACCCAATCAATTTGAGGATTATGCTCCTGCAGCCATGGCAACCCCAAAATCAAAGGAGTACCAGGCATGCTCAGAATCAGGAACCTGATAACCTCAGAATGACTGGCTCCTACCCTGATTTGCATAGGAGGTGATTGGAACCGAACTAACCCCCCGGCCACTGGAGTGCCATCAATGGCCGAAACCCGGATAGGAGTTGGCAAGGTCTGTACCATAATTCCTAGAGTCTGAGCTAGGTCAGAGTCCAGGAAATTCCCGGCTGCTCCCGAATCTAAAAGAGCCTTAAGATTAACACATTTAGCACCAATCATAAACTGAACTGGGACGAAAACTGGAGACGATACTTGAGGAGATACCTTACAGCCTAGGAGGGCCCCCTCGAAACCCCCTAGGCTCTGAAGTTTCCCGACGGTTTCTTTGGGCAAAGTCTAACCATGTGGCCGGTCCCACCACAGTAAAGACAGAGCCCCTCAGATAGGCGCCGTCGTCTCTCGCCTTCGGTGAGCCTGGTGGCACCTAGCTGCATAGGCTCTTCTGAGGATTGAGCGACTAGAGCCTCAGATTTTGCAGCCGATTCAGGATGTGAACCTTTCTCTAGGCGCCTTTCCCGGAGTCGGCGATCAACGCGGATGGCCAAATGCATCAATTCATCCAGAGTCTGGGGTTCCGGGTAGTTCACCAGGGTGTCCTTGATAGAGTCAGCCAGACCTAATCGGAATTGACCGCAGAGGGCAGGATTGTTCCAACGTGAGTCAACTGCCCAACGTCGGAATTCGGAACAGTAGTCTTCGGCTGGACGGCGACCCTGGCGGAGGGTACGTAACTTAGCGTCAGCTGAGGCCCCTTTGTCAGGATCATCATAAAGGACCTCCATTGCAGCGAAGAAACTATCCACCGACTGGCGGATGGGGTCCTGAGCTGATAGGCTGAAGGCCCAGGACTGGGGGTCTCCATGCAACAGGGAAATTATCAAGCCTACCTTCTGTTCCTGTGAGCCTGAAGAAACCGGGCGAAGCTGGAAGTATAGTTTACAAGAGTCCCGGAAATTGGCAAATTTTGCCCTATCGCCAAAAAACTTTTCAGGGAGCGGGATCTTGGGTTCCACAGTCATTGCGGCCGGAGTCCCCTGAGAAGTGGGGACAATGGGAGTTGGACGGTTCTCCTGGGCCGCAACTCGATGAGCCAGGTGCTCCACCGCCGCTGTCAGGGCCTGCACCTGCTCCAGAATTTGGTCCATTCTTCTTTCAGGCCCGTTATAATGTCAGGACTGTACCAAACACCCGTCTGCCTTAAGCCAGTATCCCCCAATCTCCACCGCCACTTCCGCCTATAGACAAGCCCCCGCTTGTAGGAGACACGGGTAATGCCTCTCCCAGTCGGTTGCCCCCAGGACTTAACAGGCGCAAAGGATAATAGCTTAAGGTGCAGCTTGGTGTTTGGCAGGGAATCCCGAATGAGGATGCCGGGTGCGAAAGTCCATAAATCAGGCCGAGGTCAAACCAGGTGGTCACAGGCGAGGTATCCAAGGGAGAGAACTAAGAATGGTCGAGGGTAGCCGAGGTCAAATCCAGGAGGTCACAGGTGAGGTACAGGAGGGTCAGGCAAGAGAGTGGTCAGGCAAAGCAGGAGGTCAGGGCAGGCAGCTAGCAAGAATAGTCGAGGTCCAAATCCAAATCCAAATCCAAATTCTTCACTAAGGTACAGCAACACACATCCAGAACCCAGAAGCTATAACGGGCACTGGGATACTGGAGCAGTACCACTTTATAGGGAACACTGGCCATTGGGAAAAGGGGAAAATGGAGGGAAACAAACTGATTGGTGCATACAAGGAAATGGGATCGGTCCCAGGAGCTGGACGGCCCAGGCCAGACAGGCCGACCAGTCCCTGGGTCCGATCCCCGGAACCAGCCACAGATTGGACATTTCAAACTCGCCCCCGGCGGGCGCGTTGGGGGAAGCGCCGCCGGGAGGCATAAAGCAGACGTGCTCGCGCGCGCGCGCGAGCACGTTGAGGATCGGGCGCGCCCCCGCCAGGAGGGGGAAGCGCCGAGTCAGAGGGGAGAGCCGCAGGGCCGCGTAGCCGCGCGGAGCGGGCTGCGACGCGGCCACTCACGGCGTCCTGCACCGCCAGCCCCTGATCCCCGCGACGGTGCCGAGGAGCTGGCAGACCCGGGGACCGTCGGGCCGCAGCCCGGTGGGAGCCACCCGGCAACGCGCCGCGGGACCAGGACCGGCGATAAGGTAAGTGCCTAACATGTACTCTGCATTTAATTGCATGTAACAAATTCCCTGTCCATGGGCAATTTTTCCTTATTTTGTATCGTTTGGATGTTTATATTTCTGTTTAAAGCTCTGCCTTATCCCTTGGAAAGAAGCTTTGGGGCTACTATTCCCCCACTTATGCTGGATACCTTCCCTTAACTCTCTACCTAGTGGTCCTACCTATTTGGATATTGTTACCTATCTTCGCTTGTGGGTGTTCGATTCTCCTATTTTGTATATATGTATTGTCCTTCGTGTGCAAAGAGTGGATGCACACTGGAACTTCCGAACCCCTTCTCACTGCTCTAGACAACAGGGATGCCAGCTCATTACCAGGAAATACAGCTCTCCACTCAGGCAAGGCTGGAGTGCTCACCTCGAAAGTTGGTAGTGTCCAAAAGCCATGGAAAAGCCAGCCACATAGTAGTAGAGCAAATTTAAAAATCCATTTATTTCAAACTGGTTAAAAGTCTATCACAGTGGTATAGATAAGAGCAGCATATAGGGTATCCTTACACGTCAACGCGTTTCGGGTTCTCACCCTTAATCATGACAAAGGATGGGTTGTAGGACATACACTTAAATACAATGTTTAGCAATGATATAATTGTATAATATCATACATCTGTGGATGAGAGAAACACACTGGCTAACCTTAATTACATCGACTCCTTCAAATTCACTGACCATGCAGTAAGCGTGCGCCGGGAGATCATATCCTAGGCTGCACCTGATACTAAATAATGACGTAGCCAGTGAAGAGGGAGGAGGCTGCCTTCTCACTGCTCTCTCTGTGCTCTTTGTATTTTTTGATTATTTTTTGATTAACTTTATAGTGTGCTACAACCCTTACCTAATATTGCGGGCAATCTGTTTCACACAATGGGACATCACAATTTGGGATGCCCCTTAACTTCCGAGGCCCTGAACTCTTTTAGACTCCAGGGCAGTCTGAGTAACACTCCTGGGATGCCCTGCTGTATAAAAACCTTCAGAAGTCCCTATGCACTTACCTTCTCCCAGTACCCTCGCCGAATCTCTGTGCTGCGGCAACATCCCTGCTCACCTCTAGCCGTGCGTGTGCCCAGGACTTTCTGAATGGCACAGGCACGCCATGGCTAGAAGGTGAGCAGGGGATGCAGCTGGCGATGCACTCTGCTCCCTTTGGCGTCGCTCGGCTGCTTAGCCGGACGCTTTTCTACCGCTGAAGCCACACCCTGCGGTACTTTTGAGAGAGCCAATTGGCCGACAGAGATTACATTGTGAGATCCGCTGGAATCAAGTAAGATTACCGCGCCCCTGGGGGTTTCACTCAGCTGGGGAAGCGGTGTAGTGTAGCAACCAGGCCTGGAAACTTTTAGGTGTGCGGAGGGGGGGTTATTTGTTTTAAAGGAAGCCTGTAGCATTACAAGCTAAAGTCAGATTATTTTTCCTATTTCAAAAATACAACGGTAGAAGTCTGATGTTTTTGTTTCAATTAGAACAATATGCCCCAGATTTGGTGCTCTTCCCATCATGCATGAGGCATTCAGCTACTGTTATTGCTTTCTAAAGACCCAAAAGCACATCCTGGATTTCCCCCATAGACTTCAATAGGATTCCGGTGATGCAGAAGCTGAATATTGGAAACCCAAAAATGACAAGGGCCCCCCTGGGGTCAATTCAGAGTCTGATGAAAAAAATCATTGCCTACCTTTGGGCTCATTCAAAACCAGGTGTAGAATAAGTATGTGATTGACATTATATTTTATGGGTTGGTATTGACCATAGCTATTTCTGTCCAGGAAGTGCATACAAGCAAGATGCTGCGCTATAAATAATCCCTATGGCCCATAAATAAGGTCTCTCTCTCTCTCTCTAATCTAAAGCTTAGCTGAAATGTAATACTATGCACTTAGCAGCGTAATACTGAGACTGACTGTCACTTGGCTATCGTTAGGGGGTTTGTACTTCACCAGACTGCAAGGATGCAGACCCTGGCAGCATTGACTATGAGGCTGATGTATCAATAGCGGCAGGTAGCAACAGTTGAGCGACTGTAGCGGCATTTTCAGAGCGCCCGCTAGTAGTCGCTGTGCTTGGCCGTTGTTCGGTAGTTGATAGCGACTCAGTCGGTTTGCCGTAATGTTGAATATTAGGTGAGGAGTCGCTATTTGACAGGTTCCACGCTGTATGGGAGCGCATGATAGCGACTGGCCCTAGCGACTGGCTCCCACCATATTCATTAAAAAATCAGCCTCTAAAAATTCTCGCGCATGTTTAAATCCCAAAGCGCAGGAGGCGTTGTATATAAAGTAGTTTTTTTTAACCCCCTAACCACCATTTAGGTTAAAAAAAAATTAGGATTTTTTTTTAAATAATATTGTAACCTGAACACTTTCATATCAGACCTGTAATATCAATTCTGCACAATTTTTTATTTTTTTTTAATTTCCCCCAAAAATTAATTTTCAATGCCAGAAGTGTTAACAGTTTTTTTTGTGTAATAAAAAATTATTTTAAAAATTAATTATTCATTAAAAAAAAACTTCCATTGAAATGCATTGGAGAGCGGCAGGTAGTGAGAGGTCATACCTGGCGTTGTTCAAGGTTGAAAGCTGGCGCTGTTGGCTGAGGCTGCGATAATGATGAATGAGTCACTAGATGTCGCTATCTCAGTCGCTAAGCAGGATTGGCTTGATAAATGTGTGATTGTGGTGGGGAGCCGGCGTTCTCATGGCGGGGCCCGTCATTACCGGCCAATCATCAGTCGCTACCTGTCGCTATTCCTTCATGAATAAGGCCCCAAATGTATGAGCACTTGAGTGAGCATCTGCCATGATGGAGGAGAAAGAACACAGGGTTGTCAGGAATGTCTGTGAGCTTGCGCATGTAATATGTGACCAAGTAGACTGTGGCAAGAGAAAAGTCACCAACAAGGATGGGATTCGAACTCACACGTGCAGCGCACAATGGATTAGCAGACCATGACCTTAACCACTTGGCCACCTCGTCAAGTTGAGGGCGGCAGCAGCAGCAAATTGAAGAAATCATCAATGAAAATCTAGGTAGAACTACACAGCGCACATTCCAAAAGTTTTATTCATTTTAAAAAGATATTATTCAGTAGACTTTTCTTAACCCTTTAACTGACAGTTTTGTCACCCTGTGTTGCCAGACCATGTTTCACTAGTTTGTGCTACACATGTTCATCTGTGATTTTTGAGGGGATTTCAGGGATTTACCAAGAACATTATATATTGTTTTTTTTTTCAGCAGAGTCTGGGCTTTAATATGAAATGTTTGTCGTTTTTTAAGTGTACTTTCAATAATTTTGAGTGAAATATGTGCAAAACAATCTAAAAAAATCAATTTTACAATTTGTAAGTTTTTTTTGTAATAGAAAATGTACGTTTGTCAATAAAATCTTATTGCACGTGAAATCCCCAATTCTCCCAGTTACAACGGTACCACATATTATATATATTGGTAGACACCCTTTCCTGCGCGGTTCCTTTAAGACTTATCTATCCTAATCGGTGGCGGCGGGCGGCGGACTTTTATTCACTGTATATCTGGCCAGATTGTTACACGAGGGGGATTGGAGGAGAACCATCCTTGGATTTTTATATGCGCGATTTGCTTATATAACATGTGAGAGCATTTTTAAGTATTAAAATGCTGCTTTTGAGGGTATCACGCAAGATTTGCTTTTTTTCTTTCATATGTTATGTGCTGAGAACACTGTTTGGAACCCAGATTGGAGAGATATTGTTCCAGCATCCCTGCCTGATTTTATTCACTGCCGAGGTGGAGAAGCTCTCTTTTGACTGGGCTGTGTCTAATTTTGGGAATGATGGAAGATTAACCTGTTAAGCCCACCTGTTGAGACATTTTGGTGGAGAAGCTTTCTTTCGGCTTGGCTGCATTTAATTTTGGAAAAATTGATTTTGGAAAAATTAACCCGGTATAAGCCCACTTCCTGTGACACTCCGGTAAGAAGATCTGTGTGGTGGTGGACGATTGGAACCAGCACGATTCTTTGAAAGTATATGCACTGTGGGTGATTTACCTGTCAAGACTTTTTTTTGGGGCATCCCACTTGGGGATATTTAAGAAAACTGCCCTGAATTAGGGGAGCTCTGTTATTATTTCTTGCAAATCTATTTGGACTCTATGGACAAAGGAGTTTTTATACGTTGAGCACCCAAAAAGTTTCTAGTAAGTTAAGAGTTTTTTAGAGTGCGGTATTTAAAGTGTTTCTATCTATCCTAATTGCCCTGCTCATGTGCACCTCCCAGGTTAGTTATAAAATGGTCTGAGCGGCTGCCCCGTTCCTTTGTTTCTATTGATTTTGTGCAAGCACATGGGGTGGGAGGTGCATCTTCAGCATACTTCTACAGGTGTGTGAATACAGTTTTCTGAAACTGGGCACGGTTTTCTGAAAGTAACCCCTCAATGAATTCTTTGGTTGCACAGAGTTTCCCTAAAAAAGAAGAATCAAAGACACATTTTCCTAACAAACCTATATGCAAACAAGAAAAAACAAGTTAAATGTGAAAAAGCAAGGTCCCCCGAACAGAACAATACCCAACATGGATAGGTACTGTCAAGGGAAGAGTTGCCAAACACCCCAATGTAAAGCATGTTCGTAGGGATAATTTCAGCTCTGCAGAAAAAGTGCGCACCTTGTGCTTTTTCTACCAAAACAACCCTTTACATTTGGTATACTTCCCCACATATATTCCCTGAATGTACACATGTTAAGCTTTCTAAGCGTACCCAGCTTGTTGTAGTGGGCTCATCTTTCTGGAAGTAATCCCGCAAAGAATTCTTAGGTTGCACAGGGTTTCCCTGGAAAAAAAAGCTGAATAAAAAACATGTTTTCCTAAAATATCAATATGCAAATAAGAAAAAACAAGTAATCCCTCAAAGAATTCTTAGGTTGCACAGGGTTTCCCTGAAAAAAAAAAAAGCAGAATAAAAAACATGTTTTCCTAAAACATCAATATGCAAACTAGACAAAGTGCAATTTCTGGGGAAATTGCGTGAAGTGTTCTTGCCTCCACCAGTTCTCTACAACTGGAGTGGGCGGAGTAACTGGGTGGAGTGACTTGAGTAACTGTTGTGTGGTTGGTGGCTGTAGTAACTGTGGAAAAGTTTGACTGGGCAGAGTAACTATGGTTTAGCCTTGGATTTTTAGTGGCAGCAGGGATAGCTGAACGCTTTGATCTAAAATTTTTGTAGGTGGGCTTGAAAATGAGGGAGAGGTCGCAGTTTAGAAATCATGTCCTGATTTTTCACTTCACACTCATCTCCCACTCTGAACATTCATTCCTATGGCAAAATTTTGCCAGAAAAAGGCCAATATTTCGGAAACCGTTCAGCGAAACGTTCCACAAAGTAATAGCACACCATTCAGGAACAATATATATATATATATTATGGTCTATGTAGTGTAACAACTGAGGAGTTACAGTGCAAAATTTGCATATAATAAGAATAAAAAAGATAAAAGGTGCAATTTCTGGGGAAATTGTGTGAAGTGTTCTTGCCTCCACCAGTTCTCTACACCTGGAGTGGGCAGAGTAACTGGGTGGAGTGACTTGAGTAACTGTTGGGTGGTTGGAGGGGCTGGAGTAACCGTGGAAAGGTTTGACTGGGCAGAGTAACTATATGGATTGTTTGGAGTGAGTAAAGATAGTAGGCATTAAATGATGAAGTATTTCTATCTTGCTAAATGACTGGCTATGTCATTTGTCTAACCTTATTTCCATAACATGTTTTCATGGGGAGTTTTCCTGAGACTGGCTGTGTGGGCGGAGCAGCTGTAAAATGAATGTAACGAGCCAGGCTGCAGGTGTGTTCCTGAGGTAGCCAGAGAATGCATTTAAAAAAACACATTTCTAATTCACTGGTGGTTGCCATATTCAAATGGCTGTAGCTTCAAAATCCTTATACATCCTACAGCAAAGAGCTTTATACTGTAAGAATCACAAGAGCCAGGCCTACAATGTGTTATATAGAATGTCTCTGAAATATTAAAAATGAAGGCACAGTCGCAGTTTAGAAATTGCCATTCAATTTTGTGGTGTCTAGAGTGGAGTTTCAATTAATGTCAATGGGAAGTGTGATTTACAAACAAAAGGTCATATTGTGAAAACTGTTAGGGCTATGGCTTAGCATTTTTAGCGGCAGCAGGGATAGCTGAACGTTTTGATATAAGATTTGTGTAGGTGGAGCTTAAAAATGAGGGAGAGGTCGCAGTTTAGAAATCATGTCCTGATTTTTCACTTCACACTCATCTCCCACTCTAGTTTTGAACATTCCTCCCATTCATTCCTATGGGAAAATTGCACCAGAAAAACGCCAATATTTCGGAAACTGTTTGGCGAAACGTTCCACAAAGGAACGATCCGCGCGTTTTGGTATATTATGGTCTATGTAGTGTAAAAACTGTGGGAGGAGTTACAGTGCAAAATATGGCTATAATAAGAATAAAAATAATATATATGTGAGAGAACAATAAGTGATCTTGCCATGCAAGAACACTTAATAAGAAAAAACAAGCTAAATATGAAAGCACATGGTCCCTCGAACAGAACAATACCCAACATGCATAGGTACTATTAACGCTTTTAATTGCCTGTCTACTTGAATTTTTGTCACCCTCTGTTGACAGGTCATTTTTCACCATTTTGCGCCATGTTTAACCATGATTTCCAGGAAAATTATATATTATTTTTTGCGGCCGAGTTTAGGCTTTAACGTGAAATTTCTTGTTTGGAATTTTTCTACTTTTTTTTTTTTTTTTATATATTTTTAAATAAAAATAAACCAAATTTTTTTTTTTTTTTCAAAAATTGTCTCCTATATTTTAAAGAAAACATTTGTTTTAAAAAAGAAAACCATATTGATTGTGAATGCCTGATTTCTCTTGGGCCCTTCTGCCCCCCTTGGCCTTTGGGAAGGCAGGGCAATTTCTCACCCTCTCCTCACCACGGAAGAGCCCGGGGGGTGATCGGAGGCCCCGTGAGAGGGATCGCGGCTACAGGTGAGTAAATGTCTTTTTTTTATTACAGTTAGCAGCGGCCACTGCCGAAGCAGGGGGGCTATTCCGGGAACTCTCCTGGAGCCAGAAGAACCCCCAGGGTGGACTGGATGGCTCCAAGTTAAAGAGGAGACTCGGTCCGATGGATAGAGTGGTCAGGTGAGCTTTTTTATTTTAATTTTTTGGCCACTAGCAGGGGTAAATGCCAGGCCATGAATTTTACCTGGCTGGCACTAAAGGATCGGAGAGGCAACCACATACGGCCTTGGCACTTAAAGGGTTAAGACTTGTGTTTCCTAATTGCACTGCTCACATGCACCTCACAGGTTAGTTATAAAATGGTCTGATCGGCTGCCACCCCTCCTTTGTTTCTTTAGACACCCTTTCCTGCTCAGGAGACTCCTCCAAACTGAAACATTGCCTAGAAGATTTTCTGATAAAATACAACTAAACTATGTGCACTTTGCAGTGTTTCAAGAAAAGTGACCCTTTACATTTTAAATTCCCCCTGCAAACTATATATTCTCTGAAAGTACACACATCAAGCTTTCTAGGCATACCAGGTTTGTTGACATGGGTGCAGCTTTCTGGAATAAATCCAATGAATTCTTGGTTGCACAGGGTTTCCCCTAAAAAACAAGTTAAATTTGAAATAGCAAGGTCCCCTGAACAGAACAAAACCCAAAATGCATAGCTACTGTCAAGGGTAGGGTTGTCAAACACCCCAAAGTAAAGCATGTGATTAAGGGGAAGTATATTTAATAATGACACCTCTGCAGACAAAGTGTACAGCTTGCACTTTTTGAAACCAAAATGACCTTTAACATTTGAAATACCCCTCAAAAATCATGGATTCCATGAAAGTACACACCTTAAGCTTTCTAGGTGTACCCAGCTTGTAGTGGGCACATCTTTTTGGAAGTATTTCATTAATGAATTCATGGTTGCACAGGGTTTTCCTAAAAAAGAAGTGGAATCAAAGCCCCATTTTCCTGAAAAAACAATATGCAAACAAGAAAAAAAGTGCCCCTCCACCCTTTCTCCATCGATCACTACCACATCTGAGAATTGTAGGCTCCAGGAGCAGGATCATGTCATCTGCCCAAAAGAGGCGGGGTAAGTAGCGGTCTGCAGCAATGGGGAAGTGAGGGGCCTGTTCACGGGCCTTTACTCACGTTGGAAAAGCCCAGGGGGGATTGGAGGCCCCCGTGGTGATTAGCAGACCCAGCCACTGAATTGCAGGCCGCAGTGAGCATCGCAGTTTTTTTTGCTGCTAGTAGGGGGAAAGGTTAGTCAGTTACGTGGCTGGTGTTTAACAGTAGGAGAGGCAGTTGCATGAATTTTACGTGGCTGGCCTTAGGAAGGTTAATGGTTCCTATATAATGTACAGTTGCAGCACATGATAAAGGTCCCATTGCTTCCCCAGAGCTGCATTTCATTAGATCGAAAAATAGATGTTGAAAACGAAATATAGGCACTGCTGAGATTCGAACTCAGGATCTCCTGTTTACTAGACAGGCGCTTTAACCAACTAAGCCACAGCGCCAAGACATGCAACTGCATATGCCCCCCAATTGCCATGGTGCCCAGGGTGCATGCCCCGCTCACCCTCCCCTAGAAACAGCCCTAGAAATAGGTTTATTATAATATACAATATTTTAATTTACATTACAAATTACATTGATCAATCAAGGCAAATTCAATTGGTTAAGTGAAAAGTCCTGGGCAAATTAATAAAGATTATTTTTTTTAAGTTATACAGAGTTCTTTTTTAACCACTGATCCACCTCATCCAAAGACACAGCTTGATATTAGAAAGATAAATCATCTGTCACCTTTTGTTAAAGGAACACAACAATCATTTAAGTAGACTGTGCCAAGAGAGAAAAGTCACCGACGAGGATGGGATTCGAACCCACGCGTGCAGAGCACAATGGATTAGCAGTCCATCGCCTTAACCACTCGGCCACCTCGTCAAGTTGAGGTTTACATCAAATTGAAGAAATCATGAATGAAAATTTGAAGAGAACTACACAGAAGTCTATGATGTGCTCCAAGAGGCCACTTTGGTGTATGTTGCAAATTTAAACACATTGTTGATAGGGAAAATTGTTTTCTTTTATAACACAGAGTTACAAACACATAGAAATTAAAAAGTAACAGATAAGCTTAGCACATTGATTACAATAATGGAAGCTGTCATCAAAAGTAGACATAACCTTTAACCTTAAACTCCAGTAATGTATACAGCTCCACACACTGTACAATGTAATATTTACATAAGATTTACATCAAATATACTCTAGGAAAAGTTTCCATTGCAAATCACACTCTACCTCGCTCCATTTACTGAACCTCACCTCACTGTAATAGATGTCCTATTTTATGGAATATATCTTTAACTGTACTGTGCTGTATTGCAGAGATTCCTGGGAGGTGGGTGTGGCTGCATACTGAGGACTATAGTGCTTACATTAGCATAAGGGAGGGCTATAAGCTCTCTTATAAGCTAATCATGTGCTTATATTATAACAGCAAAAGCTCAGCTTGGAAATACTTTGTGTAACCCCGTCAGTGACAAATGGTGTGTTTAGCAGAGAGATACACAGTGACATGCTGACTCTACAAATTGTTCGGTACCACAACACTACACGTAGCTTGTCACTCATGCCAGGATGGTCTCAACCTGAGAGATGGGGGTGCGGTCCTGTGGGGATCAGTGGCCCCCCGGATGAAGAAGAGACCCGAGGTAAACAGCTTTTTGTTCCTGGAGCCCCCCATGGTGTCATACTATGGGTTAAGGCCTGTCCCTTAACCCTGATAGGACCTTCCCCTATAAGTTTTTGAGTTTGCCCTTCCTTTTTTACTGTAATTTCCATAAGGTACGTTACCTATACGTTTTTGATTATAGTATTAAATCTTGTTTTTAGTTATCAGCTTTTCTGCAGGCACTGAGGCTAAATGCACAGCGCAATGCTCCCGGGATAGCTATAAATTAGCTAAAGAGGCGTGCACGGGCCAGTTTAGAGACTTAGGCTAAATGCCTGTTAAGAGAGCTTACCAGCGAAGTTGTCACAGTGAATGCCCCATTTCTCTCGGGGCCCTTCTGCCCCCCTCCGTCTTTGGGGAGGCAGGGCAATTTCTCACCCTCTCCTCACCACGGAAGAGCCCGGGGGGTGATTGGAGGCCCCGTGAGAGGAATCGTGGCTACAGGTGAGTAAATGTCATTTTTTTTACAGTTAGCAGCGGCCACTGCCAAAGCCAGAAGAGCCCCCAGGTTGGATTGGATGGCTCCAAGTTAAATAAGAGACCCGGTCGGATGGATAGAGTGGTCAGGTGAGTGTTTTTTTTATTTTTTGGCCACTAGCAGGGGTAAATGCCAGGCCATGAATTTTACCTGGCTGGCACTAAAGGATCGGAGAGGCAACCACATATGGCATTGGCACTTAAAGGGTTAAGACTTGTGTATCCAATTGCACTGCTCACATGCACCTCACAGGTTAGTTATAAAATGGTCTGATCGGCTGCCACCCCTCCTTTGTTTCTTTAGACACCCTTTCCTGCTCAGGAGACTCCCCAAACTGAAACAGTGATTAGAAGATTTTCTGATAAAATACAACTATACTAGGCGCACCTTGCTGTGTTTCAAGAAAAGTGACCCTATACATTTGAAATACCCTGCAAACTATATATTTAGAGATGAGCGAACTTCTCAAAAATTCGATTCGGGCGATTCGCCGAATTTCTCAAAGAAATTCGGGTTCGTCCGAATCGAACTTTAACGAATCGCTCATCTCTGGTGGGAGCGGGGAGGCCGCCCGCTGACAGTGCAGCCGGCCTCCCCGCTCCCACCAAGCCCAGAAATGGAAAAAAAAAAGCCGGCATGATGGGAGCGGGGAGGCCGGCTGCGCTGTCAGCGGGCGGCGGAAGCCGGCTTCCGCCGCCCGCTGACAACGCAGCCGGTCTCCTCGCTCCCACCATGCCGGCATTTTTATTTTTTATTTCAGGGAAAGTTCGGTCATCACGAACCACTAAAAATTCGGGTTCGTGCTGAATCGAATTTTCCCTGAAATTCGGAGCGAATTCAGGTTCGTTAGAACCGATTCGCTCCTCCCTATATATATTCTCTGAAAGTACACACATCAAGCGTTCTAGGCATACCAGGTTTGTTGACATGGGTGCAGCTTTCTGGAAGAAATCCAATGAATTCTTGGTTGCACATTTTTCTAAAATAACATTATGCAAACAAGAAAAACAAGAAAAAAGTGCCCCTCCACCCTTTCTCCATCGATCACTACCACATCTGAGAATTGTAGGCTCCAGGAGCAGGATCATGTCATCTGCCCAAAAGAGGCAGGGTAAGCAGCGGTCTGCAGCAATGGGGAAGTGAGGGGCCCGTTCGCGGCCCTTAAGTCACGGTGGAAAAGCCCAGGGAGGATTGGAGGCCCCCGTGGTGATTAGGAGACCCAGCCGCTGAATTGCAGGCCGCAGTGAGCATCGCAGTTTTTTTGCTGCTAGTAGGGGGAAAGGTTAGTCAGTTTACGTGGCTGGTGTTTAACAGTAGGAGAGGCATTTGCATGAATTTTACGTGGCTGGCATTAGGAAGGTTAATGGTTCCTATATAATGTACAGTTGCAGCACATGATAAAGGTCCCATTGCTTCCCCAGAGCTGCATTTCATTAGATTGAAAAATAGATGTTGAAAATAAAACATAGGTGTAGCGATAACCCTTATCGCCGGAGGGCTTCACCGCCCGAGACGTCCTTTTCCCAATCGTAAGAGGTGCTGCTGGAATTCCAGAGTCGTCCGTGAGGAAACAGGAACAGCCCTTACAAGGGCTAGTGAACTGTAATATAGCGTTTCCCCCAATAAGAGACAGAACTTCAGTATTGAGGGTGAAGGTGAAGTGTTTTTATTAGTGCCACTCTAGGCCTTATATACACAAGTCTCCATGCAATGACAACCACACTGACCAATAGCAGCAGGGCACACAATCCCTCAACTCTGCCGGTGACGCAATCAGTAGAACAATAGCAGGCTGTAATACCATCAATCAGGACAATGCCATTGACTGTGACGTAATCAACAATACACAATGGCAGTCAAAATACAATGACGTTGCCTGTAACAGTATCAAAATACAATTACATTGTCTGGAACCTAATTAAGAAAAGGCCAGTGAATGACCCGGTGGGCAATCGAATAGTGATGACATCCAAAAGACAGAGCCTCTGTCACAATGCCCCCTTTTTGTGGAACACCCGGCAGACCCGGATTGACCCTGTTCGGGTTAACGTGGGGCTGTCCGGACTCTTGTTATGGGCAGAGTTCTGTGTAAGGACAAGTCTGCACATAGTGAGTAACCGGACTAAACATTGACGTGGGCTGTACATAGGAATCGGTCATGGGTGGGGTCCAAACACTGGGATATTGTGGCGTTGGTGAGTTCAGCACCAAAGTCCTTGGTTGGATGTGTGCACAGGTGCTCTGCTTTCTTATAGCTGGCCCAAGTTTCAATCTCTTTCCATGGAAGCTGATCGGAGAATCCACAATTTTCTGCACATCTACATCATCGTAAAAGTAGACAAAACCATAACCCTTAGAAACGCCAGAGGCATCCCTAATAATTTTGACATTCTTTACAGCGCCATACTTTGAAAAAACATCCTTAATTTCAGGCTGATTAATCCGACGGCCAATGCCCCCAACAAAAATAGTGTTTGGCATACGTTTCCCTTCTGGAAGGACGTAACCTGATGGCTGATCCTCTTCTTGGCTTCTTGTAACAGACATGACGTGATGCAGACGAAACCCCTGGGTCTCCCCGACCAGTGGGCTGGAGTCGGCAGCTGGGGCTGGAGCCTGGGCTGTAACAGGGTTGACGCTGGCTGGTCCAGAGGTAGCGTAGGCAGAAGTCATTGGTCCTAGATCATTTCCCAATAGTACTTCTGCTGGTAAGTTGTCCATAAGTCCCACCTGTACCCTGCCGGATCCAGCGCCCCAGTCAAGATGTACTCGGGCGGTGGGGAGTCGAAACACAGCTCCTCCCGCCACCCTTACTGCAACGGTGTGTCCAGTGCGGTCTTTGTTCTTGACCAAATGAGGTTGGAGCAAGGTAAGTGTGGCTCCGGTGTCGCGTAATCCTTGCGCGGTGCGCCCATTGACTCGTACCTCCTGGCAATGGTGCTGTCGGTTGTCTTGGATGGCCGCTTGTACGGGATCAGCTTCATACAGTACCCCCAGATACTCTTCCGAACTGCTCTCAGCTTCCAAACAGTGTGCCACAGGAGTACGGGAGGTGGAAGGTTGCTTTTGCCCCCGCGTGTTTCGGGGAGGCTCTAGGGCGCAATCACTGCGATAATGTCCCCATTGTTTGCAACGATGGCACTGAACTGTGGAGAGGTTCGGTTGATGCGCTGGCCTATGTGGCCCAGAGTCACGAGTTGGCGCTGAAGCCACAGGTGCTTGAAATTTGATGGGAGGTTGTGGTTTTGGAGCGGACTGTTATGTCCGGCGAGCATCAGTGTACTCGTCGGCTAGACGAGCAGCCTCAGGTAGCGTTAGAGGCCTCCAGTCACGTACCCACTCTCTTAGCTCTGGTTGCAGGGCATTGAGAAAATGTTCTAGTAAAAACAACTGTAGTACATCCTCAGCGGTCGTGGCTTTGCATCCAGTGACCCAGTGTGATGCTGTACGATGGAGGCGACATGTCCACTCCGTGTAAGAATCCCCTCCCTTCTTTTGGGATTCCCGAAATCGTCGCCTGTAGGCTTCCGGGGTGACAGCGTACCGGGCTAACAAAGCCTCCTTTACCAGATGGTAGTGTGGTAAGTCCGCATCAGGGATGGCCCGGAAAGCATCGGAAGCTTTCCCAGATAGTTTCCCTGATAATATGGTGACCCATTCCTCCGTGGGTACCCGGCGTAAAGTGCACTGGCGTTCAAAATCGGCCAAAAATCCGTCAATTTCATCGTCACTTTCCTGGAAGGACTTAAATGCTGCAAATGGAATCTTTCTCCCCCCAGTGTAACTGAGGCTGAGAGGCTGCTGGGTTGAAAGTCGCCGATCTTCCCTTCGCTTACTGGCCTCTGCCTCCGCTGCGGCAAAGACTCGGTCGATCAGTTCCTGTGATGGATTAGGGCCATAGACCGACAATCTGTTCCGAACCGCTTGAACGAGAGCAGCGTCTTCATCGATCTCTATATTGGTTTCGGTCCTCACTGCTGCACGATCCATTTCGATCAGCTCGGCTATCAGTTCCCGACGTGGGCGGTTGCTAGCTGACCTTCCCCGGCTCTCGAGTAGATCCTTCAGGGTCAGCCTTTTCAACTTGTCCTACTGACTCTCCATCAGGGTAGCACTCTCTCTGGGTACAAAGGACCATCCCACCGCTGCCACCAATTGTAGCGATAACCCTTATCGCCGGAGGGCTTCACCGCCCGAGACGTCCTTTTCCCAATCGTAAGAGGTGCTGCTGGAATTCCAGAGTCGTCCGTGAGGAAACAGGAACAGCCCTTACAAGGGCTAGTGAACTGTAATATAGCGTTTCCCCCAATAAGAGACAGAACTTCAGTATTGAGGGTGAAGGTGAAGTGTTTTTATTAGTGCCACTCTAGGCCTTATATACACAAGTCTCCATGCAATGACAACCACACTGACCAATAGCAGCAGGGCACACAATCCCTCAACTCTGCCGGTGACGCAATCAGTAGAACAATAGCAGGCTGTAATACCATCAATCAGGACAATGCCATTGACTGTGACGTAATCAACAATACACAATGGCAGTCAAAATACAATGACGTTGCCTGTAACAGTATCAAAATACAATTACATTGTCTGGAACCTAATTAAGAAAAGGCCAGTGAATGACCCGGTGGGCAATCGAATAGTGATGACATCCAAAAGACAGAGCCTCTGTCACAATTCGAAAAATAGATGTTGAAAATAAAACATAGGCACTGCTGAGATTCGAACTCAGGATCTCCTGTTTACTAGACAGGCGCTTTAACCAACTAAGCCACAGCACCAAGACGTGCAACTGCATATGCCCCCCAATTGCCACGGTTCCCAGAGTGATTGCCCTGCTCACCCTCCCCTAGAAACAGCCCTAGAAATAGGTTTATTATAATATACAATATTTTAATTTACATTACAAATTACTTTGATCAATCAAGGCAAATTCAATTGGTTAAGTGAAAAGTCCTGGGCAAGTTAATAGATTATTTTTTTTTAGTTATACAGAGTTCCTCTTTAACCACTGATCCACCTCATCCAAAGAGACACAGCTTGATATTAGAAAGATAAATCATCTGTCACCTTTTGTTAAAGGAACACAACAATCATTTAAGTAGACTGTGCCAAGAGAGAAAAGTCACCGACGAGGATGGGATTCGAACCCACGCGTGCAGAGCACAATGGATTAGCAGTCCATCGCCTTAACCACTCGGCCACCTCGTCAAGTTGAGGGCAGCAGCAAATTGAAGAAATCATTAATAAAAAATTGAAGAGAACTGCACAGAAGTCTATGATATGTACTCCAAGAGGCCACTTTGGTGTATGTTGCTAATTTAAACACATTGTTGCTAGGGAAAACTGTTTTCTTTTATAACACAGAGTTACAAACACATAGAAATTGAAAAGTAACAGATAAGCTTAGCACATTGATTACAATAATGGAAACTGTCATCAAAAGTGGAATTAACCTTTAACCTTAAACTCCAGTAATGTATACAGCTCCACACACTGTACAATGTAATATTTACATAAGATTTACATCAAATATACTCTAGGAAAAGTTTCCATTGCAAATCACACTCTACCTCGCTCCATTTGCTGAACCTCACCTCACTGTAATAGATGTCCTATTTTATGGAATATATCTTTAACTGTACTGTGCTGTATTGCAGAGATTCCTGGGAGGTGGGTGTGGCTGCATACTGAGGACTATAGTGCTTACATTAGCATAAGGGAGGGCTATAAGCTCGCTTATAAGCTAATCATGTGCTTATATTATAACAGCAAAAGCTCAGCTTGGAAATACTTTGTGTAACCCCGTCAGTAACAAATGGTGTATTTAGCAGAGAGATACACAGTGACATGCTGACTCTACAAATTGTTCGGTACCACAACACTACACGTAGCTTGTCACTCATGCCAGGATGTTCTCAACCTGAGAGATGGGGGTGCGGTTCTGTGGGGATCAGTGGCCCCCCCGGATGAAGAGGAAAGCAGCTTTTTGTTCCTGGAGCCCCCCATGGTGTCGTACTATGGGTTAAGGCCTGCCCCTTAACCCTGATAGGACCCTTCCCCTATAAGTCTTTGAGTTTTTGAGAATTGAGGACATCATCAATGAAAATTTGGAGAGAACTACATAAAGCACATTCAAAGAGTTTTATTCATTTTCTAATGATCTGATTCAGTAAACTTTTCTTAAACTAAACTTACTAGCTAGACTTAAATCTCATGTAAATAAGGTCCATTTTCTGCCCTTTTTTCAGAATAAGGCCTGAGATAAACAATGATTCAAAGAAAAAAGAACATCTGATGAGTTTATAAATGCCTAAAGGGCTGATATGCTGGTTGTCATCACATAAAAGTGGACCAACATTTTTTTCTTTTTACTTTTACATGCTCATTAATAACCATGCAAACCACTGAATGCTTAATAATGACTTACTCACCTTACCTACCTAATGGCTCCCAGACATCTCGCTCCAGCGCCACGGATTCCACCGCTCCATGAACCTGGAAACAGCTTGCAGAGACGTCCAGACCTGTGCTGGAAAGGTGAGTTGGTCCACTTTTAAAGGAAAACTCCCTTTCTGTCAGGTTTATTGTTGTTCTGCCTTATTGGCTAATAAAATGATTGATAAAAATGAATGATTTTTTGAAGGTAGCTCACCCAGTAAAGCTGACTTTTTATATCTTACCAAAGATCTACAAAGACCAAAGGAGGCCGTCAGGGCGACCAATCGTTTCTGTGATTGGCTAGCTCATGGAAAAGATCTGTATTTGGGTGGACGACGTTCTTCAGCCTCATGTGGTAGGTTTGTCATCCTATCTTCGGGATTCCTTAGATCTATTATCCAGGTTGGACTACCAACGAATTGTTTGATGATTACGTGTGACGTTGCGTCACTGTACTCAAACATCTCACATGAATATGCCATCTATACAGTTAGCTATTTCCTGCAAATGGAATCCAACTTATATCCCGAACGTCGAAAGTTCGTGTTGGATGCCCTCAGATTCATTTTGGAACATAATTATTTCATCATTGATAATGGCTATTAAAACGATGAATGGGAGTTGCGATAGGGGCACGTTGTGCCCCCTCAGTGGAAAACCTATTTTTGGGATGTGGGAGAGGCAGGTGGTCTTCAGTGAATCTATGGGCCGATATCATGGCCACATTGTGGTGTGGTTAAGATCCATTGATGATATCCTGTTTCTGTGGGAATGATCTCAAACAGATTGTGATAGCTTTTTGGCTACCTTAAAAAATAATGATTTTAATATCAAATTGACATCTTGCTCATCCACAGAAAGGATCGAGTTCCTGGATCTCTCCCTCTCCCTACAGAAGGATGGAATAATAGAAAGTACATTGTTCCGGAAGAGTACAGCATCAAATAGTCTTTTACACTATAACAGCTTTCACCCCGAACATTTGAAGAGGGACATCCCAGTCGGGCAATTTTAAAGAATAAGACGAAATTGCTTGGATGAACAGGAATTTGAATGCCAAGCAGTAAATCTGGAGGAACGTCTCACAAGCATGTACGAAGGCTCAGGGAGCAAACCGATTGGAATTGTTGTTGGATAAAGCGGATGCCCTATAGAGTATTTGTCTCTGTGGTTGGGGACTAGGGGAGCACCCCCATAAAAAGGCATTTTTTTCATCTTCTATATCAGGTGGCGCCCACTTGTGTTTTGTTGTTGCAATAGGAATGTAAAATAAACCTCTGCGTTAGGATTGTGCCCCCAGTCCTGTGATTAACTTATCAGTATGCTGCTTCAAATTTTCGTACATTTCTGTGTGTCTGTGATCCAAAAGTAGGCCTTGAGTAAAAGCTACAGACTACAAGTCCCAGCATCCCTCCCCTATAACAGGTGATCTAATCAGCAGCTTTGGCTAAATCACATGGCAGTTATTACCTCCCCAACTGTAAACACTGCCAGTAACTCTTTAGCTACTGGAACACAAACTGATATCCCTTTATCTACAGAGTTTGAATTAGAGCACATCGGGTTAAACCTGAGGTTTGTGCCTTAGCCAGTCAGATGATTAGCAATGCAGATTCAAGTAGTCTGTGATATGCACTCCAAGAGACCGCTTTGGTGTGGTTTGCTAATATAAACACACTGTTGCTAGAGAAAACTATTTTCTTTTGTAACAAACAGATATAAATGCAAAAAAATAACAGATATGCTTAGCACATTTATTACAACAATGGAAGCTTTTAAAAATGTCAAGTGGAATTAACCTTTACCCTTACACTCCAGAAATGTATACAGATCCACACACTGTAATATGTAACATTTACATACGCTTTACATCAAATATCACCTTACTCTCGTAAAAGTTTCTATTGCAAATTACACTCTACCTCGCTCCTTTTACTGAACCTCACCTTATTGTAATAGATGTCCTATTTTACGGAATATATCTTTTACTTTGTGCTGTATTGAAGAAATTCCTGGGAGGTGGGCGTGGCCGCATACTAAGGACTATAGTGCTTACATTAGCATAAGGGAGGGCTATAAGCTCGCTTATTTGCTGATCATGTTTTCATATCACAACAGCAACAGCTCAGCTTGGAAATACTTTGTGTAACCCCCTTCAGTGACAAATGGTGTATTTAGCAGAGAGATACACAGTGACATGCTGACCCTACAAATTGATTGGTACCCCAAAACTACATGCAGCTTGTCACTCATGCCAGGATGTTCTCAGCCTGAGCGATGATCTGTATTAAAAATTACTCAAATAGTTAACCAGACCAACACCCTTGGACGAAGCAGTGCTCATATGCCTTCCTCCCCAGGGCAATTCAGATTGCTGCACATACAAATTAACTTACCTTTTTGTAACTCCTGCTGTGGCCAATTTTACAACCAAAATGGCATCCTATGGAGCTACAGGCCACCTACAAAGAGAAAGTGCTGCTGGGTTTCCCGCCCCTGTGCATTGTGGGTTATCCAGACAGCAGCACAGCTGGGATGCTGGGAAAGGAGGCTCCAAAATGGCCACGGCCAGGAGAAAATCAGTGAGGCAGCATTTCAACTTTGAGTGGATACAGGAGCAAATGTAAGTGCGGACAATGATTCAGTATCAGGCATGCAGTTTGGGCCAAGGGAGTTTCTTTCCAACTAAGGTCCGGTTTAAAGTGGAACATGGATTTCTTCCATGCCGAGGGGGCCCTGACCGCGACAGTTTATGGTTCTGGTTCTGTTGTCCCTGGCAATAGCCTTATTTGTCCCTGTGATTGTAAGTAGAGCTTATGTTTAAAGTGGAACAAAACCCAACAGTGGCCAGCCTGGAATCAATTCCAGGGCCAGCTGCTGGCTTTTCCCTGGGGCATCTCGCATCAGGATGCCCCGCCATGTGAAACTTTTCAGGGCACCCATAAAAACTCACCTTTCCCTGCTCCAATGGCGCATGTGCGGGCTCTCATCCAATGAGTACCGTCTGCTATGACTAAGTCATATGGCACGCAGCTGTCATAGAGCGTGCGATGCAACATCCCCTGCATCCCCAGCGTTGTGCACTCCCACCTCAGCCATTCAGATAGATAGATGCGGGGGACATGACCGGGGGGGGGGATCGGAGGCCCCCCGGGTGAAGAGGAAAACCCCCCTGCTGGATTACAGTCTAAGGTGAGTGGCTTTATTATTTGAAGTAGTAGTAGTAGTGCTAGTAGGGGGAAAGCCTTTACGTGGCTGGCATTAGGAAGGTTAATGGTTCCTATATAATGTACAGTTGCAGCACATGATAAAGGTCCCATTGCTTCCTCAGAGCTGCATTTCATTTACGCTTGCATTTCATTGGATCGAAATAATAAATAGATGTTGATAATAAAATATAGGCACTGGAGCTCTCCCGGCATCTCAGCCATGTTGCTGCCCGGATTCAACTGACATAACTGACAATGCACAGTAACAGGAAGCCCAGCAGCACTTCCTGTTTGCAGACGGCCTGCAAATGCATGAGCCGCCATTTTGTTTCTAAAATTTACTACAGCAGGGTTAGATGAAGGAAAATTAATTTTTTATGTTCAGCAATCTAAATTGCCCTGGGGAGAAATATGGGGGAAACTACACAGCGCACATTGCAAAAGTTTTATTCATTTTTTAATGATCTGATTCTGAACTTTTCCTAAACTATCTCATGGAAATAAGGTCCATTGTCTGCCCTTTTTTCAGAATAAGGCATGAGAACTGTGGCAACTGGGGTTTCATATTAAGAATAAATCTTAAAAGATAATTTTACAATATTTACAAAGAAATAACAAATAAAAAAAAATCACCACAAATACAATATATACAATATATACATAAGCAAGCAAAATTCTATAAAAAAGAACAAGCTCAAAGAAAAATCAATTAAAATTCAACAAAATTATATAAGGTCCTACAGGACCCTCTTTAAAAATAGCGCTGGAAATCCAGGCCCAGCTAATCTCCTCCTGACTACCAGTCCACAGACCTGCCAAGACAAACAAAAAAGTTAGTCTTTCTACACCTATTACGGTCCTGCAGAAAGTGTCACACCTCCCAGGAGTCCCTGGCAAATGGACACCATCAAAATAGATGGGTGATGACCTTAATGCCACCGCATCGCACCCTGGGACAGCGCTAC
The DNA here is from genome assembly GCA_027917425.1 of Gastrophryne carolinensis. Taxonomy (NCBI): domain Eukaryota; kingdom Metazoa; phylum Chordata; class Amphibia; order Anura; family Microhylidae; genus Gastrophryne; species Gastrophryne carolinensis. The sequence goes on from CM051238.1 coordinate 432,869,667, forward strand.
GATCAGCACAAATTCCGAGACTTCTGGAAAGACCTGGTTGGAAGGCAACCATTCAGGGACATTCAAACCAGGTCCTTCTGCCTATCATTAAGTCATATCAACCTCATCTTCCTCCAAGTCTCGGTGGTCTGACACAATGATAAATGGAGGATCTGGTTTTCCGTTTCCTTTTACCTGGCCCATGCAAACAGATGACACTTATTCACCACTTCTCTTCCACTTTCTGCTCCACTCTCATCTCCTCCTCCACAGCCATACTGTCATGCCCTCTAGAGGGGCACCGGCCTTTCTGAGCGGCATGCTACTCAGGACTGCAAAGAACAGACGCTTTCCCTCATTTTTAGACAGTTCCGGACTATATAGACCTGCACACATCGCATGTTCTACCGACTGTGCATTTCGCGGCCACATGATCTGCGCTGTCGCAGTATCGACACCTTGCTGGCTCATCACAAGGTGACCAAACCTAAGACAGCGGTGGCAGAATTTCGTCTGACCAGGATAATAAACTGAACACCTCTTTCCAGCTATGGTAAAAACTGGAGGGGGTGTCAGAGGCCAGAATAACATTCAGCGTCTTCAGCGGTCTTCAGCGGTCTTCAGCGGTTCTCCCTGATCCCTGATGTACAGATGTGATAGGTGGAAACCATAGGCAACACTAAAAGTAGAAACAATTAGAGCCCTGTCAGTGGAGTAGGCCCTGATAGTGAATAGGAACCAATAACTAGAGTAGTTAAAGTGGACCAACAACCAGGATTTTGACTATCCTGGGTTTTGGTCCACTTTGGGGGGGCACCCCGATTGGGGGTGCCCCGCTGTGTGAAACCCCCCAGAAAGCCCCAAAAACTCACCTCACCACGCTCCCACGTGACCGCGCCGTCCAATCACCACCGACGTCCAAGCGGGTGACAGCGACGTCCAAGACAGCGAGTCCGCCGCCGCCTCCCGCACGTCACTCTTACAGGGCGCGCGCCCGCGCCGGCCATGCACAAATGGCCGGCACGGGCGCGCGCACGTCTAGAGGGTTTTTTTGGGGGTTTTGGGGGGGTTTCACCCCGCGGGACATCCCCGGTGAGGGAGGTGATCGGTTGGAGGTTAGCTCTCCTGACATCTTGGGCTGTGCTCCCAATTATCACCACATCATCCATGTTGACCAGGGCTTTAACACTCGCTCCACTACTCCCAGGAACTACCACCCCCCTAACCAATTTATCCCGAACTACACTCCTAATCAGAGGCTCCATCATACAGATAAAGACCAACGGGGAAAGCGGGCAGCCCTGCCGGACCCCATAGCTGACTGGCAACTCCTCGCTCAGAACCCCATTGATCAATACCCAGCTGAAGATTCCAGAATACAGGCTACGCATCACACGGAGAATCCCAGGAGGGAAACCCAACCTTTCCAGCACCACAAATAAAAAACGGTGGGAGACACGGTCGAAGGCCTTCTCCAAATCAACCGTTTCGATCACAAAGACAGATCTATTTGTTTGTGCCATCCAGATCAAGTCTCTCAAGAGGATCAGGTTGTCAGAAATTCGCCTGCCTGGGACCGCACAGGCTTGTGACTTCCCGATAATGGTAGATATTACACCTTAAATGCAATTGGCCAAAACTTTAGCAAGAATCTTATAATCGACATTCAAAAGTGTAATCAGCCTCCAATTTCTGATGTCCCTCCTGTCCCCCTTCTTAAAGATGAGGGTAACAACCCCCTCTCTCATGGGGGGCGACAGTACCCCGACATCAGAAATCACATTCAGCACTTCGACCAGATCCTGCTTAATCATAGACCAGGTTCGAGTGTAAAACTCCGCTGGGAGACCATCACTGCCTGTCATTTTCCCTTGGCCATCTGACTAAGGGCAGTCCAAACCTCTTCCTCCGTCACCTCTCCCGCCAGAGATTCTGCATCATCTGCTGTAAGGCAATCGTCCAGAACTTGGCAATACTCTCGCATTTCAGCATCCGACGCTGTCGAGTGAGCCGTAAAGAGATTCCGATAAAAGTGACAAATGGCCGACCTTACATCATCACCGGTAACCTCTCGGTCCTGCACTAGAAGAGAAGAAAAAACTTCACTTGCTTTAAAGGCATTTTTAAAGAAGAAACTTGTAAATTTTTAATTCTCTTCCACATTCTGAATCTTAGCCCTAAACGTGATTGCCTTACCACGCTCCTCTAACAATCTGGATCTTTCACCCCTTACCACTCTCAACTCATCCTCCACCTCCCAACCCAGCGATCGCAAGGTCAGAAGGGTATGGAGCCTCTCTATAATATCCCTCTCCTTCCTAACGCGCTGCCTGGCCGCCCTGAAGCTTTCCTTACGGAAAAACTTCCAAATCTGGGACTTCACCCACTCCCACCATTCAACCACAGATTCAAACTTGCCTTTTTGCACCACCCACCTCCCGTATACCCATTCAAACCTTCATAGCACACCCTTATCCTCTAACAGGCTCACATTCAGCTTCCACACCCCTCTACCCATCTTCACACAACCATCTAAACTAACCGCCGCACAGACCACAACATGATCAGAAAAGATCACCGGAATATGACGGTAACTGCTAGTGGTAACTGACTGGGAGGTCAAGATCAGATCAATTCTCGACCTCACCGTCCCCTTGTCTGAGTAGAAGGTGAAGTCCAGGTCCCCTTCAGATTGAGGGCTAAAGGAGTCTCTGAGAGAAAAATCTCTAAGAATCCCCTCCATGCTCCTACTGGTGCTTTCTAAACTGCCGTCCCCTCCACCTGACTTTGCCTTGGGGGGGGAGCACCACAACATATTTGAAAAATGCAACACAGTATTAATACAAAAAAAGGGCTAAAAACATATACCACAAGACATATTAAAACCAACCGCTCTGACCACTAGTATACAGTCAATGATGCCCATACAGGGATATCTAATTAATACCACATGGGAACATGGCCCACAGTTTTGTACACCCTAAATAAATCCTTTGTGCTGGCACAAAAAAATTACATGAAGTACAATATAAGTAAAAGATGTGCAATAAAGTGCTATAGTGCAAAAAATTTTTATATAATACTATCTACCAGTGTTATTATTAACCTCAATATATATACAATAAAAATCTAATGATGCAAAGTGCAATTCATAAATGCATGAAAATCTCAAATATTCAAAATATCTATAAATATATTGCACAAAAAAACATCCCAAACAAGCAATTATCAAAACAATACAAATGAATATGCATGCAATTGCAAGTACCAGCAGACAATACAACAATAATCTTACGAATATAGGGCCACCCAGGGTATATGGATACAGGGCCAGAGACGGTGTAAAACACCCGCGCACGCGGCTCCCATGCCGCTTCAAGGATGAGGGTAAACTAAACATATGTGTGGAACCCTTAAATATCTGTCACTCCTGAGGAGGCCACCCACGTGCATCCAGCCCGACTGATCCGGCGGAAGTAACAACACGGAAGCGCCGTGGTGTCCACGTACGGGCACGTGACCACGCAGCCCGCATCACAGGACATGATGCGCCCCATTTTTTGGGCGGAACACCGCGCCCACAGCAGCCGGCGGACGCCGCACACCCTCCCCGCTAGGTGTGACGCGGCCAACCGCCAGACTGTGCAGGAGCAGTGCGTCACCAAGGTAACTGGCAACGCCACCGCCCAGGCCGCCGGACCACGGCAGGCAGAGCACACACCGGCAGCTCACCCGAGGAAAACAAGTCCCCAGGGCCACCAATTGACAAACCGCCCAAACTATATCTTAATAATAAAGTCCCCAGGGCCACCTATTGACAAACCGCCCAAACTATATCTTAATAATAAATGAACAAAACATGATAATACTAGTTGTTATTGATACATAATTAATTAGCTAAAAAACATGGCCAATATTTAAAGCGCTATGCATACAGGTGTCTATATACATGTACAAACCAACATAAATACAATTGTATACCCATCCAATATTCAAGGAGCGACTACCAACGTGCATCATCAGCATCAATGTAATTGAAATATAACCTCATAATACATACATATATACAGCTGAATAGCAGCTAAAGACATATGTCTAAAACAATTATCCAAAAAGAAAAAAGAGGCAAAAGGGCTAATGCCCAAATGGCTAATGCCCAAATGGTTCAATGGCAATACTACCATAGCCAACTGTAAACATGTTTGCAAAACTATCTATGAAAATATACACAAAAAGCCAAACAATGGTAAAGTGAACAAAGAATCCTCTATGTACAAATGGCAACTACTTAATTTTCATGATGTTAAGATCCTTGGTGGCTATTCAGAAATGGTAGGAGGGTAATAGTGGTATAAAGTAGGGCGCAGGTCTTCCAATGCTGCTCGATAAGAAAATCCACTTGAAATGTGCAACCCTATATAGCAGTGAACCTAAACACAAAAAACAAAAATGAAAAAGAGAAAAAACATGTGAAGGGACCATATATGAACAAGAGCATGATAAACATCATAATCATATGACGTGACAAACTAATCCCACAAAAATATGTATATAAGAGTCATGCCCTAAATTTGACATGACAACCCCATAACACCGCCAAATTGATCAGTGAAACCACAAAAAATATGGTGAAAATAAGGAAAGGGACAAATGAGGTATAGCACCCAATTGTCACAATCAAACAAAAAAAGAAGTAGAAGGGGAAGATATCCCTATTAAGAGAGCAAAAATCTAACCAAGTCGCCCTATTAATAACTAAACCTCATGCTGACTTAACCACCTACCCCTGAAAAATTGACCAAACATTGGAGCTATTATAAGCTTATCCCAAAAATGAAGCAAAGGACCAGTCTTTATTTAGGCCAACCGGAGATCTAGTATTAAGCTTCAATATCCAGCGTAATTCGCGTTGCAATAATCGCCGTTTCAGGTCACCTCCCTGCGGCCCTAAACGGACCCTTTCTATTCCAGTGACTCGCAAAGAAGAACAATCGCCCCCATGAACCTCCAAAAAGTGTCGAGCCACAGGGGAGATAGTCTTACCTGTGGTTGTATCTCTCCTGGCCAGCCTAATATTGGACAAATGGCCCTGGATACTAGTCCTTAGGGCATTCTGTGTCTCACCGATGTATAATTTAGAACACCCACACCGTAGTTGATAAATGACTGCCCTGGTTCTGCAATTAATAAAAGAAGAAATCTTATAACATCAATTTGTGCCACCATTGCCAATCACAGTTGTTTTCTCCATATATTAGCAGATCGAACAATTGTGTCAGAACACCGGGTGTGAACCCTGATTGCGGAGACTGCAACACTGCTCACCTCTCGACCGGGAAGCCTGGAGTCTAAAGACCAGCCTGGTATTCACTAGAGCCTCTGATGCTGAGGATAGGTTGGGCTGCAGGAAGGCCCCAGGTCAGGCAACCTAGGAGAGGGTTTTGCAGAATTTCGGGAAGGAGACAGACCAGAGCTGATCTGGGAGTGTGAGGCAGGCTGAAGTCGTGGGCTGGCAGATCTGAATCAAAGTCGAGAAACAAGCAGAGGTCGTGGGCAGGCAGATCCGGATTGTGGTCACAAAACAAGCCGAAGTCGTCAGGAAAGCAGGATCGTAGTCAGAAGCAAGCCGGGTCGGTACACAAGGAATCACAGGAACTCAGGAGCATGCAGGAAAAGACCAACTGGCAATTGAGGACAGGCCTTGTTTGTTTTTATAGGCCCCTGCACATGCTCAGTAGTGAGGACTCACAGGCGGCCTCTGCTGGTCAACAGGAGGAACAGTCCTGGTTCTCAAACATAAACAACCAGGTGGCCTCTGCTGGTCAACAGGAGGAACAGTCCTGGTTCTCCGGCATAAACGAACAGGCGCCCTCTGCTGGACTACAGAGGGAACAGTCCTGGTTCTCCGACATAAATGAACAGGTGCCCTCTGCTGGACTACAGAGGGAACAGTCCTGGTTCTCTGACAAATTGCCACAGGGGAAGCATCCCTTGGTCATAGTGTCAGTCAACCAAGTATTCAATGCTGATAAATCCAAGGTAAGTATATGCCAGTGGCTCGACATCAGCCCTCTGATGGAATGCCATTGTTTATTAAAATCGGTAATAAACCTTACCGTATTGTTCTGTCTATTCTCACCTCTCTGTCTGGTTCTAGATTGAAGTAAACCAGTTCTGGAGGTTTGTTTAGCCCGCTGGTAAGCGGCATCTATCACTTTACCTGGATATCCTTGATCGCTGAATGGGTGCACGTCCACTCCATTCTTTGGCTAGGTGATATTTATTCAGAGTGAGCACACATTACTTTTCAGGTATAGGTGGTGCACCCTTTACCATTGTTATCTTTGCCTTGGGCTCCAGAGAGACATCCTTTTCTCCCACCGACTCACTCACAGCAGCAATACGCGCAGAATCAGAAACACGTGTTACCTCCATTCTCTCCTCCACTCTTTCATTCACCCACTCCTCCTCCCTTACTTCAACATTCGCCTCACATTCATCCTGCACATTCACATTGGGACCGGGCACCTGCCACGCATTCCTCCCCAAGGGAGCACCAGGTTTATGCAGTGGTGTATGCTGCACCACTGCCGAGAAAAGCCTCTTCCCTTCCATCTGAGGGCAATTCCGAACTATATGGCCTCGCAGACCGCACACATCGCATGTTTTCCCGACGGTGCATTTAGCAACCACATGATCTGCGCTGTCATAGTATCGGCACCTTGCTGGTTCGTCGCAATGCTGTGCAAGGTGACCGAACCTCAAACAGGCATGACAAAATTCCGACTGCCCAGGGTAATATGGTAAAAACTGGAGGGGGGTGCCGAAGGCCAGAATAACAATCAGGGTCTTGCAAAAATGTGGCCTTTACCTTGAAACGACAGTTTGGAAAGCTGTATTGGTTCCTGAGGTTTTCCGGTACACTCTGAAAGCGCATATAGTGCGACAAGAAAGCCAGGATGGGATCAAGGTCCATGAAAGGGTTGTAGATCCAGATGTAGACGATCTTCACACCAGGCTCAAATAACAGGCCAGGCATTTGTCTTCTGAAAAATAGGACACATAGTACAGCCCGTTGCGAACATTATCCTGCACTCCAGCAATGTCGCTCACCTTCACGCCAAGTAAGTCACGCTAAATATCCACACAAATGGATCTTAAGAACACAAATCCGACCAATATTCCTTCTGTGCCTCGAAGCAGATGTTTCCGCAAGCTTTTCAGGGGGAGCGTCATCCTCGCAACCGCCTAAGGTTGCAAGAGGGGAGTCCAGCGGGCGCCAGACCCCCCCTCAGCTTTCACCGATGGGCTGGGATTCCCTAAAGCCGTGGCCGGCGCTGCCGTTCACCACGTACCTTCCGCACAGATACAAGTGCCTCTCTGCAAGAAGATACTCCACTTGATCTTAGCCAAAAGGACGAGGTGCCACCACTTCGTGAACCTGGAGACATCAGTTGTTTGTGTTGTGTTGGCTGGCATTAGGGAGGTTAACGGTTCCTATATAACGTACAGTTACATCACATGATAAAGGTCTCATTGCTTCCTCAGAGCTGCATTTCATTTTTGCTGGCATTGCATTACACCGAAAAATAGATGTTAAAACATAGGCACTGCTGAGATTCGAACTCAGGATCTCCTGTTTACTAGACAGGCGCTTTAACCAACTAAGCCACAGCGCCAACCTGTTCAAGGACAAGTGCTCTCCAATTTTCCAGGGTGATCGCACAGTTCACACTCCCCTAGAAATAGGTTTATTATAATATTAAAAAAATGTAATTTGTTCAGTCAAGTCCAATATAATTGGTAAAGTGAAAAGTCCTGAGCAAATGGCTACAATTTTTTTTTTATTACGTTTTACAGAGTTCCTCTTTAACCTCTTATCCACCTCATCCAAAGACACACCTTGTAATTGACACACTAATCAGCAAGATGAATCATCTGTCACCTTTTGTTAAAGGAACACAACAATCATGTAAGTAGTCTGTGCCAAGAGAGAAAACTCACCGAGGATGGGATTCAAACGCGCGCAGAGCACAATGGATTAGCAGTCCATTGCCTTAACCACTCGGCCACCTCATCAGTTACAATTTGAAGAGAACTACACAGAGCACATTCCAAAAGTTTTATTTATTTTCTAATGATCTGATTCACTAAAATTTTCCTAAACTATCTCATGGAAATAAGGTCAATGTTCTGCCCTTTTCTCAGAATAAGGCCTGAGATAAACAATGATTCAAAGAAGAAAGAACATTTAAGGGGTTTATAAATGCATAAAGGGCTGGTTAAAGGAGCAGTATAGTGAATTTTTCTTGGTGACTTACGGTATATTTAAATGGTAATTTGAATGTAGGTAAGTGTTGGAGTAAGAATTACAAATTTAGAAAAAAAATTACGTCTGTGTTGTGCAGCTGGAGACTAATAGCTCATGTTTATGTCTGCTGAGTGTCGGGCCCGACACTCTGGCCTGTTCCACGCTGAGGAGAGGGGGAAACAATGTAACAAAGTATCAGCTGTTCAGTGCTGGCAGACGTCCAGCATAAGATAACAACATTGCAACATTGCCTGGCCAGAATTCATATATCTAAAACAGAGAGAAAAGCTCTAGAAGTAATTTAGCTGATTTTGACAGTTTTCCCTTCATGTTGGCTCTGCTGCAGAATCTTTCAGTTTACCATTTTCTCTCTTTTCTCAACACATTTTTCCATATGATCTTTCTTTCAGCTTTGTGTGTTTTGAGCAAAGCCCAACCCAGGATTTTCACTATCTGGAGTTTTGTTTTGTGCCCCTAGGGGCATCCCGACTTGGGATGCCCTGATATGTGAAATCCCCAAGTTCGCCTGTGCAGACGTACCTTTCCCTGTCCCACAGCGCATGCGCGGGCTCTCATCCAATCAGCGCTGTTTGCACGCAGATGGGGAGCCTGAGCAGTAACCTTCCTGGCCGCCCGGCCTGTCTAAATGACTATCTGCGTGAGCGCGCCAGAAAAATGGGGGGATCTGTGGTTATCCAGGGGTCGTTTCACACAGTGGGGCATCCTGATTTAGAATGCCCAAGGGGGAAGGTAAATGGCCGGGTCTTATAGACTTCAGGGTCGGCCACTCAGGGTTTTGTTCCACTTTAATACCTTTAGATTTTCCTGCACAGTTATTCAAAGAAGAATTTCAGTTATTTTCAGTCAGTTTAGTTTATTTTGTATAGATTTTACACATTTGAGTCACCTGGTCTCATAACAAAAGCAGCACCTCACACACACACACAGCCGTTACCACTGATTACAGTGTCAGCATCTGAGGTAAAGTGTTGCTAGGAGACCAAATGAAGCAGCTCACTAATAGAACCCAGCAGATTCCCCTGTTCAGCAAATCGACTGAGCCATTGTCATTATACAATTTAAAAGAAAGGCAGATATTTTTTCCTTTTTCTATCGCCACATTATTTATACACATGTTAGAAGCTATTGTGTGGCTATTTAATTATTTATCTTTTTTAAGATCCTTTAACACCTTAAAGTGGACCAAGAGTTTTTTTTTTACTTTTAAATGTAAAAAAATGAAAGGTCATTAATAAGCATGTAAACCGCTGCATGCTAATAATGACTTACTCACCTTACCTGCCCAATGCCTCCCAGACATCTAGCTCCCGCATCGCCATCTTGCTACACCCTTGAGTTTGCTCCTGGACAACTCGCTCCCGCATCGCCATCTTGCTACACCCAGTAGTATGTATCCCTCAATCCTCCTGGGTGCAGCCTTTGACCCTCCTGGTGAGCCAACCCCTCAAAGAGAGAGCAATTGGCCTTTCTTACACCTGGAGCAGTAGCGATGCAGTGAGCGGAAGGAGTGTGCGACAGTGTCAAGCAGCGCTCGAGTCACCGCTCGATGAGCTGGTGATTCGCAGCAGTTACAACCAAAATGGCATCCCATGGAGCTACAGACCACCTACTAAGAGGAAGTGCTGTTGGGTTTCCTGCCGCTGTGCATTGTGGGTTATGTCATTTGAATCCAGACAGCAGCACAGCTGGGATGCTGAGAAAGGAAGCTCCAAAATGACCACTACAAGGAGAAATTCAGTGAGGCAGAATTTGAGCTTTGAGTGGATACAGGAGCAAATGTAAGTGCTGACAATGACTCAGTATCAGACATGGAAATGGGGCAAGGGAGTATTTTTTTCCAACTGTACAAGGCTGTTGGTCCAGTTTAAAATAGAACAAAACTTGTGATTTTGATTTTCCCCAGTTTTGTTCAATGTCCCAGGGGCCCTGAGCGTGATGGGGCCTACTGGTACTATTCAGCAGGTGGCCCTCATTAACTTTAATAGGGAGCATGCGCTTCCAATTTCCCCACGCTCCCACCCTAAGCCTATCAGAATGGCTGGGGTGGTAGCACACGCACAATGTAAGGGTTGCAGGGGATGCGGCAGCACGTGCTTCTGTCCCAGCCATTTCGATGGCTGGAGATGCAGCAGTGCGCACTCCCCATTAAAGTCAATGTGACTACTTCATTAGTAGGCAACTCTCATTGGACGAGAGCCCACGCATGCACCGTTGGGGCCTGGACAGGTGAGTCTTTTCTGGCTTCCAGGTTTTGTTTTGCTTTAAGGCATCCTCAAAAATTCTGAAAAATCAGGCTAGGGCTTATATACAGGGAAACAGGGCATACATATATAGATAATGCGAATATACATTAATATACATTATATACATTTTATTCCTAGGACATGATGATGGGCAACATATTATAAAGCAGAGGTTGATTTATTCTTAGGGTAGGAAGGGTGATTTACTGTGAGAGAGGAGGAAATGTGAAATGCCCCACCTACCAAGTAATGTAACTATGGCAACTGTGGTTTCTAATTAAGAACCCATCTTAAAAGATAATTTTACAATACTTACAAAGAAATAACAAATTGAAAATTCACCAAAATATAATATATACAAGCAAGCAAAATGATATAAAAAAGAACAAGGTCAAGGAAAAATCAACAAAATTATATTAAATATATATATATAGAAATCAAGAACGCAAAATATTTCCAAAAGAAGAAGAATTCAAGAAAAACCAACAGAAACAAAATCCTCGTCGAAAAACAAAAATATATACAATATATACAGAAATCAGAATAACCAGAACAATAAAGAAAAAGGTATATCAGAACAAAAATTCCCAGCGGTGGGAAGCAGAGGTTGATCTATCTTAAGGGGAGGAAGGGTTCTTTACTGTAAGAGAGGAGGAAATGTGAAATGTGAAATGATCCACCTACCAAGTAACTTAGCTGCTGCAACACTGATTTTTTTATATTAATTCTAAATCTTAAAATACAATATTTACAAATGATAAGTATACAATCCAAAATTCAACAAAAAGCAACAATATATACATTAATCAAAGGATCATAAATTACGAAATAGGCACAAACAATAAAAACAAACTATTTACAATATATACATAGCATCAAGAAAAACTATATACAAAATTTCCAAAAATCAAAAAAGCAAAGAACAAAATCGATATCATCATTATATATGCACCAGCAACAAGAAAACTAAATACAAAATTAATCAAAAATCTAAAGAAAGCAAAGAAAAAATGCAATATCATCAGATTAAAATAACAATATATACAAAAGGAAAACGAAAAAAAACAATCAAAATAAATATTTCCAGCAGTTGGATTTCCAGCATCCCTTCGCCATCCCCATTCCCACCCTATCGGCATCAAACTTAAATACAAAATACGGCCGGGAAAAAAAAGACCCCAGCTGCGTCCTCCACCGATAGGGTGGAGTTACAGAAGACCATCAGATTACGGAGGTCCCACAGGTCCTCCTTAAAAATGATGCTGAAAATCCAGGCCCGGTGGATCTCCTCCTGACTGCCAGTCCACAGAGCTGCCAAGACAAACAAAAAAGTTAGTCTTTTTACTCCTATTATGGTCCTGCAGAAAGAGCGACACACCTCCCTGAAGTCCGGGTGATGGGTGATGTCCTCAATGCCGGGACTTCTGGAAAGACCTGGTTGGGATGCAACCCATCAGGAACATCCAAACCAGGTCCTTCTGCCTATCATTAAGTCCAATCAGCCTCATCTTCCTCCAAGCCCCGGTGGTCTGACACAATGATAAATGGAGGATCCGGTTCTCCGTTTCCTCTCTCCAGGCCCATGCAAACAGATGACGCTTATTCACCGCATCCTGTTCCAACCAACTCAACTTCCAGCTAAACCAAAATTCACGCAGTACTTCATAAAACCAGGACAAATTAAAGTACATTGGCAGCCTAAGATCCCTCCCTATCCAACCCAATCTAACAAACAAACCTCCAACCATATACCTACACATCCTACTTACTACAGACTTACTCATCAGGGTGCGGTAAATATTCAACCAGTAGTGGACACAGAGAAACAAATTTAAATCCGAAAAACCATAACCCTATTGATTTGACCACCTTTGTACGACTCACCCTCTCCACTCTGGTACCCCAAAAGAAGGTAAACAACAGCTTACTCAGCTGCTGAATACAGAGCGGAGAAGGTGGAACAATCAGGCTGACATACGGAATAAGGCGGAGGACAACCAATTTCACAATCAACGTCCTCCTGCGAACGGAAAGATCCCACAGACTCCACAAACCAAGTAACTGCACGACCTTTCCCCTCACCCAGTTGAAGGTGGCAGCACCCCACAGGCTTGCATTAAAAGAGATCCCTAGGACCTCAACCTCAGAGGACTCCTTGACACCCTCAACCAGTTTCTCCACTTTTCCACCAAGACTGCAAAACTGGCATATCTGCCAATTTACCGCCATACCCGCAACTGAACAAAAGATGTTAAGTTGGAGTTGGAGGTTAGCTTTTTGGACATTTTGAGTTCTCCGCCACCACTTTATCATCCATGTAGGCCAGGACTTTCACAAGCCTACCCCTACTCCCAGGAACAAACACTTCCACACCAGTTTGTTCTAAAACACACTTCTGATTAGAGGCTCCATCACACAGATGAAGACCAGTGGGGAAAGCGGGCAGCCCTGCCGGACCCCAGAGCTGACTGGCATCTCCTGGCTCAGAACCCCCTTGACCAAAATCCGACTATAGATTAGAGCTACAAACAGGCTACAAACCATTCGTACGATCCCAGGTGGGAAACCCAATCTTTCTAGCACAGAAAACAAAAAACGGTGCGATACACAGTCGAAAGCCTTCTCCAAATCAACTGTTTCAATCACAAAAGCGCATTTATTTGCTTGTGCCATCCTGATAAGGTCTCTCAAGAGAAGTAGGCTATCAGAGATAGGTCTGTCTGGGACCGCACAAGCCTGTGACTCCCCGATAATGGTAGATATTTAATCTCAAATTCAATTGGCCAAAACTATAGCAAGAATTTTATAATCAACATTCAAGAGTGTAATTGCCCTCCAATATTTGATGTCCCTCCTGTCCCCCTTCTTAAAGATGAGGGTGATAACCCCTCTCTTATGGAGGACGACAGTACCCCGACATCAGAAATCACCCTAAGTACCTCAACCAGATCCAGGGTCCAAGTTCGGGTATAAAACTCGGCTGGGAGACCATCACTGCCTGGCATTTTTGCCCTTGGCCATCTGACTAAAGGCAGACCAAAACTCTTCCTCCGTCACTTCCCTTTCCAAGGTTTCTGCATCCTACGCTGTTAGCCGATCGTCCAGAACCTGGCAATAGTCTCGCATATCAGCTTCTGACACTATTGAATGATCTGTAAAGAGATCCTTATAAAAGTGACAAATGCCCAACCTCACATCGTCATTGGTAACCTCTTGATCCTGCACAAGGAGAGAAGATAAAAAGTCACTTCCTTTAAAGGCTTTTTTGGTGCTGTCCAAACCACTGTCCCCTCCACCCACCCGTTCGCCAGCTCTGAGGATCAAGGCTAAGCGTTCTGCTCCATCTGAAGGACCATAGGCGCAGTAGAGCAGGAACTCGGATACCGAGATCTTACAGATCAATGCTGCTGGTAGGAGTAATTACAGGCATGAAAAGTTCACATGGCTGGCATTTAACGGTAGGAGAGGAAGTTATCTTTTACATGGCTGTCATTAGGAGGGTTAATATTTTATATATAATGTACAGTTACAGCACATGATAAAGGTCCCATTCCTTCTGCATTTCATTATTGCTTGCATTCCATTAGATCGAAAAATAGATGTTGAAAATAAAACATAGGCACTGCTGAGATTCGAACTCAGGATCTCCTGTTTACTAGACAGGCGCTTTAACCAACTAAGCCACAGCGCCAACCTGTGAAGCTGCATATGCCCTCCACTTGCCATGGTATCCAGGGTGATCACCGTGCTCACCCTCCCCTAGAAACAGTCCTGGAAATAGGTTAATTATAATATACAATAATTTGATTTTAATTTAGATTAAATTGATGCAGAATGTTTTTTTTAAACACTCATACAGGGGGAAAGATAGACCCGCCGGGGGGGGGGGGGGGGGGGTCTATCTTTTGGGTCCCTTGGATTCCTGGGGACCTCCCGATGAGTGTTGCCATCTTACATCCCATAAGGCACTGCACGCAAAATCCCAGGAGACTGTGAGATCGGCGTGGGACATTGAAGAGCATGGCTAAAGCTACCGATGTCAGTTAGCGCCGGCTAAGCGAGTGATGGGGTGCTCTGCCTTATTGTTTTTCTTCTTAAGTAATGTAAAATAAACGTGTGTTGTGCCACAAGACCTGTGATTTACTTATCAGCACACTGTTTCAAACGTATATTTTTGTGGTGCCGGCTAAGCGGGTGACGGGATGAGGATCGGGCCCTGAAGCAGCCAAATGTCGCCGCAGCTGGCAGAGACGACATCCAAAAGGTAAGTAGGGGCTTATGGGGAAAATCGCCTCCTTTTTATTTTAGGTCTGATGTTCCTCTTTAAAGTTAAACACAATGTTGCTAGAGAGAACTGTTGCTTTCAGGAACACAGAGTTGCAAACAAAAAATAAAAAAGTTAACAGACAAGCTCAGGGTCTTGAAGACATTACTTTGGCAGACAATAATGGAAACTTGCCATTGCCAAAAGGCTTCCGACGAGGATGGGATTCGAACCCACGCGTGCAGAGCACAATGGATTAGCAGTCCATCGCCTTAACCACTCGGCCACCTCGTCCTGCTGGGTGATGCTTTTGGGTAAATGATAAACAGGAAAGACAACAAGCTCCATTATGCAAATACAACAATTGTGTCCAGGGGAAGGAAAAACTAAAACCTGCAAGACCATGGTAACCAATTCTACCTAATAGACCATGGTAACCAATTCTACCTAATAAACCATGGTAACCAATTCTACCTAATAATCCATGGTAACCAATTCTACCTAATAGACCATGGTAACCAATTATACCTAATAGACCATGGTAACCAATTATACCTAATTGACCATGGTAACCAATTATACCTAATAACCATGGTAACCACTTATATCTAATAGACCATGGTAACCAATTCTACCTAATAGACCATGGTAACCAATTCTACCTAATAAACCATGGTAACCACTTATATCTAATAGACCATGGTAACCAATTATACCTAATAGACCATGGTAACCAGTGGCGGACTGGGGACAAAAATCAGCCCTGGATTTTACCAGCCCCTGGCCGGCCCGAGACATCTCTGCTGTGGCCCCCCAACTATTATGTTGGGCCTATAACATTAGGGGCTGGGGTTCCTTGGCTTGTGCATACAGTGGGGCTGGGTACAGGGGGCTGAGAGGGAGACTAAGGGGGCAGGGATTAAATGTGGGTGTTAAAATCAGCAGCCCAACTGGCCCCAAAGCAGTGCGGCCCACCGGGCATTGTCCCGGGTCTCCCTATGGCCAGTCCGCCCCTGATGGTAACCAATTCTACCTAGTAGAGGTTGAGAAGGAAATTAGTTTCTCCTCTAAAGGCAAGTTCATATTCCAGGACCAAAATATAATGCTATAAAATACGATACCTTGGGGAAATTTGGAGATTGTCCCACATAGTATGAATTGATTTGATCCCGGCTGGTCAAGTCAGAATTGATGTGTAGAATTGGGCACCACCACATACAATATATCAGTCTAATCCATCAGATTGATAAATCAATAACTAGGGATGAGCAGAGGAGTAGCTAAGATTTCTGGTGCCCAGGGCAAAGATTTAAAATGGCGCCCCCATCTCTGCCCAGGCCCCCCTTTGGTGCCCACCTGACCTGCTGCACCCGAGGCATGTGCCCCCCTGCTCCCCCCTAGCTACGCCCCTGGGGATGAATGAACCCCCAGTCCCCTTTGAAATCTATGGGGAACCAAACTTTGGGGGGCAATCTGCCTCTGGGCGGGACCCCACTTCCTACCCACCCAGGTGAAGGGCTCCCCAGAGACAGAATGCTCCAGGATTAAAAAAAATAAATAAAAATTTGGATGTCGGGTGTGATGGGGGTGCAGAGTGTCCAGCAGGTAACACTGCTGTATAACTCACCTGAGTCTCAAAATCCTGGTCCCATCTGCAGCAGCGTTCAGTTCAAATGATCCACGGCAGGGGCCAGAGAAAGATGGCTGCCGCGGACACTTCTAGTGCCAGCAGCCAGTGTCCTCACTCATTAGAGCAGCGGCTGCTCTCAAAAATTTTAGGGCAAAATTTTCCACTTGTTTTAATAGGAAATCTATACTCATATCTTCAAATGAAAGTTTGGGTGGGTGTAAATGAGCTGTGGCGTCAGAAGGACAACAGCGCCCAGTGTTCTCAGTATATATCAATTTAAAGAATAACACCCTAAAAAATTGACTTTCTTGGGTTGTGTCCCTCTCTCAGATCGCCTGTAAAGTCAACTTTTATCGCAATATGAGCAGCGATGGGCCAAAGCACATGTCACTTATGAAATGTAGTTTAATCTGTATTTGATTCTAATGATGCCTGTTTGCAAGGGAGCGGATCATCAATGGGTCTGGCTAAAGGGTTGTAGGTCCTGCGCCGCTCAGCAAAGTCTCACGGGATTCCGGGCGGCTCCGCAGGCGCGAGATCGGGGACCACGCACAGTGCCTGATGAGATTCATGATGGCGCCACCCGTTGGAAGGTCACCCCGGAATCTGAGGGAACCAGAAGATGGATTCCCCGTCAAGGTAAGTAAATAGTGCCCAATTGGGAAACCGGAGGGGGGGGCACCTCTGGTGAGGTTTGGGAGAAGTTTTAACCTCCCCCGATGTTTCTTTTTAAATGCAGGCAGGTAGTGCGGTCCCGATAATAGCACCCCTAATGGCCTTGGTGCCCAGGGTTATTGTCCTGCTCATCCTCCTCTAGAAACTGCCCTCGACTACTTAAAGTGGACCAAAACCCAGGATTTTGAGTATCGGAGGTGCTGTGTGAAACCACCGAGATTGCCGATGCCAACTCTCCTCTTCCTGGTCCTACAGTGCATACGCGGCCGCTTGTCCAATCAGCGCACTGGCGGCCGCATCCCCCGCTTCTCTCTAACAGGGATCATGCGCGCACCGACCATTCACAATTGCTAGAGGGATAGCGGGGATGAGGCTGCGGCCCGCGCATGCGTTGTTGGACCGGGAAACAAGTTAAGTGGATGGGGTGACCTGGGGGGTTTCACACAGTGAGGCATCCCAATTTTGGATGTCCCAGGGGGAGGCAATTTAATAGTGATGTCTATGAATAGAGATTAGAGAAGATGCTAATGAAGGCAACTAGATTAAATGGGAGGGGGAGCCTCTCTTGCAGTTAGAACTTTAAGATCCAGAACATGTTTAGTTTAGGACAAAATGCCTTAGAGGGGATCTAATCACTATATATAAGTATACACACAATGAATTCAAAGAAATGACAATGGAACTTTTCTGACCATGAATAATCCCTAGTTCATAACATTGTTCTGATCCTTTTGGTTCTGCAGTTGTGAAGTTTTTTCATGACATAATTGGCTACTATTGTCTTGCAGATTTTTGCCTTTCCATGGACCGAAACGTGGGGCTAGATAAATTAAATTTAAGGAACATGATGAAGTGTGTCTACTTGTTTACAGTTTACCATTTTTTTGTTAACATAGGAAGACGAGGTGGCCGAGTGGTTAAGGCGATGGACTGCTAATCCATTGTGCTCTGCACGCGTGGGTTCGAATCCCATCCTCGTCGGAAAGTTTTTGGAAGGAATAAAAAAACCTATTTGCCCTTCTGATTAGTCTTACCATTAGCCTGGTGGATAAAGCCATGATTTAAAAAAATATAAATCTCTCAAAGCTGAATTTTCCACTTCTTGTTTTAATAGGAAATCCAGACTCAAACGTCAAATGAATCATGGGGTGGATTTAAAGTGGCATCAAAAGGCAACAGAACTGGGTGTTCTCGGTGTAAAATTTAAAGGGGAACAACACCCAAGAAATCTACTTTCTTGGGTTGTGCCCCTCTCTGGCCGGGCATCCCAGTTTAGGATGTCCCGCTGTGTGTTTCCTCTGGGATTGCCCGTAAACACACCTTTGCACCCCCTATACCCGTTCACAGGGAAGGAGCTTTACCTTGTAAAGCGCTACGGAAGTTGATGGCGCTATATAAATAAACATTAATAATAATAATAATAATAATAAAGGAGGGGCTGGCAAGTGGAGGCACATGCCATAAGCTCCTACACCCTAAAGCCCAGGGGATGCAGAGAAGCCCTAGTATTGATATTTGAATTGGGTTAAATGATTTTTTGGGTTAAATTTAATTTTATACAAAATTTGGGCAAATGTTGTAACTAACTTTTCTCTTCACCAGTATATATGTATGCACAATAAATAGATAGATAGATAGATAATTATAGATAATTCAAATAGGGAATAATATAATGCAGACCGTAAGGAACCAAAGTTTCCAGGCCGTGAGGGCTTTTTCTTTAAAGAGGAACATCGGACCAAAAATAAAAAAGGGGCCAAAATCCGCACTGGATTTTACCAGCACCTGACCGGCCCATCTCTGCTGATCTCCTTCAACCATGATGCCAGGGCTATAGCATTGGGGGCTGGGGTTCCATGACTTGTGGGTACAGTGGGACTGGGTACAGGGGGCTCAGAGGAAGACTAAGGGGGCAGGGATTGAATGAGGGTGGTAAAAGCAGCAGCACAATGGGCCCCAAAGCAGTGCAGCCCACCGGGCATTGTCCCGGGTCTCCCTTTGGCCAGTCCACCCCTGGAATACACAGATCAGAGAGGCTACACATCAGTTTAAGAAACAGCACCAACTACTGTCCTATCAATGAACTGTTATCCCTCCAGCATCATATACAATATACAATATTACATAGTTACATAGTTAATATGGTTGAAAAAAGACATATGTCCATCAAGTTCAACCAAGGTTGTTGGGGTAGGGGAAGTTATTCTTTATTTTACTTTATAGGTGGAAGTTATTTATTTTATTAGTTTTTTTCCTGGTAACCGCTAATAGTAACTGTTATTTTTTTTTACTCTAAATAAGCATTCTTTTTTTGGATCAGTGGTTGATGCTGTAGGTGATTATACACGTAAATCTCTTCTGTACAACCTTAAATCGCTTGGGATACAATGAGGGATTCCCTATGCCTGAAGATAAGGTAAGCAAGGTCCCTTTAATACTCTCACATACACCTTTACCCCAATAATGACGACATCACAAAACCAGAGCTACCGCAAATGCAGACAACAGTTGCCGATACAGAAAACGGGCTAATCAAAAATGGCCACCACCATAACAGCAGACATACGGGCATTTCCGCCTTAACGAGCCACCGCTGACATATGGGCAATTCCGGTCTAACAAGCATCAGCGCATACTAAGCTGCCATAGACAACCACAAATATGGCCGCCTCCTCAAATGGCGACGGACTTGGAAACCACGTCATTACGCACACACCATCGGGGGACCAGGCGGGGCCGCACAGACAGGAAGTGCAATTTTCACGCACTTCCGCCCCTGACCCACCATCCAATCAGGGGCCTAATGGTATGTAGGACGGGGTGATAATCCAACGGATGGTCCACACATCCATACGGTGGTGAGCACAGCCCATTACTGTACTTAGCTCATTTTACCCCCCTTTCCCTACAAAACACATTAACTTACATATATCTCAGGGTGAAACTGAACCACCCCAACAACACAAAGAGAGTAAGAAGGGACCACAGCAAACCACAAGTTCAGGCACGCGGGCACCCCCACACGGTAGTAACTTTTTAAACTATTTAGTAATTTACCTGCCATGAACTGTAATACCAAAAAATGATACAAGTACCTTACCCGTATATATGTATATACTGCCATTAGAAAAAACGGACCCTCACACTGAGGAAGCTATATATGCGAAACACGTATGTGATGGAGTACCGTTAATTGGCTACAACTGAATAAAGGGTAACAGCTTGCTACAGACTGTGGAAAGAACAACCCACCTCTTTGCTACAAATTGAGGGATTTACCGACGGACCACCATCGGAAGGGCAAGTACCCTAGCCCCTCCAAAACAACACTACCAGCACCAACATACTCAAATAAGGACTTTGTAGCGATAACCCTTATCGCCGGAGGGCTTCACCGCCCGAGACGTCCTTTTCCCAATCGTAAGAGGTGCTGCTGGAATCCCAGAGTCGTCCGTGAGGAAACAGGAACAGCCCTTACAAGGGCTAGTGAATTGTAATATAGCGTTTCCCCCAATAAGAGACAGAACTTCAGTATTGAGGGTGAAGGTGAAGTGTCTTTATTAGTGCCACTCTAGGCCTTATATACACAAGTCTCCATTGCATGACACACACACCGACCAATAACAGCAGGGCACACAATCCCTCAACTCTGCCGGTGACGCAATCAGCAACACAATAGACGTCTGTAATACACTCAATCAGAACAATGCCATTGTCTGTGACGTAATCAATCAATACAATGGCAGTCAGAACAATGAATAACGTAATCAATCAATACACTGGCAGTCTGTAACATGCTTAAGAAAAGAAAAGTAATGAACCTGTGTAAAGTCCAAAGGGGCAGAGAGTCTGTCACAGACTTTTAGTTAACGAGGCTCGGATTCCTTTTTGTATATAAATAACTAAGCGTATATATAAATTACACGAAACTTCTGCAACTTGCCATTTTCTTCAATGTTTGTATTCAATATGCAATAAAACCCAGATAAGTACCCAAACGGCAGAGTGTAAACTTGAGGTATTTTCTGGGACCCACTGAAACCCTCCCCTAGGATCTCCGTGCCGACACACACGGCCGCCCGGGGATCCAGGGCCAGTCAAGTGGACCCAAGAACTCCCCCCCCCGCCCAAGCTTTATAGGATTTATAGTTCTTATGGTAAAAAACGATTGTCGCCTCCAGAGACTAAATTTCTTTTTTTTCCAGTCGAAGGGAGTGTCCCCTTGTCTTTAGAGAGGATTTTACCTGGAATAGTGTTCTCCCATATTTTTTATATGGGCCATTTATATATTTATACAAGTTAATCATGTCCCTCAGTCGTCTCCTCTCAAGACTAAACAGATTTAATTCTCGTAATCTTTCCTCATAACTAAGATCCTTCATTCCTCTTATTAGTTTGGTGGCTCCTCTGCCCCCTTTCCATAGTCAGAGCGTCCTTTCTATGAATGGGTGCCCAGAACTGGATGGCATATTCCAGGTGAGGGCGCACCAGTGCCTTGTAAAGAGGCAAAATTACATCTCTATCCCGTAATTCCAGGCCTTTTTTAATGCATGATAATATATTGGTGGCCTTGGAAGCAGATGCTTGGCATTGCATGATGTTATTTAGTCTGTGATCTACCGGTACCCCCAGATCCTTCTCAACAAGTGACTCTCCCACATTTACTCCACTGAGGACATATGTGGTCTTCAGGTTGTTAGACCCCAAGTGCATCGCTTGACATTTCTCCACATTGAACTTCATTTGCCACGTGGAGCCCAGACACTCAATGTGTCCAAGTCAGCCTGAAGCTTTTGAACATCTTCAATAGACTGCACTGTGCTACATATCTTTGTGTCATCTGCAAAAATAGAGACAGTGCTTTTATTTCCATCTTCTATGTCTTTATAGTGAGCTGAAGCTGTTGTATCTCCAACAAAGTAAGCATGTTCAGTGTCTCCCATAGAGATAGAGACCTCTATCAATCTAGTTGCTCTCCTTTGCACACTTGTTCCCTGGCTCAGTCCTTTTTGCAATGCCCCAAATTGCCCCTTCCCATATGCAGCACGAAGCCTTAATTAATGATTTTTACAAGTTCTCACATGACAGGTTCTTATCCCCTGCTTGATACATATCATAAGTTTGTTGAGCTTTTCAGCTGCAGCTTGACACTGGGTGCTTCTAGTTAACTTATTGTCTATCAGTAATGGTCTGGCAAGAAGCCCTGTTGCCAACTTGTCTGGCCATGTCTTCGAGCCAAGGCCTGTTGTTGACCCCACCACATCTGACCACATGTCTGTGCCAAGCCCCTTTCCTGACTCTAAACCAAGCCTTGTTGGCAACTCTGCCATGCCTGGCCATGTCTCAGAGCCTATCTCTGTTGCTGACCCTGCCTAGCCTGGCCAAATCTCTGTGTTAGGTCCTGACAGCTGACTGTAAAGAATCATGCTCTTATGGCCCACACTGCACTGCAGTTCCAGGCAGCAATCCCAGGTTGATCCCTCCAACCCTTGTGACCTGCGGTGGTTCCGAGATCCTGGAATCAATTGTGAAACCTGAGGGGGGGGGGACAGTACGTTGAGGTTTAACCTCCCCCATGTTCCTATTTAAATGTAGGCAGGTGGTGCGGTCCTGACTCATCAGCCAAAAACAGGATGGCTCAGATAATAGCCCCCCAAATGGTCTTGGTGCCCAGTGTGATTGTCCTGCTCGTCCTCCTCTAAAAACACCCCTTGGCTACTAAGTAATAGTGATGTCTATCAATGGAGATTAGAGAAGATGAAAATGAAGGCAACTAGATTAAATGGAAAGGGAAGCCTCTCTTGCAGTTAGAACTTAGAGATCCAGAACATGTTTAGTTTAGGAAAAACGCCTTAGGGGGGATCTAATCACTATATATAAGTATACACACAGTGAATTCAAGGGAATTACAATGGAACATTTCCTACCATGAATAATCGCATAGACAGAGGAACATCAGTGAAACATGGAGAAGAGGCAGCTCCTAGGCAGGAAGGAAAAAAATCTACCCCTGTCCTCACCTGTTCCATGGTGCTGCTGCTTACTCATATATTAAGCTGTGCCTCTTTCCTAGAAGCAGACAGTGCCCCTCCCCATGTCTGAGACCAATATGGAGGGTTGAGGGACTATCGTATGGCCTGCACCAATAACAGTGGCCCCAACTCATCTTCGGAAAACAGGATTACTGAAAGAAATTTGCGCCAATGGTTTTGACGCCCAGGACGACCGCCCTGCTTCACCCTTCCCTAAAAACAGCCCTGAAAGGCGGCTATGTCCTGAGGCTCGGGGGAGGTTCTTTGCTGTAAGAGGCAGTGAAACTCTGGAACCACCAGTAAAGGATTTCGAGTAAAGTCAATAACAAAATTGAAAAAGTAACTGGATGAAGTTTTTAGAATTAAAGTCTAAGACATCCAGAACTCTCGTTCATAACATTGTCCTGATCCTTTTGATAGATTAAATTTAAGGAACATGATGGAGTGTGTCTACTTGTTTACAGTTTACCGTTTTTCACTCACACAGGAAGACGAGGTGGCCGAGTGGTTAAGGCGATGGACTGCTAATCCATTGTGCTCTGCACGCGTGGGTTCGAATCCCATCCTCGTCGGAAAGGTTTTGGAAGGAATAAAAAAGCCGATTTGTCTTTCTGATTAGTCTTACCATTTTAGCCTGGTGGTTAAATCCTTGAATTATAAAAAAAAATGGAAATTTCTCAAACAATTTACCAGCTGAAGTTTCCACTTCTTCTTGTTTTAATAGGAAATCCAGACTCAAACATCAAATGAATCATGGTCTAAATGAGTTGTGGGGTCAGAAGGGCAACAGAAGTGTGTGTTCTCAGTGTACAACAATTTAAAGAGGAACAACACCCAAGAAATGTACTTTCTTGGGTGTTGTCCCTCTCTGACAGGGCATCCCAATTTAGGATGCCCTGCTGAGTGTTTTCTTTGGGATTGCCTGTAAACACACCTTTGTAAACTGGGAAGGGGTCCTTGCACCCCCTATACTAGTTCACAGGGAAGGAGAGGTTGGCAAGTGGAGGCACATGCATTAAGCTCCCACCCCCTTACCTGCACCCCTAAATCCCAGGGGGATGCAGAAGGGCCCTAGCATTGATATTTGAATTGGGTTAAACGATTGGTCAGAATTTTGTTTTTTGTTTTTTATTTTGTAACTAAATTTTCTCTTCACCAGTATATATGTATGTACAATAAATAGATCCCCTCTTAGATGGCTTTTCTTGATGACAAATTATAGTTCAATAAAATTTTTTAGAAATTCAAATAGTGAAAAACATATTGCAGACCTTAAAGTGGACCAACACCCAGGGGGGATCGGGCCGGGAATCTATAAGATTCGGGATGTCCCGCAGGGTGAAACCCCCCAGGAAGCCCACAATCCTACCTTTTCCACGTTCCAGCGGCGCATGCGCGTCGGCCGCCGCCTCCCACGCGTCCCACTAGCAGGGCGCGCCCCCGCGCAGGCCGTTTGTGAATGGGCGGCGCGGGTGCGCTCCCTGTAAGAGGGACGTGCGGGAGGCGGTGGCGGACGCGCTCTGCTTGTCCGGCGCTGCCTCTCGCTTGTCCGTCGGTGGGGATTGGCTGCAGCGGTCACGTGGGAGCCGGGTGAGGTGAGTTTTCGGGGCTTTCTGGGGGGTTTCACACAGCGGGGCACCCCTGATCGGAGTGCCCCACCGAAGTGGACAAAAACCCAGGATAGTCAAAATCCTGGGTGTTGGTCCACTTTAAGGAACCGTTTCCAGGTCGTGGGGGCCCCTTCCTTAAAGGAGCAGGACCGCGAAAAATTGCCCAGTGATAACAATCCATATAAATATGTTGGTTAGCTGTACAGGTCACTTATACACCCGGCATCAAGAAATGTCCTGCCAGGCTTGTTTTAATGGAAGGAAGTGGATTTCAGGGGTGACAGGTTCTGTCACCCCAATACATTCAATGTATCACAGCTGGATTTTATTCCTACCATGAGAGAAAAAAAACAAAAGCTTGGCAGAATTGCTATTTCGTTCGGGTGTATAAGTGAGCCCCTCCTCTCATTAGCCGATGTGTTTATATGTTTTTTTATATTAAACAATTTCACAATAGTGCGCCTTTAAGGGAAAATCGCAACCAATCAGATTGAATCACTTTGCAATTCCCACCTGATGTCACAAGGTTAATTATCATGTTTAGCTCATGTCACTACATTACATTAATAAAAAATGTAAAAAATTAACATTTCTAACATCCGGCGTAAGTCCCTCATGGACACTAAACCCCATTCTTCCTGATAAAAGTGTTTGGGAACAATGAAGAACTAAATCAGGGGCCATAAAAAGAGAAGCCTGGCTAGTCCTCCTCACCTGTGGCTAGATGTGATGGATCCCTCCAAATAAAAGTGGAGCCTGTTGTAAGTGAATGAGCGGGAAATGCCCCCCTGTCCAGCAACACTTTAAAGAGCAACATCAAAGGTCTTGGAGTCTAAAAGATTCCAGGGCCTCCCGAGTTCTAGTCCTTGAAGCATCCCGAATTGTGACGCCCCGCTGTGTGAAACCCCCACGAGCCCCTTGGAACACTCACCCTCTTATGGAGCCCTCGTCGCGTCTGTGCGCTCCGGCTGCATCCCTACTCACCTCTAGCTATGCCTGCGCCTGGCCGTTCTGAATGGGCGGCGCAGGTATGCCACGGCTACAAGCAGGGCGAGGGAATGCGGCTGGTGGCGTTGCTTAGCCGTCCAGGCGGCGCTGAAAGGAGCTGAGTACGTCGCAAAGCCCAAAGATGCCGGGGATGCCGTAGCTCTCGCTCCCCATTGTTTACAGGGCCAAGGGAGCGAGGTGAATTATGCAGGCCCTGGGGGATTTCACACTGTGGGACATCAGGGGAAGGCCAGTGTTGGGTTTTGTGCTGCTTTAAACTGTGAATCAAAGAAGAAAGAACATTACAGGAGTTTATCCATGCCTCAAAGTGTCATTAACACCTACAATACTGTTGCTATAAAACTCATAAACTGATTGGCCGGTGGAGGTCACGTGTCCCATGCTCGGCCAGTAGCTGGCAAAGCGGAAGCCCGTGCAGGGACACATGATCACTGTGTGGATGCATTACCCCAAAGGAGATAGGTGACAGGTAAGGTTTAGGGGTTTTGCAGGGGCTTGATCGAGAAGAACCACCGGCAATCAGGATGCCTCCAAATCCCCAGTTAATACTTATCTGCCCACTCCAGGCATTGTAAATGGGATTTGTGTTGGTCCAATTTAAAGTAGACTATCCTGGGTTTTAATCCTTGCTCCTGGGACACCCTGATTGGGGATGCCCCGCTGTGTGAAACCCCCCAGGTTGCCCAAACTCACCTCTTCCCGGTCCTACGGCGCAGCCTCTCGTCCAGTCAGCCACATCCCCCGCCACCCTCTAACAAGGAGCGTGCCCATGCCGGCCATTCACAAATTCACGCGCACTGCTAGAGGGATAGTGGGGATGCAGACGCTGCTCACACATGCGCCGTTGGGCCAGGAAAGAAGGTGACCTGCAGGGTTTCACACAGCAGGGCATCCCAATTTTGGATGCCCCGGGGGGAGTGAATGATTCGGACCGGGTATCTTATAGATTTCTGGGCCGATCTCTGTGGGTTTTGGTCCACTATAAGATTAACTTAAAGTGGACTAAAACCACTGAATCACCAGTAACATTTACTTAGTCAGACCTGTAGGCAGCGGCCGCCAGGCATTTGTGAACGGGCAACGTGGGCTCCTGCTAGTGAGGATGTGCCCATCAGCGCACTCACCTTCATTTGGCTGCAGTTGGCCCTTAGCTGATTCTTAGCTGAATGCAGCTGAGCGCGCTGATTGGCTGCACACAGCGCATGTACCATAGGACCGGGGAAAGGGGAGATTTTCTGGATGATCCTGGCAGGTTTCACGCAGTGGGGGGATAGTAAAAAGCCTGTGTTTTGGTCCACTGAAGTAAATGAAATAAGTTACTCTAGCGGACACTTACTCATGCACTTACTTCCTCTCTCCTTTGAATTGCTCCTTATTTTATCTCATTCCTTATTCTAAAATAAAAAGGGATGCCCCTGCGCTGGGGCAGAAGGGCAGCATGACTGCCATGCGCAGGCCTGGAAGCGTCTGGGGATTTGAAGGGAAACAGGCTAGTAGGGGGTGGGGCATAGGGACAGGAAGGGGAGGTAAGTAGTGGTGGGGGTATTTAAGGCACTGTCGCCTCATGCACCCCCTCTTTTTCGGTGACCACAGAGCAGGAAGTTAGCTCTCATACAAGAAGCCCCTGGGCCTGCGGGAGGACGGCCGGAGGCAGGTTCTTGGTTGGCCGTCGGGTTAAGAAAGTTTGTTAGCACAGCTGTGGCTACGTTTAGTTAGTAGTTAGAAGTTGGTTACATCGCCCCCTCCACAGAGAAGAAAGTGTAAGCCGACAAGGGATTTTTTGGTTTTGTTACTGTATATGCTGTGGCCGATATTTATTTTATTAATAAATGTCTTTCCAACGAATAGAGGTGTCGGTGTTGGTCATTTATAGCATAAGAGTGGACAGGTGGAGGGAATGGTTTTTAAGGAGAGGGGAAGGTCATGGGCGCTATGAGCAGTCATGTAAATGCAGTTCGAATACTCACTTTGATTGTACAAAATATTTTGAGTTTGAAGAACTCCTTTACCAGTTTTCCCAGTGACAATCTTACTATAATGTCCAGAGAGCTGTTATTATGCCAGTCGGGGCCATAAGTCTCTGGGCTGGATTCTGTGGAGGTCATTCCATCAGGAGGATCAGAAATGGCTGCATGGGGCAGGACGGAACACTCTTTATTGGTGGAACTGTGTGCAGCTACAATAAGAAAAGGGAAATGTCTTGTACATTGAAGGCTCTCAGGTGGTGGAAGGAATGAATTGAGCTGGTTGGAGTGATTTATGAGTGAAGCTGGGTGGGGGGAGTGGGTGAGTGAAGCTGGGTGGGGGGAGTGAGTGAGTGAAGCTGGGTGGGGGGAGTGGGTGAGTGAAGCTGGGTGGGGGGAGTGGGTGAGTGAAGCTGGGTGGGGGGAGTGGGTGAGTGAAGCTGGGTGGGGGGAGTGGGTGAGTGAAGCTGGGTGAGGGGAGTGGGTGAGTGAAGCTGGGTGGGGGGAGTGAGTGAGTGAAGCTGGGTGGGGGGAGTGGGTGAGTGAAGCTGGGTGGGGGGAGTGGGTGAGTGAAGCTGGGTGGGGGGAGTGGGTGAGTGAAGCTGGGTGGGGTGAGTGGGTAAGTGAAGCTGGGTGGGGGGAGTGGGTGAGTGAAGCTGGGTGGGGGGAGTGGGTGAGTGAAGCTGGGTAAGGGGAGTGAGTGAGTGAAGCTGGGTGGGGGGAGTGGGTGAGTGAAGCTGGGTGGGGGGAGTGGGTGAGTGAAGCTGGGTGGGGGGAGTGGGTGAGTGAAGCTGGGTGGGGGGAGTGGGTGAGTGAAGCTGGGTGCCGGGAGTGGGTGAGTGAAGCTGGGTGAGGGGAGTGGGTGAGTGAAGCTGGGTGGGGGGAGTGGGTGAGTGAAGCTGGGTGGGGGGAGTGGGTGAGTGAAGCTGGGTGGGGGGAGTGGGTGAGTGAAGCTGGGTGGGGGTTAGTGGGTGAGTGAAGCTGGTTGGGGGGAGTGAGTGAGTGAAGCTGGGTGGGGGGAGTGGGAGAGTGAAGCTGGGTGAGGGGAGTGGGTGAGTGAAGCTGGGTGGGGGGAGTGGGTGAGTGAAGCTGGGTGAGGGGAGTGGGTGAGTGAAGCTGGGTGGGGGGAGTGGGTGAGTGAAGCTGGGTGGGGGGAGTGGGTGAGTGAAGCTGGGTGGGGGGAGTGGGGGAGTGAGTGAAGCTGGGTGGGGGGAGTGGGTGAGTGAAGCTGGGTGAGGGGAGTGGGTGAGTGAAGCTGGGTGGGGGGAGTGGGTGAGTGAAGCTGGGTGGGGGGAGTGGGTGAGTGAAGCTGGGTGGGGGGAGTGGGTGAGTGAAGCTGGGTGAGGGGAGTGGGTGAGTGAAGCTGGGTGGGGGGAGTGGGTGAGTGAAGCTGGGTGGGGGGAGTGGGGGAGTGAAGCTGGGTGGGGGTTAGTGGGTGAGTGAAGCTGGTTGGGGGGAGTGAGTGAGTGAAGCTGGGTGGGGGGAGTGGGAGAGTGAAGCTGGGTGAGGGGAGTGGGTGAGTGAAGCTGGGTGGGGGGAGTGGGGGAGTGAAGCTGGGTGAGGGGAGTGGGTGAGTGAAGCTGGGTGGGGGGAGTGGGTGAGTGAAGCTGGGTGGGGGGAGTGGGTGAGTGAAGCTGGGTGGGGGGAGTGGGTGAGTGAAGCTGGGTGGGGGGAGTGGGTGAGTGAAGCTGGGTGAGGGGAGTGGGTGAGTGAAGCTGGGTGGGGGGAGTGGGTGAGTGAAGCTGGGTGGGGGGAGTGGGTGAGTGAAGCTGGGTGAGGGGAGTGGGTGAGTGAAGCTGGGTGGGGGGAGTGGGTGAGTGAAGCTGGGTGGGGGGAGTGGGGGAGTGAGTGAAGCTGGGTGGGGGGAGTGGGTGAGTGAAGCTGGGTGAGGGGAGTGGGTGAGTGAAGCTGGGTGGGGGGAGTGGGTGAGTGAAGCTGGGTGGGGGGAGTGGGTGAGTGAAGCTGGGTGGGGGTGAGTGGGTGAGTGAAGCTGGGTGGGGGGAGTGAGTGAGTGAAGCTGGGTGGGGGAGTAAGTGAGTGAAGCTGGGTGGGGGGAGTGGGTGAGTGAGTGAAGCTGGGTGGGGTGAGTGGGTGAGTGAAGCTGGGTGGGGGGAGTGGGTGAGTGAAGCTGGGTGGGGGGAGTGGGTGAGTGAAGCTGGGTGGGGGAGTAAGTGAGTGAAGCTGGGTGGGGGGAGTGGGTGAGTGAAGCTGGGTGGGGGGAGTGGGTGAGTGAAGCTGGGTGGGGGGAGTGGGTGAGTGAAGCTGGGTGGGGGGAGTGGGTGAGTGAAGCTGGGTGGGGGGAGTGGGTGAGTGAAGCTGGGTGGGGGGAGTGGGTGAGTGAAGCTGGGTGGGGGGAGTGGGTGAGTGAAGCTGGGTGGGGGGAGTGAAGCTGGGTGGGGGGAGTGGGTGAGTGAAGCTGGGTGGGGTGAGTGGGTGAGTGAAGCTGGGTGGGGGGAGTGAGTGAATGAAGCTGGGTGGGGGGAGTGGGTGAGTGAAGCTGGGTGGGGGGAGTGGGTGAGTGAAGCTGGGTGGGGGGAGTGAGTGAGTGAAGCTGGGTGGGGGGTGTGGGTGAGTGAAGCTGGGTGGGGGGAGTGGGTGAGTGAAGCTGGGTGGGGGGAGTGGGTGAGTGAAGCTGGGTGGGGGGAGTGGGTGAGTGAAGCTGGGTGGGGTGAGTGGGTGAGTGAAGCTGGGTGGGGTGAGTGGGTGAGTGAAGCTGGGTGGGGTGAGTGGGTGAGTGAAGCTGGGTGGGGGGAGTGAGTGAGTGAAGCTGGGTGAGGTGAGTGGGTGAGTGAAGCTGGGTGGGGTGAGTGGGTGAGTGAAGCTGGGTGGGGTGAGTGGGTGAGTGAAGCTGGGTGGGGTGAGTGGGTGAGTGAAGCTGGGTGGGGGGAGTGGGTGAGTGAAGCTGGGTGGGGTGAGTGGGTGAGTGAAGCTGGGTGGGGTGAGTGGGTGAGTGAAGCTGGGTGAGGGGAGTGGGTGAGCAAAGCTGGGTGAGGGAGTGAGTGAGTGAAGCTGGGTGGGGGGAGTGGGTGAGTAAAGCTGGGTGAGGGGAGTGAGTGAGTGAAGCTGGGTGGGGGGAGTGAGTGAGTGAGTGAAGCTGGGTGGGGGGAGTGGGTGAGTGAAGCTGGGTGGGGGGAGTGAGTGAGTGAAGCTGGGTGAGGTGAGTGGGTGAGTGAAGCTGGGTGGGGTGAGTGGGTGAGTGAAGCTGGGTGGGGTGAGTGGGTGAGTGAAGCTGGGTGGGGTGAGTGGGTGAGTGAAGCTGGGTGGGGGGAGTGGGTGAGTGAAGCTGGGTGGGGTGAGTGGGTGAGTGAAGCTGGGTGGGGTGAGTGGGTGAGTGAAGCTGGGTGAGGGGAGTGGGTGAGTAAAGCTGGGTGAGGGGAGTGAGTGAGTGAAGCTGGGTGGGGGGAGTGAGTGAGTGAAGCTGGGTGGGGGGAGTGGGTGAGTGAAGCTGGGTGGGGGGAGTGAGTGAGTGAAGCTGGGTGGGGGGAGTGAGTGAGTGAAGCTGGGTGGGGGAGTGAGTGAGTGAAGCTGGGTGGGGGGAGTGGGTGAGTGAAGCTGGGTGGGGGGAGTGGGTGAGTGAAGCTGGGTGGGGGGAGTGGGTGAGTGAAGCTGGGTGGGGGGAGTGGGTGAGTGAAGCTGGGTGGGGGGAGTGGGTGAGTGAAGCTGGGTGGGGGGAGTGGGTGAGTGAAGCTGGGTGAGGGGAGTGGGTGAGTGAAGCTGGGTGGGGGGAGTGGGTGAGTGAAGCTGGGTGGGGGGAGTGGGTGAGTGAAGCTGGGTGGGGGGAGTGGGTGAGTGAAGCTGGGTGGGGGTTAGTGGGTGAGTGAAGCTGGTTGGGGGGAGTGAGTGAGTGAAGCTGGGTGGGGGGAGTGGGAGAGTGAAGCTGGGTGAGGGGAGTGGGTGAGTGAAGCTGGGTGGGGGGAGTGGGTGAGTGAAGCTGGGTGAGGGGAGTGGGTGAGTGAAGCTGGGTGGGGGGAGTGGGTGAGTGAAGCTGGGTGGGGGGAGTGGGTGAGTGAAGCTGGGTGGGGGGAGTGGGGGAGTGAGTGAAGCTGGGTGGGGGGAGTGGGTGAGTGAAGCTGGGTGAGGGGAGTGGGTGAGTGAAGCTGGGTGGGGGGAGTGGGTGAGTGAAGCTGGGTGGGGGGAGTGGGTGAGTGAAGCTGGTGAGGGGAGTGGGTGAGTGAAGCTGGGTGGGGGGAGTGGGTGAGTGAAGCTGGGTGGGGGGAGTGGGGGAGTGAAGCTGGGTGGGGGTTAGTGGGTGAGTGAAGCTGGTTGGGGGGAGTGAGTGAGTGAAGCTGGGTGGGGGGAGTGGGAGAGAGAAGCTGGGTGAGGGGAGTGGGTGAGTGAAGCTGGGTGGGGGGAGTGGGGGAGTGAAGCTGGGTGAGGGGAGTGGGTGAGTGAAGCTGGGTGGGGGGAGTGGGTGAGTGAAGCTGGGTGGGGGGAGTGGGTGAGTGAAGCTGGGTGGGGGGAGTGGGTGAGTGAAGCTGGGTGGGGGGAGTGGGTGAGTGAAGCTGGGTGGGGGGAGTGGGTGAGTGAAGCTGGGTGAGGGGAGTGGGTGAGTGAAGCTGGGTGGGGGAGTGGGTGAGTGAAGCTGGGTGGGGGGAGTGGGTGAGTGAAGCTGGGTGAGGGGAGTGGGTGAGTGAAGCTGGGTGGGGGGAGTGGGTGAGTGAAGCTGGGTGGGGGGAGTGGGGGAGTGAGTGAAGCTGGGTGGGGGGAGTGGGTGAGTGAAGCTGGGTGAGGGGAGTGGGTGAGTGAAGCTGGGTGGGGGGAGTGGGTGAGTGAAGCTGGGTGGGGGGAGTGGGTGAGTGAAGCTGGGTGAGGGTGAGTGGGTGAGTGAAGCTGGGTGGGGGGAGTGAGTGAGTGAAGCTGGGTGGGGGAGTAAGTGAGTGAAGCTGGGTGGGGGGAGTGGGTGAGTGAGTGAAGCTGGGTGGGGTGAGTGGGTGAGTGAAGCTGGGTGGGGGGAGTGGGTGAGTGAAGCTGGGTGGGGGGAGTGGGTGAGTGAAGCTGGGTGGGGGAGTAAGTGAGTGAAGCTGGGTGGGGGGAGTGGGTGAGTGAAGCTGGGTGGGGGGAGTGGGTGAGTGAAGCTGGGTGGG
The DNA here is from genome assembly GCA_027917425.1 of Gastrophryne carolinensis. Classification (NCBI taxonomy): domain Eukaryota; kingdom Metazoa; phylum Chordata; class Amphibia; order Anura; family Microhylidae; genus Gastrophryne; species Gastrophryne carolinensis. The sequence continues at coordinate 432,902,488 of CM051238.1, forward strand.
GGGAGTGGGTGAGTGAAGCTGGGTGGGGGGAGTGGGTGAGTGAAGCTGGGTGGGGGGAGTGGGTGAGTGAAGCTGGGTGGGGGGAGTGGGTGAGTGAAGCTGGGTGGGGGGAGTGGGTGAGTGAAGCTGGGTGGGGGGAGTGAAGCTGGGTGGGGGGAGTGGGTGAGTGAAGCTGGGTGGGGTGAGTGGGTGAGTGAAGCTGGGTGGGGGGAGTGAGTGAATGAAGCTGGGTGGGGGGAGTGGGTGAGTGAAGCTGGGTGGGGGGAGTGGGTGAGTGAAGCTGGGTGGGGGGAGTGAGTGAGTGAAGCTGGGTGGGGGGTGTGGGTGAGTGAAGCTGGGTGGGGGGAGTGGGTGAGTGAAGCTGGGTGGGGGGAGTGGGTGAGTGAAGCTGGGTGGGGGGAGTGGGTGAGTGAAGCTGGGTGGGGTGAGTGGGTGAGTGAAGCTGGGTGGGGTGAGTGGGTGAGTGAAGCTGGGTGGGGTGAGTGGGTGAGTGAAGCTGGGTGGGGGGAGTGAGTGAGTGAAGCTGGGTGAGGTGAGTGGGTGAGTGAAGCTGGGTGGGGTGAGTGGGTGAGTGAAGCTGGGTGGGGTGAGTGGGTGAGTGAAGCTGGGTGGGGTGAGTGGGTGAGTGAAGCTGGGTGGGGGGAGTGGGTGAGTGAAGCTGGGTGGGGTGAGTGGGTGAGTGAAGCTGGGTGGGGTGAGTGGGTGAGTGAAGCTGGGTGAGGGGAGTGGGTGAGTAAAGCTGGGTGAGGGGAGTGAGTGAGTGAAGCTGGGTGGGGGGAGTGGGTGAGTAAAGCTGGGTGAGGGGAGTGAGTGAGTGAAGCTGGGTGGGGGGAGTGAGTGAGTGAAGCTGGGTGGGGGAGTGGGTGAGTGAAGCTGGGTGGGGGGAGTGAGTGAGTGAAGCTGGGTGAGGTGAGTGGGTGAGTGAAGCTGGGTGGGGTGAGTGGGTGAGTGAAGCTGGGTGGGGTGAGTGGGTGAGTGAAGCTGGGTGGGGTGAGTGGGTGAGTGAAGCTGGGTGGGGGGAGTGGGTGAGTGAAGCTGGGTGGGGTGAGTGGGTGAGTGAAGCTGGGTGGGGTGAGTGGGTGAGTGAAGCTGGGTGAGGGGAGTGGGTGAGTAAAGCTGGGTGAGGGGAGTGAGTGAGTGAAGCTGGGTGGGGGGAGTGAGTGAGTGAAGCTGGGTGGGGGGAGTGGGTGAGTGAAGCTGGGTGGGGGGAGTGGGTGAGTGAAGCTGGGTGGGGTGAGTGGGTGAGTAAAGCTGGGTGAGGGGAGTAAGTGAGTGAAGCTGGGTGGGGGGAGTGGGTGAGTGAAGCTGGGTGGGGGGAGTGAGTGAGTGAAGCTGGG